>OU911088.1:2500-1238000 GCA_918358865.1 Melinaea marsaeus rileyi
AGAAAAGTCCAAAAAAACAAGTCGCACGTGGCCACGAGGTCCCAGTTCTGGAGGCGTGCCACTGCTTCTGGAGACGGTTTCCGACGCACCGCGACGAGCCCAGCAGAACCCCGTTTGCAGACTTTAAAAATATTAAGTAGTTTTTTAGAAATTAAGTTTTCAAATTTTTACAAAAATTCAAAAAATCATAACTCAAAAACGAAATCGACGACCCTATTATTTTATTTTATTATTATAAAGAACCCTATTAGGACTACAAATTACCAAAATTTCAGATTTTTAGCGCCAGTAGTTTTTGAGTTACGAATTTTTGAAAAATAAGGGTTGACACGTGGTGTATCAACCCCTTAGGTTAGGAAATTTCTTTATATGTAGAAAATTAGAACGTAATTTGTATAATTAGCTAGAATTTTTTCATATTTTTTGTAATTGTATTAATATTTTTAATTTAAATTTTTATCTTTAAAATAATAGTTTTTGTCAAAAATTAAATCGGGGGGCGGAGCTTAATTTTATTGAACATTAGATTAAGTTAGGTCGTAAAAATATCTTTTAATAGAGCCCAAACACGGCCCGATTCGGTCCAGAATCACCAAAATAAACGTTATTGTAATCGGACATCCATATTTTGGCCGCCATCTTGGATATATTAAAATCCCTATAACTTTGACACTAAACGTGCTACGAGACTGGGGTTTTCTCTCTAGAGTGTTTCTCGGGACACTTTATAGGACCAATAGCTTTTCAGCTAGGAAAAATTTTACGACTCTACATGTAGAGTGAGCTTCATCACAGTGTAGAGCAGACCGGGGCGACTTAGGGAAGCCCTCGCACGTCTATTTTGGACTACTGATACCCGAGATATCCCTTTTCCAAACTTTTATCCGCCATATTGGCCGCCATATTGGCAAACTTTAAAGCTGATTATCTCGGGAACCAGTAACCGCACAAGAACGCGGTTTTCACTAATAACAAAGGCATAAGAAGGCCTAATATCTTAGACAAATTAATTGACTCTACATAGAGTCAAAAAATTTTTTGTTTGTTTTTACCAAAGTAAACTAGGTAGTACAACTTTTAGACCATATTGACGCAGCTCGGCGACCTGCCGAACTACGAAAAATTACTGTGACTCTACATTTAGTTGACTGGACCGAAACTGACTTTCTTTTACTATTTTACTACTGATTACTGCGACTTTTGACGGGTACCTTTTACATACCCTAAAACTTATAAATATTGACGTTGGCTGTGCCAACTATTATTATTACTATCGCTCTATTGAGCCAATTTTATTATTTAACGGACGCACATCTCCGGCATGTTTGGAGTGACCAGAACTCCAGCCAAGACTGCAGACAAAGGCAGATCCCCACCAAAGATGGCCTCTTCAAGCGTGAGGCGCAGCATCGGAGAGTGGGAGTCGGTCAGCTCAGCGCCAAACAAATCTCCAGCAAGCGAGGAGCAGCGGGCAGGCCCTGTGAGGCCCACAATCGAGACGGCTCAACCAACCAGAGCCAAGGCTACTATCTCTCGCAGAGCCTCAACGGAGGTCCGCACTCCGACGGATGCGCGTTATCCGAGCAGGACTGCGGAGGCTAAGGCTTGCCTCTCAAAAGGCAAGCTACACCTCAGCAACTCTCGGAACATAAAAACCGAGATAAAAGCGGCAGTTTCCGAGGTACTAGAGCGACTCTACCAACTGGTAAAGGAAGCAGAAAAGGACCCAGGACCAACCATCACCGCAGGTACAGGCAAGGAAGTGGCCGGGGAGGGGGAGGCGGTGGCAAAGCCCACAGACTCAACCTTTCTGGTGAACCCGGGAGTAAGTCCTGAGCTTAAAGATCTTAGGAGCGCAATGGAGGAGCACGCAATGCTGATAAAGGAGAGTAACAGGAAAATGGACGACCTGAAAACCCAGATGGAGAAACAAAGGGAGTGTCTGGAACAGGAAAGGACCTATGCCAACGTCACGGCAAACGGTGCCAGCGCCCCGCAGCAAAAGCGGAGCGCGTTGCACACAGTCGTAGTAACCTCCAAAGAGGAGACCGAGACTGGCGAGGAGGTCTTAGAAAGGGTAAGGAAGGCGGTGGACGCGAAGGATGGATGGGTGAGAGTTGACAGAGTGCGGAAGGCCAAGGACAGGAAGATAATAATGGGGTTCGAGAACAAGGAGGACATGGTCAAGGTGAGAACACGCTTGGAGGAGAAGAAGGTGGGATTGATGGTCGAGGAGGCCAAGAATAAGGACCCACTCCTGGTCTTGAGGAGCGTCCTGGCAGTAAATACCGACGAGGATATTATAAAAGCCCTCAGAAACCAAAACCGGGGAATCCTGGGCGATCCCAAAGATGACGAGCAGCGCCTAGAGATTAAATTTAGGAAAAAAGCCAGGAACCCCCACACGTGCCATGTGGTAGTTTCGGCTTCTCCCTCGGCCTGGCAAAAAGTGGTAGCGGCGGGCTATGTCCATATTGATCTCCAGCGCATCAGGGCGGAGGATCAATCACCGCTGGTGCAGTGCACGCGGTGCTTGGGCTATGGACATAGCCGAAAATTTTGCAAGGAAGCGGTCGACCTCTGCAGTCACTGCAGCGGTCCACACATGAGGGAGTCATGTCCTGACTGGCTGGCCGGCCTTGAACCATGCTGCAGAAATTGCAAGACGGCGAAACTCGACCAGGTGGCACACAACGCCTTCAGTGACCAATGTCCTGTAAGAAGGAGGTGGGATGCCCTAGCGCGATCCTCGGTCGCGTATTGCTAAGGGCAACCACGGTGCAGCGGGACACATAGCGGATGGATGTACAGCAGTATGGGATGGGGTCGGGGATTGGCAGTTAGTGCGTCGGAACAACACCGAAATAGTGAATTGGGTCCAGTTTCATGCGAAAATGGCCCAATTAGCAGAGCTTAATGGCTTCAATCTGACCAACTTCGGAGGCACCACTGACAGCCACAGTCTCGACCGGACTATTCAAAATTTTCCAAACAGACTTGACACCGTACAGACGACTGACCATGACTTTGACAGAAGTAATATTAATATGACTAAGCTCAGCATATATAGTAATAAGTTTTTAGTGTTGTATAAGAAAAGAGAAACAGTGTTAATAATAAGAACAAATAGGTTAAGCAAAAAATATGTTTACTAAATATTGTTACATATTTGAGTAGAACATATAGAGATGTAAAACGTAGAAAATAAGATATTGTAAACCGTAAAACTATAGATATATAATAGAAATAGAACTAATAAGGCCATGTTAATATATAAGTAATGTAATAAATAAGTTAGTGTACCGTCTGTTAAATAATATTATTAGGATGTAACTGTATTTTGTGTCCAACTGTAGTATAAGTAAGAATGTAAAAACCCTGAATACCTACCCTGTAATTGTTTATCCTACAACTATGTAAAAGAAAAAGTGTTTTAAAAATTTATTTTCCCGTGAACTCAGAAATCCATAAATAAGAATAAAAAGAAGTACTCAATATAAGAAATAAACAGTTAAAACAGTAAATATAATAAATAAAACAGTTAGACAGCAGTCCCAGCTGTAAAAAGAATGAATGTGAAATGAATAAAAGAAAGAACCAGTATGCGGAATGAAAGTGCGAGAGGAATGTATTGCGAGAACTGGTATGGAAGTGTTACTGAAATAATAAAGTCTGCGGCACTGCAGCCGGAGGTGTCAGATAAAAAAAAAAAAAAAAAAAAAAAAAAAAAAAAAAAAAAAAAAAAAAAAAAAACCTAACCTAACCTAACCTAACCTAACCTAACCTAACCTAACCTAACCTAACCTAACCTAACCTAACCTAACCTAACCTAACCGAGTTCCGCACTCCCCGCAGTCGCGACAACACATATACGCAGCCGCTCCGCAGTCTAAGTCCACTGAAAAATAGTTTGAAAATTCGAAATAGTGGTATAAAGTGAAGTGACAGTTAAGTGCTATATATCAAAATACGCGCAAAAAGACGCCCTATAGTGCTGTGAAAAGTTTTTAAAAATCGGACAAAGTTTGGTCACGATTTTGACCAAAAAACTGTAAAAAGTGAAATTTTAAAAACTTTGAAAAATAACGCTGCCGAATCCAAAGCGGTGACGTATACTTTTTATTGTGCGTTCGGATACCCACCAAGGAGCTCTACCATCTGAGCACCAATTTGGATTTTTCCCGCCCACGAGGGCGGAGAAAAGTCCAAAAAAACAAGTCGCACGTGGCCACGAGGTCCCAGTTCTGGAGGCGTGCCACTGCTTCTGGAGACGGTTTCCGACGCACCGCGACGAGCCCAGCAGAACCCCGTTTGCAGACTTTAAAAATATTAAGTAGTTTTTTAGAAATTAAGTTTTCAAATTTTTACAAAAATTCAAAAAATCATAACTCAAAAACGAAATCGACGACCCTATTATTTTATTTTATTATTATAAAGAACCCTATTAGGACTACAAATTACCAAAATTTCAGATTTTTAGCGCCAGTAGTTTTTGAGTTACGAATTTTTGAAAAATAAGGGTTGACACGTGGTGTATCAACCCCTTAGGTTAGGAAATTTCTTTATATGTAGAAAATTAGAACGTAATTTGTATAATTAGCTAGAATTTTTTCATATTTTTTGTAATTGTATTAATATTTTTAATTTAAATTTTTATCTTTAAAATAATAGTTTTTGTCAAAAATTAAATCGGGGGGCGGAGCTTAATTTTATTGAACATTAGATTAAGTTAGGTCGTAAAAATATCTTTTAATAGAGCCCAAACACGGCCCGATTCGGTCCAGAATCACCAAAATAAACGTTATTGTAATCGGACATCCATATTTTGGCCGCCATCTTGGATATATTAAAATCCCTATAACTTTGACACTAAACGTGCTACGAGACTGGGGTTTTCTCTCTAGAGTGTTTCTCGGGACACTTTATAGGACCAATAGCTTTTCAGCTAGGAAAAATTTTACGACTCTACATGTAGAGTGAGCTTCATCACAGTGTAGAGCAGACCGGGGCGACTTAGGGAAGCCCTCGCACGTCTATTTTGGACTACTGATACCCGAGATATCCCTTTTCCAAACTTTTATCCGCCATATTGGCCGCCATATTGGCAAACTTTAAAGCTGATTATCTCGGGAACCAGTAACCGCACAAGAACGCGGTTTTCACTAATAACAAAGGCATAAGAAGGCCTAATATCTTAGACAAATTAATTGACTCTACATAGAGTCAAAAAATTTTTTGTTTGTTTTTACCAAAGTAAACTAGGTAGTACAACTTTTAGACCATATTGACGCAGCTCGGCGACCTGCCGAACTACGAAAAATTACTGTGACTCTACATTTAGTTGACTGGACCGAAACTGACTTTCTTTTACTATTTTACTACTGATTACTGCGACTTTTGACGGGTACCTTTTACATACCCTAAAACTTATAAATATTGACGTTGGCTGTGCCAACTATTATTATTACTATCGCTCTATTGAGCCAATTTTATTATTTAACGGACGCACATCTCCGGCATGTTTGGAGTGACCAGAACTCCAGCCAAGACTGCAGACAAAGGCAGATCCCCACCAAAGATGGCCTCTTCAAGCGTGAGGCGCAGCATCGGAGAGTGGGAGTCGGTCAGCTCAGCGCCAAACAAATCTCCAGCAAGCGAGGAGCAGCGGGCAGGCCCTGTGAGGCCCACAATCGAGACGGCTCAACCAACCAGAGCCAAGGCTACTATCTCTCGCAGAGCCTCAACGGAGGTCCGCACTCCGACGGATGCGCGTTATCCGAGCAGGACTGCGGAGGCTAAGGCTTGCCTCTCAAAAGGCAAGCTACACCTCAGCAACTCTCGGAACATAAAAACCGAGATAAAAGCGGCAGTTTCCGAGGTACTAGAGCGACTCTACCAACTGGTAAAGGAAGCAGAAAAGGACCCAGGACCAACCATCACCGCAGGTACAGGCAAGGAAGTGGCCGGGGAGGGGGAGGCGGTGGCAAAGCCCACAGACTCAACCTTTCTGGTGAACCCGGGAGTAAGTCCTGAGCTTAAAGATCTTAGGAGCGCAATGGAGGAGCACGCAATGCTGATAAAGGAGAGTAACAGGAAAATGGACGACCTGAAAACCCAGATGGAGAAACAAAGGGAGTGTCTGGAACAGGAAAGGACCTATGCCAACGTCACGGCAAACGGTGCCAGCGCCCCGCAGCAAAAGCGGAGCGCGTTGCACACAGTCGTAGTAACCTCCAAAGAGGAGACCGAGACTGGCGAGGAGGTCTTAGAAAGGGTAAGGAAGGCGGTGGACGCGAAGGATGGATGGGTGAGAGTTGACAGAGTGCGGAAGGCCAAGGACAGGAAGATAATAATGGGGTTCGAGAACAAGGAGGACATGGTCAAGGTGAGAACACGCTTGGAGGAGAAGAAGGTGGGATTGATGGTCGAGGAGGCCAAGAATAAGGACCCACTCCTGGTCTTGAGGAGCGTCCTGGCAGTAAATACCGACGAGGATATTATAAAAGCCCTCAGAAACCAAAACCGGGGAATCCTGGGCGATCCCAAAGATGACGAGCAGCGCCTAGAGATTAAATTTAGGAAAAAAGCCAGGAACCCCCACACGTGCCATGTGGTAGTTTCGGCTTCTCCCTCGGCCTGGCAAAAAGTGGTAGCGGCGGGCTATGTCCATATTGATCTCCAGCGCATCAGGGCGGAGGATCAATCACCGCTGGTGCAGTGCACGCGGTGCTTGGGCTATGGACATAGCCGAAAATTTTGCAAGGAAGCGGTCGACCTCTGCAGTCACTGCAGCGGTCCACACATGAGGGAGTCATGTCCTGACTGGCTGGCCGGCCTTGAACCATGCTGCAGAAATTGCAAGACGGCGAAACTCGACCAGGTGGCACACAACGCCTTCAGTGACCAATGTCCTGTAAGAAGGAGGTGGGATGCCCTAGCGCGATCCTCGGTCGCGTATTGCTAAGGGCAACCACGGTGCAGCGGGACACATAGCGGATGGATGTACAGCAGTATGGGATGGGGTCGGGGATTGGCAGTTAGTGCGTCGGAACAACACCGAAATAGTGAATTGGGTCCAGTTTCATGCGAAAATGGCCCAATTAGCAGAGCTTAATGGCTTCAATCTGACCAACTTCGGAGGCACCACTGACAGCCACAGTCTCGACCGGACTATTCAAAATTTTCCAAACAGACTTGACACCGTACAGACGACTGACCATGACTTTGACAGAAGTAATATTAATATGACTAAGCTCAGCATATATAGTAATAAGTTTTTAGTGTTGTATAAGAAAAGAGAAACAGTGTTAATAATAAGAACAAATAGGTTAAGCAAAAAATATGTTTACTAAATATTGTTACATATTTGAGTAGAACATATAGAGATGTAAAACGTAGAAAATAAGATATTGTAAACCGTAAAACTATAGATATATAATAGAAATAGAACTAATAAGGCCATGTTAATATATAAGTAATGTAATAAATAAGTTAGTGTACCGTCTGTTAAATAATATTATTAGGATGTAACTGTATTTTGTGTCCAACTGTAGTATAAGTAAGAATGTAAAAACCCTGAATACCTACCCTGTAATTGTTTATCCTACAACTATGTAAAAGAAAAAGTGTTTTAAAAATTTATTTTCCCGTGAACTCAGAAATCCATAAATAAGAATAAAAAGAAGTACTCAATATAAGAAATAAACAGTTAAAACAGTAAATATAATAAATAAAACAGTTAGACAGCAGTCCCAGCTGTAAAAAGAATGAATGTGAAATGAATAAAAGAAAGAACCAGTATGCGGAATGAAAGTGCGAGAGGAATGTATTGCGAGAACTGGTATGGAAGTGTTACTGAAATAATAAAGTCTGCGGCACTGCAGCCGGAGGTGTCAGATAAAAAAAAAAAAAAAAAAAAAAAAAAAAAAAAAAAAAAAAAAAAAAAAAAAAAAAAAAAAACCTAACCTAACCTAACCTAACCTAACCTAACCTAACCTAACCTAACCTAACCTAACCTAACCTAACCTAACCTTTTTTTTTTTTTTTTTTTTTTTTCGTCTGGAACCCTCATGGGTTCCACCGCATTCCAGGGGAGCGGAAGGCGGTGGGTATGTGAGACTCCTACTCACTAAACCAGACGGTCAACACATCGCCGTATGGAGGAGCGCCACGGGAACGCCGAAGCATACATCCGCGTTGCTCCAACGGCAGGCAACGCCAGTAGGCGGCCACCACCCCCCAAATGGAGCGGCGCAAACTGTTGACCGGGATGCGCCCCACTCCGATGGTCGGCTTGTTTTCTGGCGAGGAGCTCCCCTGCTCCCCGCCCAAGCCGACCGAGCCAGATCGATTGAGACGACCTTTATCTCCGAGCCGACGGCAAGCCGCCGAGCTCAGAATCAAGGAAGTCCGATCCGACTCATACCCACTAGAGCCCCGGACCCGAGATGGGACCGTGGCGAGTGGCGGACTTCGCAGTCCACCACCCGTACCGGGGGCTACGGCGGCAGACGGCGCTCGTGAGCGACACGCCTGCGCCCCACCCTCCTCCGGCGCATCGGTAGAGCGGCTCCGTCCTCCTCCCTGAGCCTCTCCGCCGCCTCCTTCTGCGACATCACGACCTCGCAGAAGGAACGCACCGCACCCCACGCCTCTTCGCTCGAGACCATGGCCTTGACCACGGCCGGAAGCGAGAGGTCCGGCCCGATGGAAGCCACGAGTGTAGCACGCGGCTCCGCCCAGTGCGGACACGAAGCCAGCGTGTGCTGCGCCGTATCCTCAGCGCAGCCGCACTCGTGGCACATCATCGTGGGCTCACGACCCGCCACCCTAAACAGATACCTCCCGAAGCATCCGTGCCCCGAAAGGATCTGCGTCAGGTGGAAGGTCATCACCCCGTGCCTACGACCGACCCAGTCCGAAAGGATGGGACCGATCGCCAGGGCAGTCGATTTACCAGCGCCGGGCACTCTGAGCCTCTCTCGCCATGTGACGAGCAGCTCTTCCTGCGCCCTGCGCCTCCAATCGGACTCCCCAACCTCCCCCCGAAGACGGGCGTGCCTCCTCCGTCGATACGCCTCCGCCAGCGTCAAAGCGTCCAGGTCCCACGGTGGGGTCCCGGCCAGAGCGCAGGCCGCCTCGCACGAGATGGTGCGATACCCTCGGATCACCCTGACAGCCATGACCCTCTGCGCTCTGCACAAGAGGGCCCGGTTGCGGGAGTCGAGGCTATCGGCCCATATTGGTGCCCCGTAGAGCGCCATGGACTTTACCACCCCGGTGTACAGACGCCGGCAGCTCAGGCTCGGTCCCCCGACATTTGGGAGGACGCGACACATCGCTCCGGCTGCCCTGACTAGCTTCGGCGCTAGGCGCCGAAAGTGCTCGTCGAAGCTCCATCGACTGTCGAGGACGAGTCCAAGGTACTCCAAGGAACGCCCGACGGCGATGGAAACTCCTCCGACCACCACACTCGACCCGGCAGGAGGTGCGTTCCGCGGCCCGTGAAAACACACGGCGACGGATTTGTGCAATGCAACCTCCAGCCCCAACCTTCTAATGCGCGCCACTACCTGCGCGACCCCAGCCGTCGCCAGAACACTGGCCTCCCGGTAGCTGACGCCGCGTGCCGTTACGAGAGTGTCGTCGGCGTAACAAGTTACTTCGACACCCCGTAAGTTGGCACCGCGCAGCACCCAGTCGTAGCCGATGTTCCACAGGAGAGGTCCGAGAACCGACCCCTGAGGGACACCGCACGACACCTCCCTACGAATCCAGCCGTCGCCAGACGGGTAGCAGACGGCGCGGTCGCAGAGGTAATCCGCTACGACGCGACGCAAGTACCCGGGCACGGCGTGGAACCTCAGCGCCTCCAAAATGGTCGCCCAGGGAAGGGTGTTGAACGCGTTGGCGATGTCGAGAGACACCGCCAACACCACCCCGCCCCGAGACACCGAGGCCTCCGCCAGGGCCCTCACCCGACCGACAGCGTCGAGGGTGGACCTGCCCTTGCGGAAGCCAAATTGATGGTCGCTGAGATCCCGACCGGACTCCCCCAAGTGCTTGACGAGGCGAGCGGATAAAACCCGCTCAAAGAGCTTACCCGCCTCGTCGAGAAGCACTATCGGCCGATATGCCGCTGGCTCGGCAACCGGCCGCCCCTCCTTGCGCAACAGCACCAGTTTCCCACCCTTCCACGTCCGCGGGAACCGGCCCTGCTGCAAGCATGCGTTGAAGAGGCGCAGCACTAGAGGCTCTAAATCCCCTAGGGCCAAGGCCCAGGCGCGCCCGGGGATGCCGTCGGGTCCCGGCGCAGTGTTCTTCGACCGAAGCCGAAGCACTGCAGCCCCCAACTCATCCCCGGAGACATCCCGTGCTGCATCCCAACGCTCCTCCTCTACCTCCTCAGTCTCCGGCGCCATACGAGGTACCCGATTGTCGGTACCTCGAGGGAACAATGCCGTGACTACGGACTCCAGCAACGCCGGCTGGAGAGTCTTGGTCAGCGGAGGGGCCCACGGTCGAAGCTTTCGCCTCACCATCTTGTACGGCCTCCCCCACGGGTCCCTGTCCAGGGACTCCACCATCTCCGCTTCGGCCAGGTCTTTGGCTTTGGCGATGGCCGCTACGAAAGCCAGCACTGCCTCCCGATATCGAGTATAGTGCTGACTCTCAAGCTCTTGGTCTCGTCGCCGCCGCCTCCGACATCTGGTGTACTGGCGCCTGAGAGCCACGCAGGTCTCTCGGAGCCGCGATAGCTCCTCAGACCACCAATAAACGCCGCGCCTCGGAGTCGCAGAGCGTACGCGGGGCATCGCCGCATCGCAGATGTGCGACATGGTCTGGCCCAGACGCGCAGCTTCCGCCTCTACATTCACAGCGCCTTCCGGCGCTCCTACCCAGGCCTGGACCAGGGCAGCCTCCGCCAGCGCCTCCCTGTCCAGACGCTTCAGAGCCCATCGCGGGCCCTCCTCGCGTGAGGGTCGACTCGGGGCACTCGGCGGGGCGGGGAGTGCGGAGACGTCGAACCTCACGTAGCGGTGGTCCGACAACGCCTCCACATCCTCCATCACCCGCCAGCCTCGGATACGGCGCGCCAGGGTGGGATCGGCGAACGTGATGTCGACGATCGAACCACCCTGTTGCCGCACGCACGTATGTACCGACCCGCGGTTCAGGACGACAAGACCGGACGCGACTACCCAGTCTTCGAGGAGCTCTCCACGTGCGTCCGTGGCCGGGCAACCCCAAGCCATGGATTTGGCATTGAGGTCCCCGACCACGAGGACCCGACCGGGGCCACTCCTCCCGACGAGGGCGCCCACTTCGACCAGAAACTGTTCGAAGTCGGCGACACTGCGATTCGGAGAGAAGTAGACTCCGATCAGTGTCACGTTTCCGACGAGAGCCGAGACGTAGCCTCGACCCTTCGTCACTCCTCCGAAGACCGGGGATCCGGCCGCTGTCCGGGTCCCGATCGCCACCACACCGTCTCTGTCGCCGGCCCAGTCGTCCCCCGAAGGGACGTAGTAGGGCTCGGCGACCACGACGACGTTTATCAACCACTCCGCCATGCTTTGGAACAATAGGTCCTGAGCCCTGGCGCAGTGGTTGATATTCGCCTGTAGAATCCGCATGGCCATCTTATTCGATGACCATGGGATCCTCTACGGGCCTGGAAGGCTGCTTTGAGGCCCTAGGACCCCTGCCAGCCTTGCCAGGCTTCCTACCCTTCGGGGCGGGGACGCACGCCTTGGTCCCCACCCGATGCTTGGCCGGTCTGCCGGCCGCTGCGCACGTGACGCAGTGCGGCTCGGCAGAGCACTCCTGGGCCTTGTGCCCGGGCTTTCCGCACCGATAGCAGAGGTCGCTCCTGTCGACCTCCGCAGTGCACTTGGCCCTGACGTGCCCCATCTCCAGGCACCGGAAGCACCTGAGGGGCCGATCGTCCAAGACGCGGACCTGCGCCGACACCCATCCGACGAGGAGTCTGCCGCCGCCGGACACCTTCTTGGCCGCCGCGACCGGGCAACGAACCCACGCGGCACCGAGACCACCGGCGCCGACGGTGACAGCCCCGCACCGGACTTCGTCGACGTCGCACCCACCTACCCTTGCGACGGCCGTAGCCACGTCGACGCTGGACACGGAGTCGTCCAGTCCCGAAATGCGCATTTCTGCGCACTTCGTGGGTCTAGAGACCCTGACCTGCCCTACGGGCAGTGACTCTCTCAGCTTGTTAGCGAGAGAGTCCGCCATACCCCTGGTATTCGCTCCGGGCAGTTCTAGGATGCGGCCACCAGTGACCGCCTTCCTGAACCTTAGGTCCCTTATACCCAGGTCGGCCAGGTTGACTTTCTGCTTCGCCTCCGCCAAGACCTGGGCGTAAGTCACGCCATTGGCCTCGGCTTCGGGATGCAGGGTCAATACCACAGCCGTGGATCGTTCTGCCCGGAGCTTTCTTTTGGGAGCGGTCCCTGGCTTCTGCGACTGCGGTTTAGACCGCGATGCAGAAGGTCCAGCAGGGCCCTTTCCCGGTCCCTTATTGGGCGGCTTTGCCGCTTTTGGCTTCGCCTGAGGCTGGGTAGCCTTCGGCTTTGCCTGTGACTGAGCCGCTTTTGGCTTCGCCTTCACTCCCTTGGGCTTCTTCTGCGCCGACCCGCTGGGGCCCGCAGAGGGTGGGGTGGCGGTCTTAACAGACTCTGTGGTCTGCACCGCCTCCCGCCTCTTGTCGGCCGCCAGCGGAGGCCGAAGCCTCGTCTCCGGGAGGAGCCGGTCCTCTATGGAGGCCAGTCGGGCGTTCACCATGGTCCCCACCTGAGACATGACCGCCCGACAGATCTCCTCCAGCGAGGTTGTCTGAGGCTGCGTTGCAGGGGACGCAGCCTCCGTCAATCCGGTGGGAGAGGGCGCCGGACAACCCTGCTTCCGTGCCTTCTCCATGTCTTCTCTTAATATGGACATCTCCTTGCGGAGAGTGTCCATCTCGGCTTGCAGGCGAGCATTGTCCGCCTGCAGCCGCCGCGTCTCTTCAGTGAGAGTCCGCGACCCCAGGACTTCCACGGCCTCGGCTATTGAAGCCACCGCGTCCTTGAGCTCGCGGACTATGGTCCCCTTCAGGTTTTTGGACTTTGTGGCTATTTTCGCAATAATAGCCAAGTCCTCTACGACCTGCTGCTTGCTCAGGGCCGTGGACCTATTGCTGGGTCCGACGCCCGACTCCGATACCTGCCCCGAGGTCAACGCTAGTTCAGCGGCTCGCTGTTCCCGCCTCTTGCGAGTGACGGCGACGCTCTTCTCCAGGTCTTCCTCTACCAACGCCTTGAACTCTTCCCGCTTTGCAGCGAGAAGCGCCCTTTTGGCATCGGCCAAACCTACATACTCCCCCGTCGTCGGGGGCCGCCCTCTGCCTCTTGTCGCAGACGCAGACCGCTCCGAATCCTCGTCGTCGGACAGCTCCAACTCGGGGTTCGGGCGTCGCCTCTTGCGCCAAAGTTTCCCGCCCGTAGCGGGGCTTTGGGACCGTCCAGTGGCAAAGCTGCAGTCCGAGTCCATGTCCTCGTCCTGCCGCCCCGCACTTGACTCCCTACTAGTGACGCTCCTCGTCATCCGCCTCTCCTTATTCTCTCCCCTCCTCGTCCTCCTCTCCTCTCCCTCAACGTCGTTTTTGTTTGTAAGAATTTCCATAGCAAATCCCACGAGTACTGAGGAATAGTAAGTCAACCCCGGCAGAGCCTCTTGCCCGGGTAACCCTAATACACCTGGAAGGTCGGGTGGTGTTCCAGGGTTGTGCGCTAGCGGCTGATGAACTCCCCAGCCTCTCTTACGAGCACCCCGACGTCACGCAACGAAACGCCGAGAATTGAGGATTTTTTAAAGAGGTTTACTCCTCGCGGTCCGGCCAATTAAGGCAAGACCCTCGCTCCCCTGCAGGCTGCTTCACATGACCGCCACACCTGCAGGAGTTTACGACTCGACGGTGGCAAAAAATGCCTGTCCGGCTGCACAGTTAAGTACCCACCGGACTCGCCGACCGACCGGCAACAGGGCCACCGCTAACGACGGCCACTGATCCGGACATGCCCTCGACCATTCGCCACTGGCATCGGGTCCGGGCCAAAACACCCCTTAAACTAGAACTAGCTACTTCTAACTACCGCTAACTACTTCTAGCTACGGCTTCCCAGATCCATTCGCCACCGAGCACGTTGATGAACACCACACCGGCAACCGGCATCGGGATCGGTCCGCCGCTAGCCAGACAGAGGTATCTATCGCACAGCCAGCTCTGCCGGAGGCAGGAGGACCGGGACCGACACCCTAGTCTAGCTACCTAACTACTAAAGCCACAAACTAGACTACCTATGGCCTCCGCATTCGAGCAAGTTGGATAATCCAAACAGGGCTCACTGCGGGTCAGCCGGGCCAAAACTAGAAGCAAGCTTAAGCACCACTACGAACTAGTACTACTACTATGCCAAGCCTCTAACTAGACTACCTATGGCCGCTCGCCCGGAAGCGAACGACCGGGCCTAAAACTAGTGAAGCATGGGCAGCAGCACTACGCCCCAAACCTACAACCCTCGAGAGCAGCGTAAGCACCACCCCCAAGAGACCGGCCGTAAGGTTCGACCCACCTCTGCGAAGGTCTGAACTCCGTCCACAACGGACCCGCGAACAAGCCCGCTGCAGGGAGAGACGGGACCCCGCATCCCAATACCCCGAGACCGAGCGCCGAAACACTCACTAAGGGGTACCGGGCCCCCCCGACCAGCCAGGAGCAATCACTCAAGGTCTGGCCTCCCATCGACTGCCCCAGAAGGAGGCAGCCGAAAACACCTCCCCACGCTAGCCAAGAACCTCCGTTCTGATCGCCACGGACACGAAGACCATGAAAACCAGACCAAGGCACCTTGGTAGCGTTTCGTCGGCTATGTTCCTCATAGCCGACCCCCGCGCTGGACATTAGCAGACGGCTAACACGATCCCGAAAGACCGCATTAACCGTCCCCCAGGGAGCACCGGCCCGTACCGCTTCCAATCCCGCCGGACGAATCCGGACAACACTAGTAGCGGACGGGCACACGAGGAGGTTTCCAGCATGGCCCACTAGAGCCCCGGCCCCGAGATGGGACCGTGGCGAGTGGCGGACTTCGCAGCCCACCACCCGTACCGGGGGCTACGGCGGCAGACGGCGCTCGTGAGCGACACGCCTGCGCCCCACCCTCCTCCGGCGCATCGGTAGAGCGGCTCCGTCCTCCTCCCTGAGCCTCTCCGCCGCCTCCTTCTGCGACATCACGACCTCGCAGTAGGAACGCACCGCACCCCACGCCTCTTCGCTCGAGACCATGGCCTTGACCACGGCCGGGAGCGAGAGGTCCGACCCGATGGAAGCCACGAGTGTAGCACGCGGCTCCGCCCAATGCGGGCACGAAGCCAGCGTGTGCTGCGCCGTATCCTCGGCGCAGCCGCACTCGTGGCACATCATCGTGGGCTCACGACCCGCCACCCTAAACAGATACCTCCCGAAGCATCCGTGCCCCGAAAGGATCTGCGTCAGGTGGAAGGTCATCACCCCGTGCCTACGACCGACCCAATCCGAAAGGATGGGACCGATCGCCAGGGCAGTCGATTTACCAGCGTTGGGCACTCTGAGCCTCTCGCGCCATGTGACGAGCAGCTCCTCATGCGCCCTGCGCCTCCAATCCGACTCCCCACCCTCCCCCCGAAGACGGGCATCCCTCCTCCGTCGATACGCCTCCGCCAGCGTCATAGCATCCAGGTCCCACGGTGGGGTCCCGGCTAGAGCGCAGGCCGCCTCGCACGAGATGGTGCGATACCCTCGGATCACCCTGACAGCCATGACCCTCTGCGCTCTGCACAAGAGGGCCCGGTTGCGGGAGTCGAGGCTATCGGCCCATATTGGTGCCCCGTAGAGCGCCATGGACTTTACCACCCCGGTGTACAGACGCCGGCAGCTCAGGCTCGGTCCCCCGACATTTGGGAGGACGCGACACATCGCTCCGGCTGCCCTAACTAGCTTCGGCGCTAGGCGCCGAAAGTGCTCGTCGAAGCTCCATCGACTGTCGAGGACGAGTCCAAGGTACTCCAAGGAACGCCCGACGGCGATGGAAACTCCTCCGACCACCACACTCGACCCGGCAGGAGGTGCGTTCCGCGGCCCGTGAAAACACACGGCGACGGATTTGTGCAATGCAACCTCCAGCCCCAACCTTCTAATGCGCGCCACTACCTGCGCGACCCCAGCCGTTGCCAGAATGCTGGCCTCCCGGTAGCTGTCGCCGCGTGCCGTTACGAGAGTGTCGTCAGCGTAACAGGTTACTTCGACACCCCGTAAGTTGGCACCGCGCAGCACCCAGTCGTAGCCGATGTTCCACAGGAGAGGTCCGAGAACCGACCCCTGAGGAACACCGCACGACACCTCCCTACGAATCCAGCCGTCGCCGGACGGGTAGCAGACGGCGCGGTCGCAGAGGTAATCCGCTACGACGCGACGCAAGTACCCGGGCACGGCGTGGAACCTCAGCGCCTCCAAAATGGTCGCCCAGGGAAGGGTGTTGAACGCGTTGGCGATATCGAGAGACACCGCCAACACCACCCCACCCCGAGACACCGAGGCCTCCGCCAGGGCCCTCACCCGACCGACAGCGTCGAGGGTGGACCTGCCCTTGCGGAAGCCAAATTGATGGTCGCTGAGATCTCGACCGGACTCCCCCAAGTGCTTGACGAGGCGAGCGGATAAAACCCGCTCAAAGAGCTTACCCGCCTCGTCGAGAAGCACTATCGGTCGATATGCCGATGGCTCGGCAACCGGCCGCCCCTCCTTGCGCAACAGCACCAGTTTCCCACCCTTCCACGTCCGCGGGAACCGGCCCTGCCGCAAACAGGCGTTGAAGAGGCGCAGCACTAGAGGCTCTAAATCCTCTAGGGCCAAGGCCCAGGCGCGCCCGGGGATGCCGTCGGGTCCCGGCGCAGTGTTCTTCGACCGAAGCCGAAGTACTGCAGCCCCCAACTCACCCCCGGAGACATCCCGTGCTGCGTCCCAACGCTCCTCCTCTACCTCCACAGTCGCCGGCGCCATACGAGGTACCCGATGGTCGGTACCTCGAGGGAACAATGCCATGACTACGGACTCCAGCAACGCCGGCTGGAGAGTCTTGGTCAGCGGAGGGGCCCACGGTCGAAGCTTTCGCCTCACCATCTTGTACGGCCTCCCCCACGGGTCCCTGTCCAGGGACTCCACCATCTCCGCTTCGGCCAGGTCTTTGGCTTTGGCGATGGCCGCTACGAAAGCCAGCACTGCCTCACGATATCGAGTATAGTGCTGACTCTCAAGCTCTTGGTCTCGTCGCCGCCGCCTCCGACATCTGGTGTACTGGCGCCTGAGAGCCACGCAGGTCTCTCGGAGCCGCGATAACTCCTCAGACCACCAGTAGACACTGCGCCTCGGAGTCGCAGAGCGTACGCGGGGCATCGCCGCATCGCAGATGTGCGACATAGTCTGGCCCAGACGCGCAGCTTCCGCCTCTACATTCACAGCGCCTTCCGGCGCTCCTACCCAGGCCTGGACCAGGGCAGCCTCCGCCAGCGCCTCCCTGTCCAGACGCTTCAGAGCCCATCGCGGGCCCTCCTCGCGCGAGGGTCGACTCGGGGCACTCGGCGGGGCGGGGAGTGCGGAGACGTCGAACCTCACGTAGCGGTGGTCCGACAACGTCTCCACATCCTCCACCACCCGCCAGCCTCGGATACGGCGCGCCAGGGTGGGATCGGCGAACGTAATGTCGACGATCGAACCACCCTGTTGCCGCACGCACGTATGTACCGACCCGCGGTTCAGGACGACAAGACCGGACGCGACTACCCAGTCTTCGAGGACCTCTCCACGTGCGTCCGTGGCCGGGCAACCCCAAGCCATGGATTTGGCATTGAGGTCCCCGACCACGAGGACCCGACCGGGGCCACTCCTCCCGACGAGGGCGCCCACTTCGACCAGAAACTGTTCGAAGTCGGCGACACTGCGATTCGGAGAGAAGTAGACTCCGATCAGTGTCACGTTTCCGACGAGAGCCGAGACGTAGCCTCGACCCTTCGTCACTCCTCCGAAGACCGGGGATCCGGCCGCTGTCCGGGTCCCGATCGCCACCACACCGTCTCTGTCGCCGGCCCAGTCGTCCCCCGAAGGGACGTAGTAGGGCTCGGCGACCACGACGACGTTTATCAACCACTCCGCCATGCTTTGGAACAATAGGTCCTGAGCCCTGGCGCAATGGTTGATATTCGCCTGTAGAATCCGCATGGCCATCTTATTCGATGACCATGGGATCTTCTACGGGCCTGGAAGGCTGCTTTGAGGCCCTAGGACCCCTGCCAGCCTTGCCCGGCTTCCTACCCTTCGGGGCGGGGACGCACGCCTTGGTCCCCACCCGATGCTTGGCCGGTCTGCCGGCCGCTGCGCACGTGACGCAGTGCGGCTCGGCAGAGCACTCCTGGGCCTTGTGCCCGGGCTTTCCGCACCGATAGCAGAGGTCACTCCTGTCGACCTCCGCAGTGCACTTGGCCCTGACGTGCCCCATCTCCAGGCACCGGAAGCACCTGAGGGGCCGATCGTCCAAGACGCGGATCTGCGCCGACACCCATCCGACGAGGAGTCTACTGCCGCCGGACACCTTCTTGGCCGCCGCGACTGGGCAACGAACCCACGCAGCACCGAGACCACCGGCGCCGACGGTGATAGCCCCGCATCGGACTTCGTCGACGTCGCACCCACCTACCCTTGCGACGGCCGTAGCCACGTCGACGCTGGACACGGAGTCGTCCAGTCCCGAAATGCGCATTTCTGCGCACTTCTTGGGTCTAGAGACCCTGACCTGCCCTACGGGCAGTGACTCTCTCAGCTTGTTAGCGAGAGAGTCCGCCATACCCCCGGTATTCGCTCCGGGCAGTTCCAGGATGCGGCCACCAGTGACCGCCTTCCGAAACCTTAGGTCCTTAATACCCAGGTCGGCCAGGTTGACTTTCTGCTTCGCCTCCGCCAAGACCTGGGCGTAAGTCACGCCATTGGCCTCGGCTTCGGGATGCAGAGTCAATACCACAGCCGTGGATCGTTCTGCCCGGAGCTTTCTTTTGGGAGCGGTCCCTGGCTTCTGCGACTGCGGTTTAGACCGCGATGCAGAAGGTCCAGCAGGGCCCTTTCCCTGTCCCTTCTTGGGCGGCTTTGCCGCTTTCGCCTGAGGCTCGGTAGCCTTCGGCTTTGCCTGCGGCTGAGCCGCTTTTGGCTTCGCCTGAGGCTCGGTAGCCTTCGGCTTTGCCTGCGACTGAGCCGCTTTTGGCTTCGCCTTCACTCCCTTAGGCTTCTTCTGCGCCAACCCGCTGGGGCCCACAGAGGGTGGGGCGGCGGTCTTAACAGACTCTGTGGTCTGCACCGCCTCCCGCCTCTTGTCGGCCGCCAGTGGAGGCCGAAGCCTCTTCTCCGGGAGGAGCCGGTCCTCTATGGAGGCCAGTCGGGCGGTCACCATGGTCCCCACCTGGGACATGACCGCCCGACAGATCTCCTCCAGCGAGGTTGTCTGAGGCTGCGTTGCAGGGGACGCAGCCTCCGTCAATCCGGTAGGAGTGGGCGCCGGACAACCCTGCTTCCGTGCCCTCTCCATGTCCTCACGCAAGGTGGACATCTCCTTGCGGAGAGTGTCCATCTCGGCTTGCAGGCGAGCATTGTCCGCCTGCAGCCGCCGCGTCTCTTCAGTGAGAGTCCGCGATCCCAGGACTTCCACGGCCTCGGCTATTGAAGCCACCGCGTCCTTAAGCTCGCGGACTATGGTCCCCTTCAGGTTTTTGGACTTTGTGGCTATTTTCGCAATAATAGCCAAGTCCTCTACGACCTGCTGCTTGCTCAGGGCCGTGGACCTATTGCTGGGTCCGACGCCCGACGCCGATACCTCCCCCGAGGTCGACGCTAGTTCAGCGGCTCGCTGTTCCCGCCTCTTGCGAGTGACGGCGACGCTCTTCTCTAGCTCTTCCTCTACCAACGCCTTGAACTCTTCCCGCTTTGCAGCGAGAAGCGCTCTTTTGGCATCGGCCAAACCTACGTACTCCCCCGTCGTCGGAGGCCGCCCTCGGCCTCTTGACGCAGACACAGACCGCTCCGAATCCTCGTCGTCGGACAGCTCCAACTCGGGGTTCGGGCGTCGCCTCTTGCGCCAAAGCTTCCCGCCCGTAGCGGGGCTTTGGGACCGTCCAGTTGCGAAGCTGCAGTCGGAGTCCATGTCCTCGTCCTGCCGCCCCGCACTAGACTCCCTACTCGTGACGCTCCTCGTCACCTGCCTCTCCTTGTTCTCTCCCCTCCTCGTCCTCCTCTCCTCTCCCTTAACGTCGTTTTTGTTTGTAAGAATTTCCATAGCAAATCCCACGAGTAGTGAGGAACTAAAATGTCAGCCCCGGCAGAGCCTCTTGCCCGGGTAACCCTAATACACCTGGAAGGTCGGGTGGTATTCCAGGGTTGTGCGCTAGCGACTGATGAACTCCCCAGCCTCTCTTTCGAGCACCCCGACGTCACGCAACGAAACGCCGAGAATTGAGGATTTTTTATAGAGGTTTACTCCTCCCGGTCCGGCCAATTAAGGCAAGACCCTCGCTCCCCTGCAGGCTGCTTCACATGACCGCCACACCTGCAGGAGTTTACGACTCGACGGTGGCAAAAAATGCCTGTCCGGCTGTACAGTCAAGTACCCACCGGACTCGCCGACCGACCGGCAACAGGGCCACCGCTAACGACGGCCACTGATCCGGACATGCCCTCGACCATTCGCCACTGGCATCGGGTCCGGGCCAAAACGTCCCTATAACTAAAACTAGCTACGGTACTACAACTACTACTAGCTACCGCTAACTACTTCTAGCTACTATCTACTTCTAGCTAACTACTTCTAGCTACCTAACTACTAAAGCCACAAACTAGACTACCTATGGCCTCCGCATTCGAGCAGGTTGGATAATCCAAACAGGGCTCACTGCGGGTCAGCCGGGCCAACACTAGAAGCAAGCTTAAGCACCACTACGAACTAGTACTACTATGCCAAGCCTCTAACTAGACTACCTATGGCCGCTCGCCCGGAGTCGAACGACCGGGCCTAAAACTAGTGAAGCATGGGCAGCAGCACTACGCCCCAAACCTACAACCCTCGAGAGCAGCGCAAGCACCTCCCTCAAGAGACCGGCCGTAAGGGCCGACCCACCTCTGCGAAGTTCTGAACTCCGTCCACAGCGGACCCGCGAACGAGCCCGATGCAGGGAGAGACGGGACCCCGCATCCCGATACCCCGAGACCGAGCGCCGAAACACTCACTAAGGGGTACCGAGCCCCCCCGACCAGCCAGGAGCAATCACTCAAGGTCTGGCCTCCCATCGACTGCCCCAGAAGGAGGCAGCCGAAAACACCTCCCCACGCTAGCCAAGAACCTCCGTTCTGATCGCCACGGACACGAAGACCATGAAAACCAGACCAAGGCACCTTGGTAGCGTTTCGTCAGCTATGTCCCTCATAGCTGACCCCCGCGCTGGACATTAGCAGACGGCTAACGCGATCCCGAAAGACCGCATTAACCGTCCCCCAGGGAGCACCGGCCCGTACCGCTTCCAATCCCGCCGGACGAATCCGGACAACATTGGTAGCGGACGGGCACACGAGGAGGTTTCCAGCATGGCCCCCCAACCTAACCTAACCTAACCTTTTTTTTTTTTTTTTTTTTTTTTTTTTTACGTGGGGAAATCCAGTACGGATACCCTGCCGCCTCGGGGGAGACGACCTGGTTATGCCGGGCTCTAACCGGCTAAAACCCCACGGTGTCCTTCTCGTCGCCATATGCCGGGGTCACGGGAACATCCAACTGGCAATCGTCCGCGACCCGGCGACGAGGCGGTCTCATCAGACCCCTGCTCGGTTCGAGTGGAGGACAGATGGGCGTCCATCCACTGCGCAACAGTTGATCAGAGTGGCGTGAAAGAACACGCCCACGCCTACTCGGGCTAGTTTAAATGAGTGAGGGACTCCCCCGAGTCCGTCACCCACTAGCTAGTGTTAGGGCGGAAGGTGGCGAATGTGTGCCTCCCTTCGACGACCCAGTCTTTTGCGGCGGATAGCCAAAGACGTAGTTTCCTCCCTTACTCGCTCCGCATCTTCTTTCTGGAGCATTACTTGCTCGCAGAAAGTTTTTACTGCGTCCCACGACTCCCTGCTCTCGGTCATCTTTCGAACCACAGTAAGTAGTGAGAGGTCTTGCCCTAAAACTGCTCTCAGGGCCGCTCTTTCATGTCCCCAGGTTGAACATTCCTCCAGGGTATGTTGAGCCGTGTCAATTAGGCAATCGTCGCAGTGGTGGCAGACTGCACTTGGTTCTCTTCCGGCAACACGACACAAGTACTCGCCGAAACAGCCATGTCCCGTGAGTACCTGCGTCAGCCGAAAGCTAAGGGCACCAAAGCGTCTGTTCAGCCACTGTTTTAGGACGGGAGCAACTGCATCAATAACCCTAGCTCCTGCGCTGGGCTCCGTCAGCCTTATCGCCCATGTTGCGTTAGCATGGCCCACTATTGCTCGCCGCATGCTTTCCCGTACTCCAGATCGAAGGCCCGAGACAGACGCCTCCCCACGAAGATTATATATCGTCGTGAGGGCAACCGCGTAGATGTCCCAGGGCAATAATCCCGACAAGACGCAAGCAGCCTCATATGAGACGGTGCGGTAACCGCGAATCAACCTGATCGCCATCGCTCTCTGCGGTTTGCGCAGGAGAGCGATATTCCGGCTATTCAGGGACTCGGACCACACCGGAGCTCCATACACAGCCATTGACCTCACGACTCCGACATAAAGTCGTCTGGTCAACGAATTTGGTCCACCTAGATTCGGCAGCAGCCAGCCGAATGCCGCTGTTGCGCTCAGCAGTTTCGGGGTGAGTTGCTCAAAGTGGGCGGTGAACTTCCACCTGCTATCGAGGACGAGACCGAGATATCTCATCGTCGACCCGATGCAGATACGAGTACCGTCCACTGTGATGCCGAGCTCTGAAGATGGGGCATTTCGAGGTCCGTGAAAGCATAAAGCCTCGGACTTGTTAAGGGCCACTTCGAGCCCAAGACGACGAATACGCCTCACCACATGCTCCACTCCAACTGTGGCAAGAATTGCGGCCTGTCTCGGAGTTTTGGCGCGAGCTGTGACCAGAGTGTCATCGGCATAACAGGTAACATCGATACCGGAAATGTTACCTCCACGCAGGACCCAATCGTACCCGATGTTCCACAAGAGCGGCCCGAGGACCGACCCCTGTGGAACACCGCAAGTCATGTCCCTCTTCTGAAAACCCCTTTTGACCGGGTACAGAACGGAACGATCGGAGAGATATGCACCGATAATGCGACGAAGGTAAGGGGGCACCCGATGATACCTGAGCGCCTCTCTGATACAGCTCCAGGGCAAAGTGTTGAACGCGTTGGCGATGTCTAGGGACACCGCCAAAACAACTTCCCCTCGTTTCACCGCCTCCTGCGTAACGGTCTTCACTCGCAGGACAGCATCCACCGTCGATTTGCCAGATCGGAATCCGAACTGGTTCTCGGAGAGGTCAGGGCCGGTATCTCGAAGATGGGTTACTATTCTAGCAGCTAACAGCCGCTCAAACAGTTTTCCCACTTCGTCCAGCAAGACAATCGGACGGTATGACGAGGCACACTCTGGAGAACGTCCCTTCTTACTGAGGAGCACTAGACGGCCCGTCTTCCACTGCTGTGGAAACTGCGACTGCAACAGGCACACGTCCAAAAGGCTCCTTAGTCTTGGCTCAAGTTCCTGTAGAGCAAGCCCTAATACCCGACCGGGTATTCCGTCTGGACCGGGAGCAGTGTTCTTGGCCTTAAGCCTCTCCACCGCTACACCGAATTCCATATCGGTTACCCCGGGTATATCGGACTCCTCCTCCATTCTTGTAGGACCCGCCATCGGCGGTGGCAAGTACTCTTCCCTTCGGGGAAATAATGCAGCCACAACCCGGTCTGTTAGCTCGAGTGGGAGAGTCTGCGTCAGTGGCGGGGACCAGGATCGAAGTTTCCCTCTCACCATCTTGTATGGTCGCCCCCATGGATCTCTGTTAACAGACTCTAGCATCTCCGTTCTGGCTTCATCCTTGGCCCGCGAGATGCTGATCTTTAGCGCTTCCTTGGCTGACACGTACGATGAATAGAGCTCAGCCTCCATCTCAGGATTTCTTCGCCTTCTTCTTCGGCTACGGGTGTACTGTCGCCTAACCAATACGCACGCTTCGCGGAGCTGCGATATTTCCGACGACCACCAATACACCTGTCTTAAGGGAGGATTCAGCCTGGCCCGGGGCATTGAGGCATCACATATGCGCGTCATTGCACCACGAAACCAGTTCGCTTCATCCTCTACCTCAGTTGGTCCATCGGGCACGGGCACCCAGGATTGGACGATTGCCGTTTCCATCAACATGCCTTTATCTAGCCGCTTTAATTGCCACCTGGGACCTATCTCCAGCGAAGACCGCACGGGAGAATGCTGTCTGTCGGAGGGGGAGAGAACCTCGTACCGGATGTATCGGTGGTCCGATAAGGTTTCCACATCCTCGAGGACTCTCCACTGTACTACACGGTTCGCTAAAGCAGGGCTCGCAAAAGTAACATCGACAATGGATCCGCCCTGCGACCGCACACATGTATGTACAGACCCCCTGTTCACAACAACGAGCCCAGCGGTCGACAACCACTCTTCCAATACTTCGCCGCGGGCATCGGTAGACGGAGATCCCCAGGCTGTCGACTTAGCGTTGAAGTCTCCGACCACCATTATAGGGCAAGGAAGAAACTGCCCTATAACAGCTAAAATATCGGACGTGAAGATCTCAAATTCGGACAGTGCTCTGTTTGGTGAGAAATACGCTCCAACAGCGACTATATCACCCAGCATAGCTGCAACAAAACCCCGTCCCTTAACAACTCTTGAAGGAGTGACAGAATCCTTGCCACCAGGGCATATGATAGCAACTAGGCCATCAAGATCGCAAACCCAGTTCGTTCTAGATGGGATGAAGTAGGGTTCCGCTACCACTGCCACCTGTATCATCCACTCTGCCAGGCTCTGGAGGAGTAAGTCCTGAGCTCTGGCACAGTGATTGAGATTACCTTGAAGAAGTGTTAAACAGGCCATTACCGGATGATATCTGTTGTCATCTCTTCCCCTGACTTTGCATTGAGCAGTGGGGGCGGCCTTCGGACCTTGGCAACAGTGGTATTCTGAACCAGCCTAATTTTCCCTGATGGTTTGGCAAAACAGGATTTGCTGCCTACAGCATGGTTAGCCGGTCGTTTAAAGTCAGCACAAAGAATGCAGTGTGGTGCGGACGAACAGGTGCTAGCTTTGTGACCGGGCATCGAGCACCGAAAGCATAAGCCGCTGCGATCTACTGTGGACTCACAACTTTCTTTTACGTGGCCTTCTTCGAGGCATCGCCAGCATCGCCTTGCTCTAGGGGGCAAAATTTTCGCTCTCGCTGAGACCCATCCAATCAGAATTCGCCCGCTCTCTGTTATTCGTCTGGCTGCAGCTATCGGACACCGCAACCATATGGTGAAAAGACCTCTAAAGTCCTGTTTCACCTCACCGGCCACAATCTGACTGCCAGGACAGCCACCTACGCGGGAAACTGCCGAGACCACTTCCTCTTTCGTGGCCGAGTCGTCTAGCTCAGAAATGCGTATTTCCGCGCATTTCGTAACTCTAGACACTCGCACGTCGTCTTTATTGAGGGTGTTACCAAGCCGTTTCGCCATCTCATCTGCCTTTTCACTGCTGGCTGAGCCGGAAATTTCTAGAATTCTCGCTCCCGTGGCAGTCTTCCTGACTTTGATGGAAGAAAGTCCAAACCCAGAAAGATCGGCTGTCTTGGCTTGGCGGAGAACACTGGCGTAGGATAATCCTCTCTCTTTGGCTTCCGGTCGCAAGGTTAGGACTATGGCGGCAGATCGGGGCTGCCGCACAGTTGTGGGCGCTTTCTTTGCTCTGTCCCTTCCAGAATCTCTTTGGCCACCCGATTTTTGAGGTTTGCCCTTCCGTCTCGTAACCTTAATCCAGCCGTCGTTCTTAACTGTAGAAGCAGCGGTCAATGGAGAAGGTTTCGCCTGCCGTTGCGTTGGTCTATGACCGGCAGCTTTTCGGGAATCCTTTTTCTTCTTTTTCTTTTTATTTTTAGTTTTACCTATGCTGGGCTCTATATGGGCAACTCCGGATGTTATTGTTATAGGCACATGCTTTGGATCTGTAGAAGTTGGTGGTTCCACGATAGCCGTTCCTGGATTTGAATGCGGACCGATACGTTTTTCATCTAGTAGCCTTGCCTCTAACGCTTCAAATCTTGTATTTATTATGGTGCCGACCTGGACCATAATGGAATGGGAGAGTTGCTCTAAATCGATGCCCTTAGGAGCTTCATAATTTCCAACTCCCTGAACTTTTGCGGCCATTTCGCTAAAAGCACGGAGCTGGGCCACTTCCCTCTTCAGATCTACTAACTCAGACTGCAGCCGTGTGTTTGCCTCCTGCAATTGTCGAGTCTCATCGGTGGCATTTCTCTCAGCAAGATTTTCCACGCAGACCCTTATGGAGGAAGCAGCATCTTTAAGGGCTCGTTGGAAGGTGCCTTTAAGGTTTTTAGACCTCGTCGCTATGCTGCACACGAGGTCACACTGTTCCTCTGCTTTCTTGCGGAGATCTATGATTTCGCCCACCTCGGGAGAAATCTGTCTCCCACGTCTGGTCTGTAAGCGTTCGCGAATACGCTCTTGGAGATCCCTTTCTGCCTCAATTTCCATCTCCTTCCTTTGGAGTCTGAGGTAGTCCTCCTTGGCCTTCTTAAGGCCAACGTATTGACCTGTTGTAGGAGGACGACCTCTCCCTCTCTTCGGTGTCACGAGCTTTTTGACAGTGAGAACCTCGTTCCCACTCGAATGCTCGCTCGAGACGGAACGGCTCCTCTCTTTAGAGCAAGGCCGTTGCTTAGTGCATGATAACGGTGCCGGGGACTCCCTTGAACCAGCCGTTATCATGCTCGTGTCTGAATGGTCAGACTCTGCACTAGTAGAAGTAGTTTGGTGGTCTTTTCCCCCCCCAGAATACGAGGGGAAGACGGAGGCCGAAGCGTCCGTGAGGGATTGCCCGGCTGCTGAGCAGCCGGAACCCTCCTGGGGTAGTTTCTTTTTAGAGATCACCATAATTTTAATCCTTTTAGGGGTGAGGTCCCCGGAGGACGCCCTTGCCATTACCCAACCCCTCGGCAGGCGCCAAACCTTAGGGTTGACATTAAACAAATACACCCACGACTCCAAAGACAATGACAAAACACTCTCGGAACAAAACAACAACGACAAAGGACACAACAAGACAAGACAAAACAAACACATCCCCCCTATTGTCAGCTATGTATCGGGCATGAACCCCATAGCTGACACCCCAGCGCTGGACATTAGCAGACGGCTAACGCGATCCCGAAAGACCGAATTAACCGTCTCCCAGGGAGCACCGGCCCGTACCGCTTCCAATCCCGCCGGACGAATCCGAGCAACATTGGTAGCTAACGGGCACACGAGGAGGTTTCCAGCATGGCTCCCCAACCTAACCTAACCTAACCTAACCTAACCTAACCTAACCTAACCTAACCTAACCTAACCTAACCTAACCTAACCTAACCTAACCTAACCTTTTTTTTTTTTTTTTTTTTTTTTGCGTTGGAAAAATCCGTTACGGATACCCGCCGACCAGGAAGGTGATGGCCGGAGGGTTATGTGGGACTACCCGGCGGCATAGAGGACGCCGCCATTTTTAAGGCTACCCACTAAAAAACCAACGGTTGCCCTCAACGCCTTAATGGGACGACACGGGATCGCGTTAGCACTCACCGTGCCGCCCCGGCGGTTACCCCCCGAGCGAGGGTGCCCCGAGCAACTTAGGACACCCTCACGGCGTAGGCCTATGGAAGGTGAGAGGGGTCACCCCCCCCTCTCACCAAGGCCTACTGCTGGGAGAGGAAGCGGCGGGCGTACTCCCGCCTCCTTCTACCCAGCCTCCCCCGGCGGAGCGGGTCAGAGGGAGAGGCTTGCTCCCTGACCCGCTCCGCGGCCTCCTTCGCGGCGATGACTTGCTCGCAGAAGGAGGCCATAGCGGCCCAACACCTCTCGCTGCCGATCATCGCGCCAACAAGGCGCGGCAGCGAGAGGTCCCCGCCAACCACGGCCACCAGCTCAGCGCGCTGATGACCCCAGGCTGCGCACTCCGCCACGGTGTGACGAGCCGTGTCGACGGACTCGTCACAGTGGTGGCAGGACGGGGCCGCCTCCCTTCTTGCAATCTTGTGCAGGTACTCACCGAAGCACCCGTGCCCCGTGAGCACCTGCACAAGACGGAACGTCAGAGTCCCGTGTCGCCGGTTGATCCAACGATCCAGGTGGGGGCGAACTGCCCCCACTGTCGTCAGACCGGCGGCAGGGGACTCTAAGTCCCTCGTCCACCGTCGAATCAGGGCTCGGTGAGCTGAAGCCCTGATTCGAGCTGCCTCGAACCTTACCCCCGCGGTCCTGGCTTCCGCCCGGTGCCAATGCACCCCGGCGAGCACCTCCGCCTGCAGCTCCCAAGGCGGATCGCTCGCCAGGAGTGTGGCCGCAGTGTACGACACTGTACGGTACCCCCTGATCATCCTCACCGCTAAGACCCTCTGCGTCCTTCGCAGAAGGGTCTTGGAATCGGCGGTGAGGGACCCCGACCATATGGGGGCACCGTAACCTAACCTAACCTAACCTAACCTAACCTAACCTAACCTAACCTAACCTAACCTAACCTAACCTAACCTAACCTAACCTAACCTAACCTAACCTAACCTAACCTAACCTAACCTAACCTAACCTAACCTAACCTAACCTAACCTAACCTAACCTAACCTAACCTAACCTAACCTAACCTAACCTAACCTAACCTAACCTAACCTAACCTAACCTAACCTTTTTTTTTTTTTTTTTTTTTTTTTAACGTCTGGAACCCATCATGGGTCCCACCGCATTCCAGGGGAGGAAGGCGTTGGGTATGTGAGACTCCTACTCACTAAACCAGACGGTTGCCGTCGCCGTCATGATGGGACACCGCGGGAACGCTTGCGCATACAACCGCGGCGCCCCGACGGACACCACGTAGAGGGCACCCCGCAACGAGAGGCCCCCTCCATAGTCGGCAGGCTTGATAGATCGCGGGGGGGTCCCCTCCCCCCCACCCAAGCCCACCTTAAGAAGAAGGCCGAAGCCCTCTTCTAGCCAGGCCCGGTCCGGAACCCAAACGCCCGGGGGAGTCTATGTTCAACCCCAAGACGCCTGGGGACCTCGTCCAGGCCCAGCTCCCTCGGCGGTGATCTCCCCGAAGGAAGACCACCGTTCGGACTCCACATGAGCGGAGAGTCAAGCACGACCCGGCTGGCTGACAGGGCCGAAACTGCCAACGGACCGCCGCCGCGCAAGACCACCACTCAAAAAGGGAGCCCGACCTCGAACCCGACAGGCCTCTACCGCCGAACACGGTGGTCAACCGAGTCCAGCAAGAAAAAGGCATAAGTCGGGGACCCACCAAGCCGGGACTAACGATCGCCGAGCAAGACCGTGGTGTCTCGCTCCACGAAGGTTAATCCGGGCACCATCTTTTGCAAGGGGAAACAACCGTCCGAACCGCTCCTTAGAGAGCGACTCGAAAGGAAGAACCCCAAGCCCTAAACACGCCTAAAACCCCGCAACCACGAGGCCACCCCAAGGTCAACTCTGCAAACAGAGAAGTACCCGGAATGACCCCGCGGCTGTCCCCCGGAAAAGAGGGCCTGTGCCCTCCCACCGAATTGCCCAGGCCCACTTTCCAACGGCTGAGGCCGAAGGAAAGGGACCCGAGCCCGCCGCCGCAGACGGACCACCCCTAAGGGCAGACCGCCGCGTGAACCCCCCTTGCCAACCATGAGCCAGACTCGGGCACCTCATGGCTGACAACCCCGCGCTGGACATTAGCAGACGGCTAACGCGACCCCGAAAGACCGCATTAACCGTCCCCCAGGGAGCACCGGCCCGTACCGCTTCCAATCCCGCCGGACGAATCCGGACAACATTGGTAGCGGACGGGCACACGAGGAGGTTTCCAGCATGGCTCCCCAACCTAACCTAACCTAACCTAACCTAACCTAACCTAACCTAACCTAACCTAACCTAACCTAACCTAACCTAACCTAACCTAACCTAACCTAACCTAACCTAACCTAACCTAACCTAACCTAACCTAACCAGTTCCCCCCCGTCCGGCGTCGTGAACACACGTTTTTCTGTATTGCTCCGTAGTTTAAAATCAGTTTTGGTGGTATAAAGTTCTGTTTTTGTGACAAATTTGGTGTCTGTGTGTGCGTCTAGTGCTCGTCTACGTTTTAGTGTTTGTTTTATCCAGATCGGATCAGGCGTTCTCAAGAAATTGCTGGAAAACCAGCTTTTTCTGAGGTTAGAGAAAGGGTGTTCCTAACTTTGACCTCAAACCCTGCAAAAACTAAAGCGGTGAGCTATATTTTTTAATTGTGCATTTTGTCGGCCTAGTTGTTGCCCACGTTTTTCCGTAGATTTCAGAATTTTATAACTGAAATTCACGAAACTACAGTTAGAAATATTAAAAGCACATGGCAGGTTTTTGTTCGCAAACTTCAAATCACCAAATTATTTAGAAAGAACACACTCAGAACGGTTACCCTAATTTGTCTGTTTTGAATTATCTCAATTATTCTTCGAGTTATAATTGCTCAAAACTTGATCAAATTTCTTTAAAACATTGTAAAAACTCTGACGTTAAGTCTTTCGGAGGACAAAAAATACTGCTTGGTAGCGCCTGTTAAGCTCTTCAATCGGGCTTAATTACGTCGCAAACCGCACAGTATTTTCCGAGCGCCGAGCTATAAACTGACGTGGAAAAAACACGTGGTCCGTGTTCCCGTCAGAATATTCTAAAGGTATTCATCTGTCTAAATAGCTAGTCCATTAAGCATAATTTAGCCGTTTTTAGTTTGAAAATCCGTTAAAAAACGGCAAAGTTACAGCGTTTTCCGTGATTTTTCGCGTTTTTCCAAAATATTTCGGAAACGGAGCTTTCTAAAATTTTTCTGGCATTGAATTCAAATTCCTCGTCAAATTTCCCATCTTTTGAGCCCAAACACGGGTAATTTCCGTTTACTATTGGGGGAATAATCGGAATTTTCGTGAAATTTAGCCTTTTTGACCGCCATCTTTGAATTCTTTGACCTCGCATATCTCGGCAAGTATTCGTCGTAGAGAGACGGGGTTTTCGGGGTATACGTTGGCTAACTGTTATCTTTCACATTCCGTTGAAAAAAGTGGGTACATCTGGACAACCCTACCTAGTATTATTTCTAGATAGACTTGGAAAATCCCTACCAGACGACACCAAGATCGGCGTTCTACGACAAAGCGTTCGGGAGATACGAGGCTCCGAAAATTGCGCGGACGCCATCTTGGATTTCTGAAAATCTGAATATCTCTGGTTCTAGGCATCGTACAAACACGGGGTTTTCAGCATTGTCCGTGGCAGGGCTTTATCTTCCAGGAAATCCAACTCAGGACAAACCGGACTTCTGGCCACCCCAGAAATTCGAGGACCTCTCAACAGCTACAGAGGAAAAAGTCCCGCGTCTCTGCGGCCATCGGTTGGGGAGATAATAGCTTTTTTGTTTTGGCGGCCATTTTTGACCGCCATCTTGAAAATCTTCTTTCCCCGATATCTCGGGAACGGGAGGTCCCAGGAGGCTGCGGTTTTCTTCTGAGTCCATCTCAGGACTGGGCGCTTGCGATCCACGGCAATATATCCCTACCACTCGACCCCCTCTCCGGCAGCCATCTTGGAAATTTCATTTGACGATATCTCTGGAACCGAGAGTCGCAGCGATTTCTGGTTTTCTTTGTCTTAAAGGTCTCGGGACCGTCCTTCTTGACAACCAGTAACAGCGACTCTAGGTAGAGTTAAAACCGGATTGTTCTCTACCCTTCCAAATTCCATCTGAGATCCTTCAGTGGCCCCAAACAGCCCCTGGTAGCGTGTTTTCACCGGCTCTACATAGAGCCCATACCTTGCACCTCACATTCATTCCTCATTCAACCTCATTCGCATTCATCCATATCCAGCAGACCTATTCGGCCCCCCAATATCCCCTCCGAAAGTCTTGTCCCACAAGGCTCGTACAGAAACAGGATGTCGACGAGCACAACTGCTTCCAAGAAGGTCCCCCGCAAGCCCTGCGTCCCAGCCAAAGGGGCGCCTTCTAGGGAAAGATTGACGAGACCTAAGCCTATGGAGGAACAGAGGAGAGCCTTGTCACCTATCACATCTGAGGAGGCAAGGCTCTTGGATGCCGAGGTGGCCTCACTCCGAGGGCCCGAGGAGGAGTACATGGATGCCATAAACGAGACGCAGAGTGAGGGAGGCCTGGCTGCGACGGCATCAACACCGGAAAACGACCTCCATAACAAAACAAGATCAGAGTCCGCCTTGCTAAGAATCACAGCCCAGGTACGGGCTGCCTCTAGAGCAAGTTTAGAGACTAGCGTGAACCTGGCATCTGAGACCGAGGAGGATAACGCAGGAACTTTACGCTCGGATGTCTCGTGTTTCGGAGGAGGAGCTCTTCATGACATGCCTAGGCTGGCAGGAGAGCTTCTCCAAAGAACCAAGACAAGATTAGAGGAGTCCCGTAACTTAAACAGGGACATCCGAGAGGAGGTAATAGGTGGACTCCACGGGCTCTACCAAATGATCCTGAGATTGGCGGACTCGCGCAACCGCCATATAACTGAAAAGGAGAAAATCATAGCGAGAAGGGAACAGTTGCTGGCGAAAGCAGAGGCTAGGCATGCAGATGCGCTGTGCCAATTTATCAAAACCCAGCAGTCAACAAACAATGAAATACTTGAAAAAGTAGAAAAGACGCGGAAGGAGGCGGAATCTGTGCGCTGGCTCACATATGAGGCAGACGCCAGATTGAAAGCCCTCCCTCCGGCTACTGCAACCTCCCATGACCAAGATGCCCTGATGAAGAAGCTAGACGAGCATCAGGAACTACTTCATCGCAATAGCGAACAAATAAAAGACCTGATCGCTAAGTCAAATCAGCAACAGCAACTACAACAGGCTACCGATTTGAACGAACAACTCCAGGAGACCGGGAGGAAGCTCGCCAGCATAGTCGAGGGGACAAACCTGGGGAGAACGTATGCCGAGGCCGCAGGATCCGCGCAGCGAGACGATAGAGTGAAGCACCCGAACTACACTATAATTGTGTCATCCACTGAGGAGAAAGATACGAGTGAGGACGTCTTGATGCGCGTTCGTGGAGCCGCTAATGCCCGAGAAACTGGGGTAGCGGTTGAACGCATCAGAAAAGCGAGAAATCAAAAGGTGGTCATCAGCTGCTCCTCGAAAGACACCGTCAATAAATTAAAGAGCAAGCTGCAGGAAAGCCGAAAGTTAAAAGTTGAGGATGCGCAGAACAAAGACCCGCTCCTAATAATATACAACGTCCTCAACTACAACAAGGACGAGGACATACTTGAGTCCATCAAGCGACAAAATGAGCACCTCGTGGGGAAGATACCACCAGTGGATTACCGGGCTGCGGTTAAATTTAGGAGAAGAGCAAGGAATCCCCATGAGTGTCATGCCGTCCTTCAAGTATCCCCAAAAATTTGGAATGCCCTAACAGCTGCAGGAAAACTGCACGTTGACCTTCAGAGGTGCACCGTCGAAGACCATTCCCCGCTGGTCCAATGCACGAAATGCTTGGGCTATGGTCACGGACGAAAATACTGCAAGGAAACTACAGACACCTGCAGCCACTGCGGCGGTGGCCATCTCAGGGCAGACTGCACGGCATGGACCAACGGTGACAGACCGACATGCATCAATTGTCAGGCGGCAAAGGCAGAAAAGACGGATCATTCCGCCTTCGATAAAGACTGCCAAGTGAGAAAGCGTTGGGATGCTATAGCGAGATCCGCAACATCATACTGCTAAGGGCACCCAACGTACTCTCAAAGTGACACAAGTCAACCTGCAGCGGAGCAAGCTGGCCACGGCGGAACTACTAAAGGCTGCAAAGGCGAATGGCACATATATAAGTCTAGTACAAGAACCATATGTGGGGGCCAGTGGCATCGTTGCAGCCTACCCTGGAGTGAAGGTGATCCAGAAGACCACAAACCACCTGAAACCGGTCAAAGCAGCAATAATAGTGCATCATCTTGACTTGTCAATTGAGTGGGACCCGACCAAGCAGACCGAGAATGTGGCATGGGTAAGCATCAGAACCGAACACAACACCCTCAAACTAGTCTCTGTCTACTTCGAGGAGGATCAGCCTCTAGACTCCTACCTATGCCACATCTCGCGAATATTGCAAAACGACGCGGGGAAGAGCGCGGTAGTTGGCGGGGATGTAAATGCGTGGAGCCCCTGGTGGGGCAGCATACGCGAAAACCCAAGGGGAGCGGAGCTTAGCGGATACATCAACGCCAACAATCTGCAACTGCTCAACTCGGGTGACCTGCCTACCTTTATGACAATCCGAGGAGGAAGAGTGTGTACAAGCATAGTAGACATCACGATGTGCTCGGAAGACCTGCTTGGGAGGGTGGATGACTGGAGGGTGGAGATGGGCATGGTTAATTCTGACCATAATGCCATCACCTTCACCATAAAGAGTAAAATTGAGCTTGCGGTTCACAAGAGAACAACGAGGGTGTACAACTCCAGAAAGGCCGACTGGACCAAATTCGGTGAACACCTTGATATAAATATGAGTGAGGCGGGAATATCAATGGATGAGGTGAATCGGGCAAACCGCCGGGAAGAGCTGGAGGCGATAGTGGATAACCTCGTTAAAACTGTACAGAAGACATGCGAGGAAACTATACCCAAAGCGAGAACCTACGAAAGGCCTCCTATTCCGTGGTGGACGAAGGAATTGGCGCGGCTCAAGAGGGAAGTTATGACGAGAAAGCGAAGGATCAGGAATGCGGCACCGGGGAGGAGGGAGTATGTCATAACAGAATATCTGGAAAGGAAGGAGGAATACGAGGAGGCGGCGAGGAAGGCACAGACGGACAGCTGGGTGGAGTACTGCTCTCAACAAGAACATGAAACGATGTGGGACTCAATTTACAGGGTAATCCGAAACGCGCACAAAAGGAGCGACGACCTTCCGATGGTAACGCAGGGATGCACTCTCAGCGACACTGACTCAGTCAACCACTTGGCTCACACTTTTTTCCCGAGTGACACCACAGCGACAGACGAGGAGCAGCACGCCAAGGTTAGACAGATCGCTGAGAACACAACTCCAAGCACCCAGAATGACCCACCATTCACGGAGGCGGAGCTGCAAAAGGCAGCAAACTCCTTTAGTGCCAAGAAAGCTCCGGGAATGGATGGGTTAACCGCGGATATCTGCCAGGCTGTGATTAAACGGGCACCTGCCACATTCCTGAGGATAATAAACAAATGCATGGAACTCTCAGTGTTTCCAAGTGCGTGGAAAACTGCAGAGGTGGTTATCCTCAGGAAGCCTGGGAGAAGCGACTATCACGAGGCAAAGTCATACCGACCGATTGGTTTGCTGTCCGTCTTCGGGAAGATGATGGAAAAGATGGTCATCAGGAGATTAAGGTGGCACCTGCGACACAAGTTAAATCCTCGTCAATATGGATTTACACCACAGCGCAGCACGGAGGACGCCCTCTATGATCTAGTAAACTACATTAGATCCAAGAGAAAAAATAAGGAAATTGTAGTCTTGATATCCCTAGACATAGAGGGTGCCTTCGACTGCGCGTGGTGGCCGGCCATAAAGGTCCAACTGAACAGGTTGGGATGTCCTGCTAACCTGTGGCACATGATGGCGGACTACCTGAGCGGGAGGAAGGTTAGAGTTAACTACCTGGGAAGGCAAGCGGAGAGGGAGACTACCAAGGGGTGCGTCCAGGGCTCGGTGGGTGGACCATTCCTCTGGAACGTTCTTCTGGATCCGCTGCTGAACGAACTCGACAGGATGGGGACGTATTGTCAGGCTTTTGCCGATGACATCGTTTTGGTCTTCTCTGGCCACGAGACAATCCAGATCCAAAGGGAAGCCAACAGCGCGCTGGAATTGGTCCAAAGCTGGGGACGCACAAATAAGCTCCGCTTTGCGCCTCACAAAACTAAGTCGATGGTGATCACCAGGAGGTTAAAGTATGACAACCCGATTATAACTATGGGCAACGAACACCTCGCTCTAACAAACGAAATAAAAATCCTGGGGGTCATCATCGACGAAAAGCTCACCTTTGCCAAACATGTTTCCTACGTGACCCGGAAGGCCCTAACCATCCATGGCCAGCTATCGCGTGCGGCAAAGGCGACGTGGGGACTAAACCCAGACATTACGAGGACAATCTACACGGCTGTGATTGTTCCAATCATCTCATACGGCGCGGCGGTCTGGGCTACGGAGGTGGACAAAAAATACGTGCAGAAGCAGCTCTCGGTGGTGCAGAGGGGCTTTGCTCAGAAGATTGGCCGGACACACAGAACAGTGTCCAAACATGCGGCCATGATTCTGGCAAGGCTCCTCCCACTTGATCTGCGGATAAAGGAGTCGGCGTCGTTATACGAAATCCGAAGAGGACGCCCGTTCTCACACGTTTCCGACGAGTACAGACTGGAGGGAAGAATTGAGTACGCCGACCTGGAACATCCTGCCGAAGTTTGTATAAATGAGTACACCTGTCTGGACGCGCTCACACCTGAAATAATAAGAGAGTTAGACCTGAAAGGAAGATTCATATATACCGATGGAAGCAAAATACAAGGGAAAGTGGGCGCTGCCCTAACTGTGTGGGACTCAACACGTGAAATGCAGTATAGGAAACTACGACTGGCGGACCACTGCTCCGTATACCAGGCGGAGATGGTCGCGATTTCAACCGCAATAGAACTAGCCGAAAATAGAAACTGGACTGAGACCAACTTAATGACCGACTCCAGATCATCCTTGGACGCATTAAACACTGACCCGATGGTGCACCCACTTGCGCTCAACATAACAAAAAACATACGGAAAATCAAAGATAAAGGCAACATAATAAGACTCTTCTGGATTAAAGCGCATGTGGGTGTACCAGGAAACGAAAGGGCCGACGAACTGGCCAAGGAAGCAGCATTGAACACCAAAAGGAAGGTAACATATGACGACTTTCCCCTATCTTATGCCAAAGGAAGATTGAGGGTGGCAACGATTGACACCTGGCAACAGAGGTACACAGAGGGAGACACAGCAGGGGTTACCAAAATCTTCTTCCCTGATGTGAGAATGGCGGCGAAAATTATGACTCAACTTGACATGGACTCCCTGACAGCGCAAATCCTCACCGGACACGGGGGATTTGCGTCCTACCTACATAAATATAAACTGAAAGAGAGACCGACATGCAAATGTGACGACGTAACTGACGAAGACATAATTCATCTGATAACAGAGTGTCCAAGGTTCGACAGACAGAGACGAGAAACGGAAAATCAACTTGACATGACTATTAACAGGATAAATATTTCAGGGATAATGACGGACCAAGGGGCACGATGTAAGTTTTTAGATTTTTGCAAATATGCGGGGGGGATAGTTATTAAAGAAAATAAAGACATAAGACTCTAAAATGACAGCTGACGGGACCTTGGACAGGACTGACCTAAAAATTGACTAAACTTATACAAATTAATATAATGACTATGACTGAGACAGGTATGACATCAGCAGCCGCCGCCATTCGGAACACCGGATGAACAACAACTCACAGACAATAGGAAAACGCCCTAACACCATGTGCGTCCACATGGACTGTTTAGGGCCTTGGACGAGACAAAGAAGGAGGTATAATATAAAAATACCTACCTCAGCAGCAGTATTCACGGATGGGACATCTGCAGCATCGGCAGCATCTGGCAGCTTCGGCACAGCATCTGAAAAAAAAAAAAAAAAAAAAAAAAAAAAAAAAAAAAAAAAAAAAAATACTTACCTGTCCCAGGTTCCTAGAATAAGTAGCATAGTAATATAATAATAGTAATAGTAATATAGTATTAAAATAAATTAGTCGATTAAAATTGTAAAATTGTAAATAGCTTATATATTAGTTAGTATAGTACATGTGAGGCAGCTAAGACGATAACAGAACAAACTAACTTGTAATGTAAATATTTAATAAAATTCTTAAAATCAAATACTTGTACACAAATTTGTACACAAATATGTTAAGTAATTGTAAAGATATATATATATATACATAAAAATAGACAACCTTTCTTTTCTATTGTGATTAATTATAATAAGATATAATAAGATATTGAAATAGCTGCCCACATGGTTAAACACCAAATAGAAACAACATAACGAACACACTACATATGTAATAAAGAAATACATACTGAAAAACTTATTTACCTGAACACAGGCTTCGACCAACCACTCGAAGGTACACAGATGAGAAAAAAAAAAAAAAAAAAAAAAAAAAAAAAAAAAACCTAACCTAACCTAACCTAACCTAACCTAACCTAACCTAACCTAACCTAACCTAACCTAACCTAACCTAACCTAACCTAACCTAACCTAACCTAACCTAACCTAACCTAACCTAACCTAACCTAACCTAACCTAACCTAACCTAACCTAACCTAACCTAACCTAACCTAACCTAACCTAACCTAACCTAACCTAACCTCCTTCCCAACACCCTGGTCGCTTACCAAATTGCGCGCAAAATTAGACCCTCCGGTATACTGACCCAGATTTTGACAGGCCACGGTGGGTTCTCGGAGTACTTGTACCGTTACAAGTGCAAAGAGAGCCCATCGTGTATCTGCCAGCCAGATAGCGCTGAGACCCTCCTCCACGTAATAGTGGAGTGCCCGGTGCACTCACGGGACAGACATGATTTAGAACTAAGCTTAGACATTAAATTGGATTTAGAAAGTATAAATGTTATAATGTTAAGTAAACATAGAGATAGGTTCTTAGATTATTGTAAGAAAATTGTAAGTAGCGTAATAAATAGAAATAAGTAGTGTAAGAAATATATATGTTAGTAAAATATAATAGTATATTTTAGCTAAACATATAGCAATAAGGTTAATTGTAAACAACAAAATAAGAACATTGTCAAAAAGAAATAAAAGACTTGAATAAATATGCTAAGCTTAGTAAGGAAAGCTCGCCTAAAATAAGGATAACTTTGTAATGTAAATATTAGTGTATTGAAAGTGTATCGTAATGTAAACTGTATTGTATTGTATAAGGTGTCCAATCATAAGAAAAGCAGGTGTTGTGTCGTGTTGTCATTTACCCTGAAAAATAATTACTACATAAAAAAATAAATAAAATAAGTAAATAAATAGCTTAGACGGCAATCCCAGCCGTAAGTGTGAATGAATGATGGATAAAAGAAAGATAAAGTATGCAGAATGAAAGTACGAGAAGAGAATTTGCGAGAACTGGTATGAATGAGTCTAATAAAACCTAGTGGTAATACCAAAGTCTGCGGCACTGCCGCCGCAGGTATATGTGTAGGGAAAAAAAAAAAAACAAAAAAAAAAAAAAAAAAAAAAAAAAAAAAAAAAAAAAAAAAAAAAAAAAAAAAAAAAACCTTACCTAACCTTTTTTTTTTTTTTTTTTTCTTTTTTTTTTTTTTTTTTTTTTTTTTTTTTTTTTTTTTCGTCTGGAACTCTCATGAGTTCCACCGCATTCCAGGGGAGCGGAAGGCGGTGGGTATGTGAGACTCCTACTCACTAAACCAGACGGTCAACACATCGCCGTATAGAGAGGAGCGCCACGGGAACGCCTAAGCATACATCCGCGTTGCTCCAACGGCAGGCAGCGCCAAGTAGGCGGCCACCACCCCCCCAAATGGAGCGGCGCAAACTGTTGACCGGGATGCGCCCCACTCCGATGGTCGGCTTGATTTTTGGCGAGGAGCTCCCCTGCTCCCCGCCCAAGCCGACCGAGCCAGATCGTTTTGGACGACCTTTATCTCCGAGCCGACGGCAAACCGCCGAGCTCAGAATCAAGGAAGTCCGATCCGACTCATACCCACTAGAGCCCCGGCCCCGAGATGGGACCGTGGCGAGTGGCGGACTTCGCAGCCCGCCACCCGTACCGGGGGCTACGGCGGCAGACGGCGCTCGTGAGCGACACGCCTGCGCCCCACCCTCCTCCGGCGCATCGGTAAAGCGGCTCCGTCCTCCTCCCTGAGCCTCTCCGCCGCCTCCTTCTGCGACATCACGACCTCGCAGAAGGAACGCACCGCACCCCACGCCTCTTCGCTCGAGACCATGGCCTTGACCACGGCCGGGAGCGAGAGGTTCGACCCGATGGAAGCCACGAGTGTAGCACGCGGCTCCGCCCAGTGCGGGCACGAAGCCAGCGTGTGCTGCGCCGTGTCCTCGGCACAGCCGCACTCGTGGCACATCATCGTGGGCTCACGACCCGCCACCCTAAACAGATACCTCCCGAAGCATCCGTGCCCCGAAAGGATCTGCGTCAGGTGGAAGGTCATCACCCCGTGCCTACGACCGACCCAGTCCGAAAGGATGGGACCGATCGCCAGGGCAGTCGATTTACCAGCGCCGGGCACTCTGAGCCTCTCTCGCCATGTGACGAGCAGCTGCTCCTGCGCCCTGCGCCTCCAATCCGACTCCCCACCCTCCCCCCGAAGACGGGCATCCCTCCTCCGTCGATACGCCTCCGCCAGCGTCAAAGCGTCCAGGTCCCACGGTGGGGTCCCGGCCAGAGCGCAGGCCGCCTCGCACGAGATGGTGCGATACCCCCGGATCACCCTGACAGTAATGACCCTCTGCGCTCTGCACAAGAGGGACCGGTTGCGGGAGTCGAGGCTATCGGCCCATATTGGTGCCCCGTAGAGCGCCATGGACTTTACCACCCCGGTGTACAGACGCCGGCAGCTCAGGCTCGGTCCCCCGACATTTGGGAGGACGCGACACATCGCTCCGGCTGCCCTAACTAGCTTCGGCGCTAGGCGCCGAAAGTGCTCGTCGAAGCTCCATCGACTGTCGAGGACGAGTCCAAGGTACTCCAAGGAACGCCCGACGGCGATGGAAACTCCTCCGACCACCACACTCGACCCGGCAGGAGGTGCGTTCCGCGGCCCGTGAAAACACACGGCGACGGATTTGTGCAATGCAACCTCCAGCCCCAACCTTCTAATGCGCGCCACTACCTGCGCGACTCCAGCCGTTGCCAGAATGCTGGCCTCCCGGTAGCTGTCGCCGCGTGCCGTTACGAGAGTGTCGTCGGCGTAACAGGTTACTTCGACACCCCGTAAGTTGGCACCGCGCAGCACCCAGTCGTAGCCGATGTTCCACAGGAGAGGTCCGAGAACCGACCCCTGAGGAACACCGCACGACACCTCCCTACGAATCCAGCCGTCGCCGGACGGGTAGCAGACGGCGCGGTCGCAGAGGTAATCCGCTACGACGCGACGCAAGTACCCGGGCACGGCGTGGAACCTCAACGCCTCCAAAATGGTCGCCCAGGGAAGGGTGTTGAACGCGTTGGCGATATCGAGAGACACCGCCAACACCACCCCGCCCCGAGACACCGAGGCCTCCGCCAGGGCCCTCACCCGACTGACAGCGTCGAGGGTGGACCTGCCCTTGCGAAAGCCAAATTGATGGTCGCTGAGATCCCGACCGGACTCCCCCAAGTGCTTGACGAGGCGAGCGGATAAAACCCGCTCAAAGAGCTTACCCGCCTCGTCGAGAAGCACTATCGGTCGATATGCCGATGGCTCGGCAACCGGCCGCCCCTCCTTGCGCAACAGCACCAGTTTCCCACCCTTCCACGTCCGCGGGAACCGGCCCTGCCGCAAACAGGCGTTGAAGAGGCGCAGCACTAGAGGCTCTAAATCCCCTAGGGCCAAGGCCCAGGCGCGCCCGGGGATGCCGTCGGGTCCCGGCGCAGTATTCTTCGACCGAAGCCGAAGCACTGCAGCCCCCAACTCACCCCCGGAGACATCCCGTGCTGCGTCCCAACGCTCCTCCTCTACCTCCTCAGTCGCCGGCGCCATACGAGGTACCCGATGGTCGGTACCGCGAGGGAACAATGCCGTGACTACGGACTCCAGCAACGCCGGCTGGAGAGTCTTGGTCAGCGGAGGGGCCCACGGTCGAAGCTTTCGCCTCAACATCTTGTACGGCCTCCCCCACGGGTCCCTATCCAGGGACTCCACCATCTCCGCTTCGGCCAGGTCTTTGGCTTTGGCGATGGCCGCTACGAAAGCCAGCACTGCCTCCCGATATCGAGTATAATGCTGACTCTCAAGCTCTTGGTCTCGTCGCCGCCGCCTCCGACATCTGGTGTACTGGCGCCTGAGAGCCACGCAGGTCTCTCGGAGCCGCGATAACTCCTCAGACCACCAGTAGACGCTGCGCCTCGGAGTCGCAGAGCGTACGCGGGGCATCGCCGCATCGCAGATGTGCGACATAGTCTGGCCCAGACGCGCAGCTTCCGCCTCTACATTCACAGCGCCTTCCGGCGCTCCTACCCAGGCCTGGACCAGGGCAGCCTCCGCCAGCGCCTCCCTGTCCAGACGCTTCAGAGCCCATCGCGGGCCCTCCTCGCGCGAGGGTCGACTCGGGGCACTCGGCGAGGCGGGGAGTGCGGAGACGTCGAACCTCACGTAGCGGTGGTCCGACAACGTCTCCACATCCTCCATCACCCGCCAGCCTCGGATACGGCGCGCCAGGGTGGGATCGGCGAACGTAATGTCGACGATCGAACCACCCTGTTGCCGCACGCACGTATGTACCGACCCGCGGTTCAGGACGACAAGACCGGACGCGACTACCCAGTCTTCGAGGACCTCTCCACGTGCGTCCGTGGCCGGGCAACCCCAAGCCATGGATTTGGCATTGAGGTCCCCGACCACGAGGACCCGACCGGGGCCACTCCTCCCGACGAGGGCGCCCACTTCGACCAGAAACTGTTCGAAGTCGGCGACACTGCGATTCGGAGAGAAGTAGACTCCGATCAGTGTCACGTTTCCGACGAGAGCCGAGACGTAGCCTCGACCCTTCGTCACTCCTCCGAAGACCGGGGATCCGGCCGCTGTCCGGGTCCCGATCGCCACCACACCGTCTCTGTCGCCGGCCCAGTCGTCCCCCGAAGGGACGTAGTAGGGCTCGGCGACCACGACGACGTTTATCAACCACTCCGCCATGCTTTGGAACAATAGGTCCTGAGCCCTGGCGCAGTGGTTGATATTCGCCTGTAGAATCCGCATGGCCATCTTATTCGATGACCATGGGATCCTCTACGGGCCTGGAAGGCTGCTTTGAGGCCCTAGGACCCCTGCCAGCCTTGCCCGGCTTCCTACCCTTCGGGGCGGGGACGCACGCCTTGGTCCCCACCCGATGCTTGGCCGGTCTGCCGGCCGCTGCGCACGTGACGCAGTGCGGCTCGGCAGAGCACTCCTGGGCCTTGTGCCCGGGCTTTCCGCACCGATAGCAGAGGTCGCTCCTGTCGACCTCCGCAGTGCACTTGGCCCTGACGTGCCCCATCTCCAGGCACCGGAAGCACCTGAGGGGCCGATCGTCCAAGACGCGGACCTGCGCCGACACCCATCCGACGAGGAGTCTGCCGCCGCCGGACACCTTCTTGGCCGCCGCGACCGGGCAACGAACCCACGCGGCACCGAGACCACCGGCGCCGACGGTGACAGCCCCGCACCGGACTTCGTCGACGTCGCACCCACCTACCCTTGCGACGGCCGTAGCCACGTCGACGCTGGACACGGAGTCGTCCAGTCCCGAAATGCGCATTTCTGCGCACTTCGTGGGTCTAGAGACCCTGACCTGCCCTACGGGCAGTGACTCTCTCAGCTTGTTAGCGAGAGAGTCCGCCATACCCCCGGTATTCGCTCCGGGCAGTTCTAGGATGCGGCCACCAGTGACCGCCTTCCTGAACCTTAGGTCCCTTATACCCAGGTCGGCCAGGTTGACTTTCTGCTTCGCCTCCGCCAAGACCTGGGCGTAAGTCACGCCATTGGCCTCGGCTTCGGGATGCAGCGTCAATACCACAGCCGTGGATCGTTCTGCCCGGAGCTTTCTTTTGGGAGCGGTCCCTGGCTTCTGCGACTGCGGTTTAGACCGCGATGCAGAAGGTCCAGCAGGGCCCTTTCCCTGTCCCTTCTTGGCCGGCTTTGCCGCTTTTGGCTTCGCCTGAGGCTCGGTAGCCTTCGGCTTTGCCTGCGGCTGAGCCGCTTTCGGCTTCGCCTGCGGCTGAGCCGCTTTTGGCTTCGCCTTCGCTCCCTTAGACTTCTTCTGTGCCGATCCGCTGAGGCCCGCAGAGGGTGGGGCGGCGGTCTTAACAGACTCTGTGGTCTGCACCGCCTCCCGCCTCTTGTCGGCCGCCAGCGGAGGCCGAAGCCTCTTCTCCGGCAGGAGCCGGTCCTCTATGGAGGCCAGTCGGGCGGTCACCATGGTCCCCACCTGGGACATGACCGCCCGACAGATCTCCTCCAGCGAGGTTGTCTGAGGCTGCGTTGCAGGGGACGCAGCCTCCGTCAATCCGGTGGGAGAGGGCGCCGGACAACCCTGCTTCCGTGCCTTCTCCATGTCTTCTCTTAATATGGACATCTCCTTGCGGAGAGTGTCCATCTCGGCTTGCAGGCGAGCATTGTCCGCCTGCAGCCGCCGCGTCTCTTCAGTGAGAGTCCGCGACCCCAGGACTTCCACGGCCTCGGCTATTGAAGCCACCGCATCCTTGAGCTCGCGGACTATGGTCCCCTTCAGGTTTTTGGACTTTGTGGCTATTTTCGCAATAATAGCCAAGTCCTCTACGACCTGCTGCTTGCTCAGGGCCGTGGACCTATTGCTGGGTCCGACGCCCGACTCCGATACCTGCCCCGAGGTCAACGCTAGTTCAGCGGCTCGCTGTTCCCGCCTCTTGCGAGTGACGGCGACGCTCTTCTCCAGGTCTTCCTCTACCAACGCCTTGAACTCTTCCCGCTTTGCAGCGAGAAGCGCCCTTTTGGCATCGGCCAAACCTACATACTCCCCCGTCGTCGGGGGCCGCCCTCTGCCTCTTGTCGCAGACGCAGACCGCTCCGAATCCTCGTCGTCGGACAGCTCCAACTCGGGGTTCGGGCGTCGCCTCTTGCGCCAAAGTTTCCCGCCCGTAGCGGGGCTTTGGGACCGTCCAGTGGCAAAGCTGCAGTCCGAGTCCATGTCCTCATCCTGCCGCCCCGCACTTGACTCCCTACTAGTGACGCTCCTCGTCATCCGCCTCTCCTTATTCTCTCCCCTCCTCGTCCTCCTCTCCTCTCCCTCAACGTCGTTTGTGTGTTTAAGATTTTCCATAACAAATCCCACGAGTAGTGAGGAACTAAAATGTCAGCCCCGGCAGAGCCTCTTGCCCGGGTAACCCTAATACACCTGGAAGGTCGGGTGGTATTCCAGGGTTGTGCGCTAGCGGCTGATGAACTCCCCAGCCTCTCTTTCGAGCACCCCGACGTCACGCAACGAAACGCCGAGAATTGAGGATTTTTTATAGAGGTTTACTCCTCCCGGTCCGGCCAATTAAGGCAAGACCCTCGCTCCCCTGCAGGCTGCTTCACATGACAGCCACACCTACAGAAGTTTACGACTCGACGGTGGCAAAAATGCCTGTCCGGCTGCACAGTGAAGTACCCACCGGACTCGTCGACCGACCGGCAACAGGGCCACCGCTAACGGCGGCCACTGATCCGGACATGCCCTCGACCATTCGCCACTGGCATCGGGTCCGGGCCAAAACGTCCCTATAACTAAAACTAGCTACGGTACTACAACTACTACTAGCTACCGCTAACTACTTCTAGCTAACTATCTACTTCTAGCTAACTACTTCTAGCTACCTAACTACTAAAGCCACAAACTAGACTACCTATGGCCTCCGCATTCGAGCAAGTTGGATAATCCAAACAGGGCTCACTGCGGGTCAGCCGGGCCAACACTAGAAGCAAGCTTAAGCACCCCTACTAACTAGTACTACTACTATGCCAAGCCTCTAACTAGACTACCTATGGCCGCTCGCCCGGAAGCGAAGGACCGGGCCTAAAACTAGTGAAGCATGGGCAGCAGCACTACGCCCCAAACCTACAACCCTCGAGAGCAGCGCAAGCACCACCCTCAAGAAACGGGACCCCGCATCCCGATACCCCGAGACCGAGCGCCGAAACACTCACTAAGGGGTACCGGGCCCCCCCGACCAGCCAGGAGCAATCACTCAAGGTCTGGCCTCCCATCGACTGCCCCAGAAGGAGGCAGCCGAAAACACCTCCCCACGCTAGCCAAGAACCTCCGTTCTGATCGCCATGGACACGAAGACCATGAAAACCAGACCAAGGCACCTTGGTAGCGTTTCGTCAGCTATGTTCCTCATAGCTGACCCCCGCGCTGGACATTAGCAGACGGCTAACGCGATCCCGAGAGACCGCATTAACCGTCCCCCAGGGAGCACCGGCCCGTACCACTTCCAATCCCGCCGGACGAATCCGGACAACATTGGTAGCGGACGGGCACACGAGGAGGTTTCCAGCTCCCCCCCCCAACCTAACCTAACCTAACCTAACCTAACCTAACCTAACCTAACCTAACCTAACCTAACCTTTTTTTTTTTTTTTTTTTTTTTTTTTTTTTTTTTTTTTTTTTTTTTTTTACGTGGGGAAATCCAGGACGGATACCCTGCCGCCTCGGGGGAGACGGCCTGGTTATGCAGGGCTCTAACCGGCTAAAACCCCACGGTGTCCCTCTCGTCGCCACCGTCGCCACCGCCGGCTACCTCTTTTTCTAGCATAACAACCTCACAAAATTGTTGAATAGCTTGCCAAGATCTTTTGCTTTGTATCATCCTTCGGACAACAGATGTTAGGGATAGGTCTTGTCCTATTACGGCCTTTAGAGCTGTTCTCTTGTCCGCCCAGGCCTGGCATGTCTCCAGAGTGTGCTGAGCTGTATCAACAAGGCAGCTGTTACAGTGATGGCAAGTAGTCGTTGGCTCCCTACCTGCAACTTGGCATAGGTACTTCCCAAAACAGCCATGGCCCGTGAGGATTTGCGTCAATCGGAAAGAAAGGCTGCCGTGACGTCTATCCAGCCATTGTTGGAAGACTGGACGTATTGCAGCGATTGTTCTAACGCCTGCGCTAGGTTCTGCCAACCTTTCTTCCCAGGATACTCTGGCACTCCGCAGAATAGCTTCCCGTGTTCTCTCGCCTGCATTTGACAAATGGGTTTCGGTTAGCGCCTCCCCACGCCGGTGATAGACCTTCGTGAGGGCTCTCGCTTCCAAATCCCAAGGTAGTGATCCGGCCAAAACACAGGAGGCCTCATAGGAGACAGTGCGGTAGCCACGAATCAACCTGATTGCCATTGCTCTTTGCGGCTTACGCAAGAGAGCAATAGTCCGGCTATTCAGGGACTCCGACCACACTGGAGCTCCATACAAGGCCATAGACTTAACGACCCCGGTATAAAGACGCCTGCCTAATTCGTTAGGTCCGCCTAAATTTGGAAGTAACCTGCTGAGAGCTGCCGATGCGGTAAGTAACCGTGGGGTCAATCGCTCGAAGTGGGCGGTAAACGTCCATCTGCTATCGAGGACGAGACCGAGATATCTCATCGTCGACCCGATGCAGATGCGGGTACCGCCCACAGTAATATATCCACTTGAGGTCGGCGCATTCCGAGGCCCATGGAAGCAGAGAGCCTCGGACTTATTGAGAGCTACCTCAAGACCAAGGCGGCGAATGCGCGAGACCACGTGATTAACTCCAACGGCGGCCAGGATAGCGGCTTGTCTTGGAGTTTCTGCCCGGGCTGTCACTAAGGTATCGTCGGCATAGCAAGTGACAGCGATACCCGTTATATTTCCTCCCCGTAACACCCAATCATATCCTATGTTCCACAAGAGAGGTCCTAGGACCGACCCCTGAGGAACACCGCAGGTCATTTCTCGTCTTTTCCAACCATCTTGCGTAGGATACGAAATAACCCGATCAGATAGGTAGGCATCAACTATTCTGCATAGATAAGGTGGCAAACGATGATATCGGAGCGCCTCCTTAATGCAGCTCCAGGGCAAACTGTTAAACGCGTTGGAGATGTCTAAAGACACCGCCAACACAACCTGTCCTCGTTCAATCGCCTCCTGAGTAGCAGACTTGACGCGTAGGATTGCATCCACCGTCGATCGACCACGACGGAATCCAAATTGGTTTTCTGCTAGATCCGGGCCATTGGTTTGGAGGTGGCTGACAATCCTAGCGGCGATTATGCGCTCGAACAGTTTTCCCACCTCATCCAGCAGAACAATAGGACGGTAGGCTGAAGGTGAGTCAGCCGGGCGCCCATTTTTGTGGAGGAGCACTAGGCGGCCTATCTTCCACTGTCGTGGAAACTGTGATTGGAATAGGCACGCGTCCAAAATGCTAATCAGTCTTGGCTCAAGTTCTTGTAGAGCCAGTCCTAATACCCGCCCGGGTATGCCGTCGGGGCCGGGAGCAGTGTTCTTGGCCTTGAGCCTATCCACCGCTACACCGAACTCCCCTACGGTCACCCTGGGTATGTCGGATTCTTCAGTAATTGCACTAGTGGATGCCATTCGTGGTGGCAAGAAGTCCTCTCTATAGGGAAATAGTTTAGCCACTACACGATCGGTCAGCTCAGGCCGAATAGCATAAGTCAGCGGTGGAGCTTGGGGCCGTAGTTTCCCTCTCACCATTCTATAAGGCCGCCCCCAAGGATCTCGGTTGACGGATTCCAGCAATTCATCTCTAGCCGCATTCTTTGCTCGTGATATACTGATCTTAAGTGCATCTTTAGCCGATACGTAGAAGGAATAGAGTTGAGACTCAAGATCGTGATTTCTGCGTCTTTTTCTGCGGCAACGGGTGTATTGGCGCCTCGCTGACACGCAGTCCGTGCGAAGCTGTGCGATTTCCGCGGACCACCAATACACCTGCTTTATGGACGAATTACGACTTGCCCGGGGCATTGACGCATCACAAATGTGGGTCATAGAGTCATGGAATCGATTCGCTACGTGCTCAATCACAATGGGTCCTTCGGGCATGGGCACCCAGTTTTCGACCATGGCCGCTTCTTTGACCATCTCCTTGTCAAGACGCTTTAGTTGCCACCTTGGGCCTTCCCTGTTTGGTAATCTCGTATTATGAGAGCGGATTCCCGAGGCAGAAAGAACCTCGAAACGGATGTATCTATGATCTGATAGAGTTTCGACATCCTCGAGGACTCTCCAACCTCGCACACGACTTGCTATTGCTGGACTGGCAAAACAAACATCTATTACGGAGCCACCTTGCGCACGAACACACGTGTGAACCAATCCCTTGTTGAGGATAACTAACCCCAAGCTCAGAAAGCATTCCTCTAATACTTCCCCACGAGCAGTCGTATTAGATGACCCCCAAGCGGTTGATTTAGCATTAAAATCACCAGACACTATCACGTCGCATGGAAGGAATTGGCTTATCGTTACTTCGATCTCTGTTACAAAAGCTTCAAACTCGGACAAAGGTCTGTTTGGGGAGAAATAAGCGCCCAGTATAACGGTGTTATCTTGTAAAAGAACTGCTACCCATCCGCATCCTTTGACAACTCTGTTAAAGATGATTGAAGCTTCCCTGTTAGGCGCTACGATCGCCACCAGGCTCTTCTGATCGCAAACCCAGTTGTCACTAGAGGGGACATAATAGGGTTCGGCAACTATCGCCAATCCAATCTTCCACTCAGTCAGGCTCTGAAGAAGCAGGTCTTGAGCCCTGGCGCAGTGGTTTACATTGCTATAAAGATATTTTGTCGCAGCCATTATTGGGTATGTGTGGGCACAGCCTCGTTTGCTGATGGACTATTTGCCTTATCTATATTCTGTCCTCTGCGCGGTTTTATCGGAACAGTGGAATGACAAGCCCTGCTTCCGATCATGTGACCTGATGGCTTCTTAACATCAGCACAAAGCACGCAATGAGGCGCCCTTAGACAATCGTTGGCTTTATGGTCAGGCAGACCGCATCGGAAGCAGAGACTACTGCGATCTATCTTAGATTTGCAGAGTTCTTTGATGTGACCCACTTCGAGACACCGGTAACATCGTTTGTTTCTTCGATCTAACAATTTAGCCCGCACCGAAACGCACCCGACAAGCAATCGCCCATTTTCCGTGATTGTTTTCGCTGCAGAAACTGGACAACGAATCCAGATTGTGAGCAAGCCACTATTGTCCGTGCGCAATTCTCCGGTCCTGATTTGACTCTCTTGGCAACCACCTACCCGAGATATGGCCGACACTACTTCCTCCTTCGTGACGGAGTCATCTAGCTCCGAAATGCGCATCTCAGCGCATTTCGTTACCCTAGTGACTCGAACGTCATTTACATTGAGGGCAGTTTTCAGTCGATTTGCCAATTGGTCAGCTTTGTCGCTATTACCAATTCCCGGTATCTCCAGAATCCTAGCTCCTGTAGCAGTTTTTCTAACTCGGAAGGAATTGAGTCCAATTTCAGAAAGGTTTGTGGTCTTCGCATCGCGAAGGACGCTGGCGTAGGACACTCCCCTTTCAGAAGCCCCAGGCTGCAGGGTTAGGACTACTGCAGCAGACCGGGGCGGCCGTAGGTTTACTATCTTCTTTTTAGGTTTCCCTTTTTCTTTTTGAACCCTCTGCTTCTTGGTATTAGAACGGCGTCTGGTAACCTTCACCCAGCCTGCCTCGTCGGGTCTAGAGACCACACTTTGAGGACTTTGTTCCATCTGATGTTGAGTCGGTAGAACTCTGGCATTCACAATTTTTCTTTTCTTGTATTTACCTTTGCGCTTACTCTGTTCAACTCCAGAGATATCAGGTGTTGATTTTTCTGGGCTGTGTTCGCGAGGTTGAAGTTCAACTGGCCTGATGGGTAATTTATCTATCCTTACTCTGTTGGCTTTGGTGGCAGTGTTCTGCTTTCCCGATAGAATTTTCACTTCCAGTTCTTCCAGACGTGTGTTCATCATGGTACTCAACTGAGCCATGATGGAGTTAGACAGTTGTTCAACATCGATGTTGCTGTTATTCGCCGAAGCAGCTGGATCAGCTCTGAAACTAGGGGAACGTACACTACTAGCACGAAGCTGAGCCACCTCATTCCTTAGTTCCGCCAACTCGGCCTGAAGTTGAGCGTTGGCTGCCTTAAGTTGACGCGTCTCCTCCGTGGCATTATGTTCTATGAGGCTGTCAACGCACGCTCTAATAGATGATGCGGCATCCTTAAGGGCCCTTTGGAATGTGCCCTTAAGGTTTTTGGATCTTGTCGCTATGCTGCAGACCATGTCCAAGTTTTTAATTGCTTCTTGCCGAAGGTCAATTGTGTCTGCAATAACAACTGGCGAAGCGAGTAGACCACGCGCGCTTCTGGTCTTTTGACGCTGCCGAATCTGCTCCTCAAGGTCCTTTTCTGCTTCCAGCTCCATCTCCTTTCTTTGGAGCTTAAGATATTCCTCCTTGGCCTTGCGCAGGCCCACATATTGGCCAGTGGTAGGAGGACGACCTCTCTTTGGTGTCACTCTCTTTTTGACGGTGGACAACTCGTCACTGCTTGTGCTCTCATCCGAGGCTGAACGGCTCCGTTCCTTAGAGCCGGGTTGTTTGGTGCATGATAACGGAGCCGGGGACTCCCTTGAATCTGCCGTTATCATGCTTGTATCTGATTCATCTGACTGAACAGTAGGGCGTTCTTTTCCCCCCCCAGAATACGAGGGGAAGACGGAGGCCGAAGCGTCCGTGAGGGATTGCCCGGCTGCTTGGCAGCCGGAACCCTCCTGGGGTAATTTCTTTTTGAGATTCGCCTTCATGTTTGTTATTCCTTTTTTTGTGGGGTAAGGTCCCCGGAGGGACGCCCTCGCCATTACGCAACCCCTTGGCAGGCGTCGGACCTCGGGATTGACATGAAACAATAACACCCACGACTCTGAAGACAATACAAGACACTCTCGAAAACAATGAAACAAGAGACAAGGACTTAACGCACAAAAAACGACACAAACGATTACCCCCCCTATTGTCAGCTATGAAACGGGCATGAACCCCATAGCCGACCCCCGCGCTGGACATTAGCAGACGGCTAACGCGATCCCGAAAGACCGCATTAACCGTCTCCCAGGGAGCACCGGCCCGTACCGCTTCCAATCCCGCCGGACGAATCCGGACAACATTGGTAGCGGACGGGCACACGAGGAGGTTTCCAGCATGGCCCCCCAACCTAACCTTTTTTTTTTTTTTTTTTTTTTTTTTTTTTTTTTTTTTTTTTTTTTTTTTTTTTTTTTTTTTTCGTCTGGAACTCTCATGAGTTCCACCGCATTCCAGGGGAGCGGAAGGCGGTGGGTATGTGAGACTCCTACTCACTAAACCAGACGGTCAACACATCGCCGTATGGAGGAGCGCCACGGGAACGCCGAAGCATACGTCCGCGTTGCTCCAACGGCAGGCAGCGCCAAGTAGGCGGCCACCACCCCCCCGAGTGGAGCGGCGCAAACTGTTGACCGGGATGCGCCCCACTCCGATGGTCGGCTTGTTTTCTGGCGAGGAGCTCCCCTGCTCCCCGCCCAAGCCGACCGAGCCAGATCGTTTTGGACGACCTTTATCTCCGAGCCGACGGCAAGCCGCCGAGCTCAGAATCTAGGAAGTCCGATCCGACTCATACCCACTAGAGCCCCGGCCCCGAGATGGGACCGTGGCGAGTGGCGGACTTCGCAGTCCACCACCCGTACCGGGGGCTACGGCGGCAGACGGCGCTCGTGAGCGACACGCCTGCGCCCCACCCTCCTCCGGCGCATCGGTAGAGCGGCTCCGTCCTCCTCCCTGAGCCTCTCCGCCGCCTCCTTCTGCGACATCACGACCTCGCAGAAGGAACGCACCGCACCCCACGCCTCTTCGCTCGAGACCATGGCCTTGACCACGGCCGGGAGCGAGAGGTCCGACCCGATGGAAGCCACGAGTGTAGCACGCGGCTCCGCCCAATGCGGGCACGAAGCCAGCGTGTGCTGCGCCGTATCCTCGGCGCAGCCGCACTCGTGGCACATCATCGTGGGCTCACGACCCGCCACCCTAAACAGATACCTCCCGAAGCATCCGTGCCCCGAAAGGATCTGCGTCAAGTGGAAAGTCATCACCCCGTGCCTACGACCGACCCAATCCGAAAGGATGGGACCGATCGCCAGGGTCGTCGATATGCCAGCGCCGGGCATCCTGAGCCTCTCTCGCCATGTGACAAGGAGCTCTTCCTGCGCCCTGCGCCTCCAATCCGACTCCCCACCCTCCCCCCGAAGACGGGCATCCCTCCTCCGTCGATACGCCTCCGCCAGCGTCAAAGCGTCCAGGTCCCACGGTGGGGTCCCGGCCAGAGCGCAGGCCGCCTCGCACGAGATGGTGCGATACCCTCGGATCACCCTGACAGCCATGACCCTTTGCGCTCTGCACAAGAGGGCCCGGTTGCGGGAGTCGAGACTATCGGCCCATATTGGTGCCCCGTAGAGCGCCATGGACCTTACCACCCCGGTGTACAGACGCCGGCAGCTCATGCTCGGTCCCCCGACATTTGGGAGGACGCGACACATCGCTCCGGCTGCCCTAACTAGCTTCGGCGCTAGGCGCCGAAAGTGCTCGTCGAAGCTCCATCGACTGTCGAGGACGAGTCCAAGGTACTCCAAGGAACGCCCGACGGCGATGGAAACTCCTCCGACCACCACACTCGACCCGGCAGGAGGTGCGTTCCGCGGCCCGTGAAAACACACAGCGACGGATTTGTGCAATGCAACCTCCAGCCCCAACCTTCTAATGCGCGCCACTACTTGCGCGACCCCAGCCGTTGCCAGAACACTGGCCTCCCGGTAGCTGTCGCCGCGTGCCGTTACGAGAGTGTCATCGGCGTAACAGGTTACTTCGACACCCCGTAAGTTGGCACCGCGCAGCACCCAGTCGTAGCCGATGTTCCACAGAAGAGGTCCGAGAACCGACCCCTGAGGAACACCGCACGACACCTCCCTACGAATCCAGCCGTCGCCGGACGGGTAGCAGACGGCGCGGTCGCAGAGGTAATCCGCTACGACGCGACGCAAGTACCCGGGCACGGCGTGGAACCTCAGCGCCTCCAAAATGGTCGCCCAGGGAAGAGTGTTGAACGCGTTGGCGATATCGAGAGACACCGCCAACACCACCCCGCCCCTAGACACCGAGGCCTCTGCCAGGGCCCTCACCCGACCGACAGCGTCGAGGGTGGATCTGCCCTTCCGGAAGCCAAATTGATGGTCGCTGAGATCCCGACCGGACTCCCCCAAGTGCTTGACGAGGCGAGCGGATAAAACCCGCTCAAAGAGCTTACCCGCCTCGTCGAGAAGCACTATCGGCCGATATGCCGATGGCTCGGCAACCGGCCGCCCCTCCTTGCGCAACAGTACCAGTTTCCCACCTTTCCACGTCCGCGGGAACCGGCCCTGCTGCAAACATGCGTTAAAGAGGCGTAGCACTAGTGGCTCTAAATCCCCTAGGGCCAAGGCCCAGGCGCGCCCGGGGATGCCGTCGGGTCCCGGCGCAGTGTTCTTCGACCGAAGCCGAAGCACTGCAGCCCCCAACTCATCCCCGGAGACATCCCGTGCTGCGTCCCAACGCTCATCCTCTACCGCCTCAGTCGCCGGCGCCATACGAGGTACTCGATAGTCGGTACCTCGGGGGAACAATGCCGTGACTACGGACTCCAGCAACTCCGGCTGGAGAGTCTTGGTCAGCGGGGGGGCCCACGGTCGAAGCTTTCGCCTCACCCTCTTGTACGGCCTCCCCCACGGGTCCCTGTCCAGGGACTCCACCATCTCTGCTTCGGCCAGGTCTTTGGCTTTGGCGATGGCCGCTACGAAAGTCATCACTGCCTCACGATATCGAGTATAGTGCTGACTCTCAAGCTCTTGGTCTCGTCGCCGCCGCCTCCGACATCTGGTGTACTGGCGCCTGAGAGCCACGCAGGTCTCTCGGAGCCGCGATAGCTCCTCAGACCACCAGTAAACGCCGCGCCTCGGAGTCGCGGAACGTACGCGGGGCATCGCCGCATCGCAGATGTGCGTCATGGTCTGGCCCAGACGCACAGCTTCTGCCTCTACATTCACAGCACCTTCCGGCGCTCCTACCCAGGCCTGGACCAGAGCAGCCTCCACCAGCGCCTCCCTGTCCAGACGCTTCAGGGCCCATCGCGGGCCCTCCTCGCGCGAGGGTCGACTCGGGGCATTCGGCGGGGCGGGGAGTGCGGAGACGTCGAACCTCACGTAGCGGTGGTCCGACAACGTCTCCACATCCTCCATCACCCGCCAGCCTCGGATACGGCGCGCCAGGGTGGGATCGGCGAACGTGATGTCGACGATCGAACCGCCCTGTTGCCGCACGCACGTATGTACCGACCCGTGGTTCAGGACGACAAGACCGGACGCGACTACCCAGTCTTCGAGGACCTCTCCACGTGCGTCCGTGGCCGGGCAACCCCAAGCCATGGATTTGGCATTGAGGTCCCCGACCACGAGGACCCGACCGGGGCCACTCCTCCCGACGAGGGCGCCGACTTCGACCAGAAACTGTTCGAAGTCGGCGACACTGCGATTCGGAGAGAAGTAGACCCCGATCAGTGTCACGTTTCCGACGAGAGCCGAGACGTAGCCTCGACCCTTCGTCACTCCTCCGAAGACCGGGGATCCGGCCGCTGTCCGGGTCCCGATCGCCACCACACCGTCCCTGTCGCCGGCCCAGTCGTCCCCCGAAGGGACGTAGTAGGGCTCGGCGATCACGACGACGTTTACCAACCACTCCGCCATGCTTTGGAACAAGAGGTCCTGAGCCCTGGCGCAGTGGTTGATATTCGCCTGTAGAATCCGCATGGCCATCTTATTCGATGACCATGGGATCCTCTACGGGCCTGGAAGGCTGCTTTGAGGCCCTAGGACCTCTGCCAGCCTGGCCCGGCTTCCTTCCCTTCGGGGCGGGAACGCACTCCTTGGTCCCCACCCGATGCTTGGCCGGTCTGCCGGCCGCTGCGCACGTGACGCAGTGCGGCTCGGCAGAGCACTCCTGGGCCTTGTGCCCGGGCTTTCCACACCGATAGCAGAGGTCGCTCCTGTCGACCTCCGCAGTGCACTTGGCCCTGACGTGCCCCATCTCCAGGCACCGGAAGCACCGGAGGGGCCGATCGTCCAAGACGCGGACCTGCGCCGACACCCATCCGACGAGGAGCCTGCCACCACCGGACACCTTCTTGGCCGCTGCGACCGGGCAACGAACCCACGCAGCACCGAGGCCACCGGCGCCGACGGTGACAGCCCCGCAACGGACTTCGTCGACGTCGCACCCACCAACCCTAGCGACGGCCGTAGCCACGTCGACGCTGGACACGGAGTCGTCCAGTCCCGAAATGCGCATTTCTGCGCACTTCGTGGGTCTAGAGACCCTGACCTGCCCTTCGGGCAGTGACTCTCTCAGCTTCTTAGCGAGAGAGTCCGCCATACCCCCGGTATTCGCTCCGGGCAGTTCCAGGATGCGGCCACCAGTGACCGCCTTTCTAAACCTTAGGTCCTTAATACCTAGGTCGGCCAGGTTGACCTTTTGCTTCGCCTCCGACAAGACCTGAGCGTAAGTGACGCCAGTGGCCTCGGCTTCGGGAAGCAGAGTCAATACCACAGCCGTGGATCGTTCTACCCGGAGTTTTCTTTTGGGAGCGGGCTTTCCTTGTCCCTTCTTCGGCGGTTTTGCCGCTTTTGGCTTCGCCTGAGGCTTGGTAGGCCTCAGCTTTGCCTGCGACTGGCCCTCTTTAGGCTTCGCCTTCATCCCCTTAGCCTTCTTCACGGGCTCCGAACGAGTCTTCTGCGCCGACCCGCTGGGGCCCGCAGAGGGTTGAGATGCGGTCTTAACAGACTCTGAGGTCTTAACCGCCTCCCGCCTCTTGTCGGCCGCCAGCGGAGGCCGAAGCCTCGTCTCCGGCAAGAGCCGGTCCTCTATGGAGGCCAGTCGAGCGGTCACCATGGTCCCCACCTGGGACATGACCGCCCGACAGATCTCCTCCAGCGAGATTGTTTGAGGCTGCGTTGCAGGGGATGCAGCCTCCGTCAATCCGGTGGGAGAGGGCGCCGGACAGCCCTGCTTCCGTGCTCTCTCCATGTCTTCTCTTAATGTGGACATCTCCTTGCGGAGAGTGTCCATTTCGGCTTGCAGGCGAGCATTGTCAACCTAACCTTTTTTTTTTTTTTTTTTTTCGTCTGGAACTCTCATGAGTTCCACCGCATTCCAGGGGAGCGGAAGGCGGTGGGTATGTGAGACTCCTACTCACTAAACCAGACGGTCAACACATCGCCGTATGGAGGAGCGCCACGGGAACGCCGAAGCATACATCCGCGTTGCTCCAACGGCAGGCAACGCCAAGTAGGCGGCCACCACCCCCCCAAATGGAGCGGCGCAAACTGTTGACCGGGATGCGCCCCACTCCGATGGTCGGCTTGTTTTCTGGCGAGGAGCTCCCCTGCTCCCCGCCCAAGCCGACCGAGCCAGATCGTTTTGGACGACCTTTATCTCCGAGCCGACGGCAAGCCGCCGAGCTCAGAATCAAGGACGTCCGATCCGACTCATACCCACTAGAGCCCCGGCCCCGAGATGGAACCGTGGCGAGTGGCGGACTTCGCAGTCCACCACCCGTACCGGGGGCTACGGCGGCAGACGGCGCTCGTGAGCGACACGCCTGCGCCCCACCCTCCTCCGGCGCATCGGTAAAGCGGCTCCGTCCTCCTCCCTGAGCCTCTCCGCCGCCTCCTTCTGTGACATCACGACCTCGCAGAAGGAACGCACCGCACCCCACGCCTCTTCGCTCGAGACCATGGCCTTGACCACGGCCGGGAGCGAGAGGTTCGACCCGATGGAAGCCACGAGTGTAGCACGCGGCTCCGCCCAGTGCGGGCACGAAGCCAGCGTGTGCTGCGCCGTGTCCTCGGCACAGCCGCACTCGTGGCACATCATCGTGGGCTCACGACCCGCCACCCTAAACAGATACCTCCCGAAGCATCCGTGCCCCGAAAGGATCTGCGTCAGGTGGAAGTTCATCACCCCGTGCCTACGACCGACCCAGTCCGAAAGGATGGGACCGATCGCCAGGGCAGTCGATTTACCAGCGCCGGGCACTCTGAGCCTCTCTCGCCATGTGACGAGCAGCTGCTCCTGCGCCCTGCGCCTCCAATCCGACTCCCCACCCTCCCCCCGAAGACGGGCATCCCTCCTCCGTCGATACGCCTCCGCCAGCGTCAAAGCGTCCAGGTCCCACGGAGGGGTCCCGGCCAGAGCGCAGGCCGCCTCGCACGAGATGGTGCGATACCCCCGGATCACCCTGACAGCCATGACCCTCTGCGCTCTGCACAAGAGGGCCCGGTTGCGGGAGTCGAGGCTATCGGCCCATATTGGTGCCCCGTAGAGCGCCATGGACTTTACCACCCCGGTGTACAGACGCCGGCAGCTCAGGCTCGGTCCCCCGACATTTGGGAGGACGCGACACATCGCTCCGGCTGCCCTTACTAGCTTCGGCGCTAGGCGCCGAAAGTGCTCGTCGAAGCTCCATCGACTGTCGAGGACGAGTCCAAGGTACTCCAAGGAACGCCCGACGGCGATGGAAACTCCTCCGACCACCACACTCGACCCGGCAGGAGGTGCGTTCCGCGGCCCGTGAAAACACACGGCGACGGATTTGTGCAATGCAACCTCCAGCCCCAACCTTCTAATGCGCGCCACTACCTGCGCGACCCCAGCCGTCGCCAGAACACTGGCCTCCCGGTAGCTGACGCCGTTTGCCGTTACGAGAGTGTCGTCGGCGTAACAAGTTACTTCGACACCCCGTAAGTTGGCACCGCGCAGCACCCAGTCGTAGCCGATGTTCCACAGGAGAGGTCCGAGAACCGACCCCTGAGGAACACCGCACGACACCTCCCTACGAATCCAGCCGTCGCCGGACGGGTAGCAGACGGCGCGGTCGCAGAGGTAATCCGCTACGACGCGACGCAAGTACCCGGGCACGGCGTGGAACCTCAGCGCCTCCAAAATGGTCGCCCAGGGAAGGGTGTTGAACGCGTTGGCGATATCGAGAGACACCGCCAACACCACCCCACCCCGAGACACCGAGGCCTCCGCCAGGGCCCTCACCCGACCGACAGCGTCGAGGGTGGACCTGCCCTTGCGGAAGCCAAATTGATGGTCGCTGAGATCCCGACCGGACTCCCCCAAGTGCTTGACGAGGCGAGCGGATAAAACCCGCTCAAAGAGCTTACCCGCCTCGTCGAGAAGCACTATCGGTCGATATGCCGATGGCTCGGCAACCGGCCGCCCCTCCTTGCGCAACAGCACCAGTTTCCCACCCTTCCACGTCCGCGGGAACCGGCCCTGCCGCAAACAAGCGTTGAAGAGGCGCAGCACTAGAGGCTCTAAATCCTCTAGGGCCAAGGCCCAGGCGCGCCCGGGGATGCCGTCGGGTCCCGGCGCAGTGTTCTTCGACCGAAGCCGAAGCACTGCAGCCCCCAACTCACCCCCGGAGACATCCCATGCTGCGTCCCAACGCTCCTCCTCTACCGCCTCAGTCACCGGCGCCATACGAGGTACTCGATAGTCGGTACCTCGGGGGAACAATGCCGTGACTACGGACTCCAGCAACTCCGGCTGGAGAGTCTTGGTCAGCGGGGGGGCCCACGGTCGAAGCTTTCGCCTCACCATCTTGTACGGCCTCCCCCACGGGTCCCTGTCCAGGGACTCCACCATCTCCGCTTCGGCCAGGTCTTTGGCTTTGGCGATGGCCGCTACGAAAGTCATCACTGCCTCACGATATCGAGTATAGTGCTGACTCTCAAGCTCTTGGTCCCGTCGCCGCCGCCTCCGACATCTGGTGTACTGGCGCCTGAGAGCCACACAGGTCTCTCGGAGCCGCGATAGCTCCTCAGACCACCAGTAAACGCCGCGCCTCGGAGTCGCGGAACGTACGCGGGGCATCGCCGCATCGCAGATGTGCGTCATGGTCTGGCCCAGACGCACAGCTTCCGCCTCAACATTCACAGCGCCTTCCGGCGCTCCTACCCAGGCCTGGACCAGAGCAGCCTCCACCAGCGCCTCCCTATCCAGACGCTTCAGGGCCCATCGCGGGCCCTCCTCGCGCGAGGGTCGACTCGGGGCATTCGGCAGGGCGGGGAGTGCGGAGACGTCGAACCTCACGTAGCGGTGGTCCGACAACGTCTCCACATCCTCCATCACCCGCCAGCCTCGGATACGGCGCGCCAGGGTGGGATCGGCGAACGTGATGTCCACGATCGAACCACCCTGTTGCCGCACGCACGTATGTACCGACCCGCGGTTCAGGATGACAAGACCGGACGCGACTACCCAGTCTTCGAGGAGCTCTCCACGTGCATCCGTGGCCGGGCAACCCCAAGCCATGGATTTGGCATTGAGGTCCCCGACCACGAGGACCCGACCGGGGCCACTCCTCCCGACGAGGGCGCCGACTTCGACCAGAAACTGTTCGAAGTCGGCGACGCTGCGATTCGGAGAGAAGTAGACCCCGATCAGTGTCACGTTTCCGACGAGAGCCGAGACGTAGCCTCGACCCTTCGTCACTCCTCCGAAGACCGGGGATCCGGCCGCTGTCCGGGTCCCGATGGCCACCACACCGTCCCTGTCGCCGGCCCAGTCGTCCCCCGAAGGGACGTAGTAGGGCTCGGCGACCACGACGAGGTTTACCAACCACTCCGCCATGCTTTGGAACAATAGGTCCTGAGCCCTGGCGCAGTGGTTGATATTCGCCTGTAGAATCCGCATGGCCATCTTATTCGATGACCATGGGATCCTCTACGGGCCTGGAAGGCTGCTTTGAGGCCCTAGGACCCCTGCCAGCCTTGCCCGGCTTCCTTCCCTTCGGGGCGGGGACGCACTCCTTGGTCCCCACCCGATGCTTGGCCGGTCTGCCGGCCGCTGCGCACGTGACGCAGTGCGGCTCGGCAGAGCACTCCTGGGCCTTGTGCCCGGGCTTTCCGCACCGATAGCAGAGGTCGCTCCTGTCGACCTCCGCAGTGCACTTGGCCCTGACGTGTCCCATCTCCAGGCACCGGAAGCACCTGAGGGGCCGATCGTCCAAGACACGGACCTGCGCCGACACCCATCCGACGAGGAGTCTACCGCCGCCGGACACCTTCTTGGCCGCCGCGACCGGGCAACGAACCCACGCAGCACCGAGGCCACCGGCGCCGACGGTGACAGCCCCGCACCGGACTTCGTCGACGTCGCACCCACCAACCCTAGCGACGGCCGTAGCCACGTCGACGCTGGACACGGAGTCGTCCAGTCCCGAAATGCGCATTTCTGCGCACTTCGTGGGTCTAGAGACCCTGACCTGCCCTACGGGCAGTGACTCTCTCAGCTTGTTAGCGAGAGAGTCCGCCATACCCCCGGTTTTCGCTCCGGGCAGTTCCAGGATGCGGCCACCAGTGACCGCCTTCCTAAACCTTAGGTCTCTTATACCCAGGTCGGCCAGGTTGACCTTCTGCTTCGCCTCCGCCAAGACCTGGGCGTAAGTCACGCCATTGGCCTCGGCTTCGGGATGCAGGGTCAATACCACAGCCGTGGATCGTTCTGCCCGGAGCTTTCTTTTGGGAGCGGTCCCTGGCTTCTGCGACTGCGGTTTAGACCGCGATGCAGAAGGTCCAGCAGGGCCCTTTCCCGGTCCCTTCTTGGGCGGCTTTGCCGCTTTTGGCTTCGCCTGAGGCTTGGTAGCCTTCGGCTTTGCCTGCGACTGAGCCGCTTTTGGCTTCGCCTTCACTCCCTTAGGCTTCTTCTGCGCCGACCCGCTGGGGCCCGCAGAGGGTGGGGTGGCGGTCTTAACAGACTCTGTGGTCTGCACCGCCTCCCGCCTCTTGTCGGCCGCCAGCGGAGGCCGAAGCCTCGTCTCCGGGAGGAGCCGGTCCTCTATGGAGGCCAGTCGGGCGTTCACCATGGTCCCCACCTGGGACATGACCGCCCGACAGATCTCCTCCAGCGAGGTTGTCTGAGGCTGCGTTGCAAGGGTCGCAGCCTCCGTCAATTCGGTGGCAGAGGGCGCCGGACAACCCTGCTTCCGTGCCTTCTCCATGTCTCCTCTTAATGTGGACATCTCCTTGCGGAGAGTGTCCATCTCGGCTTGCAGGCGAGCATTGTCCGCCTGCAGCCGCCGCGTCTCTTCAGTGAGAGTCCGCGATCCCAGGACTTCCACGGCCTCGGCTATTGAAGCCACCGCGTCCTTAAGCTCGCGGACTATGGTCCCCTTCAGGTTTTTGGACTTTGTGGCTATTTTCGCAATAATAGCCAAGTCCTCTACGACCTGCTGCTTGCTCAGGGCCGTAGACCTATTGCTGGGTCCGACGCCCGACTCCGATACCTGCCCCGAGGTCGAAGCTAGTTCAGCGGCTCGCTGTTCCCGCCTCTTGCGAGTTACAGCGACGCTCTTCTCTAGCTCTTCCTCTACCAACGCCTTGAACTCTTCCCGCTTTGCAGCGAGAAGAGCTCTTTTGGCATCGGCCAAACCTACGTACTCCCCCGTCGTCGGGGGCCGCCCTCGGCCTCTTGACGCAGACGCAGACCGCTCCGAATCCTCGTCGTCGGACAGCTCCAACTCGGGGTTCGGGCGTCGCCTCTTGCGCCAAAGCTTCCCGCCCGTAGCGGGGCTTTGGGACCGTCCAGTTGCGAAGCTGCAGTCGGAGTCCATGTCCTCGTCCTGCCGCCCCGCACTAGACTCCCTACTCGTGACGCTCCTCGTCACCTGCCTCTCCTTATTCTCTCCCCTCCTCGTCCTCCTCTCCTCTCTCTCAACGTCGTTTTTGTGTTTAAGATTTTCCATAACAAATCCCACGAGTATTGAGGAACTAAAATGTCAGCCCCGGCAGAGCCTCTTGCCCGGGTAACCCTAATACACCTGGAAGGTCGGGTGGTATTCCAGGGTTGTGCGCTAGCGACTGATGAACTCCCCAGCCTCTCTTTCGAGCACCCCGACGTCACGCAACGAAACGCCGAGAATTGAGGATTTTTTATAGAGGTTTACTCCTCGCGGTCCGGCCAATTAAGGCAAGACCCTCGCTCCCCTGCAGGCTGCTTCACATGACCGCCACACCTGCAGGAGTTTACGACTCGACGGTGGCAAAAAATGCCTGTCCGGCTGCACAGTTAAGTACCCACCGGACTCGCCGACCGACCGGCAACAGAGCCACCGCTAACGACGGCCACTGATCCGGACATGCCCTCGACCATTCGCCACTGGCATCGGGTCCGGGCCAAAACACCCCTTAAACTAGAACTAGCTACTTCTAACTACCGCTAACTACTTCTAGCTACGGCTTCCCAGATCCATTCGCCACCGAGCACGTTGATGAACACCACACCGGCAACCGGCATCGGGATCGGTCCGCCGCTAGCCAGACCGAGGTATCTATCGCACAGCCAGCTCTGCCGGAGGCAGGAGGACCGGGACCGACACCCTAGTCTAGCTACCTAACTACTAAAGCCACAAACTAGACTACCTATGGCCTCCGCATTCGAGCAAGTTGGATAAACCAAACAGGGCTCACTGCGGGTCAGCCGGGCCAACACTAGAAGCAAGCTTAAGCACTACGAACTAGTACTGCTACTATGCCAAGCCTCTAACTAGACTACCTATGGCCGCTCGCCCGGAAGCGAACGACCGGCCTAAAACTAGTGAAGCATGGGCAGCAGCACTACGCCCCAAACCTACAACCCTCGAGAGCAGCGCAAGCACCACTCCCAAGAGACCGGCCGTAAGGTTCGACCCACCTTTGCGAAGGTCTAAACTCCGTCCACAGCGGACCCGCGAACAAGCCAGCTGCAGGGAGAGACGGGACCCCGCATCCCAATACCCCGAGACCGAGCGCCGAAACGCTCACTAAGGGGTACCGGGCCCCCCCCGGCCAGCCAGGAGCAATCACTCAAGGTCTGGCCTCCCATCGACTGCCCCAGAATGAGGCAGCCGAATACACCTCCCCACGCTAGCCAAGAACCTCCGTTCTGATCGCCACGGACAGAAGACCATGAAAACCAGACCAAGGCACCTTGGTAACGTTTCGTCAGCTATGTTCCTCATAGCTGACCCCCGCGCTGGAAATTAGCAGACGGCTAACCCGATCTCTAAAGACCGAATTAACCGTCCCCCAGGGAGCACCGGCCCGTACCGCTTCCAATCCCGCCGGACGATTCCGGACAACATTGGTAGCGGACGGGCACACGAGGAGGTTTCCAGCATGGCTCCCCTCCCCATTGTCAACCTAACCTAACCTAACCTTTTTTTTTTTTTTTTTTTTTTTTTTTTTTTTTTCGTCTGGAACCCTCATGGGTTCCACCGCATTCCAGGGGAGCGGAAGGCGGTGGGTATGTGAGACTCCTACTCACTAAACCAGACGGTCAACACATCGCCGTATGGAGGAGCGCCACGGGAACGCCGAAGCATACATCCGCGTTGCTCCAACGGCAGGCAACGCCAAGTAGGCGGCCACCACCCCCCCGAATGGAGCGGCGCAGACTGTTGACCGGGATGCGCCCCACTCCGATGGTCGGCTTGTTTTCTGGCGAGGAGCTCCCCTGCTCCCCGCCCAAGCCGACCGAGCCAGATCGTTTTGGACGACCTTTATCTCCGAGCCGACGGCAAGCCGCCGAGCTCAGAATCAAGGAAGTCCGATCCGACTCATACCCACTAGAGCCCCGGCCCCGAGATGGGACCGTGGCGGGTGGCGGACTTCGCAGTCCACCACCCGTACCGGGGGCTACGGCGGCAGACGGCGCTCGTGAGCGACACGCCTGCGCCCCACCCTCCTCCGGCGCATCGGTAGAGCGGCTCCGTCCTCCTCCCTGAGCCTCTCCGCCGCCTCCTTCTGCGACATCACGACCTCGCAGAAGGAACGCACCGCACCCCACGCCTCTTCGCTCGAGACCATGGCCTTGACGACGGCCGCGAGCGAGAGGTCCGACACAATGGAAGCCACGAGTGTAGCACGCGGCTCCGCCCAATGTGGGCACGAAGCCAGCGTGTGCTGAGCCGTATCCTCGGCGCAGCCGCACTCGTGGCACATCATCGTGGGCTCACGACCCGCCACCCTAAACAGATACCTCCCGAAGCATCCGTGCCCCGAAAGGATCTGCGTCAGGTGGAAGGTCATCACCCCGTGCCTGCGACCGACCCAGTCCGAAAGGATGGGACCGATCGCTAGGGCAGTCGATTTACCAGCGCCGGGCACTCTGAGCCTCTCTCGCCATGTGACGAGCAGCTCCTCCTGCACCCTGCGCCTCCAATCCGACTCCCCACCCTCCCCCCGACGACGGGCATCCCTCCTCCGACGATACGCCTCCGCCAGCGTCAAAGCGTCCAGGTCCCACGGTGGGGTCCCGGCCAGAGCGCAGGCCGCCTCGCACGAGATGGTGCGATACCCTCGGATCACCCTGACAGCCATGACCCTCTGCGCTCTGCACAAGAGGGCCCGGTTGCGGGAGTCGAGGCTATCGGCCCATATTGGTGCCCCGTAGAGCGCCATGGACTTTACCACCCCGGTGTACAGACGCCGGCAGCTCAGGCTCGGTCCCCCGACATTTGGGAGGACGCGACACAGCGCTCCGGCTGCCCTAACTAGCTTCGGCGCTAGGCGCCGAAAGTGCTCGTCGAAGCTCCATCGACTGTCGAGGACGAGTCCAAGGTACTCCAAGGAACGCCCGACGGCGATGGAAACTCCTCCGACCACCACACTCGACCCGGCAGGAGGTGCGTTCCGCGGCCCGTGAAAACACACGGCGACGGATTTGTGCAATGCAACCTCCAGCCCCAACCTTCTAATGCGCGCCACTACCTGCGCGACCCCAGCCGTCGCCAGAACACTGGCCTCCCGGTAGCTGACGCCGCGTGCCGTTACGAGAGTGTCGTCGGCGTAACAAGTTACTTCGACACCCCGTAAGTTGGCACCGCGCAGCACCCAGTCGTAGCCGATGTTCCACAGGAGAGGTCCGAGAACCGACCCCTGGGGAACACCGCACGACACCTCCCTACGAATCCAGCCGTCGCCAGACGGGTAGCAGACGGCGCGGTCGCAGAGGTAATCCGCTACGACGCGACGCAAGTACCCGGGCACGGCGTGGAACCTCAACGCCTCCAAAATGGTCGCCCAGGGAAGGGTGTTGAACGCGTTGGCGATATCGAGAGACACCGCCAACACCACCCCGCCCCGAGACACCGAGGCCTCCGCCAGGGCCCTCACCCGACTGACAGCGTCGAGGGTGGACCTGCCCTTGCGAAAGCCAAATTGATGGTCGCTGAGATCCCGACCGGACTCCCCCAAGTGCTTGACGAGGCGAGCGGATAAAACCCGCTCAAAGAGCTTACCCGCCTCGTCGAGAAGCACTATCGGTCGATATGCCGATGGCTCGGCAACCGGCCGCCCCTCCTTGCGCAACAGCACCAGTTTCCCACCCTTCCACGTCCGCGGGAACCGGCCCTGCCGCAAACAGGCGTTGAAGAGGCGCAGCACTAGAGGCTCTAAATCCCCTAGGGCCAAGGCCCAGGCGCGCCCGGGGATGCCGTCGGGTCCCGGCGCAGTATTCTTCGACCGAAGCCGAAGCACTGCAGCCCCCAACTCACCCCCGGAGACATCCCGTGCTGCGTCCCAACGCTCCTCCTCTACCTCCTCAGTCGCCGGCGCCATACGAGGTACCCGATGGTCGGTACCGCGAGGGAACAATGCCGTGACTACGGACTCCAGCAACGCCGGCTGGAGAGTCTTGGTCAGCGGAGGGGCCCACGGTCGAAGCTTTCGCCTCAACATCTTGTACGGAACCTTTTTTTTTTTTTTTTTTTTTCGTCTGGAACTCTCATGAGTTCCACCGCATTCCAGGGGAGCGGAAGGCGGTGGGTATGTGAGACTCCTACTCACTAAACCAGACGGTCAACACATCGCCGTATAGAGAGGAGCGCCACGGGAACGCCTAAGCATACATCCGCGTTGCTCCAACGGCAGGCAGCGCCAAGTAGGCGGCCACCACCCCCCCAAATGGAGCGGCGCAAACTGTTGACCGGGATGCGCCCCACTCCGATGGTCGGCTTGATTTTTGGCGAGGAGCTCCCCTGCTCCCCGCCCAAGCCGACCGAGCCAGATCGTTTTGGACGACCTTTATCTCCGAGCCGACGGCAAACCGCCGAGCTCAGAATCAAGGAAGTCCGATCCGACTCATACCCACTAGAGCCCCGGCCCCGAGATGGGACCGTGGCGAGTGGCGGACTTCGCAGCCCACCACCCGTACCGGGGGCTACGGCGGCAGACGGCGCTCGTGAGCGACACGCCTGCGCCCCACCCTCCTCCGGCGCATCGGTAAAGCGGCTCCGTCCTCCTCCCTGAGCCTCTCCGCCGCCTCCTTCTGCGACATCACGACCTCGCAGAAGGAACGCACCGCACCCCACGCCTCTTCGCTCGAGACCATGGCCTTGACCACGGCCGGGAGCGAGAGGTTCGACCCGATGGAAGCCACGAGTGTAGAACGCGGCTCCGCCCAGTGCGGGCACGAAGCCAGCGTGTGCTGCGCCGTGTCCTCGGCACAGCCGCACTCGTGGCACATCATCGTGGGCTCACGACCCGCCACCCTAAACAGATACCTACCGAAGCATCCGTGCCCCGAAAGGATCTGCGTCAGGTGGAAGGTCATCACCCCGTGCCTACGACCGACCCAGTCCGAAAGGATGGGACCGATCGCCAGGGCAGTCGATTTACCAGCGCCGGGCACTCTGAGCCTCTCTCGCCATGTGACGAGCAGCTGCTCCTGCGCCCTGCGCCTCCAATCAGACTCCCCACCCTCCCCCCGAAGACGGGCGTGCCTCCTCCGTCGATACGCCTCCGCCAGCGTCAAAGCGTCCAGGTCCCACGGTGGGGTCCCGGCCAGAGCGCAGGCCGCCTCGCACGAGATGGTGCGATACCCTCGGATCACCCTGACAGCCATGACCCTCTGCGCTCTGCACAAGAGGGCCCGGTTGCGGGAGTCGAGGCTATCGGCCCATATTGGTGCCCCGTAGAGCGCCATGGACTTTACCACCCCGGTGTACAGACGCCGGCAGCTCAGGCTCGGTCCCCCGACATTTGGGAGGACGCGACACAGCGCTCCGGCTGCCCTAACTAGCTTCGGCGCTAGGCGCCGAAAGTGCTCGTCGAAGCTCCATCGACTGTCGAGGACGAGTCCAAGGTACTCCAAGGAACGCCCGACGGCGATGGAAACTCCTCCGACCACCACACTCGACCCGGCAGGAGGTGCGTTCCGCGGCCCGTGAAAACACACGGCGACGGATTTGTGCAATGCAACCTCCAGCCCCAACCTTCTAATGCGCGCCACTACCTGCGCGACCCCAGCCGTCGCCAGAACACTGGCCTCCCGGTAGCTGACGCCGCGTGCCGTTACGAGAGTGTCGTCGGCGTAACAAGTTACTTCGACACCCCGTAAGTTGGCACCGCGCAGCACCCAGTCGTAGCCGATGTTCCACAGGAGAGGTCCGAGAACCGACCCCTGGGGAACACCGCACGACACCTCCCTACGAATCCAGCCGTCGCCAGACGGGTAGCAGACGGCGCGGTCGCAGAGGTAATCCGCTACGACGCGACGCAAGTACCCGGGCACGGCGTGGAACCTCAACGCCTCCAAAATGGTCGCCCAGGGATGGGTGTTGAACGCGTTTGCGATATCGAGAGACACCGCCAACACCACCCCGCCCCGAGACACCGAGGCCTCCACCAGGGCCCTCACCCGACCGACAGCGTCGAGGGTGGACCTGCCCTTGCGGAAGCCAAATTGATGGTCGCTGAGATCCCGACCGGACTCCCCCAAGTGCTTGACGAGGCGAGCGGATAAAACCCGCTCAAAGAGCTTACCCGCCTCGTCGAGGAGCACTATCGGCCGATATGCCGATGGCTCGGCAACCGGCCGCCCCTCCTTGCGCAACAGCACCAGTTTCCCACCCTTCCACGTCCGCGGGAACCGGCCCTGCCGCAAACAGGCGTTGAAGAGGCGCAGCACTAGAGGTTCTAAATCCCCTAGGGCCAAGGCCCAGGCGCGCCCGGGGATGCCGTCGGGTCCCGGCGCAGTGTTCTTCGACCGAAGCCGAAGCACTGCAGCCCCCAACTCACCCCCGGAGACATCCCGTGCTGCGTCCCAACGCTCCTCCTCTACCTCCTCAGTCGCCGGCGCCATACGAGGTACCCGATGGTCGGTACCTCGAGGGAACAATGCCGTGACTACGGACTCCAGCAACGCCGGCTGGAGAGTCTTGGTCAGCGGAGGGACCCACGGTCGAAGCTTTCGCCTCACCATCTTGTACGGCCTCCCCCACGGGTCCCTGTCCAGGGACTCCACCATCTCCGCTTCGGCCAGGTCTTTGGCTTTGGCGATGGCCGCTACGAAAGCCAGCACTGCCTCCCGATATCGAGTATAGTGCTGACTCTCAAGCTCTTGGTCTCGTCGCCGCCGCCTCCGACATCTGGTGTACTGGCGCCTGAGAGCCACGCAGGTCTCTCGGAGCCGCGATAACTCCTCAGACCACCAGTAGACGCTGCGCCTCGGAGTCGCAGAGCGTACGCGGGGCATCGCCGCATCGCAGATGTGCGACATAGTCTGGCCCAGACGCGTAGCTTCCGCCTCTACATTCACAGCGCCTTCCGGCGCTCCTACCCAGGCCTGGACCAGAGCAGCCTCCGCCAGCGCCTCCCTGTCCAGACGCTTCAGAGCCCATCGCGGGCCCTCCTCGCGCGAGGGTCGACTCGGGGCACTCGGCGGGGCGGGGAGTGCGGAGACGTCGAACCTCACGTAGCGGTGGTCCGACAACGTCTCCACATCCTCCATCACCCGCCAGCCTCGGATACGGCGCGCCAGGGTGGGATCGGCGAACGTAATGTCGACGATCGAACCACCCTGTTGCCGCACGCACGTATGTACCGACCCGCGGTTCAGGACGACAAGACCGGACGCGACTACCCAGTCTTCGAGGACCTCTCCACGTGCGTCCGTGGCCGGGCAACCCCAAGCCATGGATTTGGCATTGAGGTCCCCGACCACGAGGACCCGACCGGGGCCACTCCTCCCGACGAGGGCGCCCACTTCGACCAGAAACTGTTCGAAGTCGGCGACACTGCGATTCGGAGAGAAGTAGACTCCGATCAGTGTCACGTTTCCGACGAGAGCCGAGACGTAGCCTCGACCCTTCGTCACTCCTCCGAAGACCGGGGATCCGGCCGCTGTCCGGGTCCCGATCGCCACCACACCGTCTCTGTCGCCGGCCCAGTCGTCCCCCGAAGGGACGTAGTAGGGCTCGGCGACCACGACGACGTTTATCAACCACTCCGCCATGCTTTGGAACAATAGGTCCTGAGCCCTAGCGCAGTGGTTGATATTCGCCTGTAGAATCCGCATGGCCATCTTATTCGATGACCATGGGATCCTCTACGGGCCTGGAAGGCTGCTTTGAGGCCCTAGGACCCCTGCCAGCCTTGCCCGGCTTCCTACCCTTCGGGGCGGGGACGCACTCCTTGGTCCCCACCCGATGCTTGGCCGGTCTGCCGGCCGCTGCGCACGTGACGCAATGCGGCTCGGCAGAGCACTCCTGGGCCTTGTGCCCGGGTTTTCCGCACCGATAGCAGAGGTCGCTTCTGTCGACCTCCGCAGTGCACTTGGCCCTGACGTGCCCCATCTCCAGGCACCGGAAGCACCTGAGGGGCCGATCGTCCAAGACGCGGACCTGCGCCGACACCCATCCGACGAGGAGTCTACCGCCGCCGGACACCTTCTTGGCCGCCGCGACCGGGCAACGAACCCACGCAGCACCGAGGCCACCGGCGCCGACGGTGACAGCCCCGCACCGGACTTCGTCGACGTCGCACCCACCAACCCTAGCGACGGCCGTAGCCACGTCGACGCTGGACACGGAGTCGTCCAGTCCCGAAATGCGCATTTCTGCGCACTTCGTGGGTCTAGAGACCCTGACCTGCCCTACGGGCAGTGACTCTCTCAGCTTGTTAGCGAGAGAGTCCGCCATACCCCCGGTATTCGCTCCGGGCAGTTCCAGGATGCGGCCACCAGTGACCGCCTTCCTAAACCTTAGGTCGCTTATACCCAGGTCGGCCAGGTTGACCTTCTGCTTCGCCTCCGCCAAGACCTGGGCGTAAGTCACGCCATTGGCCTCGGCTTCGGGATGCAGAGTCAATACCACAGCCGTGGATCGTTCTGCCCGGAGCTTTCTTTTGGGAGCGGTCCCTGGCTTCTGCGACTGCGGTTTCGACCGCGATGCAGAAGGTCCAGCAGGGCCCTTACCCTGTCCCTTCTTGTGTGGCTTTGCCGCTTTTGGCTTCGCCTGAGGCTCGGTAGCCTTCGGCTTTGCCTGCGGCTGAGCCGCTTTTGGCTTCGCCTGCGGCTGAGCCGCTTTTGGCTTCGCCTTCGCCCCCTTCGACTTTTTCTGCGCCGATCCGCTGGGGCCCGCAGAGGGTGGGGCGGCGGTCTTAGCAGACTCAGTGGTCTGCACCGCCTCCCGCCTCTTGTCGGCCGCCAGCGGAGGCCGAAGCCTCGTCTCCGGGAGAAGCCGGTCCTCTATGGAGGCCAGTCGGGCGTTCACCATGGTCCCCACCTGGGACATGACCGCCCGACAGATCTCCTCCAGCGAGGTTGTCTGAGGCTGCGTTGCAGGGGTCGCAGCCTCCGTCGATCCGGTGGGAGAGGGCGCCGGACAACCCTGCTTCCGTGCCTTCTCCATGTCTCCTCTTAATGTGGACATCTCCTTGCGGAGAGTGTCCATCTCGGCTTGCAGGCGAGCATTGTCCGTCTGCAGCCGCCGCGTCTCTTCGGTGAGAGTCCGCGATCCCAGGACTTCCACGGCCTCGGCTATTGAAGCCACCGCGTCCTTAAGCTCGCGGACTATGGTCCCCTTGAGGTTTTTCGACTTTGTGGCTATTTTCGCAATAATAGCCAAGTCCTCTACGACCTGCTGCTTGCTCAGGGCCGTGGACCTATTGCTGGGTCCGACGCCCGACTCCGATACCTGCCCCGAGGTCGACGCTAGTTGAGCGGCTCGCTGTTCCCGCCTCTTGCGAGTGACCGCGACGCTCTTCTCTAGGTCTTCCTCTACCAACGCCTTGAACTCTTCCCGCTTTGCAGCGAGAAGCGCTCTTTTGGCATCGGCCAAACCTACGTACTCCCCCGTCGTCGGGGGCCTCCCTCGGCCTCTTGTCGTTGACGCAGACCGCTCCGAATCCTCGTCGTCGGACAGCTCCAACTCGGGGTTCGGGCGTCGCCTCTTGCGCCAAAGTTTCCCGCCCGTAGCGGGGCTTTGGGACCGTCCAGTGGCGAAACTGCAGTCGGAGTCCATGTCCTCGTCCTGCCGCCCCGTACTGGACTCCCTACTAATGACGCTCCTCGTCATCCGCCTCTCCTTAATCTCTCCCCTCCTCGTCCTCCTCTCCTCTCCCTCAACGTCGTTTGTGTGTTTAAGATTTTCCATAACAAATCCCACGAGTAGTGAGGAACTAAAATGTCAGCCCCGGCAGAGCCTCTTGCCCGGGTAACCCTAATACACCTGGAAGGTCGGGTGGTATTCCAGGGTTGTGCGCTAGCGGCTGATGAACTCCCCAGCCTCTCTTTCGAGCACCCCGACGTCACGCAACGAAACGCCGAGAATTGAGGATTTTTTATAGAGGTTTACTCCTCCCGGTCCGGCCAATTAAGGCAAGACCCTCGCTCCCCTGCAGGCTGCTTCACATGACAGCCACACCTACAGAAGTTTACGACTCGACGGTGGCAAAAATGCCTGTCCGGCTGCACAGTGAAGTACCCACCGGACTCGTCGACCGACCGGCAACAGGGCCACCGCTAACGGCGGCCACTGATCCGGACATGCCCTCGACCATTCGCCACTGGCATCGGGTCCGGGCCAAAACGTCCCTATAACTAAAACTAGCTACGGTACTACAACTACTACTAGCTGCCGCTAACTACTTCTAGCTAACTATCTACTTCTAGCTAACTACTTCTAGCTACCTAACTACTAAAGCCACAAACTAGACTACCTATGGCCTCCGCATTCGAGCAAGTTGGATAATCCAAACAGGGCTCACTGCGGGTCAGCCGGGCCAACACTAGAAGCAAGCTTAAGCACCCCTACTAACTAGTACTACTACTATGCCAAGCCTCTAACTAGACTACCTATGGCCGCTCGCCCGGAAGCGAAGGACCGGGCCTAAAACTAGTGAAGCATGGGCAGCAGCACTACGCCCCAAACCTACAACCCTCGAGAGCAGCGCAAGCACCACCCTCAAGAGACGGGACCCCGCATCCCGATACCCCGAGACCGAGCGCCGAAACACTCACTAAGGGGTACCGGGCCCCCCCGACCAGCCAGGAGCAATCACTCAAGGTCTGGCCTCCCATCGACTGCCCCAGAAGGAGGCAGCCAAAAACACCTCCCCACGCTAGCCAAGAACCTCCGTTCTGATCGCCATGGACACGAAGACCATGAAAACCAGACCAAGGCACCTTGGTAGCGTTTCGTCAGCTATGTTCCTCATAGCTGACCCCCGCGCTGGACATTAGCAGACGGCTAACGCGATCCCGAGAGACCGCATTAACCGTCCCCCAGGGAGCACCGGCCCGTACCACTTCCAATCCCGCCGGACGAATCCGGACAACATTGGTAGCGGACGGGCACACGAGGAGGTTTCCAGCATGGCTCCCCATCTTGTCCGGAACCTTTTTTTTTTTTTTTTTTTTTTTTTTTTTTTTTTTTTCGTCTGGAACCCCCATGGGTTCCACCGCATTCCAGGGGAGCGGAAGGCGGTGGGTATGTGAGACTCCTACTCACTAAACCAGACGGTCAACACATCGCCGTATGGAGGAGCGCCACGGGAACGCCGAAGCATACATCCGCGTTGCTCCAACGGCAGGCAACGCCAAGTAGGCGGCCATCACCCCCCCAAATGGAGCGGCGCAAACTGTTGACCGGGATGCGCCCCACTCCGATGGTCGGCTTGTTTTCTGGCGAGGAGCTCCCCTGCTCCCCGCCCAAGCCGACCGAGCCAGATCGTTTTGGACGACCTTTATCTCCGAGCCGACGGCAAGCCGCCGAGCTCAGAATCAAGGAAGTCCGATCCGACTCATACCCACTAGAGCCCCGGCCCCTAGATGGGACCGTGGCGAGTGGCGGACTTCGCAGTCTACCACCCGTACCGGGGGCTACGGCGGCAGACGGCGCTCGTGAGCGACACGCCTGCGCCCCAACCTCCTCCGGCGCATCGGTAGAGCGGCTCCGTCCTCCTCCCTGAGCCTCTCCGCCGCCTCCTTCTGCGACATCACGACCTCGCAGAAGGAACGCACCGCACCCCACGCCTCTTCGCTAGAGACCATGGCCTTGACCACGGCCGGGAGCGAGAGGTCCGACCCGATGGAAGCCACGAGTGTAGCACGCGGCTCCGCCCACTGCGGGCACGAAGCCAGCGTGTGCTGAGCCGTATCCTCGGCGCAGCCGCACTCGTGGCACATCATCGTGGGCTCACGACCCGCCACCCTAAACAGATACCTCCCGAAGCATCCGTGCCCCGAAAGGATCTGCGTCAGGTGGAAGGTCATCACCCCGTGCCTACGACCGACCCAGTCCGAAAGGATGGGACCGATCGCCAGGGCAGTCGATTTACCAGCGCCGGGCACTCTGAGCCTCTCTCGCCATGTGACGAGCAGCTGCTCCTGCGCCCTGCGCCTCCAATCCGACTCCCCACCCTCCCCCCGAAGACGGGCATCCCTCCTCCGTCGATACGCCTCCGCCAGCGTCAAAGCGTCCAGGTCCCACGGTGGGGTCCCGGCCAGAGCGCAGGCCGCCTCGCACGAGATGGTGCGATACCCCCGGATCACCCTGACAGCCATGACCCTCTGCGCTCTGCACAAGAGGGCCCGGTTGCGGGAGTCGAGGCTATCGGCCCATATTGGTGCCCCGTAGAGCGCTATGGACCTTACCACCCCGGTGTACAGACGTCGGCAGCTCATGCTCGGTCCCCCGACATTTGGGAGGACGCGACACATCGCTCCGGCTGCCCTAACAAGCTTCGGCGCTAGGCGCCGAAAGTGCTCGTCGAAGCTCCATCGACTGTCGAGGACGAGTCCAAGGTACTCCAAGGAACGCCCGACAGCGATGGAAACTCCGCCGACCACCACTCTCGACCCGGCCGGAGGTCCGTTCCGCGGCCCGTGAAAACACACAGCCACGGATTTGTGCAATGCAACCTCCAGCCCCAGCCTTCTAATGCGCGCCACTACCTGCGCGACCCCAGCGGTTGCCAGGACACTGGCCTCCCGGTAGCTGTCGCCGCGTGCCGTTACGAGAGTGTCGTCGGCGTAACAAGTTACTTCGACACCCCGTAAGTTGGCACCGCGCAGCACCCAGTCGTAGCCGATGTTCCACAGGAGAGGTCCGAGAACCGACCCCTGCGGAACACCGCACGACACCTCCCTACGAATCCAGCCGTCACCAGTCGGGTAGCAGACGGCGCGGTCGCAGAGGTAATCCGCTACGACGCGACGCAAGTACCCGGGCACGGCGTGGAACCTCAGCGCCTCCAAAATGGTCGCCCAGGGAAGGGTGTTGAACGCGTTGGCGATATCGAGAGACACCGCCAACACCACCCCGCCCCGAGACACCGAGGCCTCCGCCAGGGCCCTCACCCGACTGACAGCGTCGAGGGTGGACCTGCCCTTGCGGAAGCCAAATTGATGGTCGCTGAGATCCCGACCGGACTCCCCCAAGTGCTTGACTAGGCGAGCGGATAAAACCCGCTCAAAGAGCTTACCCGCCTCGTCGAGAAGCACTATCGGCCGATATGCCGATGGCTCGGCAACCGGCCGCCCCTCCTTGCGCAACAGTACCAGTTTCCCACCCTTCCACGTCCGCGGGAACCGGCCCTGCTGCAAACATGCGTTAAAGAGGCGTAGCACTAGTGGCTCTAAATCCCCTAGGGCCAAGGCCCAGGCGCGCCCGGGGATGCCGTCGGGTCCCGGCGCAGTGTTCTTCGACCGAAGCCGAAGCACTGCAGCCCCCAACTCATCCCCGGAGACATCCCGTGCTGCGTCCCAACGCTCATCCTCTACCGCCTCAGTCGCCGGCGCCATACGAGGTACTCGATAGTCGGTACCTCGGGGGAACAATGCCGTGACTACGGACTCCAGCAACTCCGGCTGGAGAGTCTTGGTCAGCGGGGGGGCCCACGGTCGAAGCTTTCGCCTCACCATCTTGTACGGCCTCCCCCACGGGTCCCTGTCCAGGGACTCCACCATCTCTGCTTCGGCCAGGTCTTTGGCTTTGGCGATGGCCGCTACGAAAGTCATCACTGCCTCACGATATCGAGTATAGTGCTGACTCTCAAGCTCTTGGTCTCGTCGCCGCCGCCTCCGACATCTGGTGTACTGGCGCCTGAGAGCCACGCAGGTCTCTCGGAGCCGCGATAGCTCCTCAGACCACCAGTAAACGCCGCGCCTCGGAGTCGCGGAACGTACGCGGGGCATCGCCGCATCGCAGATGTGCGTCATGGTCTGGCCCAGACGCACAGCTTCTGCCTCTACATTCACAGCACCTTCCGGCGCTCCTACCCAGGCCTGGACCAGAGCAGCCTCCACCAGCGCCTCCCTGTCCAGACGCTTCAGGGCCCATCGCGGGCCCTCCTCGCGCGAGGGTCGACTCGGGGCATTCGGCGGGGCGGGGAGTGCGGAGACGTCGAACCTCACGTAGCGGTGGTCCGACAACGTCTCCACATCCTCCATCACCCGCCAGCCTCGGATACGGCGCGCCAGGGTGGGATCGGCGAACGTGATGTCGACGATCGAACCGCCCTGTTGCCGCACGCACGTATGTACCGACCCGTGGTTCAGGACGACAAGACCGGACGCGACTACCCAGTCTTCGAGGACCTCTCCACGTGCGTCCGTGGCCGGGCAACCCCAAGCCATGGATTTGGCATTGAGGTCCCCGACCACGAGGACCCGACCGGGGCCACTCCTCCCGACGAGGGCACCGACTTCGACCAGAAACTGTTCGAAGTCGGCGACACTGCGATTCGGAGAGAAGTAGACCCCGATCAGTGTCACGTTTCCGACGAGAGCCGAGACGTAGCCTCGACCCTTCGTCACTCCTCCGAAGACCGGGGATCCGGCCGCTGTCCGGGTCCCGATCGCCACCACACCGTCCCTGTCGCCGGCCCAGTCGTCCCCCGAAGGGACGTAGTAGGGCTCGGCGATCACGACGACGTTTACCAACCACTCCGCCATGCTTTGGAACAAGAGGTCCTGAGCCCTGGCGCAGTTGTTGATATTCGCCTGTAGAATCCGCATGGCCATCTTATTCGATGACCATGGGATCCTCTACGGGCCTGGAAGGCTGCTTTGAGGCCCTAGGACCTCTGCCAGCCTGGCCCGGCTTCCTTCCCTTCGGGGCGGGAACGCACTCCTTGGTCCCCACCCGATGCTTGGCCGGTCTGCCGGCCGCTGCGCACGTGACGCAGTGCGGCTCGGCAGAGCACTCCTGGGCCTTGTGCCCGGGCTTTCCACACCGATAGCAGAGGTCGCTCCTGTCGACCTCCGCAGTGCACTTGGCCCTGACGTGCCCCATCTCCAGGCACCGGAAGCACCGGAGGGGCCGATCGTCCAAGACGCGGACCTGCGCCGACACCCATCCGACGAGGAGCCTGCCACCACCGGACACCTTCTTGGCCGCTGCGACCGGGCAACGAACCCACGCAGCACCGAGGCCACCGGCGCCGACGGTGACAGCCCCGCAACGGACTTCGTCGACGTCGCACCCACCAACCCTAGCGACGGCCGTAGCCACGTCGACGCTGGACACGGAGTCGTCCAGTCCCGAAATGCGCATTTCTGCGCACTTCGTGGGTCTAGAGACCCTGACCTGCCCTTCGGGCAGTGACTCTCTCAGCTTCTTAGCGAGAGAGTCCGCCATACCCCCGGTATTCGCTCCGGGCAGTTCCAGGATGCGGCCACCAGTGACCGCCTTTCTAAACCTTAGGTCCTTAATACCTAGGTCGGCCAGGTTGACCTTTTGCTTCGCCTCCGACAAGACCTGAGCGTAAGTGACGCCAGTGGCCTCGGCTTCGGGAAGCAGAGTCAATACCACAGCCGTGGATCGTTCTACCCGGAGTTTTCTTTTGGGAGCGGGCTTTCCTTGTCCCTTCTTCGGCGGTTTTGCCGCTTTTGGCTTCGCCTGAGGCTTGGTAGGCCTCAGCTTTGCCTGCGACTGGCCCTCTTTAGGCTTCGCCTTCATCCCCTTAGCCTTCTTCACGGGCTCCGAACGAGTCTTCTGCGCCGACCCGCTGGGGCCCGCAGAGGGTTGAGATGCGGTCTTAACAGACTCTGAGGTCTTAACCGCCTCCCGCCTCTTGTCGGCCGCCAGCGGAGGCCGAAGCCTCGTCTCCGGCAAGAGCCGGTCCTCTATGGAGGCCAGTCGAGCGGTCACCATGGTCCCCACCTGGGACATGACCGCCCGACAGATCTCCTCCAGCGAGATTGTTTGAGGCTGCGTTGCAGGGGATGCAGCCTCCGTCAATCCGGTGGGAGAGGGCGCCGGACAGCCCTGCTTCCGTGCTCTCTCCATGTCTTCTCTTAATGTGGACATCTCCTTGCGGAGAGTGTCCATTTCGGCTTGCAGGCGAGCATTGTCCGCCTGCAGACGACGCGTCTCTTCTGTAAGAGTCCGCGATCCCAGGACTTCCACGGCCTCGGCTATTGAAGCCACAGCGTCCTTCAATTCGCGGACTATAGTCCCCTTAAGGTTTTTGGACTTTGTGGCGATTTTAGCAATGATCGCCAAGTCCTCGACAACCTGCTGCTTGGTCAGGGCCGCGGACCTATTACTGGGTCCGACGCCCGACTCAGCCTTCTCACCCGAGGCCGACGCTAGTTCGGCGGCTCGCTGTTCCCGCCTCTTGCGAGTGATAGCGACGCTTTTCTCAAGGTCTTCTTCGACCAACGCCTTGAACTCTTCCCGCTTTACAGCGAGAAGCGCTCTTTTGGCATCGGCCAAGCCGACGTACTCCCCCGTCGTCGGAGGCCGCCCTCGACCTCTGGTCGCAGACGCAGACCGCTCCGAATCCTCTTCAGACTGCGCCAACTCGGGGTTCGGGCGTCTTCTTTTCCGCCAAAGTTTCCCGCCTGTAGCGGGGCTTTGAGATCGTCCAGTGGCAAAGCTGCAGTCGGAGTCCATGTCCTCGTCCTGCCGCCCCGCACTGGATTCCCTGCTGGTGACGCTCCGCGTCATCCGCCTCTCCTTACTCGCTTCCCTCCTCGTCCTCCTCTCCTCTCCCTCAACGTCGTTTGTTTCTGTTGAATTTACCATAATAAATCCCACGAGTAGTGAGGAAATAAAAAGTCAACCCCGGCAGAGCCTCTTGCCCGGGTAACCCTAATACACCTGGAAGGTCGGGTGGTATTCCAGGGTTGTGCGCTAGCGGCTGATGAACTCCCCAGCCTCTCTTTCGAGCACCCCGACGTCACGCAACGAAACGCCGAGAATTGAGGATTTTTTATAGAGGTTTACTCCTCGCGATCCGGCCGATTAAGGCAAGACCCTCGCTCCCCTGCAGGCTGCTTCACATGACCGCCACACCTGTAGGAGTTTACGACTCGACGGTGGCAAAAAATGCCTGCCCGACTGCACAGTTAAGTACCCACCGGACTCGCCGACCGACCGGCAACAGGGCCTCCGCTAACGACGACCACTGATCCGGACATGCCCTCGACCATTCGCCACTGGCATCGGGTCTGGGCCAAAACACCCCTAAAGTACAAAACACCCCTAAGTAAAAATTATATAATTAATTACTAATTACTACCTGAATTTCGCTTCGTGGAGTTGGGCCGGACACGAGTCGCAAATACCTGCTCCCATGTACCCACGCTGTCCGTACCACTCCGTACCGTACCTGCCAGTACCGGGCACATGTCCCGACTACCTGCTCCCGTCCGCGCTGTCCGTACCATTCCATACCGTACCGGCTAGTACCGGACACATGTCCCGACTACCTGCTCCGCGTACTACTCCATACCGTACCGGCCAGTACCGGGCACATGTCCCGATTACCTGCTCCCGCCCGCGCTGTCCGTACCATTCCATACCGTACCGGCTAGTACCGGACACATGTCCCGACTACCTGCTCCGCGTACCACTCCATACCGTACCGGCTAGTACCGAACACATGTCCCGACTACCTGCTCCGCGTACCACTACGTACCGTACCGGCCGGTACAGGCCAGTACCATACGGGTCCAAAGAACCCATAGTGATAACAATTGTCAGTGAAATGAAAGAAGCCGACAAGACTCAAGATTCCTGGAAAGACACCTGCGCTGCTAAGGTGTCATAAACTCCGGCGTCGCCCTAGCCAGGTTATACAATCCGATCCAAGTCTTCGTCGTACAGTTTGCGTTGAGTAAGAACACCCAAAACAAATACACCCACCACTTCTGAAACACTAACAAGACACTCTCGACACAGACAGCCGTAACAAAGGACCAAACGCAGCAATGACATCTGAATCGCGAAAGCTGCACAGCGAAAGCTCTGGCGAAAACACGCGAACCGGCGCAGGAGCTCGCTTCACGCTCTAACTGAACATCACACAACCGGAAGCTCCACAAAACAACTTTATACACTACACATCACGAAAGCTCGCACAAAACTTTTCTATACACGAGCACCCTCTCTGGCACCCCTTCCTCGTCTTGCCGCCTTGGAAATAAAAACACAACACACACCTACACAGACACACACAGACACACGCGACACGAAAAACAAACAAAAATAATATAGTTCACAACCGCATCCCGGGCGCGAGAGCGGAGCGCGCGCGGGCGCGCGTGCGCTCGCGGCGGCTGCCGGCGGACGACTCGTCTTGTACGGAACCTTTTTTTTTTTTTTTTTTTTTTTTTCGTCTGGAACCCTCATGGGTTCCACCGCATTCCAGGGGAGCGGAAGGCGGTGGGTATGTGAGACTCCTACTCACTAAACCAGACGGTCAACACATCGCCGTATGGAGGAGCGCCACGGGAACGCCGAAGCATACATCCGCGTTGCTCCAACGGCAGGCAACGCCAAGTAGGCGGCCACCACCCCCCCAAATGGAGCGGCGCAAACTGTTGACCGGGATGCGCCCCACTCCGATGGTCGGCTTGTTTTCTGGCGAGGAGCTCCCCTGCTCCCCGCCCAAGCCGACCGAGCCAGATCGTTTTGGACGACCTTTATCTCCGAGCCGACGGCAAGCCGCCGAGCTCAGAATCAAGGAAGTCCGATCCGACTCATACCCACTAGAGCCCCGGCCCCGAGATGGGACCGTGGCGAGTGGCGGACTTCGCAGTCCACCACCCGTACCGGGGGCTACGGCGGCAGACGGCGCTCGTGAGCGACACGCCTGCGACCCAACCTCCTCCGGCGCATCGGTAGAGCGGCACCGTCCTCCTCCCTGAGCCTCTCCGCCGCCTCCTTCTGCGACATCACGACCTCGCAGAAGGAACGCACCGCACCCCACGCCTCTTCGCTCGAGACCATGGCCTTGACGACGGCCGCGAGCGAGAGGTCCGACCCGATGGAAGCCACGAGTGTAGCACGCGGCTCCGCCCAATGCGGGCACGAAGCCAGCGTGTGCTGAGCCGTATCCTCGGCGCAGCCGCACTCGTGGCACATCATCGTGGGCTCACGACCCGCCACCCTAAACAGATACCTCCCGAAGCATCCGTGCCCCGAAAGGATCTGCGTCAGGTGGAAGGTCATCACCCCGTGCCTGCGACCGACCCAGTCCGAAAGGATGGGACCGATCGCTAGGGCAGTCGATTTACCAGCGCCGGGCACTCTGAGCCTCTCTCGCCATGTGACGAGCAGCTCCTCCTGCACCTTGCGCCTCCAATCCGACTCCCCACCCTCCCCCCGAAGATGGGCATCCCTCCTCCGACGATACGCCTCCGCCAGCGTCAAAGCGTCCAGGTCCCACGGTGGGGTCCCGGCCAGAGCGCAGGCCGCCTCGCACGAGATGGTGCGATACCCTCGGATCACCCTGACAGCCATGACCCTCTGCGCTCTGCACAAGAGGGCCCGGTTGCGGGAGTCGAGGCTATCGGCCCATATTGGTGCCCCGTAGAGCGCCATGGACTTTACCACCCCGGTGTACAGACGCCGGCAGCTCAGGCTCGGTCCCCCGACATTTGGGAGGACGCGACACAGCGCTCCGGCTGCCCTAACTAGCTTCGGCGCTAGGCGCCGAAAGTGCTCGTCGAAGCTCCATCGACTGTCGAGGACGAGTCCAAGGTACTCCAAGGAACGCCCGACGGCGATGGAAACTCCTCCGACCACCACACTCGACCCGGCAGGAGGTGCGTTCCGCGGCCCGTGAAAACACACGGCGACGGATTTGTGCAATGCAACCTCCAGCCCCAACCTTCTAATGCGCGCCACTACCTGCGCGACCCCAGCCGTCGCCAGAACACTGGCCTCCCGGTAGCTGACGCCGCGTGCCGTTACGAGAGTGTCGTCGGCGTAACAAGTTACTTCGACACCCCGTAAGTTGGCACCGCGCAGCACCCAGTCGTAGCCGATGTTCCACAGGAGAGGTCCGAGAACCGACCCCTGGGGAACACCGCACGACACCTCCCTACGAATCCAGCCGTCGCCAGACGGGTAGCAGACGGCGCGGTCGCAGAGGTAATCCGCTACGACGCGACGCAAGTACCCGGGCACGGCGTGGAACCTCAGCGCCTCCAAAATGGTCGCCCAGGGAAGGGTGTTGAACGCGTTGGCGATGTCGATAGACACCGCCAACACCACCCCGCCCCGAGAAACCGAGGCCTCGGCCAGGGCCCTCACCCGACCGACAGCGTCGAGGGTGGACCTGCCCTTGCGGAAGCCAAATTGATGGTCGCTGAGATCCCGACCGGACTCCCCCAAGTGCTTGACGAGGCGAGCGGATAAAACCCGCTCAAAGAGCTTACCCGCCTCGTCGAGGAGCACTATCGGCCGATATGCCGATGGCTCGGCAACCGGCCGCCCCTCCTTGCGCAACAGCACCAGTTTCCCACCCTTCCACGTCCGCGGGAACCGGCCCTGCCGCAAACAGGCGTTGAAGAGGCGCAGCACTAGAGGTTCTAAATCCCCTAGGGCCAAGGCCCAGGCGCGCCCGGGGATGCCGTCGGGTCCCGGCGCAGTGTTCTTCGACCGAAGCCGAAGCACTGCAGCCCCCAACTCACCCCCGGAGACATCCCGTGCTGCGTCCCAACGCTCCTCCTCTACCTCCTCAGTCGCCGGCGCCATACGAGGTACCCGATGGTCGGTACCTCGAGGGAACAATGCCGTGACTACGGACTCCAGCAACGCCGGCTGGAGAGTCTTGGTCAGCGGAGGGACCCACGGTCGAAGCTTTCGCCTCACCATCTTGTACGGCCTCCCCCACGGGTCCCTGTCCAGGGACTCCACCATCTCCGCTTCGGCCAGGTCTTTGGCTTTGGCGATGGCCGCTACGAAAGCTAGCACTGCCTCCCGATATCGAGTATAGTGCTGACTCTCAAGCTCTTGGTCTCGTCGCCGCCGCCTCCGACATCTGGTGTACTGGCGCCTGAGAGCCACGCAGGTCTCTCGGAGCCGCGATAACTCCTCAGACCACCAGTAGACGCTGCGCCTCGGAGTCGCAGAGCGTACGCGGGGCATCGCCGCATCGCAGATGTGCGACATAGTCTGGCCCAGATGCGTAGCTTCCGCCTCTACATTCACAGCGCCTTCCGGCGCTCCTACCCAGGCCTGGACCAGAGCAGCCTCCGCCAGCGCCTCCCTGTCCAGACGCTTCAGAGCCCATCGCGGGCCCTCCTCGCGCGAGGGTCGACTCGGGGCACTCGGCGGGGCGGGGAGTGCGGAGACGTCGAACCTCACGTAGCGGTGGTCCGACAACGTCTCCACATCCTCCATCACCCGCCAGCCTCGGATACGGCGCGCCAGGGTGGGATCGGCGAACGTAATGTCGACGATCGAACCACCCTGTTGCCGCACGCACGTATGTACCGACCCGCGGTTCAGGACGACAAGACCGGACGCGACTACCCAGTCTTCGAGGACCTCTCCACGTGCGTCCGTGGCCGGGCAACCCAAAGCCATGGATTTGGCATTGAGGTCCCCGACCACGAGGACCCGACCGGGGCCACTCCTCCCGACGAGGGCGCCCACTTCGACCAGAAACTGTTCGAAGTCGGCGACACTGCGATTCGGAGAGAAGTAGACTCCGATCAGTGTCACGTTTCCGACGAGAGCCGAGACGTAGCCTCGACCCTTCGTCACTCCTCCGAAGACCGGGGATCCGGCCGCTGTCCGGGTCCCGATCGCCACCACACCGTCTCTGTCGCCGGCCCAGTCGTCCCCCGAAGGGACGTAGTAGGGCTCGGCGACCACGACGACGTTTATCAACCACTCCGCCATGCTTTGGAACAATAGGTCCTGAGCCCTAGCGCAGTGGTTGATATTCGCCTGTAGAATCCGCATGGCCATCTTATTCGATGACCATGGGATCCTCTACAGGCCTGGAAGGCTGCTTTGAGGCCCTAGGACCCCTGCCAGCCTTGCCCGGCTTCCTACCCTTCGGGGCGGGGACGCACGCCTTGGTCCCCACCCGATGCTTGGCCGGTCTGCCGGCCGCTGCGCACGTGACGCAATGCGGCTCGGCAGAGCACTCCTGGGCCTTGTGCCCGGGTTTTCCGCACCGATAGCAGAGGTCGCTTCTGTCGACCTCCGCAGTGCACTTGGCCCTGACGTGCCCCATCTCCAGGCACCGGAAGCACCTGAGGGGCCGATCGTCCAAGACGCGGACCTGCGCCGACACCCATCCGACGAGGAGTCTACCGCCGCCGGACACCTTCTTGGCCGCCGCGACCGGGCAACGAACCCACGCAGCACCGAGGCCACCGGCGCCGACGGTGACAGCCCCGCACCGGACTTCGTCGACGTGTCTTGTACGGAACCTAACCTAACCTAACCTTTTTTTTTTTTTTTTTTTTTTTTCGTCTGGAACCCTCATGGGTTCCACCGCATTCCAGGGGAGCGGAAGGCGGTGGGTATGTGAGACTCCTACTCACTAAACCAGACGGTCAACACATCGCCGTATGGAGGAGCGCCACGGGAACGCCGAAGCATACATCCGCGTTACTCCAACGGCAGGCAACGCCAAGTAGGCGGCCACCACCCCCCCAAATGGAGCGGCGCAAACTGTTGACCGGGATGCGCCCCACTCCGATGGTCGGCTTGTTTTCTGGCGAGGAGCTCCCCTGCTCCCCGCCCAAGCCGACCGAGCCAGATCGTTTTGGACGACCTTTATCTCCGAGCCGACGGCAAGCCGCCGAGCTCAGAATCAAGGAAGTCCGATCCGACTCATACCCACTAGAGCCCCGGCCCCGAGATGGGACCGTGGCGAGTGGCGGACTTCGCAGTCCACCACCCGTACCGGGGTTACGGCGGCAGACGGCGCTCGTGAGCGACACGCCTGCGCCCCACCCTCCTCCGGCGCATCGGTAGAGCGGCTCCGTCCTCCTCCCTGAGCCTCTCCGCCGCCTCCTTCTGCGACATCACGACCTCGCAGAAGGAACGCACCGCACCCCACGCCTCTTCGCTCGAGACCATGGCCTTGACCACGGCCGAGAGCGAGAGGTCCGACCCGATGGAAGCCACGAGTGTAGCACGCGGCTCCGCCCAATGCGGGCACGAAGCCAGCGTGTGCTGAGCCGTATCCTCGGCGCAGCCGCACTCGTGGCACATCATCGTGGGCTCACGACCCGCCACCCTAAACAGATACCTCCCGAAGCATCCGTGCCCCGAAAGGATCTGCGTCAGGTGGAAGGTCATCACCCCGTGCCTGCGACTGACCCAGTCCGATAGGATGGGACCGATCGCTAGGGCAGTCGATTTACCAGCGCCGGGCACTCTGAGCCTCTCTCGCCATGTGACGAGCAGCTCCTCCTGCACCCTGCGCCTCCAATCCGACTCCCCACCCTCCCCCCGAAGATGGGCATCCCTCCTCCGACGATACGCCTCCGCCAGCGTCAAAGCGTCCAGGTCCCACGGTGGGGTCCCGGCCAGAGCGCAGGCCGCCTCGCACGAGATGGTGCGATACCCTCGGATCACCCTGACAGCCATGACCCTCTGCGCTCTGCACAAGAGGGCCCGGTTGCGGGAGTCGAGGCTATCGGCCCATATTGGTGCCCCGTAGAGCGCCATGGACTTTACCACCCCGGTGTACAGACGCCGGCAGCTCAGGCTCGGTCCCCCGACATTTGGGAGGACGCGACACAGCGCTCCGGCTGCCCTAACTAGCTTCGGCGCTAGGCGCCGAAAGTGCTCGTCGAAGCTCCATCGACTGTCGAGGACGAGTCCAAGGTACTCCAAGGAACGCCCGACGGCGATGGAAACTCCTCCGACCACCACACTCGACCCGGCAGGAGGTGCGTTCCGCGGCCCGTGAAAACACACGGCGACGGATTTGTGCAATGCAACCTCCAGCCCCAACCTTCTAATGCGCGCCACTACCTGCGCGACCCCAGCCGTCGCCAGAACACTGGCCTCCCGGTAGCTGACGCCGCGTGCCGTTACGAGAGTGTCGTCGGCGTAACAAGTTACTTCGACACCCCGTAAGTTGGCACCGCGCAGCACCCAGTCGTAGCCGATGTTCCACAGGAGAGGTCCGAGAACCGACCCCTGGGGAACACCGCACGACACCTCCCTACGAATCCAGCCGTCGCCAGACGGGTAGCAGACGGCGCGGTCGCAGAGGTAATCCGCTACGACGCGACGCAAGTACCCGGGCACGGCGTGGAACCTCAACGCCTCCAAAATGGTCGCCCAGGGAAGGGTGTTGAACGCGTTGGCGATATCGAGAGATACCGCCAACACCACCCCGCCCCGAGACACCGAGGCCTCCGCCAGGGCCCTCACCCGACCGACAGCGTCGAGGGTGGACCTGCCCTTGCGGAAGCCAAATTGATGGTCGCTGAGATCCCGACCGGACTCCCCCAAGTGCTTGACGAGGCGAGCGGATAAAACCCGCTCAAAGAGCTTACCCGCCTCGTCGAGAAGCACTATCGGTCGATATGCCGATGGCTCGGCAACCGGCCGCCCCTCCTTGCGCAACAGCACCAGTTTCCCACCCTTCCACGTCCGCGGGAACCGGCCCTGCCGCAAACATGCGTTGAAGAGGCGCAGCACTAGAGGCTCTAAATCCCCTAGGGCCAAGGCCCAGGCGCGACCGGGGATACCGTCGGGTCCCGGCGCAGTTTTCTTCGACCGAAGCCGAAGCACTGCAGCCCCCAACTCAACCCCGGAGACATCCCTTGCTGCGTCCCAACGCTCCTCCTCTACCGCCTCAGTCGCCGGCGCCATACGAGGTACCCGATGGTCGGTACGTCGAGGGAACAATGCCGTGACTACTGCCGTGCCGTGACTGCCGTGACGTGAGGGGCCCACGGTCGAAGCTTTCGCCTCACCATCTTGTACGGCCTCCCCCACGGGTCCCTGTCCAGGGACTCCACCATCTCCACTTCGGCCAGGTCTTTGGCTTTGGCGATGGCCGCTACGAAAGCCAGCACTGCCTCACGATATCGAGAATAGTGCTGACTCTCAAGCTCTTGGTCTCGTCGCCGCCGCCTCCGAAATCTGGTGTACTGGCGTCTGAGAGCCACGCAGGTCTCTCGGAGCCGCGATAGCTCCTCAGACCACCAGTACACGCCGCGCCTCGGAGTCGCGGAACGTACGCGGGGCATCGCCGCATCGCAGATGTGCGACATGTTCTGGCCCAGACGCACAGCTTCCGCCTCTACATTCACAGCGCCTTCCGGCGCTCCTACCCAGGCCTGGACCAGGGCGGCCTCTACCAGCGCCTCCCTGTCCAGACGCTTCAGAGCCCATCGCGGGCCCTCCTCGCGCGAGGGTCGACTCGGGGCACTCGGCGGGGCGGGGAGTGCGGAGACGTCGAACCTCACGTAGCGGTGGTCCGACAACGTCTCCACATCCTCCATCACCCGCCAGCCTCGGATACGGCGCGCCAGGGTGGGATCGGCGAACGTAATGTCGACGATCGAACCACCCTGTTGCCGCACGCACGTATGTACCGACCCGCGGTTCAGGACGACAAGACCGGACGCGACTACCCAGTCTTCGAGGACCTCTCCACGTGCGTCCGTGGCCGGGCAACCCCAAGCCATGGATTTGGCATTGAGGTCCCCGACCACGAGGACCCGACCGGGGCCACTCCTCCCGACGAGGGCGCCCACTTCGACCAGAAACTGTTCGAAGTCGGCGACACTGCGATTCGGAGAGAAGTAGACTCCGATCAGTGTCACGTTTCCGACGAGAGCCGAGACGTAGCCTCGACCCTTCGTCACTCCTCCGAAGACCGGGGATCCGGCCGCTGTCCGGGTCCCGATCGCCACCACACCGTCTCTGTCGCCGGCCCAGTCGTCCCCCGAAGGGACGTAGTAGGGCTCGGCGACCACGACGACGTTTATCAACCACTCCGCCATGCTTTGGAACAATAGGTCCTGAGCCCTAGCGCAGTGGTTGATATTCGCCTGTAGAATCCGCATGGCCATCTTATTCGATGACCATGGGATCCTCTACGGGCCTGGAAGGCTGCTTTGAGGCCCTAGGACCCCTGCCAGCCTTGCCCGGCTTCCTACCCTTCGGGGCGGGGACGCACGCCTTGGTCCCCACCCGATGCTTGGCCGGTCTGCCGGCCGCTGCGCACGTGACGCAATGCGGCTCGGCAGAGCACTCCTGGGCCTTGTGCCCGGGTTTTCCGCACCGATAGCAGAGGTCGCTTCTGTCGACCTCCGCAGTGCACTTGGCCCTGACGTGCCCCATCTCCAGGCACCGGAAGCACCTGAGGGGCCGATCGTCCAAGACGCGGACCTGCGCCGACACCCATCCGACGAGGAGTCTACCGCCGCCGGACACCTTCTTGGCCGCCGCGACCGGGCAACGAACCCACGCAGCACCGAGGCCACCGGCGCCGACGGTGACAGCCCCGCACCGGACTTCGTCGACGTCGCACCCACCAACCCTAGCGACGGCCGTAGCCACGTCGACGCTGGACACGGAGTCGTCCAGTCCCGAAATGCGCATTTCTGCGCACTTCGTGGGTCTAGAGACCCTGACCTGCCCTACGGGCAGTGACTCTCTCAGCTTGTTAGCGAGAGAGTCCGCCATACCCCCGGTATTCGCTCCGGGCAGTTCCAGGATGCGGCCACCAGTGACCGCCTTCCTAAACCTTAGGTCGCTTATACCCAGGTCGGCCAGGTTGACCTTCTGCTTCGCCTCCGCCAAGACCTGGGCGTAAGTCACGCCATTGGCCTCGGCTTCGGGATGCAGAGTCAATACCACAGCCGTGGATCGTTCTGCCCGGAGCTTTCTTTTGGGAGCGGTCCCTGGCTTCTGCGACTGCGGTTTCGACCGCGATGCAGAAGGTCCAGCAGGGCCCTTACCCTGTCCCTTCTTGTGTGGTTTTGCCGCTTTTGGCTTCGCCTGAGGCTCGGTAGCCTTCGGCTTTGCCTGCGGCTGAGCCGCTTTTGGCTTCGCCTGCGGCTGAGCCGCTTTTGGCTTCGCCTTCGCCCCCTTCGACTTTTTCTGCGCCGATCCGCTGGGGCCCGCAGAGGGTGGGGCGGCGGTCTTAGCAGACTCAGTGGTCTGCACCGCCTCCCGCCTCTTGTCGGCCGCCAGCGGAGGCCGAAGCCTCGTCTCCGGGAGAAGCCGGTCCTCTATGGAGGCCAGTCGGGCGTTCACCATGGTCCCCACCTGGGACATGACCGCCCGACAGATCTCCTCCAGCGAGGTTGTCTGAGGCTGCGTTGCAGGGGACGCAGCCTCCGTCAATCCGGTAGGAGTGGGCGCCGGACAACCCTGCTTCCGTGCCCTCTCCATGTCCTCACGTAAGGTGGACATCTCCTTGCGGAGAGTGTCCATCTCGGCTTGCAGGCGAGCATTGTCCGCCTGCAGCCGCCGCGTCTCTTCGGTGAGAGTCCGCGATCCCAGGACTTCCACGGCCTCGGCTATTGAAGCCACCGCGTCCTTAAGCTCGCGGACTATGGTCCCCTTCAGATTTTTCGACTTTGTGGCTATTTTCGCAATAATAGCCAAGTCCTCTACGACCTGCTGCTTGCTCAGGGCCGTGGACCTATTGCTGGGTCCGACGCCCGACGCCGGTACCTCCCCCGAGGTCGACGCTAGTTCAGCGGCTCGCTGTTCCCGCCTCTTGCGAGTGACGGCGACGCTCTTCTCTAGCTCTTCCTCTACCAACGCCTTGAACTCTTCCCGCTTTGCAGCGAGAAGCGCTCTTTTGGCATCGGCCAAACCTACGTACTCCCCCGTCGTCGGGGGCCGCCCTCGGCCTCTTGACGCAGACGCAGACCGCTCCGAATCCTCGTCGTCGGACAGCTCCAACTCGGGGTTTGGGCGTCGCCTCTTGCGCCAAAGCTTCCCGCCCGTAGCGGGGCTTTGGGACCGACCAGTTGCGAAGCTGCAGTCGGAGTCCATGTCCTCGTCCTGCCGCCCCGCACTAGACTCCCTACTCGTGACGCTCCTCGTCACCTGCCTCTCCTTGTTCTCTCCCCTCCTCGTCCTCCTCTCCTCTCCCTTAACGTCGTTTTTGTTTGTAAGAATTTCCATAGCAAATCCCACGAGTAGTGAGGAACTAAAATGTCAGCCCCGGCAGAGCCTCTTGCCCGGGTAACCCTAATACACCTGGAAGGTCGGGTGGTATTCCAGGGTTGTGCGCTAGCGACTGATGAACTCCCCAGCCTCTCTTTCGAGCACCCCGACGTCACGCAACGAAACGCCGAGAATTGAGGATTTTTTATAGAGGTTTACTCCTCCCGGTCCGGCCATTTAAGGCAAGACCCTCGCTCCCCTGCAGGCTGCTTCACATGACAGCCACACCTGCAGAAGTTTACGACTCGACGGTGGCAAAAATGCCTGTCCGGCTGCACAGTGAAGTACCCACCGGACTCGTCGACCGACCGGCAACAGGGCCACCGCTAACGACGGCCACTGATCCGGACATGCCCTCGACCATTCGCCACTGGCATCGGGTCCGGGCCAAAACGTCCCTAAAACTAAAACTAGCTACGGTACTACAACTACTACTAGCTACCGCTAACTACTTCTAGCTAACTATCTACTTCTAGCTAACTACTTCTAGCTACCTAACTACTAAAGCCACAAACTAGACTACCTATGGCCTCCGCATTCGAGCAAGTTGGATAATCCAAACAGGGCTCACTGCGGGTCAGCCGGGCCAACACTAGAAGCAAGCTTAAGCACCCCTACTAACTAGTACTACTACTATGCCAAGCCTCTAACTAGACTACCTATGGCCGCTCGCCCGGAAGCGAAGGACCGGGCCTAAAACTAGTGAAGCATGGGCAGCAGCACTACGCCCCAAACCTACAACCCTCGAGAGCAGCGCAAGCACCACCCTCAAGAGACGGGACCCCGCATCCCGATACCCCGAGACCGAGCGCCGAAACACTCACTAAGGGGTACCGGGCCCCCCCGACCAGCCAGGAGCAATCACTCAAGGTCTGGCCTCCCATCGACTGCCCCAGAAGGAGGCAGCCGAAAACACCTCCCCACGCTAGCCAAGAACCTCCGTTCTGATCGCCATGGACACGAAGACCATGAAAACCAGACCAAGGCACCTTGGTAGCGTTTCGTCAGCTATGTTCCTCATAGCTGACCCCCGCGCTGGACATTAGCAGACGGCTAACGCGATCCCGAGAGACCGCATTAACCGTCCCCCAGGGAGCACCGGCCCGTACCACTTCCAATCCCGCCGGACGAATCCGGACAACATTGGTAGCGGACGGGCACACGAGGAGGTTTCCAGCATGGCTCCCCAACCTAACCTTTTTTTTTTTTTTTTTTTTTTTTTTTTCGTCTGGAACTCTCATGAGTTCCACCGCATTCCAGGGGAGCGGAAGGCGGTGGGTATGTGAGACTCCTACTCACTAAACCAGACGGTCAACACATCGCCGTATAGAGAGGAGCGCCACGGGAACGCCTAAGCATACATCCGCGTTGCTCCAACGGCAGGCAGCGCCAAGTAGGCGGCCACCACCCCCCCAAATGGAGCGGCGCAAACTGTTGACCGGGATGCGCCCCACTCCGATGGTCGGCTTGATTTTTGGCGAGGAGCTCCCCTGCTCCCCGCCCAAGCCGACCGAGCCAGATCGTTTTGGACGACCTTTATCTCCGAGCCGACGGCAAACCGCCGAGCTCAGAATCAAGGAAGTCCGATCCGACTCATACCCACTAGAGCCCCGGCCCCGAGATGGGACCGTGGCGAGTGGCGGACTTCGCAGCCCACCACCCGTACCGGGGGCTACGGCGGCAGACGGCGCTCGTGAGCGACACGCCTGCGCCCCACCCTCCTCCGGCGCATCGGTAAAGCGGCTCCGTCCTCCTCCCTGAGCCTCGCCGCCGCCTCCTTCTGCGACATCACGACCTCGCAGAAGGAACGCACCGCACCCCACGCCTCTTCGCTCGAGACCATGGCCTTGACCACGGCCGGGAGCGAGAGGTTCGACCCGATGGAAGCCACGAGTGTAGCACGCGGCTCCGCCCAGTGCGGGCACGAAGCCAGCGTGTGCTGCGCCGTGTCCTCGGCACAGCCGCACTCGTGGCACATCATCGTGGGCTCACGACCCGCCACCCTAAACAGATACCTACCGAAGCATCCGTGCCCCGAAAGGATCTGCGTCAGGTGGAAGGTCATCACCCCGTGCCTACGACCGACCCAGTCCGAAAGGATGGGACCGATCGCCAGGGCAGTCGATTTACCAGCGCCGGGCACTCTGAGCCTCTCTCGCCATGTGACGAGCAGCTGCTCCTGCGCCCTGCGCCTCCAATCCGACTCCCCACCCTCCCCCCGAAGACGGGCATCCCTCCTCCGTCGATACGCCTCCGCCAGCGTCAAAGCGTCCAGGTCCCACGGTGGGGTCCCGGCCAGAGCGCAGGCCGCCTCGCACGAGATGGTGCGATACCCCCGGATCACCCTGACAGCCATGACCCTCTGCGCTCTGCACAAGAGGGCCCGGTTGCGGGAGTCGAGGCTATCGGCCCATATTGGTGCCCCGTAGAGCGCCATGGACTTTACCACCCCGGTGTACAGACGCCGGCAGCTCAGGCTCGGTCCCCCGACATTTGGGAGGACGCGACACATCGCTCCGGCTGCCCTAACTAGCTTCGGCGCTAGGCGCCGAAAGTGCTCGTCGAAGCTCCATCGACTGTCGAGGACGAGTCCAAGGTACTCCAAGGAACGCCCGACGGCGATGGAAACTCCTCCGACCACCACACTCGACCCGGCAGGAGGTGCGTTCCGCGGCCCGTGAAAACACACGGCGACGGATTTGTGCAATGCAACCTCCAGCCCCAACCTTCTAATGCGCGCCACTACCTGCGCGACCCCAGCCGTTGCCAGAATGCTGGCCTCCCGGTAGCTGTCGCCGCGTGCCGTTACGAGAGTGTCGTCGGCGTAACAGGTTACTTCGACACCCCGTAAGTTGGCACCGCGCAGCACCCAGTCGTAGCCGATGTTCCACAGGAGAGGTCCGAGAACCGACCCCTGAGGAACACCGCACGACACCTCCCTACGAATCCAGCCGTCGCCGGACGGGTAGCAGACGGCGCGGTCGCAGAGGTAGTCCGCTACGACGCGACGCAAGTACCCGGGCACGGCGTGGAATCTCAGCGCCTCCAAAATGGTCGCCCAGGGAAGGGTGTTGAACGCGTTGGCGATATCGAGAGACACCGCCAACACCACCCCACCCCGAGACACCGAGGCCTCCGCCAGGGCCCTCACCCGACCGACAGCGTCGAGGGTGGACCTGCCCTTGCGGAAGCCAAATTGATGGTCGCTGAGATCCCGACCGGACTCCCCCAAGTGCTTGACGAGGCGAGCGGATAAAACCCGCTCAAAGAGCTTACCCGCCTCGTCGAGAAGCACTATCGGTCGATATGCCGATGGCTCGGCAACCGGCCGCCCCTCCTTGCGCAACAGCACCAGTTTCCCACCCTTCCACGTCCGCGGGAACCGGCCCTGCCGCAAACAGGCGTTGAAGAGGCGCAGCACTAGAGGCTCTAAATCCTCTAGGGCCAAGGCCCAGGCGCGCCCGGGGATGCCGTCGGGTCCCGGCGCAGTGTTCTTCGACCGAAGCCGAAGCACTGCAGCCCCCAACTCACCCCCGGAGACATCCCGTGCTGCGTCCCAACGCTCCTCCTCTACCTCCACAGTCGCCGGCGCCATACGAGGTACCCGATGGTCGGTACCTCGAGGGAACAATGCCGTGACTACGGACTCCAGCAACGCCGGCTGGAGAGTCTTGGTCAGCGGAGGGGCCCACGGTCGAAGCTTTCGCCTCACCATCTTGTACGGCCTCCCCCACGGGTCCCTGTCCAGGGACTCCACCATCTCCGCTTCGGCCAGGTCTTTGGCTTTGGCGATGGCCGCTACGAAAGCCAGCACTGCCTCCCGATATCGAGTATAGTGCTGACTCTCAAGCTCTTGGTCTCGTCGCCGCCGCCTCCGACATCTGGTGTACTGGCGCCTGAGAGCCACGCAGGTCTCTCGGAGCCGCGATAACTCCTCAGACCACCAGTAGACACTGCGCCTCGGAGTCGCAGAGCGTACGCGGGGCATCGCCGCATCGCAGATGTGCGACATAGTCTGGCCCAGACGCGCAGCTTCCGCCTCTACATTCACAGCGCCTTCCGGCGCTCCTACCCAGGCCTGGACCAGGGCAGTCCCCAACCTAACCTTTTTTTTTTTTTTTTTTTTTTTTTTTTCGTCTGGAACTCTCATGAGTTCCACCGCATTCCAGGGGAGCGGAAGGCGGTGGGTATGTGAGACTCCTACTCACTAAACCAGACGGTCAACACATCGCCGTATAGAGAGGAGCGCCACGGGAACGCCTAAGCATACATCCGCGTTGCTCCAACGGCAGGCAGCGCCAAGTAGGCGGCCACCACCCCCCCAAATGGAGCGGCGCAAACTGTTGACCGGGATGCGCCCCACTCCGATGGTCGGCTTGATTTTTGGCGAGGAGCTCCCCTGCTCCCCGCCCAAGCCGACCGAGCCAAATCGTTTTGGACGACCTTTATCTCCGAGCCGACGGCAAACCGCCGAGCTCAGAATCAAGGAAGTCCGATCCGACTCATACCCACTAGAGCCCCGGCCCCGAGATGGGACCGTGGCGAGTGGCGGACTTCGCAGCCCACCACCCGCACGGGGGCTACGGCGGCAGACGGCGCTCGTGAGCGACACGCCTGCGCCCCACCCTCCTCCGGCGCATCGGTAAAGCGGCTCCGTCCTCCTCCCTGAGCCTCTCCGCCGCCTCCTTCTGCGACATCACGACCTCGCAGAAGGAACGCACCGCATCCCACGCCTCTTCGCTCGAGACCATGGCCTTGACCACGGCCGGGAGCGAGAGGTCCGACCCGATGGAAGCCAAGAGTGTAGCACGCGGCTCCGCCCAGTGCGGGCACGAAGCCAGCGTGTGCTGCGCCGTGTCCTCGGCACAGCCGCACTCGTGGCACATCATCGTGGGCTCACGACCCGCCACCCTAAACAGATACCTCCCGAAGCATCCGTGCCCCGAAAGGATCTGCGTCAGGTGGAAGGTCATCACCCCGTGCTTACGACCGACCCAGTCCGAAAGGATGGGACCGATCGCCAGGGCAGTCGATTTACCAGCGCCGGGCACTCTGAGCCTCTCTCGCCATGTGACGAGCAGCTGCTCCTGCGCCCTGCGCCTCCAATCCGACTCCCCACCCTCCCCCCGAAGACGGGCATCCCTCCTCCGTCGATACGCCTCCGCCAGCGTCAAAGCGTCCAGGTCCCACGGTGGGGTCCCGGCCAGAGCGCAGGCCGCCTCGCACGAGATGGTGTGATACCCCCGGATCACCCTGACAGCCATGACCCTCTGCGCTCTGCACAAGAGGGCCCGGTTGCGGGAGTCGAGGCTATCGGCCCATATTGGTGCCCCGTAGAGCGCCATGGACCTTACCACCCCGATGTACAGACGCCGGCAGCTCAGGCTCGGTCCCCCGACATTTGGGAGGACGCGACACATCGCTCCGGCTGCCCTAACTAGCTTCGGCGCTAGGCGCCGAAAGTGCTCGTCGAAGCTCCATCGACTGTCGAGGACGAGTCCAAGGTACTCCAAGGAACGCCCGACGGCGATGGAAACTCCTCCGACCACCACACTCGACCCGGCAGGAGGTGCGTTCCGCGGCCCGTGAAAACACACAGCGACGGATTTGTGCAATGCAACCTCCAGCCCCAACCTTCTAATGCGCGCCACTACTTGCGCGACCCCAGCCGTTGCCAGAACACTGGCCTCCCGGTAGCTGTCACCGCGTGCCGTTACGAGAGTGTCGTCGGCGTAACAGGTTACTTCGACACCCCGTAAGTTGGCACCGCGCAGCACCCAGTCGTAGCCGATGTTCCACAGGAGAGGTCCGAGAACCGACCCCTGAGGAACACCGCACGACACCTCCCTACGAATCCAGCCGTCGCCAGACGGGTAGCAGACGGCGCGGTCGCAGAGGTAATCCGCTACGACGCGACGCAAGTACCCGGGCACGGCGTGGAACCTCAGTGCCTCCAAAATGGTCGCCCAGGGAAGGGTGTTGAACGCGTTGGCGATATCGAGAGACACCGCCAACACCACTCCGCCCCTAGACACCGAGGCCTCTGCCAGGGCCCTCACCCGACCGACAGCGTCGAGGGTGGATCTGCCCTTCCGGAAGCCAAATTGATGGTCGCTGAGATCCCGACCGGACTCCCCCAAGTGCTTGACGAGGCGAGCGGATAAGACCCGCTCAAAGAGCTTACCCGCCTCGTCGAGAAGCACTATCGGCCGATATGCCGATGGCTCGGCAGCCGGCCGCCCCTCCTTGCGCAACAACACCAGTTTCCCACTCTTCCACGTCCGGGGGAACCGGCCCTGCCGCAAGCAAGCGTTGAAGAGGCTCAGCACTAAAGGCTCTAAAGGCCCTATAGCCAAGGCCCAGGCGCGCCCGGGGATGCCGTCGGGTCCCGGCGCAGTGTTCTTCGACCGAAGCCGAAGCGCTGCAGCCCCCAACTCACCTACGGAGACATCCCGTGCTGCGTCCCAACGCTCATCCTCTACCGCCTCAGTCACCGGCGCCATACGAGGTACCCGATGGTCGGTACCTCGAGGGAACAATGCCGTGACTACGGACTCCAGCAACTCCGGCTGGAGAGTCTTGGTCAGCGGGGGGGCCCACGGTCGAAGCTTTCGCCTCACCATCTTGTACGGCCTCCCCCACGGATCCCTGTCCAGGGATTCCACCATCTCCGCTTCGGCCAGGTCTTTGGCTTTGGCGATGGCCGCTACGAAAGCCAGCACTGCCTCACGATATCGAGTATAGTGCTGACTCTCAAGCTCTTGGTCCCGTCGCCGCCGCCTCCGACATCTGGTGTACTGGCGCCTGAGAGCCACGCAGGTCTCTCGGAGCCGCGATAGCTCCTCAGACCACCAGTAAACGCCGCGCCTCGGAGTCGCGGAACGTACGCGGGGCATCGCCGCATCGCAGATGTGCGACATGGTCTGGCCCAGACGCACAGCTTCCGCCTCTACATTCACAGCGCCTTCCGGCGCTCCTACCCAGGCCTGGACCAGGGCAGCCTCCACCAGCGCCTCCCTGTCCAGACGCTTCAGAGCCCATCGCGGGCCCTCCTCGCGCGAGTGTCGACTCGGGGCACTCGGCGGGGCGGGGAGTGCGGAGACGTCGAACCTCACGTAGCGGTGGTCCGACAACGTCTCCACATCCTCCATCACCCGCCAGCCTCGGATACGGCGCGCCAGGGTGGGATCGGCGAACGTGATGTCAACGATCGAACCACCCTGTTGCCGCACGCACGTATGTACCGACCCGCGGTTCAGGACGACAAGACCGGACGCGACTACCCAGTCTTCGAGGAGCTCTCCACGTGCGTCCGTGGCCGGGCAACCCCAAGCCATGGATTTGGCATTCAGGTCGCCGACCACGAGGACCCGTCCGGGGCCACTCCTCCCGACGAGGGCACCGACTTCGACCAGAAACTGTTCGAAGTCGGCGACACTGCGATTCGGAGAGAAGTAGACCCCGATCAGTGTCACGTTTCCGACGAGAGCCGAGACGTAGCCTCGACCCTTCGTCACTCCTCCGAAGACCGGGGATCCGGCCGCTGTCCGGGTCCCGATCGCCACCACACCGTCCCTGTCGCCGGCCCAGTCGTCCCCCGAAGGGACGTAGTAGGGCTCGGCGATCACGACGACGTTCACCAACCACTCCGCCATGCTTTGGAACAATAGGTCCTGAGCCCTGGCGCAGTGGTTGATATTCGCCTGTAGAATCCGCATGGCCATCTTATTCGATGACCATGGGATCCTCTACGGGCCTGGAAGGCTGCTTTGAGGCCCTAGGACCCCTGCCAGCCTTGCCCGGCTTCCTTCCCTTCGGGGCGGGGACGCACTCCTTGGTCCCCACCCGATGCTTGGCCGGTCTGCCGGCCGCTGCGCACGTGACGCAGTGCGGCTCGGCAGAGCACTCCTGGGCCTTGTGCCCGGGCTTTCCGCACCGATAGCAGAGGTCGCTCCTGTCGACCTCCGCAGTGCACTTGGCCCTGACGTGCCCCATCTCCAGGCACCGGAAGCACCTGAGGGGCCGATCGTCCAAGACACGGACCTGCGCCGACACCCATCCGACGAGGAGTCTACCGCCGCCGGACACCTTCTTGGCCGCCGCGACCGGGCAACGAACCCACGCAGCACCGAGGCCACCGGCGCCGACGGTGACAGCCCCGCACCGGACTTCGTCGACGTCGCACCCACCAACCCTGGCGACGGCCGTAGCCACGTCGACGCTGGACACGGAGTCGTCCAGTCCCGAAATGCGCATTTCTGCGCACTTCGTGGGTCTAGAGACCCTGACCTGCCCTACGGTCAGTGACTCTCTCAGCTTGTTAGCGAGAGAGTCCGCCATACCCCCGGTATTCGCTCCGGGCAGTTCCAGGATGCGGCCACCAGTGACCGCCTTCCTAAACCTTAGGTCTTTTATACCCAGGTCGGCCAGGTTGACCTTCTGCTTCGCCTCCGCCAAGACCTGGGCGTAAGTCACGCCATTGGCCTCGGCTTCGGGATGCAGGGTCAATACCACAGCCGTGGATCGTTCTGCCCGGAGCTTTCTTTTGGGAGCGGTCCCTGGCTTCTGCGACTGCGGTTTAGACCGCGATGCAGAAGGTCCAGCAGGGCCCTTTCCCGGTCCCTTCTTGGGCGGCTTTGCCGCTTTTGGCTTCGCCTGAGGCTTGGTAGCCTTCGGCTTTGCCTGCGACTGAGCCGCTTTTGGCTTCGCCTTCACTCCCTTAGGCTTCTTCTGCGCCGACCCGCTGGGGCCCGCAGAGGGTGGGGTGGCGGTCTTAACAGACTCTGTGGTCTGCACCGCCTCCCGCCTCTTGTCGGCCGCCAGCGGAGGCCGAAGCCTCGTCTCCGGGAGGAGCCGGTCCTCTATGGAGGCCAGTCGGGCGTTCACCATGGTCCCCACCTGGGACATGACCGCCCGACAGATCTCCTCCAGCGAGGTTGTCTGAGGCTGCGTTGCAGGGGACGCAGCCTCCGTCAATCCGGTAGGAGAGGGCGCCGGACAACCCTGCTTCCGTGCCTTCTCCATGTCTTCTCTTAATATGGACATCTCCTTGCGGAGAGTGTCCATCTCGGCTTGCAGGCGAGCATTGTCCGCCTGCAGCCGCCGCGTCTCTTCAGTGAGAGTCCGCGACCCCAGGACTTCCACGGCCTCGGCTATTGAAGCCACCGCGTCCTTGAGCTCGCGGACTATGGTCCCCTTCAGGTTTTTGGACTTTGTGGCTATTTTCGCAATAATAGCCAAGTCCTCTACGACCTGCTGCTTGCTCAGGGCCGTGGACCTATTGCTGGGTCCGACGCCCGACTCCGATACCTGCCCCGAGGTCAACGCTAGTTCAGCGGCTCGCTGTTCCCGCCTCTTGCGAGTGACGGCGACGCTCTTCTCCAGGTCTTCCTCTACCAACGCCTTGAACTCTTCCCGCTTTGCAGCGAGAAGCGCCCTTTTGGCATCGGCCAAACCTACATACTCCCCCGTCGTCGGGGGCCGCCCTCTGCCTCTTGTCGCGGACGCAGACCGCTCCGAATCCTCGTCGTCGGACAGCGCCAACTCGGGGTTCGGGCGTCGCCTCTTGCGCCAAAGTTTCCCGCCCGTAGCGGGGCTTTGGGACCGTCCAGTGGCAAAGCTGCAGTCCGAGTCCATGTCCTCGTCCTGCCGCCCCGCACTTGACTCCCTACTAGTGACGCTCCTCGTCATCCGCCTCTCCTTATTCTCTCCCCTCCTCGTCCTCCTCTCCTCTCCCTCAACGTCGTTTTTGTTTGTAAGAATTTCCATAGCAAATCCCACGAGTACTGAGGAATAGTAAGTCAACCCCGGCAGAGCCTCTTGCCCGGGTAACCCTAATACACCTGGAAGGTCGGGTGGTATTCCAGGGTTGTGCGCTAGCGACTGATGAACTCCCCAGCCTCTCTTTCGAGCACCCCGACGTCACGCAACGAAACGCCGAGAATTGAGGATTTTTTATAGAGGTTTACTCCTCGCGGTCCGGCCAATTAAGGCAAGACCCTCGCTCCCCTGCAGGCTGCTTCACATGACCGCCACACCTGCAGGAGTTTACGACTCGACGGTGGCAAAAAATGCCTGTCCGGCTGCACAGTTAAGTACCCACCGGACTCGCCGACCGACCGGCAACAGAGCCACCGCTAACGACGGCCACTGATCCGGACATGCCCTCGACCATTCGCCACTGGCATCGGGTCCGGGCCAAAACACCCCTTAAACTAGAACTAGCTACTTCTAACTACCGCTAACTACTTCTAGTTACGGTTTCCCAGATCCATTCGCCACCGAGCACGTTGATGAACACCACACCGGCAACCGGCATCGGGATCGGTTCGCCGCTAGCCAGACCGAGGTATCTATCGCACAGCCAGCTCTGCCGGAGGCAGGAGGACCGGGACCGACAACCTAGTCTAGCTACCTAACTACTAAAGCCACAAACTAGACTACCTATGGCCTCCGCATTCGAGCAAGTTGGATAATCCAAACAGGGCTCACTGCGGGTCAGCCGAGCCAACACTAGAAGCAAGCTTAAGCACCACTACGAACTAGTACTACTACTATGCCAAGCCTCTAACTAGACTACCTATGGCCGCTCGCCCGGAAGCTAACGACCGGGCCTAAAACTAGTGAAGCATGGGCAGCAGCACTACGCCCCAAACCTACAACCCTCGAGAGCAGCGCAAGCACCACCCCCAAGAGACCGGCCGTAAGGTTCGACCCACCTCTGCGAAGGTCTGAACTCCGTCCACAGCGGACCCGCGAACAAGCCCGCTGCAGGGAGAGACGGGACCCCGCATCCCAATACCCCGAGACCGAGCGCCGAAACACTCACTAAGGGGTACCGGGCCCCCCCGACCAGCCAGGAGCAATCACTCAAGGTCTGGCCTCCCATCGACTGCCCCAGAAGGAGGCAGCCGAAAACACCTCCCCACGCTAGCCAAGAACCTCCGTTCTGATCGCCACGGACACGAAGACCATGAAAACCAGACCAAGGCACCTTGGTAGCGTTTCGTCGGCTATGTTCCTCATAGCCGACCCCCGCGCTGGACATTAGCAGACGGCTAACGCGATCCCGAAAGACCGCATTAACCGTCCCCCAGGGAGCACCGGCCCGTACCGCTTCCAATCCCATCGGACAAGTCCGAATGACATTGGTAGCAGACGGGCACACGAGGAGGTTTCCAGCATGGCCCCCCTCCCCAACCTAACCTTTTTTTTTTTTTTTTTTTTTTTTTTTTTTTTTTTTTTTTTTTTTTTTTTTTCGTCTGGAACTCTCATGAGTTCCACCGCATTCCAGGGGAGCGGAAGGCGGTGGGTATGTGAGACTCCTACTCACTAAACCAGACGGTCAACACATCGCCGTATGGAGGAGCGCCACGGGAACGCCGAAGCATACATCCGCGTTGCACCAACGGCAGGCAACGCCAAGTAGGCGGCCACCACCCCCCCTAATGGAGCGGCGCAAACTGTTGACCGGGATGCGCCCCACTCCGATGGTCGGCTTGTTTTCTGGCGAGGAGCTCCCCTGCTCCCCGCCCAAGCCGACCAAGCCAGATCGTTTTGGACGACCTTTATCTCCGAGCCGACGGCAAGCCGCCGAGCTCAGAATCAAGGAAGTCCGATCCGACTCATACCCATTAGAGCCCCGGCCCCGAGATGGGACCGTGGCGAGTGGCGGACTTCGCAGCCCACCACCCGTACCCGGGGCTACGGCGGCAGACGACGCTCGTGAGCGACACGCCTGCGCCCCACCCTCCTCCGGCGCATCGGTAGAGCGGCTCCGTCCTCCTCCCTGAGCCTCTCCGCCGCCTCCTTCTGCGACATCACGACCTCGCAGAAGGAACGCACCGCACCCCACGCCTCTTCGCTCGAGACCATGGCCTTGACCACGGCCGGGAGCGAGAGGTCCGACCCGATGGAAGCCACGAGTGTAGCACGCGGCTCCGCCCAATGCGGGCACGAAGCCAGCGTGTGCTGAGCCGTATCCTCGGCGCAGCCGCACTCGTGGCACATCATCGTGGGCTCACGACCCGCCACCCTAAACAGATACCTCCCGAAGCATCCGTGCCCCGAAAGGATCTGCGTCAGGTGGAAGGTCATCACCCCGTGCCTTCGACCGACCCAGTCCGAAAGGATGGGACCGATCGCCAGGGCAGTCGATTTACCAGCGCCGGGCACTCTGAGCCTCTCTCGCCATGTGACGAGCAGCTCCTCCTTCGCCCTGCGCCTCCAATCAGACTCCCCACCCTCCCCCCGAAGACGGGCGTGCCTCCTCCGTCGATACGCCTCCGCCAGCGTCAAAGCGTCCAGGTCCCACGGTGGGGTCCCGGCCAGAGCGCAGGCCGCCTCGCACGAGATGGTGCGATACCCTCGGATCACCCTGACAGCCATGACCCTCTGCGCTCTGCACAAGAGGGCCCGGTTGCGGGAGTCGAGACTATCGGCCCATATTGGTGCCCCGTAGAGCGCCATGGACTTTACCACCCCGGTGTACAGACGCCGGCAGCTCAGGCTCGGTCCCCCGACATTTGGGAGGACGCGACACATCGCTCCGGCTGCCCTAACTAGCTTCGGCGCTAGGCGCCGAAAGTGCTCGTCGAAGCTCCATCGACTGTCGAGGACGAGTCCAAGGTACTCCAAGGAACGCCCGACGGCGATGGAAACTCCTCCGACCACCACACTCGATCCGGCAGGAGGTGCGTTCCGCGGCCCGTGAAAACACACGGCGACGGATTTGTGCAATGCAACCTCCAGCCCCAACCTCCTAATGCGCGCCACTACCTGCGCGACCCCAGCAGTTGCCAGAACACTGGCCTCCCGGTAGCTGTCGCCGCGTGCCGTTACGAGAGTGTCGTCGGCGTAACAGGTTACTTCGACACCCCGTAAGTTGGCACCGCGCAGCACCCAGTCGTAGCCGATGTTCCACAGGAGAGGTCCGAGAACCGAACCCTGAGGAACACCGCACGACACCTCCCTACGAATCCAGCCGTCGCCAGACGGGTAGCAGACGGCGCGGTCGCAGAGGTAATCCGCTACGACGCGACGCAAGTACCCGGGCACGGCGTGGAACCTCAGCGCCTCCAAAATGGTCGCCCAGGGAAGGGTGTTGAACGCGTTGGCGATATCGAGAGACACCGCTAACACCACCCCGCCCCGAGACACCGAGGCCTCCGCCAGGGCCCTCACCCGACCGACAGCGTCGAGGGTGGACCTGCCCTTGCGGAAGCCAAATTGATGGTCGCTGAGGTCCCGACCGGACTCCCCCAAGTGCTTGACGAGGCGAGCGGATAAAACCCGCTCAAAGAGCTTACCCGCCTCGTCGAGAAGCACTATCGGCCGATATGCCGATGGCTCGGCAACCGGCCGCCCCTCCTTGCGCAACAGCACCAGTTTCCCACCCTTCCACGTCCGCGGGAACCGGCCCTGCTGCAAACATGCGTTAAAGAGGCGTAGCACTAGTGGCTCTAAATCCCCTAGGGCCAAGGCCCAGGCGCGCCCGGGGATGCCGTCGGGTCCCGGCGCAGTGTTTTTCGACCGAAGCCGAAGCACTGCAGCCCCCAACTCATCCCCGGAGACATCCCGTGCTGCGTCCCAACGCTCCTCCTCTACCTCCTCAGTCGCCGGCGCCATACGAGGTACCCGATGGTCGGTACCGCGAGGGAACAATGCCGTGACTACGGACTCCAGCAACGCCGGCTGGAGAGTCTTGGTCAGCGGAGGGGCCCACGGTCGAAGCTTTCGCCTCAACATCTTGTACGGCCTCCCCCACGGGTCCCTATCCAGGGACTCCACCATCTCCGCTTCGGCCAGGTCTTTGGCTTTGGCGATGGCCGCTACGAAAGCCAGCACTGCCTCCCGATATCGAGTATAGTGCTGACTCTCAAGCTCTTGGTCTCGTCGCCGCCGCCTCCGACATCTGGTGTACTGGCGCCTGAGAGCCACGCAGGACTCTCGGAGCCGCGATAGCTCCTCAGACCACCAGTACACGCCGCGCCTCGGAGTCGCGGAGTGTACGCGGGGCATCGCCGCATCGCAGATTTGCGACATGGTCTGGCCCAGACGCGCAGCTTCCGCCTCAACGTTCACAGCGCCTTCCGGCACTCCTACCCAGGCCTGGACCAGGGCTGCCTCCACCAGCGCCTCCCTGTCCAGACGCTTCAGAGCCCATCGCGGGCCCTCCTCGCGCGAGGGTCGACTCGGGGCACTCGGCGGGGCGGGGAGTGCGGAGACGTCGAACCTCACGTAGCGGTGGTCCGACAACGTCTCCACATCCTCCATCACCCGCCAGCCTCGGATACGACGCGCCAGGGTGGGATCGGCGAACGTGATGTCGACGATCGAACCACCCTGTTGCCGCACGCACGTATGTACCGACCCGCGGTTCAGGACGACAAGACCGGACGCGACTACCCAGTCTTCGAGGACCTCTCCACGTGCGTCCGTTGCCGGGCAACCCCAAGCCATGGATTTGGCATTGAGGTCCCCGACCACGAGGACCCGACCGGGGCCACTCCTCCCGACGAGGACGCCGACTTCGACCAGAAACTGTTCGAAGTCGGCGACACTGCGATTCGGAGAGAAGTAGACCCCGATCAGTGTCACGTTTCCGACGAGAGCCGAGACGTAGCCTCGACCCTTCGTCACTCCTCCGAAGACCGGGGATCCGGCCGCTGTCCGGGTCCCGATCGCCACCACACCGTCCCTGTCGCCGGCCCAGTCGTCCCCCGAAGGGACGTAGTAGGGCTCGGCGACCACGACGACGTTTATCAACCACTCCGCCATGCTTTGGAACAATAGGTCCTGAGCCCTGGCGCAGTGGTTGATATTCGCCTGTAGTATCCGCATGGCCATCTTATTCGATGACCATGGGATCCTCTACGGGCCTAGAAGGCTGCTTTGAGGCCCTAGGACCCCTGCCAGCCTTGCCCGGCTTCCTTCCCTTCGGGGCGGGGACGCACTCCTTGGTCCCCACCCGATGCTTGGCCGGTCTGCCGGCCGCTGCGCACGTGACGCAGTGCGGCTCGGCAGAGCACTCCTGGGCCTTGTGCCCGGGCTTTCCGCACCGATAGCAGAGGTCGCTCCTGTCGACCTCCGCAGTGCACTTGGCCCTGACGTGCCCCATCTCCAGGCACCGGAAGCACCTGAGGGGCCGATCCTCCAAGACGCGGACCTGTGCCGACACCCATCCGACGAGGAGCCTGCCGCCGCCGGACACCTTCTTGGCCGCCGCGACCGGGCAACGAACCCACGCCGCACCGAGACCACCGGCGCCGACGGTGACAGCCCCGCACCGGACTTCGTCGACGTCGCACCCACCTACCCTTGCGACGGCCGTAGCCACGTCGACGCTGGACACGGAGTCGTCCAGTCCCGAAATGCGCATTTCTGCGCACTTCGTGGGTCTAGAGACCCTGACCTGCCCTGCGGGCAGTGACTCTCTCAGCTTGTTAGCGAGAGAGTCCGCCATACCCCCGGTATTCGCTCCGGGCAGTTCCAGGATGCGGCCACCAGTGACCGCCTTCCTAAACCTTAGGTCCTTAATACCCAGGTCGGCCAGGTTGACTTTCTGCTTCGCCTCCGCCAAGACCTGGGCGTAAGTCACGCCATTGGCCTCGGCTTCGGGATGCAGAGTCAATACCACAGCCGTGGATCGTTCTGCCCGGAGCTTTCTTTTGGGAGCGGTCCCTGGCTTCTGCGACTGCGGTTTAGACCGCGATGCAGAAGGTCCAGCAGGGCCCTTTCCCTGTCCCTTCTTGGGCGGCTTTGCCGCTTTCGCCTGAGGCTCGGTAGCCTTCGGCTTTGCCTGCGGCTGAGCCGCTTTTGGCTTCGCCTGAGGCTTGGTAGCCTTTGGCTTTGCCTGCGACTCAGCCGCTTTTGGCTTCGCCTTCGTTCCCTTAGACTTCTTCTGCGCCGACCCGCTGGGGCCCGCAGAGGGTGGGGCGGCGGTCTTAACAGACTCTGTGGTCTGCACCGCCTCCCGCCTCTTGTCGGCCGCCAGCGGAGGCCGAAGCCTCGTCTCCGGGAGGAGCCGGTCCTCTATGGAGGCCAGTCGGGCGTTCACCATGGTCCCCACCTGGGACATGACCGCCCGACAGATCTCCTCCAGCGAGGTTGTCTGAGGCTGCGTTGCAGGGGACGCAGCCTCCGTCAATCCGGTAGGAGAGGGCGCCGGACAACCCTGCTTCCGTGCCTTCTCCATGTCTTCTCTTAATATGGACATCTCCTTGCGGAGAGTGTCCATCTCGGCTTGCAGGCGAGCATTGTCCGCCTGCAGCCGCCGCGTCTCTTCAGTGAGAGTCCGCGACCCCAGGACTTCCACGGCCTCGGCTATTGAAGCCACCGCGTCCTTGAGCTCGCGGACTATGGTCCCCTTCAGGTTTTTGGACTTTGTGGCTATTTTCGCAATAATAGCCAAGTCCTCTACGACCTGCTGCTTGCTCAGGGCCGTGGACCTATTGCTGGGTCCGACGCCCGACTCCGATACCTGCCCCGAGGTCAACGCTAGTTCAGCGGCTCGCTGTTCCCGCCTCTTGCGAGTGACGGCGACGCTCTTCTCCAGGTCTTCCTCTACCAACGCCTTGAACTCTTCCCGCTTTGCAGCGAGAAGCGCCCTTTTGGCATCGGCCAAACCTACATACTCCCCCGTCGTCGGGGGCCGCCCTCTGCCTCTTGTCGCAGACGCAGACCGCTCCGAATCCTCGTCGTCGGACAGCGCCAACTCGGGGTTCGGGCGTCGCCTCTTGCGCCAAAGTTTCCCGCCCGTAGCGGGGCTTTGGGACCGTCCAGTGGCAAAGCTGCAGTCCGAGTCCATGTCCTCGTCCTGCCGCCCCGCACTTGACTCCCTGCTTGTGACGCTCCTCGTCATCCGCCTCTCCTTATTCTCTCCCCTCCTCGTCCTCCTCTCCTCTCCCTCAACGTCGTTTGTGTGTTTCAGATTTTCCATAACAAATCCCACGAGTACTGAGGAATAGTAAGTCAACCCCGGCAGAGCCTCTTGCCCGGGTAACCCTAATACACCTGGAAGGTCGGGTGGTATTCCAGGGTTGTGCGCTAGCGACTGATGAACTCCCCAGCCTCTCTTTCGAGCACCCCGACGTCACGCAACGAAACGCCGAGAATTGAGGATTTTTTATAGAGGTTTACTCCTCCCGGTCCGGCCAATTAAGGCAAGACCCTCGCTCCCCTGCAGGCTGCTTCACATGACCGCCACACCTGCAGGGGTTTACGACTCGACGGTGGCAAAAAATGCCTGTCCGGCTGCACAGTCAAGTACCCACCGGACTCGCCGACCGACCGGCAACAGGGCCACCGCTAACGACGGCTACTGATCCGGACATGCCCTCGACCATTCGCCACTGGCATCGGGTCCGGGCCAAAACGTCCCTAAAACTAAAACTAGCTACGGTACTACAACTACTACTAGCTACCGCTAACTACTTCTAGCTACTGCTTCCCAGGTCTGAACTCCGTCCACACCGGACCCGCGAACAAGCCCACTGCAGGGAGAAACAGTACCCCGCATCCCAGTACCCCGAGACCGACAGCCAGGAGCAATCACTCAAGGTCTGGCCTCCCATCGACTGCCCCAGAAGGAGGCAGCCGAAAACACCTCCCCACGCTAGCCAAGAACCTCCGTTCTGATCGCCACGGACACGAAGACCATGAAAACCAGACCAAGGCACCTTGGTAGCGTTTCGTCGGCTATGTTCCTCATAGCCGACCCCCGCGCTGGACATTAGCAGACGGCTAACGCGATCCCGAAAGACCGCATTAACCGTCCCCCAGGGAGCACCGGCCCGTACCGCTTCCAATCCCGCCGGACGAATCCGGACAACACTGGTAGCGGACGGGCACACGAGGAGGTTTCCAGCATGGCCCCCCTCCCCAACCTAACCTTTTTTTTTTTTTTTTTTTTTTTTTTTTTTTTTTTTTTTTTTTTTTTTTTTTTTTTTCGTCTGGAACCCTCATGGGTTCCACCGCATTCCAGGGGAGCGGAAGGCGGTGGGTATGTGAGACTCCTACTCACTAAACCAGACGGTCAACACATCGCCGTATGGAGGAGCGCCACGGGAACGCCGAAGCATACATCCGCGTTGCTCCAACGGCAGGCAACGCCAAGTAGGCGGCCACCACCCCCCCAAATGGAGCGGCGCAAACTGTTGACCGGGATGCGCCCCACTCCGATGGTCGGCTTGTTTTCTGGCGAGGAGCTCCCCTGCTCCCCGCCCAAGCCGACCGAGCCAGATCGTTTTGGACGACCTTTATCTCCGAGCCGACGGCAAGCCGCCGAGCTCAGAATCAAGGAAGTCCTATCCGACTCATACCCACTAGAGCCCCGGCCCCGAGATGGGACCGTGGCGAGTGGCGGACTTCGCAGTCCACCACCCGTACCGGGGTTACGGCGGCAGACGGCGCTCGTGAGCGACACGCCTGCGCCCCACCCTCCTCCGGCGCATCGGTAGAGCGGCTCCGTCCTCCTCCCTGAGCCTTTCCGCCGCCTCCTTCTGCGACATCACGACCTCGCAGAAGGAACGCACCGCACCCCAAGCCTCTTCGCTCGAGACCATGGCCTTGACCACGGCCGGGAGCGAGAGGTTCGACCCGATGGAAGCCACGAGTGTAGCACGCGGCTCCGCCCAGTGCGGGCACGAAGCCAGCGTGTGCTGCGCCGTGTCCTCGGCACAGCCGCACTCGTGGCACATCATCGTGGGCTCACGACCCGCCACCCTAAACAGATACCTCCCGAAGCATCCGTGCCCCGAAAGGATCTGCGTCAGGTGGAAGGTCATCACCCCGTGCCTACGACCGACCCAGTCCGAAAGGATGGGACCGATCGCCAGGGCAGTCGATTTACCAGCGCCGGGCACTCTGAGCCTCTCTCGCCATGTGACGAGCAGCTGCTCCTGCGCCCTGCGCCTCCAATCCGACTCCCCACCCTCCCCCCGAAGACGGGCATCCCTCCTCCGTCGATACGCCTCCGCCAGCGTCAAAGCGTCCAGGTCCCACGGTGGGGTCCCGGCCAGAGCGCAGGCCGCCTCGCACGAGATGGTGCGATACCCCCGGATCACCCTGACAGCCATGACCCTCTGCGCTCTGCACAAGAGGGCCCGGTTGCGGGAGTCGAGGCTATCGGCCCATATTGGTGCCCCGTAGAGCGCCATGGACTTTACCACCCCGGTGTACAGACGCCGGCAGCTCAGGCTCGGTCCCCCGACATTTGGGAGGACGCGACACATCGCTCCGGCTGCCCTAACTAGCTTCGGCGCTAGGCGCCGAAAGTGCTCGTCGAAGCTCCATCGACTGTCGAGGACGAGTCCAAGGTACTCCAAGGAACGCCCGACGGCGATGGAAACTCCTCCGACCACCACACTCGACCCGGCAGGAGGTGCGTTCCGCGGCCCGTGGAAACACACGGCGACGGATTTGTGCAATGCAACCTCCAGCCCCAACCTTCTAATGCGCGCCACTACCTGCGCGACCCCAGCCGTTGCCAGAACGCTGGCCTCCCGGTAGCTGTCGCCGCGTGCCGTTACGAGAGTGTCGTCGGCGTAACAGGTTACTTCGACACCCCGTAAGTTGGCACCGCGCAGCACCCAGTCGTAGCCGATGTTCCACAGGAGAGGTCCGAGAACCGACCCCTGCGGAACACCGCACGACACCTCCCTACGAATCCAGCCGTCGCCGGACGGGTAGCAGACGGCGCGGTCGCAGAGGTAATCCGCTACGACGCGACGCAAGTACCCGGGCACGGCGTGGAACCTCAGCGCCTCCAAAATGGTCGCCCAGGGAAGGGTGTTGAACGCGTTGGCGATATCGAGAGACACCGCCAACACCACACCACCCCGAGACACCGAGGCCTCCGCCAGGGCCCTCACCCGACCGACAGCGTCGAGGGTGGACCTGCCCTTGCGGAAGCCAAATTGATGGTCGCTGAGATCCCGACCGGACTCCCCCAAGTGCTTGACGAGGCGAGCGGATAAAACCCGCTCAAAGAGCTTACCCGCCTCGTCGAGAAGCACTATCGGTCGATATGCCGATGGCTCGGCAACCGGCCGCCCCTCCTTGCGCAACAGCACCAGTTTCCCACCCTTCCACGTCCGCGGGAACCGGCCCTGCCGCAAACAGGCGTTGAAGAGGCGCAGCACTAGAGGTTCTAAATCCCCTAGGGCCAAGGCCCAGGCGCGCCCGGGGATGCCGTCGGGTCCCGGCGCAGTGTTCTTCGACCGAAGCCGAAGCACTGCAGCCCCCAACTCACCCCCGGAGACATCCCGTGCTGCGTCCCAACGCTCCTCCTCTACCTCCTCAGTCGCCGGCGCCATACGAGGTACCCGATGGTCGGTACCTCGAGGGAACAATGCCGTGACTACGGACTCCAGCAACGCCGGCTGGAGAGTCTTGGTCAGCGGAGGGGCCCACGGTCGAAGCTTTCGCCTCACCATCTTGTACGGCCTCCCCCACGGGTCCCTGTCCAGGGACTCCACCATCTCCGCTTCGGCCAGGTCTTTGGCTTTGGCGATGGCCGCTACGAAAGCCAGCACTGCCTCCCGATATCGAGTATAGTGCTGACTCTCAAGCTCTTGGTCTCGTCGCCGCCGCCTCCGACATCTGGTGTACTGGCGCCTGAGAGCCACGCAGGTCTCTCGGAGCCGCGATAACTCCTCAGACCACCAGTAGACGCTGCGCCTCGGAGTCGCAGAGCGTACGCGGGGCATCGCCGCATCGCAGATGTGCGACATAGTCTGGCCCAGACGCGCAGCTTCCGCCTCTACATTCACAGCGCCTTCCGGCGCTCCTACCCAGGCCTGGACCAGGGCAGCCTCCGCCAGCGCCTCCCTGTCCAGACGCTTCAGAGCCCATCGCGGGCCCTCCTCGCGCGAGGGTCTACTCGGGGCACTCGGCGGGGCGGGGAGTGCGGAAACGTCGAATCTCACGTAGCGGTGGTCCGACAACGTCTCCACATCCTCCATCACCCGCCAGCCTCGGATACGGCGCGCCAGGGTGGGATCGGCGAACGTAATGTCGACGATCGAACCACCCTGTTGCCGCACGCACGTATGTACCGACCCGCGGTTCAGGACGACAAGACCGGACGCGACTACCCAGTCTTCGAGGACCTCTCCACGTGCGTCCGTGGCCGGGCAACCCCAAGCCATGGATTTGGCATTGAGGTCCCCGACCACGAGGACCCGACCGGGGTCCCCAACCTAACCTTTTTTTTTTTTTTTTTTTTTTTTACGTGGGGAAATCCAGAACGGATACCCTGCCGCCTCGGGGGAGGCGACCTGGTTATGCCGGGCTCTAACCGGCTAAAACCCCACGGTGTCCCTCTCGTCGCCATATGCCGGGGTCACGGGAACATCCAGACTGGCAATCTTCCGCGACCCGGCGACGATGCGGTCTCGTCAGACCCCTGCTCGTTAGGGGTGGAGGACAGATGGTCGTCCTTCCACACTCCTCGGATCAGAGTGGCGTGCAGGAACACGCCCACGCCTACTCGGGCTAGTTTTGCAGGACTGATGGACCCCCCCGAGTCCACCAGCCACTAGCTGATATTAGGGAGGAAGGTTGCGGATGAAGACCTCCCTCCTTCGACCTCTCTTGCGACGGCGCATAGCGAGTGAGCTAATTGCCTCCCTCGCTCTTTCTGCATCTTCCTTTTTGAGCAAGACTTGCTCACAGAAATGCTTAACTGCTGCCCAGGAACTCTTACTCGCGACCATTTTGCTCACCAACGTTGGCAAGGTAAGGTCTAAACCAATAATGTTGGTTAACGCCATTCTCTCTACGTCCCAAGCTGGGCAGATTTCCAGCGTGTGTTGAGACGTATCAACTGAGCAACCATCGCAGTGGTGACAGATAGCGGTCGGCTCTCTTCCTGCTACCCTGTGCAGGTACTCACCGAAGCAACCATGCCCGGTGAGGACCTGCGTGATTCGGAAAGACAGGGAACCGTGGCTTCTTGTCAGCCACTGATGAAAAACTGGGAGAATTGCCTCAATTGTACCAGTGCCGGAACTGGAATCTGCCAGTCTTACTTCCCACGCAGCGTTTACGTGGCGGTAAATTTGCTTCCGCATCCTCACCTCTATCTTCGATCGCACGCCTTGGGCTAGCGCCTCCCCACGTTGATGAAACATCATTGTGAGGGCTCTCGCTTCGAGATCCCAAGGCAGTGCATTTGCCAGGAGACAGGCCGCGTCGTATGAAACCGTGCGGTAGCCACGAATCAACCTGATCGCCATCGCCCTCTGCGGCTTACGCAAGAGAGCGATATTCCGGCTATTCAGGGACTCGGACCACACTGGCGCTCCATACAAGGCCATCGATTTCACTACTCCAGCATACAGACGCCTGCTTAATGCGTTTGGCCCTCCTAAATTAGGGAGCAATCGGCTGAAAGCTGCTGATGCACCCAGGACTTTCGGTATGAGTTGTTCGAAGTGAGCGGTGAACTTCCATCTGCTATCGAGGACGAGACCGAGATATCTCATCGTCGACCCGATACAGATGCGAGTACCGCCCACTGTGATGTTAGCATCCCAGGATGGCGAGTTCCGAGGGCCGTGGAAACAGACGGCCTCGCATTTATTCAGAGCCACCTCGAGGCCGATGCGACGAATGCGCCCTATTACGTGCTCTACTCCAGCTGTGGCAAGGATTGAGGCTTGTCTGGGTGTTTCAGCTCGAGCTGTGACCAAGGTATCATCAGCGTAACACGTTACATTAATTCCCCTTATATTACTACCTCGCAAAACCCAGTCATATCCGATATTCCACAGGAGTGGTCCGAGAACCGACCCCTGTGGAACACCGCATGACATCTGTCGTCTTTGCATACCCTCTTGCGTTGGATAGGCGATGTACCGGTCGGACAGGTAGGCACTGACAATTCGTCTTAGATAGACAGGGACGCGATGGTATCTGAGGGCTTCCCTGATACAGCTCCAGGGTAAAGTATTAAAAGCATTGGCGATATCCAAAGACACCGCCAAAACTACTTCCCCACGGCTCACCGCTTCTTCCGATGCAGTCTTCACCCGCAGGATAGCATCCACCGTCGACCTACCACGGCGGAAACCAAATTGGTTCTCTGACAGATCCGGACCAGTTATGTGGAGGTGGCTTATTATTCTCTCTGCGATGATGCGCTCGAATAATTTTCCCGTTTCGTCGAGAAGAACGATCGGGCGGTATGCTGAAGGAGTTTCAGCCGAGCGTCCTTCCTTCCTGAGGAGCACCAGGCGGCCTGTTTTCCACTGTCGTGGAAACTGCGCCTGCGACAGGCAAGCGTCCAAAAGACTCCTCAGTCTTGGCTCAAGCTCACTTAGTGCTAGTCCTAACACCCGACCGGGTATGCCATCAGGGCCGGGAGCGGTATTCTTGGCGTTGAGCTTAACCACCGCTGCACCGATTTCCCTTTCGGTCACCCTGGGAATTTCGGACTCCTCAACTAACTCCGGCGAAGAGGTCATTTGTGGTGCGTCATAATCATCCCTGTGTGGAAACAATGCCCTTACAATGTTGTTGGACAACTCGGATGGAAGAGTTTGCGTCAATGGGGGAGCCCAGGATCTGAGCTTCCCTCGCACTAACTTGTAAGGGCGGCCCCAAGGGTCTCTGTCCACGGATTGCAGCAGCTCTGCTCTTGCTGCGTCTTTAGCAAGGGTTATGACACCTTTGAGTTCCTCTTTTAAGGCGATATAGGAAGAGTATAGCTCCGCTTCTAGAGTCAAGTTTCGACGCCTGCGTCTACGGCTACGAGTATACTGACGTCGAGCAGACACGCATGCCACACGTAGCTGCGCGACTTCTGTCGACCACCAGTATACCTGTTTCAGGGGAGGATTGAACCTGGCGCGGGGCATGGCCGCATCGCAGATGCATGTCATTGCCCCACGAAACCAGTCCGCTTCTTCCTCAACCACCACCGGTTCTTCGGGCACGGGCACCCAGGTTTGAACAATTGCCGCTTCTATAACTTTGCTCTTATCTAGGCGCTTTAACTGCCACCTTGGACCTTGCTCTCTCGGGGACCTGTTATGCTGGGTAATGGAGGAGGAGGAGACCTCGAACCGGATATATCGGTGATCCGATAGGGTTTCGCAATCCTCGAGGACCCTCCAACCTTTAATACAGGTTGCCAAAGCAGGACTTGCAAACGACACGTCTACAATTGACCCGCCCTGCGCTCGCACGCATGTGTGAACTGCTCCCCTATTTATAACGACTAGACCGGCAGATGGCAACCACTCTTCTAGAAGTTCGCCTCGAGCGTCCGTAGTTGGGGATCCCCAGGTGGTAGACTTAGCATTAAGATCCCCAGCTACCAGTATAGCACAAGGTGATAACTGTGCTATAACAGTGGCAATCTCAGTTACAAACAGTTCAAATTCTGTCAAGGGTCGGTTCGGTGAGAAGTATGCGCCAAAGATGGCTATGTTATTTATTATGGCCGCGACGTAACCTTTCCCTTTAACGAATCTCGCAAATGTAAGCGATGGAGCTGCAACGATTGCCACTAGACCATCTCTGTCCCCAACCCAATTCGTGCTAGACGGGACATAGTACGGCTCTGCTATGACTGCCACCTGTATCGACCACTCTGCCAGACTTTGGAGGAGCAGGTCCTGGGCTCTGGCACAGTGGTTAATATTGCCCTGAAGAAAAGTCATCAGCGCCATTAGTGGGCATTTGTTGATATCTCCTCTACCCTTGACATTTCTCCCGATGATGGAGGAGACAATTGGGACTTTGTGACTCTGGCCTCATGAGATCTAAAATTAGCTAAACAGGCAGTGCTGCCGACCATGTGGCCCGCGTTTTGGTTGGAATCAGCGCAGAGAGCACAGTGTGGCTTTGCTGAACAAGAGCTTGCCTTGTGACCAGGCTTGCAACACCGAAAGCAAAGATCACTGCGATCGATTGACGACGAGCATGCACCTTTTAAATGCCCTACTTCCAGACAACGGTAACAGCGTTTAGTTCTTGCTGCTAATAATTTCACCCGCGCGGAGACCCATCCGATGAGCAATCGTCCGCTCTTTGTTACCTTCTTTGCCGCAGCAACTGGGCAACGAACCCAAACTGTCAGCAACCCACTGTTGTCCTTGCGCATATTGCCGGCTCTAATCTGGCTTTCCGGGCATCCTCCATTGCTAGAGAGAGCCGTGACGACTTCCTCCTTAGTGACTGAGTCGTCCAGATCGGAAATGCGTAACTCTACGCATTTCGTTATCCTGGATACTCGAACGTCTTCCGTATTAAGGGTGGTTTGGAGACGTTTTGCCACCTCGTCTGCTTTTTCGCCACTGGCTATTCCGGGAATTTCAAGAATTCTGGCTCCAGTAGCGGTTTTCCGGATTCGAAAGGAGGTAAGTCCTATTCCGGAAAAGTCGGTCGCTTTTGCCTGTCGGAGGACGCTCGCGTAAGACAAACCTCTTTCTTCAGCTTTTGGCTGCAGGGTCAGTATTATAGCAGATGAACGGGGAGGGCGCAGGTTGGTAGACTTTGCCTTCGTTGCCTTCTTTTTTTCATTTAATGGTAAAGCTCCTGTTCCCTTGCGCTTTATTCGACGTCTGTTCACTTCCACCCACTCACCATTTGAGGAATGAGAGGGTATTGTTACCTCTGGGACCTCCACTGGTGTAGCCTTGACGGTACCAATTTTCTTCCGTTGCTTCTTCTTGGTTTTTGTATTAACCTTATCGTTCGGCTCTTTACTGGATCCTGTAGTTTCTGCTCTCATTGGTTCGAGGTCTGCATTACCTGTGGTCCTAACTGCGGGCTTTTGCATTCTATTGGCATCTATCGAGAGTATGTTGTTGAGATGTTCCGTTAACAGCCTTTTCTCAATTTCCTCAAACCGAGAGTTTATAATGGATGCCACTTGAACCATGATGGTGTCCGATAACTTGGCAATGTCCAAGTTATTGCTGCTCAAGACGGGAACAACCTCGACTTCCTTCACATGACGAGCACGTTCGCTAGATTCTCGGAGCTCAGTAATCTCATTCCTCAGTTCCGAGATTTCTGACTGTAGGCGAGCGTTAGCAACTTGTAGCTGCCGCGTCTCCTCATTCGTATTCCTTTCGGTGAGAGTCTCTACACAAGCCCTTATACAGGTAGCTGCGTCTTTGAGGGCTCTTTGAAAGGTGCCCTTTAGGTTTTTGGATCTTGTCGCGACCCTGCAGACAAGATCCAGATTCTCCTCTACCTTCTTGCGGAGATCTACAATATCCCCAACTTTTGGTGATATTCGAGAGTCGCGTCGGACTTGTTGACGCTGTCGAATGCGTTCTTGTAGGTCCCTCTCGGCTTCTAGCTCCATTTCCTTCCTTTGGAGTCTGAGGTAGTCCTCCTTTGCCTTCCGTAGACCAACGTATTGGCCTGTGGTAGGAGGACGACCTCTCCCTCTCTTAGGTGTCACTATCTTTTTAATTATAGTAACATCTTCACCGCTCGAACATTCGCCCGAGCTTGAACGGCTCCTTTCCTTCGCGCAAGGCCGTTTTTTGCTGCATGATAACGGCGGTGGGGACTCCCTTGATCCAGCCGTTATCATACTTGAATCTGATTCATTTGAATGGCGGTCTTTTCCCCCCCCAGAATACGAGGGGAAGACGGAGGCCGAAGCGTCCGTGAGGGATTGCCCGTCTGCTGAGCAGCCGGAACCCTCCTGGGGTAAATTTCTATTTAGAGTCGCCTTCATATTGAGTTCCTTTTTTAAGGGTGTGGTCCCCAGGCGACGCCCTCGCCATTACGCAACCCTTCGGCAGGCGCCAGACCTAAGGGTTGACATGTAACAATAACACCTTCCGACTCAAAGACAACACAAGACATTCTCGACACGTGGGACAAGAGACAAAGGACGCAACAAGACAAAACGAACACAACATATTTCCCCCCGATTTGTCAGCTATGTACCGGGTAAGAACCCCATAGCTGACCCCCGCGCTGGACATTAGCAGACGGCTAACGCGATCCCGAAAGACCGAATTAACCGTCTCCCAGGGAGCACCGGCCCGTACCGCTTCCAATCCCGCCGGACGAATCCGAGCAACATTGGTAGCGGACAGGCACACGAGGAGGTTTCCAGCATGGCCCCCCAACCCCAACCTAAACCCCAACCTAACCTAACCTAACCTAACCTAACCTTTTTTTTTTTTTTTTTTTTTTTTTTTTGCGTTGGAAAAATCCGTTACGGATACCCGCCGACCAGGAAGGTGATGGCCGGAGGGTTATGTGGGACTACCCGGCGGCATAGAAGACGCCGCCATTTTTAAGGCTACCCACTAAAAAACCAACGGTTGCCCTCAACGCCTTAATGGGACGACACGGGATCGCGTTAGCACTCACCGTGCCGCCCCGGCGGTTACCCCCCGTGCGAGGGTGCCCCGAGCAACTTAGGACACCCTCACGGCGTAGGCCTATGGCAGATGAGAGGGGTCACCCCCCCCTCTCACCAAAGCCTACTGCTGGGAGAGGAAGCGGCGGGCGTACTCCCGCCTCCTTCTTCCCAGCCTCCCCCGGCGGAGCGGGTCAGAGGGAGAGGCTTGCTCCCTGACCCGCTCCGCGGCCTCCTTCGCGGCGATGACTTGCTCGCAGAAGGAGGCCATAGCGGCCCAACACCTCTCGCTGCCGACCATCGCGCCAACAAGGCGCGGCAACGAGAGGTCCCCGCCAACCACGGCCACCAGCTCAGCGCGCTGATGACCCCAGGCTGCGCACTCCACCACGGTGTGACGAGCCGTGTCGACGGACTCGTCACAGTGGTGGCAGGACGGGGCCGCCTCCCTTCTTGCAATCTTGTGCAGGTACTTTCCGAAGCATCCGTGCCCCGTGAGCACCTGCACAAGACGGAACGTCAGAGTCCCGTGTCGCCGGTTGATCCAACGATCCAAGTGGGGGCGAACTGCCCCCACTGTCGTCAGACCGGCGGCGGGGGACTCCAAGTCCCTCGTCCACCGTCGAATCAGGGCTCGGTGAGCTGAAGCCCTGATTCGAGCTGCCTCGGGCCTAACCCCCGTGGTCCTGGCTTCCGCCCGGTGCCAATACACCCCGGCGAGCACCTCCGCCTGCAGCTCCCAAGGCGGATCGCTCGCCAGGAGTGTGGCCGCAGTGTACGACACTGTACGGTACCCCCTGATCATCCTCACCGCTAAGACCCTCTGCGTCCTTCGCAAAAGGGTCTTGGAATCGGCGGTGAGGGACCCCGACCATATGGGGGCACCGTACAGCGCCATGCTCCTCACGATGCCGGCATAGAGTCGCCGGCACGGAGCCTGCGGCCCACCGACGTTGGGCAGAAGCCTTCCCAAGGCAGCCGCGGTGGACAGTAACTTCGGGGCCAGAAGGGAGAAATGAGCCCCGAAGTTCCATCTTCCGTCCAGGGTGAGACCCAGATATTTTAACTGGGCCTTCACCACCACCTCCTGTCCCTGGACGGAGATGGACGCCCGGCGAGGGGGACCCCGGCGAGGGCCGTGGAAAAGGATGGCCTCCGTTTTGGATACGGAGACCTCCAATCCCAACAGCCCTATGCGGTCCGCAACCAGCGTAGCGCCGACTGTTGCCAGACGGGCCGCCTCCGCATACGTCCCTCCCCTGCATGTGACGAGGGTGTCATCGGCGTAACACAACACCCTCATCCGCGGCAGGAGAGGACAGCGGAGCAGCCAGTCGTACCCGAGGTTCCACAAGACCGGGCCCAAGACGGACCCCTGTGGAACCCCGCGGCATACGCTACGCCGGTGTATACGCTGGTCGCCGCCAACCCACAGGACCTTTCTGTCCTGCAGGTAGCCCCCCAACAGTCTCCGAAGATAGGGAGGCACTCCATGGAACCGGAGTGCCTCAACCAAAGTCTCAAACGGAAGACTGTTGAAGGCATTGGCGACGTCCAGCGATACCGCCAGGACCACGTCCCCCTCGCGAGTTGCCTCTTGGGTCAGGTCTCTCAGAGCCCTCAGGGCGTCGATCGTCGATCGACCCGCCCTGAAGCCGAACTGAGCATCCGAGAGACCCGGCCCCACCTCCTCGAGGTGTTGGACGAGACGGGCAGAGAGAATTCTCTCGAAGAGTTTGCCCGTCTCGTCCAGCAGCACGATTGGCCTGTATGCGGAAGGGGAGTCGGCAGAACGACCGTCCTTCCGCAACAGGCACAATCTGCCCTCTTTCCAGGCCTTCGGGAACTGTCCAGTGCGCAAACAAAGGTTGAACAGTTCCCGAAGCCTGCCCCCCAGGTATTCCAGGGCGAGGAATAGAACTCGCCCCGGAATACCGTCCGGCCCCGGCGCAGTACTGCGGGCTCGGAGACGACTCAAGGCGACCTCCAGCTCGGCCTCCGTGATGTCCGGGACAGAACCCACCCCCCCATTAGAAGAAGGGGGGGCCATCACGGAAGGCGAGTGGCCGGTGGATTCAGGGAATAGGTCCCCCACCAGCCGCTCGAGGAAATCCGGCTGAAGGGACTCCATGACCGGGGCGCAAGCGGCGCGGAGTTTGTTCCGCGCCACCCGATACGGGCGCCCCCATGGGTCCCTATCGAGACCTGCCAGGATCTCCTCCCGAGCCAGGTCCTTCGCCTTCCGAATCGCCAGCCGCAGAGTCGACTTCGCTTCGCGATAACGACTCCGCAGCTGGGCCTCCAGGTCCGGGTCGAAGCCGTGACGACGGCGACACCGGACGAAGGCCCTCCGAGCCCTGCAACAGGCCGTCCGAAGTTCGGCTATTTCGGACGACCACCAGTACACTGCTCTGCGCCGGGGCCTAGACCCCACCCTCGGCATGGCCGCATCGCAGACCCGTGATAGGGCCTCGCGCATGCGGCCAGCCGACACCTCCACGTCGGTTTCCTCGTTGGGCGGATCGGGAAAGGCCCAGCTCTGAACGATGGCTGCCTCCCTGGCCATTTCCCGATCCAGATGCTTTATTGCCCAACGAGGAAAGCGACTCCCCCCCCGCGGTGGCCCGGCCTGGTCCGGCCGGGAGGTGGAGATCTCAAATCGGACGTAGAGATGGTCCGATAGAGTCTCCACCTCCGTCTCAACTCTCCAGTCGACGACCGTGCGTGCGACAGCTGGGGTGGCGAACGAAACGTCCACCACAGAACTCCCTTGCTGTCGCACGCAGGTCGCATCGGTCCCTCTATTGAGGAGGGACAGACCGGAGAGGAGCGACCAGGCCTGGACGGCCCTACCCCTAGCGTCCGTGGCGTGGTTCCCCCAGGCCGCGGATTTGGCGTTCAGGTCGCCGAGGAAGATGAGCTTCCCCGACGCCTGTCTGCCAATCGCCGCACTGACGGAGTCGAGGAAAGTCTCGAACTCCGCCAGTCGACGATTGGGGGAGAAGTACGCGCCGATGACGACGTACTCCCCCCACCGCGCCACGACCAAACCCGGGCCAGTCTCCAAGGTGGAGAAAGGGGGACCGGAACCAGAACCCGCAACCACAGCCACGGAACCGCTAGTGTCCCCCGCCCAGTTGGAATTAGGGGGGACATAGTAGGGCTCACAGGCCACCGCTATACTGATATCCCACTCCGCCATTGCCTGGATGAACAAATCCTGGGCCCTGGCGGAGTGGTTCAGGTTCGCCTGTAGGAAGCCATGTCGTCGTCTATTCATGACGACATGGCTTCAACTGGCGCCTGTAGGCGACCTCTGCTTGGGGCAGCTGGGGAGGGACCAGCTGCCTTGCCTTTCTTCTGGGGAGCCTTGCACGCTCGGCTCCCCAGTTCGTGTCCCGCCTGGAGACCGAGGTCTGCGCAGACGGCACACCGAAGGACTCCGGTGCAGCTGTCGCGATTGTGACCCGATAAACCGCACCGGAAGCATACGTCGCTCCTATCGACGCCTGATGGGCAGAGCGCCCGAGTGTGCCCCGGTTCTTGGCACCGGAAGCACCTCATTGGACGCTCTTCTAGGAGCTCGACCCTGGCCGAGCTCCAGCCCACCAGGAGTCTGCCCGCATTCAAAATGGTTTTCGCCACTTCGACAGGGCAACGGGCAACAACGGAGCCCGTAGCCCCGTAGCCCCAGCGAATCTCGCCCACAAGGACCGATTCGTTGGGGCAGTTGGCAGCGCGGCAAATCGCCAGCTTTACCTTCTCTGACGTGGCGGAATCGTCCAGGCCCCCAACTCTCATACCGACCCGTTTGATGGGCTGGACGACATCCGCCACCCCGTCCAGCACCGATCGGAGAGATTGGGCCAATTTCTCGGCCTTTTCTGGAGCCGCCTTGGGCAACTCCAGAAGTCTAGCCCCCGTGGCAGACCTGCGAATTTTCAGCCCAGCCTCGAGCCCGATCTCACCGAGATCTATTTTTTCGGCGGCGCGCTCGAGGACCTGGGCATAAGTCACACCCTTAGCTGCCGCCCCGGTCTGCAGCGTTATAATAACCGCCGGCGACCGAGAGGACGGCAGCTTCGGAGGAGGCTTTTGGCCCTGCACGGGTTGGCTGGCCTTACCGCCCTTTCCTCGCCCTCCCTTTCTAGCCTTCCTCGTCTGGAGGCCAACCGGTGTCGGCTGGACCGTCCTTGGGGCCGCGGATGACTGGGCCACCGAAGCTGGGAACACAGTCCTGGGGCCCCTCTTAGTACCCCGCCGCACCACAGAGGACCAAGCCTCGGTGGTGACGGGAGCAGGCGCCGGCGTTAAAACTGCCAGCGTTCCAGCCGACACCGAACCCCCAGCAGGTCTCGCCGCACCCGGTTGGCGAGGGGCAATAGGGGCTGCCATACTCGCCCTGCGATCTGCCGCCAGCGGCGGGCGCATCACCCTCTCGGGAAGGAGGCGCTCCTCGATGTTGGCAAATCTGGCATTTACCATATTGCCAACAGAGGATACGATGGAGCGCCTCATTTCCTCCATTAAATCCGCGTCGCGGGTGGGAGCTTCAGGGGCGGCCTTAGCCGCTGCCGACTTCAGCTCCACAAACTCGCGGCGGTGGGCCTTAACCTCTGCTTTAAGGCCCTCAACCTCCTTCATGAGGCGCGCATTAGCGGCCCTCAACCGGCGCGTCTCATCTGCCTCGGTGCGGCTCAGGAGGGTGTCGACAACCTCAAGGAGGTCCCTGGATGCCTCCTTGAGAGCCTTCACCATCGTCCCCTTGAGGTTGCCCGACTTCCGGCTAACCTCCAAAATGGACGCGGCACATTTACCTGCTAGAGCTCGAAGCTCCTCGGGACCCAACACCTCTGGGTCAGGCCTCAGAGCAACACCCCGAGAAGTTTCCTCCTCCGAACATACTAGAGTTTCGGAGGATGCAGCAGCCTTACTAAAGGCCCGCGAACCTAGAGCCCTTTCAAACTCCTCTTCTTCAGCTTCTAGGGCAAGGGCCCGTAAATCGGCCTTCGCCCGAGCAAGACCGGTCCCTCGAACACTCGCAGCGGAACGACCACGACGAGCGGTGTTGCATTTACCTGCAACACCCAGCTCAAAATCGCTGTCGGTCGCGTCGCTGGGAGAATCTACGACCCCGCTAAGGGGGCGCTTGCGCGTGCCTGTAACCTCGTGGTCGGACATGATGTCCGAGCCACAGAGGTCTCAGCGAAAACACACAAACCCTACAAAAAGACTGCAAAAACACGAAAAGAAAATACACACACGAAAGAAGAGAAAACCACGAAAAAAAAGAAAGAAAAAAAAAAAAAAAAAAAAAAAAAAAAAAAAAAAAATAAAAAAAAAAAAAAAAAAAAAAAAAAAAAAAAAAAAGAAAAAGAAAAGAAAGATAAGAAAGAAAAAAAAGAAAAAGAAAAGAAAAAAAAGATAACAAAGAAAAGAAAAAAAAAAGATAAGAAAGAAAAGAAAGAAAGAAAAAAAAAATAAAAAATAAAAAATAATAAAGAAACGAAATAGAAACAACCAACGGGGCCCTGAAAAGGGCCTTTTGAAACACCGAAGGGAACAACACAACAAAACAACGAAACAAAACCACTAAGCATCAAAAACCACGAATTAATTAATTATAATAATTTGTCTCGACACGTCCGCTCTGTACGAACTCCGGCACTCGACTCAACCTAACCTAACCTAACCTAACCTAACCTAACCTAACCTAACCTAACCTAACCTAACCTAACCTAACCTAACCTAACCTAACCTAACCTAACCTAACCTAACCTAACCTAACCTAACCTAACCTAACCTAACCTAACCAACCGGAAGTTCTCCGGGTTATTTATCTGGCGACTGTGGAACCCATTTTATTGTATGCAGCTAGTGCATGGGCGCAGGCAACAAATAAAAAAATGTATAAAGAAGAAGCTTGAGGCGGTACAGGGAGGTTTTCTGCGCAAAATTTGTAAAGCGTATCGGACGGTGTCGCTGCACTCGGCCCTGATATTAACCGGAATACTTCCGCTTGATATCAGGGTCAGAGAGGCGGCGATCTTATACCAAGCTAAGAGGGGCCTGTCAGTACCAGAATTGAGTGACAGAGAGGTTGAGCTCAAAGCTCCCTACACCGAGGATCCACATCCCGCTTCTCAGATTGGTCTGAGGTTCCGTTCCCTGGTGGACCGTCAACAATACGAAGAGAACAGCAACTACGCTGTACGGATCTTCACTGACGGCAGCAAGATTGACGGCAAGGTTGGGGCCTCGCTATCCTTTTGGAATAGCGAGTCCGAAACCAAAGCCGTCAAGCTTGGACTGCCGTCGTATTGTACGGTCTACCAGGCGGAACTTTTGGCCATCTGCGAGGCCACTAACCTAGCGCTTAAGAGAGCTGAACAGTCTATAGCAATTTATAGCGACTCCTTTTCCGCGTTGCAGACGGTAGTAAATTACGACTCACACCATCCATTGGCCGTCCAAGTTAGGAACAATCTCGCAGCCTTATCACAAGTAAACAAAAGTTTGGATTTGTACTGGATAAAGGCTCATGCCGGCCTGGAAGGTAACGAGCGTGCAGACCAGCTGGCGAAGGCTGCGGCGCTGGGCTCAAAGAGGCGCTTTATATATGACAAGTGTCCGGTGTCATACGTAAAAAGAATGGTTAGGACAAACTCAATCTCGGAGTGGAACCTGAGGTACAAAAGCGGTACAACGGCTGGTACGACCAAAGTCTTCCTGCCGGACACTGAAACGGCGTACAAAATAGTACGAAGGCTCCGATTTGACGGTACTCTGACGCAGACTCTTACTGGCCACGGTGGGTTCTCTGAGTACCTGTTCCGTTACAGATGCAAGGAGAATCCATCGTGTGCCTGCCGACCTGACCAAAACGAGACGTTACTACATATACTCCTGGAGTGCCCAATGTACACCAGAGACAGACTTGACACCGAACAATTAATTGACATGACTATCGACACAGAAAATATAAACGTAATTATGCTAAGTAAACATAGAGATAAGTTTTTAGAGTATTGTAAAAAAATAGTTATAAGCGTTAATAATAGGAATAAATAGATTAAGAAAAATATGTTAGCTAAATATTGCTATATATTTATGTTAAACATATACAGATATATACCTGGAGAATACAAGATATTGTAAACTGTTAAAAACTACATATAATATAAGAAAACTAGGGTAGGTCATGTAAATGTAAAAGTGATTAATTTGTTAGTGTACGGCTGTTTAAAGTAGATTAAGTAGATTAAGTTTTTGTGGAAACAATGTTAGAATCTAGTGTTATTAGTATTAATATAATGTATAAGTAATAATACACTTAGTAGCATAAGTATAAGAAAACTGTAAAACATATTACAACCCAATGTGTCCTACATTTATTGACCCGTGTAAATTATAAATAAATAAAAAACTGAGTAAATAGTAGAGGCTAGTCGGCTAACCCCAGCTGGAATAGTAAGAATGAGTGATGGATAAAAGAAAGATACAGTATGAGGAATAAAAGTGCGAGAGGAATAAATGCGAGAACTGGTATGAAAGAGTCAAATTGCTATAATAAAGACTGCGGCACTGCTGCCGGAGGTGCTAGAAAAAAAAAAAAAAAAAAAAAACCTAACCTAACCTAACCTAACCTAACCTAACGTTAGTTTAGTCGTTGTCCGGGCTGCAAGGAAAGTATAATTGCAGCCGAGCGAGGAGGTCGTAGTTTATGTGGCCTCTCCACTGTCGTCGTCTGTTTTCCTTTGCCTTTGGGGACACTCGATTTCTGTTGCTTGGTATTCCTTCCCGTTACTTCCACCCACCCATCTTTTATGGGATTCGGTGTAGGCACTCCTTCCGCTGCTTTTACTGATCCAGTTTGCGCAGTACCATTCTTCTTCTTTTTTCTAGTTTTGCCTTTGCCCTTGTTTGTTTAGGTTGTCTCTGTTAGGTCGCATGTTACGGTAACAGGTGGCAAATCAAGAGTCTTGTCCTGGATCTCAGCAGGTGATGAGTATTTCTGCTGTCGTTTAGAAATCTCTGGCAGCAATTTATTTATGAAAGACTCAAACTGAGCGTTTACCATCGTCTCCACCTGGGTCATAATGGAGTTGGTCAGTTTTTCCACGTCAAAGCTGGTTTTATTCAACGCAGTCGCAACTTCTACTTCCTGAGTTTGGGAAACGTGTTCGCATGACGCCCGAAGGTGAGCAACCTCCTTTTGTAACTCAGAAAGCTCAGACTGTAAACGGGCATTGGCAATCTGCAATTGGCGGGTCTCCTCGGTGGCAGTGCTCTCCGTAAGAGTCTCTACGCAAGACCTGATGGAAGATGCGGCATCTTTGAGGGCTCTTTGGAACGTGCCCTTGAGATTTTTGGATCTTGTCGCTACTCTGCAGACGAGATCCAAATTCGCCTCCACTCGTTGCCGCAGGTCAACGATGTCTCCGATCTCTGGCGATGTCCGCGGGCCACGTCTAACTTGTGGACGTGCCCGAATCCGTTCTTGAAGGTCTTTCTCCGCTTCTAACTCCATTTCTTTTCTTTGGAGTCTGAGGTAGTCCTCCTTGGCCTTCTTCAGGCCCACGTATTGGCCTGTAGTAGGAGGACGACCACTCCCTCTCTTTGGTGTCACAAGCTTTTTAACAGTGAGCACCCTTTCTTCGCTCGAACGTTCATTCGAGCCTGATCGGCTCCTATCCTTGGAGCAGGGCCTTGTTTTGCTGCATGATAACGGGGTCGGGGACTCCCTTGAACCAGCCGTTATCATGCTGGAGTCCGATTCGTCGGAATTAGAAATTAAGCGATCTTTTCCCCCCCCCAGAATACGAGGGGAAGACGGAGGCCGAAGCGTCCGTGAGGGATTGCCCGGCGGCAGAGCGGCCGGAACCCTCCTGGGGTAAATTTCTATTTAGATTCGCTTTCATATTATTCTCCTTTTAAGGGTGAGGTCCCTGAGGGCGCCCTCGCCATTACGCAACCCTTCGGCAGGCGCCAGACCTTAGGGTTGACATAAAACAAACAACTCGAAAAACATAGACAAGACATTCTCAACACAGAACAATAACGACAAAAGACTGAACGAACAAAGACGAACACAACATTTCCCCCCAAATTGTCAGCTATGTACCGGTCATGAACCCCATAACTGACATCCCCCGCGCTGGACATTAGCAGACGGCTAACGCGATCCCGAAAGACCGCATTAACCGTCCCCCAGGGAGCACCGGCCCGTACCGCTTCCAATCCCGCCGGACAAATCCGGACAACATTGGTAGCGGACGGGCACACGAGGAGGTTTCCAGCATGGCCCCCCAACCTAACCTAACCTTTTTTTTTTTTTTTTTTTTTTTTTTTTTTACGTGGGGAAATCCAGGACGGATACCCTGCCGCCTCGGGGGAGACGACCTGGTTATGCCGGGCTCTAACCGGCTAAAACCCCACGGTGTCCTTCTCGTCGCCATATGCCGGGGTCACGGGAACATCCAGCTGGCAATCGTCCGCGACCCGGCGACGAGGCGGTCTCAGCAGACCCCTGCTCGGTTGGAGTGGAGGACAGATGGTCGTCCATCCACTGCGCAACAACAATAACTGGTCAGGGTGGCGTGAAAGAACACGCCCACGCCTACTCGGGCTAGATTAATTGAGTGAAGGACTCAACCCGAGACCACCACCCACTAGCTACTGTTAGGGCGGAAGATGGCGAATGTGAGCCTCTCTTCGACGACCCAGTCTTCTGCGGCGGATAGCCAAAGAAGAAGTTTCCTCCCTAAGTCGCTCCGCATCTTCCTTCTGGAGCATTACGTGCTCACAGAACGCTTTAACTGCGTCCCACGACCCCCTGCTCTCGGTCATCTTTTGAACCACAGTTGGTAGTGAGAGTTCTTGCCCTATAGCTGTTCTGAGGGCCGCTCTCTCTTGTTCCCAAGCTGGGCACTCCTCCAGCGTATGTTGAGCAGTCTCGACGAGACAAGCGTCACAGTGGTGACAGACTGCATTTGGTTCTCTTCCGGCAACCCGACACAAGTACTCGCCGAAACAACCATGTCCCGTGAGTACCTGCGTCAGCCGGAAGCTAAGGGAACCAAAGCGTCTGTTTAACCATTGTTTTAGGACGGGAGCAACTGCTTCGATAGCCCTAGCGCCTGCACTAGGCTCCGTCAGCCTATCCGCCCATACTGCATCTGCGTGGCCCACTATTGCTCGCCGCATCCTTTCCGGTACTTCTGGTCGGAGGCCTGGGACGACCGCCTCCCCACGAAGATTGTACATCGTCGTGAGGGCAACCGCGTAAAGATCCCAAGGCAACGATCCTGTCAGAACGCAGGCAGCCTCGTATGAGACGGTGCGGTAGCCGCGAATCAACCTGATCGCCATCGCTCTCTGCGGTTTGCGCAAGAGAGCGATATTCCGGCTATTCAGGGACTCGGACCACACCGGAGCTCCATACAAGGCCATTGACCTTACGACCCCGACATAAAGTCGTCTGGTCAATGTATTTGGCCCACCCAGATTCGGCAATAACCACCCGAAAGCCGCTGTTGCTTTGAGCAATTTCGGCGTTAGTCGCTTAAAGTGGGCGGTAAACTTCCATCTGCTATCGAGGACGAGACCGAGATATCTCATCGTCGACCCGATGCAGATGCGAGTACCGTCCACTGTGATGCCGAGTTGCGAAGATGGCGTGTTCCGAGGCCCATGGAAGCACAGCGCCTCGGATTTGTTAAGGGCCACCTCGAGCCCAAGACGACGAATTCGCCCCACAACATGCTCTACTCCAACCGTGGCAAGCATTGCCGCCTGTCTCGGGGTTTTTGCCCGAGCTGTGACCAGAGTGTCATCGGCGTAACAGGTAACATCGATACCTGAAATGTTACCTCCTCGCAGGACCCAATCATATCCGATGTTCCACAGAAGCGGCCCGAGGACTGACCCCTGTGGAACACCACACGTCATGTCTCTCTTCTGCAAACCCCTTTTGACCGGGTACACAACATGACGATCGGAGAGGTATGCACCGATAATGCAACGAAGGTAAGGAGGCGCCCGATGGTACCTTAGCGCCTCTCTGATACAGCTCCAAGGCAGAGTGTTAAACGCATTGGCGATGTCTAGGGACACCGCCAAGACGACTTCGCCTCTTTTCACCGCCTCCTGAGCAATAGTTTTTATTCGCAGGACAGCATCTACCGTCGACTTGCCAGGTCGGTAACCGAACTGGTCTTCTGAGAGGTCAGGACCGGTAGCTCGAAGGTGGGTCACTATTCTAGCAGCTAATAGTCGTTCAAACAGTTTTCCCACTTCGTCCAGCAAGACAATCGGACGGTATGACGAGGCACACTCCGGCGAACGTCCCTCCTTACTAAGGAGCACTAGACGGCCCGTCTTCCACTGCTGTGGAAATTGCGACTGCAACAGGCACATGTCCAAAAGTCTCCTCAGCCTTTGGTCGAGTTCCTCTAGAGCTAGCCCTAATACCCGACCAGGTATTCCGTCTGGACCGGGAGCAGTGTTCTTGGCCTTAAGCCTCTCCACCACTACACCGAATTCCATATCGGTCACCCCGGGTATATCGGACTCCTCCTCCGTTCTTATAGAACCCGCCATCGGCGGCGGCATGTACTCTTCCCTTCGAGGAAATAATGCAGCCACAACGCGGTCTATTAAGTCGGGTTGGAGAGTCTGCGTCAGTGGGGGGGTCCAGGGTCGAAGTTTCCCTCTCACCATCATGTATGGCCGCCCCCATGGGTCTCTGTTAACAGACTCTAACAATTTACTTCTGGCTTCATCTTTTGCTCTCAAGATGCAGATCTTTAACGCATCTTTGGCAGAAACGTAAATGGAATAGAAGTCTGCCTCAAGTCGAAGGTTCCGTCGTCTTCTTCTCCGACTACGGGTGTATTGACGTCTAGCCAGCACACAGGCTTCGCGTAGCTGCGATATTTCCGATGACCACCAGTACACCTGTTTTAAGGGAGGATTCAGCCTGGCCCGAGGCATCGAGGCATCGCATATATGCGTCATCGCACCACGGAACCAGTTCGCTTCTTCCTCGATCTCAATTGGTCCTTCGGGCATGGGCCTTCGGGATTGCTGCCTCCATCAGCATGTCTTTATCTATCTATCTCTATCTATCGCTTTAATTGCCACCTAGGCCCTAACTCGTGGGAAGACCGCATTGGAACATGTTGTCTATTGGAGGGGGAGAGAACCTCGAACCGGATGTATCGGTGGTCCGACAAGGTTTCCACATCCTCGAGGACTCTCCACCGTACTACACGGCGCGCCAACGCAGGGCTCGCGAAAGAGACATCGACGATAGATCCGCCCTGCGACCGCACGCTTGTATGTACAGACCCTCTGTTCAGCACAACTAGACCAGCACTCGACAGCCACTCTTCCATTACTTCGCCGCGGGCATCGGTAGCGGGGCATCCCCAAGTTGTCGATTTGGCGTTGAAGTCTCCAACCACCAATATAGGGCACGGAAGAAACTGCCCTATAGTGGCCAGAATTTCGGTCATGAAGACTTCAAATTCGGCTAGACTTCTGTTGGGTGAAAAGTAGGCGCCAATAATTGCCATTTCATCCACTAAAGCTGCGACATATCCCCTTCCTCGAAAGATCTTTCCATTGGATAGTGATCCATTTCTACCAAGGCTGACAATAGCGACTAGGGCATCTCTATCACCAACCCAGTTCGGTCTGGAAGGGATGACGTATGGTTCACATAATACCGCTACTGGAATCATCCACTGTGCCAGGCTCTGGAGAAGCAAGTCCTGGGCTCTGGCACAATGGTTGAGGTTACTTTGGAGAACACCAAACTTAGCCATTATTGGGTATTCTCTAGTACCACCGTTTCCCGTGACCTTACATTAGGCGATTGGGGCCGCCGTTGTAGCTGCACTTGACTGTCGTTTCGTGTTGTTGTTCTCCCTTTTCTGGGAGCGTTAACAAGGCATGCTCTGCTGCCCACGATATGATTCGCTGGCTTTTTGCGGTCGTGACAAAGTATGCAGTGCGGTGCTGCTGAGCAAGTGTTTGACTTGTGGCCGGGCATGGAGCAACGAAAACATAGACCACCTCGATCTATCGCTGAAGTGCACCTTTTCCTCACGTGTCCTTCCTCCAGACAACGCCAGCAACGTCGTGTTCGTCCCGCTAATAATTTCGCCCTAGCCGAAACCCAACCGATCATAATTCTCCCGCTTTCAGCAATTGTTTTGGCTGATAGCACTGGACACCTCACCCAGATTGTGAATAGACCTCTGAAGTCTTTCCGCACCTCTCCCGTAATAATTTGGCTGATAGAGCAGCCACCCGAACGGGAAATGGCCAAAACCACTTCCTCTTTGGTGATGGAGTCGTCCAGCTCCGAAATGCGCATTTCAGCACATTTCGTTACCCTGGACACTCGAACATCAGCCTTGTCAAGGGTGTTGCCCAGCCGCTTTGCCATTTCGTCCGCTTTTTCGCCATTTGATTCACCGGATATTTCCAAGATCCTTGCTCCTGTGGCGGCCTTTTTGATTCTAATTGCGGTGAGTCCACATCCAGAAAGGTCCGCTGATTTGGCCTGTCGTAGAATGCTGGCGTAGGACACTCCTCTCTCCGCAGCTCCCGGCTGCAAAGTTAGGACTATCGCAGCTGTTCGGGGTGGCCGTCCAATCGTTGGCTTTTTCTTTTTAACCACATTCTTTCTCCTGTCTCGTTGGTTTTTTTGAGGCTTACCCTTGCGTCTCGTCACCTTCACCCAACCTTCATCCTCAGCCGGGAAGACCGTTGGAAGTTGGCTTGGCTTTGTCGGAAATACATTGGAGTTTGCTGCCTTTGGTAAGACATTCGTCTTCTTTTTAACCTTTCTTTTAGGTATTTGCTGGACGTTTTCAGGTTCTCGATTGTGATCTCCAGACGTTGTGGGCACAATCAATTGTTCCGAAACGGGTAGGACTGCTGGTTCCATAATTGCATCGTCAGAATTTAAAGGCGGACCGATACGCTTTCCTGCTAGTAGCCTTTGCTCCAGCGCTTCAAACCTAGAGTTCATTATGGTTCCAACCTGCACCATTATGGAGTGAGATAGCTGCTCTACGTCAATGCTCTGATTTTCAGAGTTGCGATTGTTTAAGTTCCCCTTGGCATTCGTCTCACTGTCAATCCGCAGCTGGGCCACTTCTTGCTTAAGTCCCAACAACTCGGACTTTAGTCGTGCATTCGCCTCTTGCAACTCTCGCATCTCCTCCGTAGTATTTTTCTCGGCCAGAATTTCGACACAAGCTCTTATAGAAGAAGCAGCATCTTTAAGAGCTTTTTGGAATGTGCCTTTTGGATTTTTAGACCTCGTTGCTATACTGCAAACGAGATCTAACTGCTCCTCCGCTCGTTTCTTGAGATCGATAATGGCCTCCACCTCAAGTAAAATCCTCCGGGTACAATTCGTCTGGTGACGCTCTCTTATACGCTCTTGTAGCTCCCTTTCTGCTTCGATCTCCATTTCTCTCCTTTGGAGTCTGAGATAGTCCTCCTTGGCCTTTTTGAGGCCTACATACTGGCCGGTTGTAGGCGGACGACCTCTCCCTCTCTTTGGTGTTACGATCTCCTTAACTGTAAGCACCTTGTCTCCACTCGAACGCTCGATCGAGCTGGAACGGCTCCTCTCCTCAGAGCAGGGCCGTGTCTTTGAGCATGATAACGGTGTCGGGGACTCCCTTGAACCAGCCGTTATCATGCTGGTATCTGAATGATCAGACTCTGCTGTAGTCGTAGTTTGGTGGTCTTTTCCCCCCCCAGAATACGAGGGGAAGACGGAGGCCGAAGCGTCCGTGAGAGATTGCCCGGCTGCTGAGCAGCCGGAACCCTCCTGGGGTAGTTTCTCTTTAAGATTCACCATAATTTATTTTTGATCCTTTAAGGGGTGCGGTCCCCGGAGGACGCCCTCGCCATTACCCAACCCCTCGGTAGGCGTCAAACCTTGGGGTTGACACAAAACAAATACACCGACTTCTCCTAAGACAAAAACAAGACACTCTCGATACAAACAACTATGACTAAGGACCAAACGAAACAAAGACAAAACAACACATCCCCCCCTATTGTCAGCTATGTATCGGGTATAAGCCCCATAGCTGACCCCCGCGCTGGACATTAGCAGACGGCTAACGCGATCCCGAAAGACCGAGTTAACCGTCTCCCAGGGAGCACCGGCCCGTACCGCTTCCAATCCCATCAGACAAGTCCGAATGACATTGATAGCGGACGGGCACACGAGGAGGTTTCCAGCATGGCTCCCCAACCTAACCTAACCTAACCTAACCTTTTTTTTTTTTTTTTTTTTTTACGTGGGGAAATCCAGAAACGGATACCCTGCCGTCTCGGGGGAGACGACCTGGTTATGCCGGGCTCTAACCGGCTAAAACCCCACGGCGTCCTTCTCGTCGCCATATGCGGAGGCCGCGGGAACATCCAACTGGCAATCTTCCGCGACCCCGCGACGATGCGGTCTCATCAGACCCCGTCTCTTTATATGTGGAGGACTTATGGAAATCCTTCAACGGTTCCTCTTTTATTTGGAGTGGCGCGCAAGGACACGCTCGCGCCTACTCGGGCTAGTTTGATGGGTGAAAGATTCCCCCGAATCCATCACCTTCTAGCAAGTGTCAGGGAGGAAGGTGGCGATTGTGAGCCTCCCTTCGACGACCTGGTCTTCGGCGTCGTATGGCTAACGAGCTGTTAGCTTCCCTAACTCTCTCTGCATCTTCCTTTTGGAGCATGACTTGCTCACAGAAATATAATACTGCATCCCATGACTTCCTGCTTTCGGTCATTCTGCGAACCACAGTAGGTATTGAGAGATCCAGTCCTATCACTGCGCTCAAATTTGCTCTCTGTTCGTGCCAGGCCGGGCATTCTTCGAGCGTGTGCTGGGCAGTGTCGACGAGGCAATCGTCGCAATGGTGACATATCGCAGTTGGTTCTCTCCCCGCGACCCGACACAAGTAACTCCCGAAACAACCATGTCCGGTAAGCACCTGCGTCGACCGGTAACTCAGGGCACCAAAGCGTCTGTTCAACCATTTTCTGAAAACGGGAGCAACTGCTTCTATTGTCCTAGTCCCCGCAGTGGGTTCCGCAAGCCTTGCCTCCCATGCTGCGTTAGCGTGATCCAATATTGCACGCCGCATATTCTTCGTGATGCCTGGAAGGAGGCCCGATTCCAGCGCCTCCCCACGAAGATTATAAATCGTCGTGAGGGCCACCGCGCAAAGGTCCCAGGGCAACGATCTGGCCAGGACACAGGCCGCCTCAAACGAGACGGTGCGGTAACCACGAATCAACCTGATCGCCATCGCTCTCTGCGGTTTGCGCAGGAGAGCGATATTCCGGCTATTCAGGGACTCGGACCACACCGGAGCTCCATATAAGGCCATGGACTTCACGACAGAAGTGTACAAGCGCCTACTCAAAATATTGGGTCCTCCCAAGTTCGGCAACAGTTTCCCCAGAGCTGCCGTAGCCGTAAGCAGTCTAGGTGCTAGTCGTTCAAAGTGAGCGATAAAACTCCACCTGCTATCGAGGACGAGACCGAGATATCTCATCGTCGACCCGATGCAGATGCGGTTACCGCCCACATTGATGTAGGCATCTGAAGATGGCGCGTTCCGAGGTCCATGGAAACATAGAGCCTCGGATTTGTTGAGAGCCACCTCAAGTCCTAAGCGGCGGATGCGCTGTACTACGTGCGCCACACCAGCCTCTGCAAGAATTATTGCCTGCCGAGTGGTTTTGGCGCGAGAAGTGACCAATGTGTCGTCAGCGTAGCAGAGTACTTCAATTCCTCTGATGTTGCTGCCCCGCAAAACCCAGTCATAACCGAGGTTCCACAGAAGCGGTCCAAGAACCGAACCCTGTGGAACCCCGCAAGACATTTTTCTAGTTTGCTGCCCCTCACTTGTAGGGTATGTAACTAACCGGTCATAAAGATAGTCCCCTACAATGCGACGCAGGTAGAGAGGGACCCTGTGGTATAAGAGTGCCGTACGTATGCAACTCCAGGGCATGTTGTTAAAGGCATTGGCGATGTCTAAAGACACCGCCAACACTACTTCCCCTCTGGCGACTGCCTCCTGAGCAATGGTTTTAACCCGCAGGATGGCATCTACGGTCGATTTGCCTCTTCGAAATCCGTATTGGTTCTCCGCTAAGTTGGGTCCGGTACTTTCGAGATAATTCACTATTCGCTTGGCAATAATCCGCTCGAATAGCTTACCTACCTCGTTGAGCAACACGATAGGGCGGTAGGACGAGGGGGACTCCGGAGGACGTCCATCTTTTTGGAGCAGCACTAGGCGGCCTGTCTTCCATTTTTGTGGGAACCGCGACTGCATTAGGCACGCTTCTAATAGCCTCCTAAATCTGGATTCAATCTCAGGCAGAGCTAACCCTAACACCCGACCGGGTATCCCGTCTGGACCGGGAGAACCTTTTTTTTTTTTTTTTTTTTTTACGTGGCTAAATCCAGAAACGGATACCCTGCCGCCTCGGGGGAGACGACCTGGTTATGCCGGGTTCTAACCGGCTAAAACCCCACGGTGTCCTTCTCGTCGCCATATTGCCGGGGTCACGGGAACATCCAGTTGGCAATCGTCCGCGACCCGGCGACGAGGCGGTCTCATCAGACCCCGACTCTTTTAAGATGAAGGAACTGAGGACTTCCCTTCACGGTACCTCAGTTTTGAGTGGCGCGTAAAGACACGCACGCACCTACTCGGGCTAGTTTTGTGGGTGGTGAATTCCCCCGAATGCATCACCCCTAGCTGGTGTTAAGGTGGTAGGTGGCGAATGTGTGCCTCCCTACGACGACCCAATCTTCTGCGTCGGATAGTCAACGAGGTGGTAAGCTCCCTTTCTCGTTCCGCATCTTCTTTCTTGAGCATTACTTGTTCGCAGAAAACTTTGACAGCGTCCCACGACCCACTGTTTTCGGTCATCTTGCTAACCACAGTAGGTAGTGATAGATCCTGTCCTATCGCTGCTCTGAGAACGGTTCTCTCATCTTCCCAAGCCGGACATTCCTCTAAAGCGTGCTGGGCCGTTTCAAGGAGGCAATCGTCACAATGGTGACAGACGGCTGTAGGTTCTCTCCCAGCAACTCGACGCAGGTACTCCCCGAAACATCCATGTCCCGTGAGCACCTGCGTCAACCGGAAGCTTAGCGCACCGAAGCGTCGTTGCAGCCACTGGCGTAAGACTGGGGTAACTGCGTCAATCGTCCTTTTTCCAGCAGTAGACTCCGTTAATTTTATTTCCCACGCTGCGTAAGCGTGACCCATTACGGTTCGCCTCATCCTCTCCCGTACTCCTGGACGGAGGCCCGAGACGGACGCCTCCCCATGAAGATTATACATCGTCGTGAGGGCTATCGCGTAAAGGTCCCAGGGCAAGGATCCGGCCAGGATACAGGCGGCCTCATATGAGACGGTGCGGTAACCACGAATCAACCTGATCGCCATCGCTCTCTGCGGTTTGCGCAGGAGAGCGATATTCCGGCTATTCAGGGACTCGGACCACACCGGAGCTCCATATAAGGCCATGGACCTTACGACCCCAGCGTAGAGCTGTCTGCTTAGTGCGTTGGGTCCGCCTAAATTGGGCAGCAACCATCCCAAAGCTATGGTGGTACGCAGTAATTTTGGGATTAATCGCTCAAAGTGGGCGGTAAACTTCCATTTGCTATCGAGGACGAGGCCGAGATATCTCATCGTCGACCCGATGCAAATGCGAATACCGTCCACTGTGATGCCCAGCTCTGAAGATGGCGCATTCCGAGGCCCATGGAAACATAGAGCCTCGGACTTATTAAGGGCTACCTCGAGGCCAAGGCGACGGATACGCCCTACCACATGCTCCACACCAACCGTGGCAAGAATTACGGCCCTCCTGGGAGTTTTGGCCCGAGCAGTCACAAGGGTGTCATCGGCGTAACAGGTGATACTGATACCAGGGATGTTACCACCGCGCAAGACCCAGTCGTATCCAATGTTCCACAAGAGTGGTCCCAGGACGGACCCCTGTGGAACACCACAAGTCATAACTCGCTTCCGCCAGTCCCTTTGTACCGGGTATATGACGGAGCGGTCGGAGAGGTATGCAGCGACAATGCGACGGAGATAAGAAGGTACCCGATGATACCTTAGCGCCTCTCTGATGCAGCTCCAAGACAAGGTATTAAATGCATTGGCTATGTCGAGGGATATCGCCAAGACGACCTCACCGCGGTTCACGGCTTCCTGAGCAGCGGTTTTTACGCGCAGAATTGCGTCCACCGTCGACTTTCCAGATCGGAATCCGAACTGGTTGTCAGACAGGTTAGGACCGGTAATTTGGAGGTGGCTTGCGATTCTAGCGGCAAGTATCCGCTCAAACAGCTTTCCCGCTTCGTCCAGCAGAACAATAGGTCGGTAAGAAGAAAATGAGTCCGGACAACGTCCCACCTTGCTGAGGAGCACTAGACGGCCTGTTTTCCACTGCTGTGGAAACTGCGACTGCAACAGGTACGCGTCCAAAAGACTTCTCAACCGTGGTCCGAGCTCACTTAGAGCAAGCCCTAGTACCCGACCTGGAATTCCATCGGGACCGGGAGCGGTGTTCTTGGCTTTTAGCCTTCTCACCGCTGCACCTAATTCCATTTCAGTCACAAGGGGTATTTCGGGCTCCTCCGTCACATCCCTGCAAGTAGCCATTGACGGTGGAGAGTATTCATTCCTACAAGGAAATAGTGAACATCTCCCTTCTAGCATCTTCTTTCGCGCGTGAGATGCAGATCTTAAGCGCATCTTTTGAGGCAGTGTATGAAGAATACAGTTCAGCTTCAAGATCATGGTTCCTTCGCCTCCTTCTGCGACTACGAGTGTATTGTCGTCTCGCAAACACGCATGCTGCACGAAGCTGCGATATCTCCAAAGACCACCAATACACTCGTTTTAAGGGAGGTTTCAGCCTGGCTCGGGGCATCGACGCATCGCAAACGCATGTCATCGCGCCGCGAAACCAATTCGCTTCCTCCTCTACCTCCTCTACCTACCTAGGGGGAGAGAACCTCGAACCGGATATATCTGTGGTCCGATAAGGTTTCCACATCCTCGAGGACTCTCCAGCGTCTCACACGACTTGCTAATGCAGGACTTGCGAATGACACATCGACGATAGATCCGCCCTGCAGCCGCACACACGTGTGTACAGACCCTCTATTCAGAACAACCAGCCCAGCGCTCGGTAACCATTCTTCTAGTAGTTCTCCACGGGCATCTGTCGCCGAAGATCCCCAGACCGTTGACTTGGCGTTTAAGTCACCAACCACTAATACGGGGCATGGAAGAAACTGCCCTATAATAGCTGTGATTTCTGTCATAAACGCTTCGAATTCTGCAAGAGTTTTGTTGGGTGAGAAATAAGTACCAACCACTAGAATATCATCCAGCACAGCTGCTACACATCCTCTTCTCTTAATGACTCTTGCAGGATTGAGTACACAATTCCCACCAGATGTAACAATTGCTACTAGGTTATCCTTATCACTAACCCAGTTTGGTCTGGCTGGAATAAAATAGGGCTCCGTTATAACAGCTACCTGTATCATCCACTCTGCCAAGCTCTGGAGAAGCAAGTCCTGAGCTCTGGCACAGTGATTGATATTGGCTTGCAGGAAAGAGAACTTAGCCATTATCTGTTCGTGTTGTTACCAGCTCTTTCCCTGACCTCGCGCTAGGTGATGTGGGCCTTTGAGACTGGGCATTAGCCGCGCGTCTTATCGACATAACGTTTCTCACGTTCTTGTCGGAACAGGGTTTGCTGCCCACGGTGTGATTGGCAGGTCTATTGCAACTAGCACAAAGTATGCAATGCGGTGCTGCAGAGCAGTTGCTTGCCTTGTGGCCAGATTTCGAGCACCGAAAGCATAACCCGCTGCGATCTATTGGAGCAGTGCAACTTTCTCTCAGGTGCCCTTCCTCAAGACACCGCCAACAACGTCTGGATCTTGTTGCGAGCAGTTTTACTCTTGCAGACACCCATCCAATTAAAATCCGACTTCTACTAACAATTTCTCGGGCTGCAACAACCGGACACCGTACCCAGATTGTATATAGGCCTTTGAAATCCTTTCGTATTTCTCCGCTGGTGATATGATTTTCGGGGCAGCCGCCAACGCGGGAAATGGCCGCAACAACTTCTTCTTTAGTGACGGAGTCGTCCAGCTCAGAAATACGCACTTCTGCGCATTTCCTGACCCTGGACACTCGAACGTCATCCTTGTTAAGAATGTTGCAGAGTCGCTTCGCCATCTCGTCGGCCTTATCGCTGCTGGCGGCACCGGAGATTTCTAACATCCTTGCTCCCGTGGCGGTCTTTCTGACACGGATGGCGGTGAGTCCTAGTCCAGAGAGATCCGTTTCCTTTGCTTTGCGAAGAATGCTCGCATAGGACTCTCCTCTTTCTTCAGCTCCCGGCTGCAAGGCGATGACTATGGCAGCAGATCGCGGTGGCCGCAGTTGAGTCGGTTTTTTCTTCTTCACCGTGTCATCTCTCCTGCCTCGTGTTCCAGCCGATTTCTGAAACCTTCTTTTCCGCTTCGTGACCTTAACCCAGCCTTCATCAACTCCTTCAGTAGCGTCAGGCACTCGATCAGGTTTTGTCTGCGGTTGTTTCGGGTTCTTTTTAGGTTTCCCTTTAGCTTTCCCCTTGTTTTTGCCTTTTCCAGTGTTTGGGTCCTGGTATGGATTCAGTGACATAGGCGATTGCTCTAGAGCTACTGAACCTGGCGGTTCCATAGGAGCCTCAAGACTTAGTGGCAGGCCAATACGCTTTCCTGAGACAAGCTTTTCCTCTAATGCCTCAAATCTTGCATTCACTATGGTTCCGACTTGGACCATAATGGAGTTCGAAAGTTGCTCAACATCAATATCGTGGTTAGCTCGGACTTGACCATTTCCTTGTTTCTGAGACTTGGCTGTCATCTCCTTAACAGCACGGAGCTGGGCAACTTCCTCTTTCAGTTCCGATAACTCGGACTGCAGCCGCACATTTGCCTCCTGCAAATGACGCATCTCCTCGGTGGAGTTGTTTTCAGAAAGACCCTCTACACAGGCCCTAATAGACGACGCCGCGTCTTTCAAAGCTTTTTGAAATGTTCCTTTTAGATTTTTAGATCTCGTTGCTATACTGCAGACGAGATCTAGCTGCTCTTCTGCCTTTTTCTTCAGGTCAAAAATTGCCTCCACCTCACAAGAAATTCTTTGAGTGCGTTTCGTCTGAAGACGCCCTCGGATACGTTCTTGAAGCTCTCTTTCAGCCTCAATCTCTAACTCCCTCCTTTGGAGTCTGAGGTAATTGAGGTAATCCTCCTTGGCCTTCTTAAGGCCAACATATTGGACCGGGAGAACCTTTATTTTTTTTTTTTTTTTTTTTTTTTTTTTTTTTTTTTTTTTTTTTTTTTTTCGTCTGGAACCCTCATGGGTTTCACCGCATTCCAGGGGAGAGGAAGGCGGTGGGTATGTGAGACTCCTACTCACTAAACCAGACGGTCAACACATCGCCGTGTGGAGGAGCGCCACGGGAACGCCGAAGCATACATCCGCGTTGCTCCAACGGCAGGCAGCGCCAAGTAGGCGGCCACCACCCCCCCAAATGGAGCGGCGCAAACTGTTGACCGGGATGCGCCCCACTCCGATGGTCGGCTTGTTTTCTGGCGAGGAGCTCCCCTGCTCCCCGCCCAAGCCGACCGAGCCAGATCGTTTTGGACGACCTTTATCTCCGAGCCGACGGCAAGCCGCCGAGCTCAGAATCAAGGAAGTCCGATCCGACTCATACCCACTAGAGCCCCGGCCCCGAGATGGGACCGTGGCGAGTGGCGGACTTCGCAGTCCACCACCCGTACCGGGGGCTACGGCGGCAGACGGCGCTCGTGAGCGACACGCCTGCGCCCCACCCTCCTCCGGCGCATCGGTAGAGCGGCTCCGTCCTCCTCCCTGAGCCTCTCCGCCGCCTCCTTCTCTGACATCACGACCTCGCAGAAGGAACGCACCGCACCCCACGCCTCTTCGCTCGAGACCATGGCCTTGACCACGGCCGGGAGCGAGAGGTCGGACCCGATGGAAGCCACGAGTGTAGCACGCGGCTCCGCCCAATGCCGGCACGAAGCCAGCGTGGGCTGCGCCGTATCCTCGGCGCAGCCGCACTCGTGGCACATCATCGTGGGCTCACGACCCGCCACCCTAAACAGGTACCTCCCGAAGCATCCGTGCCCCGAAAGGATCTGCGTCAGGTGGAAGGTCATCACCCCGTGCCTACGACCGACCCAGTCCGAAAGGATGGGACCGATCGCCAGGGCAGTCGATTTACCAGCGCCGGGCACTCTGAGCCTCTCTCGCCATGTGACGAGCAGCTGCTCCTGCGCCCTGGCCCTCCAATCCGACTCCCCACCCTCCCCCCGAAGACGGGCATCCCTCCTCCGTCGATACGCCTCCGCCAGCGTCAAAGCGTCCAGGTCCCACGGTGGGGTCCCGGCCAGAGCGCAGGCCGCCTCGCACGAGATGGTGCGATACCCCCGGATCACCCTGACAGCCATGACCCTCTGCGCTCTGCACAAGAGGGCCCGGTTGCGGGAGTCGATGCTATCGGCCCATATTGGTGCCCCGTAGAGCGCCATGGACTTTATCACCCCGGTGTACAGACGCCGGCAGCTCAGGCTCGGTCCCCCGACATTTGGGAGGACGCGACACATCGCTCCGGCTGCCCTAACTAGCTTCGGCGCTAGGCGCCGAAAGTGCTCGTCGAAGCTCCATCGACTGTCGAGGACGAGTCCAAGGTACTCCAAGGAACGCCCGACGGCGATGGAAACTCCTCCGACCACCACACTCGACCCGGCAGGAGGTGCGTTCCGTGGCCCGTGAAAACACACAGCGACGGATTTGTGCAATGCAACCTCCAGCCCCAACCTCCTAATGCGTGCCACTACCTGCGCGACCCCAGCCGTTGCCAGAACACTGGCCTCCCGGTAGCTGTCGCCGCGTGCCGTTACGAGAGTGTCGTCGGCGTAACAGGTTACTTCGACACCCCGTAAGTTGGCACCGCGCAGCACCCAGTCGTAGCCGATGTTCCACAGGAGAGGTCCGAGAACCGACCCCTGGGGAACACCGCACGACACCTCCCTACGAATCCAGCCGTCGCCAGACGGGTAGCAGACGGCGCGGTCGCAGAGGTAATCCGCTACGACGCGACGCAAGTACCCGGGCACGGCGTGGAACCTCAGCGCCTCCAAAGTGGTCGCCCAGGGAAGGGTGTTGAACGCGTTGGCGATATCGAGAGACACCGCCAACACCACCCCGCCCCGAGACACCGAGGCCTCAGCCAGGCCCCTCACCCGACCGACAGCGTCGAGGGTGGACCTGCCCTTGCGAAAGCCAAATTGATGGTCGCTGAGATCCCGACCGGACTCCCCCAAGTGCTTGACGAGACGAGCGGATAAAACCCGCTCAAAGAGCTTACCCGCCTCGTCGAGAAGCACTATCGGCCGATATGCCGAAGGCTCGGCAACCGGCCGCCCCTCCTTGCGCAACAGCACCAGTTTCCCACCCTTCCACGTCCGCGGGAACCGGCCCTGCTGCAAACATGCGTTGAAGAGGCGCAGCATTAGAGGCTCTAAATCCCCTAGGGCCAAGGCCCAGGCGCGACCGGGGATGCCGTCGGGTCCCGGCGCAGTGTTCTTCGACCGAAGTCGAAGCACTGCAGCCCCAAACTCACCCCCGGAGACATCCCGTGCTGCGTCCCAACGCTCCTCCTCCACCTCCTCAGTCGCCGGCGCCATACGAGGTACCCGATGGTCGGTACCTCGAGGGAACAATGCCGTGACTACGGACTCCAGCAACGCCGGCTGGAGAGTCTTGGTCAGCGGAGGGGCCCACGGTCGAAGCTTTCGCCTCACCATCTTGTACGGCCTCCCCCACGGGTCCCTGTCCAGGGACTCCACCATCTCCGCTTCGGCCAGGTCTTTGGCTTTGGCAATGGCCGCTACGAAAGCCAGCACTGCCTCCCGATATCGAGTATAGTGCTGACTCTCAAGCTCTTGGTCTCGTCGCCGCCGCCTCCGACATCTGGTGTACTGGCGCCTGAGAGCCACGCAGGACTCTCGGAGCCGCGATAGCTCCTCAAACCACCAGTACACGCCGCGCTTCGGAGTCGCGGAGCGTACGCGGGGCATCGCCGCATCGCAGATGTGCGACATGGTCTGGCCCAGACGCGCAGCTTCCGCCTCTACGTTCACAGCGCCTTCCGGCGCTCCTACCCAGGCCTGGACCAGGGCAGCCTCCGCCAGCGCCTCCCTGTCCAGACGTTTCAGGGCCCATCGCGGGCCCTCTTCGCGCGAGGGTCGACTAGGGGCATTCGGCGGGGCGGGGAGTGCGGAGACGTCGAACCTCACGTTGCGGTGGTCCGACAACGTCTCCACATCCTCCATCACCCGCCAGCCTCGGATACGGCGCGCCAGGGTGGGATCGGCGAACGTGATGTCGACGATCGAACCACCCTGTTGCCGCACGCACGTTTGTACTTACCCGCGGTTCAGGACAAGTCCGGACGCGACTACCCAGTCTTCGAGAAGCTCTCCACGTGCGTCCGTGGCCGGGCAACCCCAAGCCATGGATTTGGCATTGAGGTCCCCGACCACGAGGACCCGACCGGGGCCACTCCTCCCGACGAGGGCGCCGACTTCGACCAGAAACTGTTCGAAGTCGGCGACACTGCGATTCGGAGAGAAGTAGACCCCGATCAGTGTCACGTTTCCGACGAGAGCCGAGACGTAGCCTCGACCCTTCGTCACTCCTCCGAAGACCGGGGATCCGGCCGCTGTCCGGGTCATCCCACGAGTATTGAGGAACTAAAATGTCAGCCCCGGCAGAGCCTCTTGCCCGGGTAACCCTAATACACCTGGAAGGTCGGGTGGTATTCCAGGGTTGTGCGCTAGCGACTGATGAACTCCCCAGCCTCTCTTTCGAGCACCCCGACGTCACGCAACGAAACGCCGAGAATTGAGGATTTTTTATAGAGGTTTACTCCTCCCGGTCCGGCCAATTAAGGCAAGACAGCCACACCTGCAGAAGTTTACGACTCGACGGTGGCAAAAATGCCTGTCCGGCTGCACAGTGAAGTACCCACCGGACTTGTCGACCGACCGGCAACAGGGCCACCGCTAACGGCGGCCACTGATCCGGACATGCCCTCGACCATTCGCCACTGGCATCGGGTCCGGGCCAAAACGTCCCTAAAACTAAAACTAGCTACGGTACTACAACTACTACTAGCTACCGCTAACTACTTCTAGCTACTGCTTCCCAGGTCTGAACTCCGTCCACAGCGGACCCGCGAACGAGCCCGCTGCAGGGAGAGACGGGACCCCGCATCCCAATACCCCGAGACCGAGCGCCGAAACACTCACTAAGGGGTACCGGCCCCCCCCGACCAGCCAGGAGCAATCACTCAAGGTCTGGCCTCCCATCGACTGCCCCAGAAGGAGGCAGCCGAAAACACCTCCCCACGCTAGCCAAGAACCTCCGTTCTGATCGCCACGGACACGAAGACCATGAAAACCAGACCAAGCCACCTTGGTAGCGTTTCGTCGACTATGTTCCTCATAGCCGACCCCCGCGCTGGACATTAGCAGACGGCTAACGCGATCCCGAAAGACCGCATTAACCGTCCCCCAGGGAGCACCGGCCCGTACCGCTTCCAATCCCATCGGACAAGTCCGAATGACATTGGTAGCAGACGGGCACACGAGGAGGTTTCCAGCATGGCTCCCCCCCCCCCCCCCGCAACAGGCACAATCTGCCCTCTTTCCAGGCCTTCGGGAACTGTCCAGTGCGCAAACAAAGGTTGAACAGTTCCCGAAGCCTGCCCCCCAGGTATTCCAGGGCGAGGAATAGAACTCGCCCCGGAATACCGTCCGGCCCCGGCGCAGTACTGCGGGCTCGGAGACGACTCAAGGCGACCTCCAGCTCGGCCTCCGTGATGTCCGGGACAGAACCCATCCCCCATTAGAAGAAGGGGGGGCCATCACGGGAGGCGAGTGGCCGGTGGATTCCGGGAATAGGTCCCCCACCAGCCGCTCGAGGAAATCCGGCTGAAGGGACTCCATGACCGGGGCGCAAGCGGCGCGGAGTTTGTTCCGCGCCACCCGATACGGGCGCCCCCATGGGTCCCTATCGAGACCTTCCAGGATCTCCTCCCGAGCCAGGTCCTTCGCCTTCCGAATCGCCAGCCGCAGAGTCGACTTCGCTTCGCGATAACGACTCCGCAGCTGGGCCTCCAGGTCCGGGTCGAAGCCGTGACTACGGCGACACCGGACGAAGGCCCTCCGAGCCCTGCAACAGGCCGTCCGAAGTTCAGCTATTACGGACGACCACCAGTACACTGCTCTGTGCCGGGGCCTAGACCCCACCCTCGGCATGGCCGCATCGCAGACCCGTGATAGGGCCTCGCGCATGCGGCCAGCCGACACCTCCACGTCGGTTTCCTCGTTGGGCGGATCGGGAAAGGCCCAGCTCTGAACGATGGCTGCCTCCCTGGCCATATCCTGACCAAAACCCGCAACCACAGCCACGGAACCGCTAGTGTCCCCCGCCCAGTTGGAATTAGGGGGGACATAGTAGGGCTCACAGGCCACCGCTATACTGATATCCCACTCCGCCATTGCCTGGATGAACAAATCCTGGGCCCTGGCGGAGTGGTTCAGGTTCGCCTGTAGGAAGCCATGTCGTCGTCTATTCATGACGACATGGCTTCAACTGGCGCCTGTAGGCGCCCTCTGCTTGGGGCAGCTGGGGAGGAACCAGCTGCATTTCCTCTTTTACGGGGAGCCTTGCAGGCTCGGCTCCCCAGTTCGTGCCCCGCCTGGAGACCGAGGTCTGCACAGACGGCGCACCGAAGGACTCCGGTGCAGCTGTCGCGGGTATGCCCCGACAAGCCGCACCGGAAGCAGACGTCGCTCCTGTCGACTCCCGATGGGCAGAGCGCCCGAGTGTGCCCCGGTTCTTGACACCGGTAGCACCTCATCGGACGCTCCTCTAGGAGCTCGACCCTGGCCGAGCTCCATCCCACCAGGAGTCTGCCCGCACCCAAAACAGTCTTCGCGACGTCGATAGGGCAACGGGCAACAACGGAGCCCGTGGCCCCGTAGCCCCAGCGAATCTCGCCCACAAGGACTGATTCGCTGGGGCATTTTGCAGCACGGCAAATCGCCACCTTCACTTTTTCGGAGGTGGCGGAATCGTCCAGGCCCCCAACTCTTACACTAACCCGTTTGACGGGCTGGACGACGTCCGCCACCCCGTCCAGCACCGAGCGGAGGGAGCGGGCCAGTTTTTCGGCTTTTTCTGGAGCCGCCTTGGGCAACTCCAGAAGTCTGGCCCCCGTGGCAGACCTACGAATCTTAAGCCCAGCCTCGAGCCCAATCTCGCCGAGGTCTATTTTCTCGGCGGCGCGCTCAAGGACCTGGGCGTAGGTCACCCCCTTAGCTGCAGCTCCGGTCTGCAGCGTGATAATTACCGCCGGCGACCGAGAGGACGGCAGCTTCGGAGGGGGCTTTTGGCCCTGCACGGGCTGGCTGGCCATACCGCCCTTTCCTCGCCCTCCCTTTCTAGCCTTCCTCGTCTGGAGGCCAACCGGTGTCGGCTGCGTCCTTGGGGCCACCGATGACTGGGCCACCGAAGCTGGGAACACAGTCCTGGGGCCCCTCTTAGTACCCCGCCGCACCACAGAGTACCAAGCCTCGGTGGTGACGGGAGCAGGCGCCGGCGTTAAAACTGCCAGCGTTCCAGCCGACACCCCAGGCTGCGCACTCCGCCACGGTGTGACGAGCCGTGTCGACGGACTCGTCACAGTGGTGGCAGGACGGGGCCGCCTCCCTTCTTGCAATCTTGTGCAGGTACTCACCGAAGCACCCGTGCCCCGTGAGCACCTGCACAAGACGGAACGTCAGAGTCGCGTGTCGCCGGTTGATCCAACGATCCAAGTGGGGGCGAACTGCCCCCACTGTCGTCAGACCGGCGGCAGGGGACTCCAGGTCCCTCGTCCACCGTCGAATCAGGGCTCGGTGAGCTGAAGCCCTGATTCGAGCTACCTCGGGCCTAACCCCCGTGGTCCTGGCTTCCGCCCGGTGCCAATACACTCCGGCGAGCACCTCCGCCTGCAGCTCCCAAGGCGGATCGCTCGCCAGGAGTGTGGCCGCAGTGTACGACACTGTACGGTACCCCCTGATCATCCTCACCGCTAAGACCCTCTGCGTCCTTCGCAAGAGAGTCTTGGAATCGGCGGTGAGGGACCCCGACCATATGGGGGCACTGTACAGCGCCATGCTCCTCACGATGCCGGCATAGAGTCGCCGGCACGGAGCCTGCGGCCCACCGACGTTGGGCAGAAGCCTTCCCAAGGCAGCCGCGGTGGACAGTAACTTCGGGGCCAGAAGGGAGAAGTGAGCCCCGAAGTTCCATCTTCCGTCCAGGGTGAAACCCAGATATTTTAACTGGGCCTTCACCACCACCTCCTGACCCTGGACGGAGATGGACGCCCGGCGAGGGGGACCCCGGCGAGGGCCGTGGAAGAGGATGGCCTCCGTTTTGGATACGGAGACCTCCAATCCCAACAGCCCTATGCGGTCCGCAACCAGCGTAGCGCCGACTGTTGCCAGACGGGCCGCCTCCGCATACGTCCCTCCCCTGCATGTGACGAGGGTGTCGTCTGCGTAACATAACACCCTCATCCGCGGCAGGAGAGGACAGCGGAGCAGCCAGTCGTACCCGAGGTTCCACAAGACGGGGCCCAAGACGGACCCCTGTGGAAGACCGTGGCATACGCTACGCCGGTATATCCGCTGGTCGCCGCCAACCCACAGGACCTCTCTGTCCTGCAGGTAGGCCCCCAACAGTCTCCGAAGATAGGGAGGCACTCCATGGAACCGGAGTGCCTCAACCAATGTCTCAAACGGAAGACTGTTGAAGGCATTGGCGACGTCCAGCGACACCGCCAGGACCACGTCCCCCTCGCGAGTTGCCTCTTGGGTCAGGTCTCTCAGAGCCTTCAGGGCGTCGATCGTCGATCGACCCGCCCTGAAGCCGAACTGGGCATCCGAGAGACCCGGCCCCACCTCCTCGAGGTGTTGGACGAGACGGGCAGAGAGAATTCTCTCGAAGAGTTTGCCCGTCTCGTCCAGCAGCACGATTGGCCTGTACGCGGAAGGGGAGTCGGCAGAACGACCATCCTTCCGCAACAGGCACAATCTGCCCTCTTTCCAGGCCTTCGGGAACTGTCCAGTGCGCAAACAAAGGTTGAACAGTTCCCGAAGCCTGCCCCCCAGGTATTCCAGGGCGAGGAATAGGACTCGCCCCGGAATACCGTCCGGCCCCGGCGCAGTACTGCGGGCTCGGAGACGACTCAAGGCGACCTCCAGCTCGGCCTCCGTGATGTCCGGGACAGAACCCACCCCCCCATTAGAAGAAGGGGGGGCCATCACAGGAGGCGAGTGGCCGGTGGATTCCGGGAATAGGTCCCCACCAGCCGCTCGAGGAAGTCCGGCTGAAGGGACTCCATGACCGGGGCGCAAGCGGCGCGGAGTTTGTTCCGCGCCACCCGATACGGGCGCCCCCATGGGTCCCTATCGAGACCTGCCAGGATCTCCTCCCGAGCCAGGTCCTTCGCCTTCCGAATCGCCAGCCGCAGAGTCGACTTCGCTTCGCGATAACGACTCCGCAGCTGGGCCTCCAGATCCGGGTCGAAGCCGTGACGACGGCGACACCGGACGAAGGCCCTCCGAGCCCTGCAACAGGCCGTCCGAAGTTCGGCTATTTCGGACGACCACCAGTACACTGCTCTGCGCCGGGGCCTAGACCCCACCCTCGGCATGGCCGCATCGCAGACCCGTGATAGGGCCTCGCGCATGCGGCCAGCCGACACCTCCACGTCGGTTTCCTCGTTGGGCGGATCGGGAAAGGCCCAGCTCTGAACGATGGCTGCCTCCCTGGCCATTTCCCGATCCAAACGCTTAATTGCCCAACGAGGAAAGCGACTCCCCCCCCGCGGTGGCCCGGCCTGATCTGGCCAGGAGGTGGAGATCTCAAATCGGACGTATAGATGGTCCGAAAGAGTCTCCACCTCCGTCTCGACTCTCCAGTCGACGACCGTACGTGCGACAGCTGGGGTGGCGAACGAAACGTCCACCACAGAACTCCCTTGCTGTCGCACGCAGGTCGCATCGGTCCCTCTATTGAGGAGGGACAGACCGGAGAGGAGCGACCAGGCCTGGACGGCCCTACCCCTAGCGTCCGTGGCGTCGTTCCCCCAGGCCGCGGATTTGGCGTTCAGGTCGCCGAGGAAGATGAGCTTCCCCGACGCCTGTCTGCCAATCGCCGCACTGACGGAGTCGAGAAAAGTCTCGAACTCCGCCAGTCGACGATTGGGGGAGAAGTAAGCGCCGATGACGACGTACTCCCCCCACCGCGCCACGACCAAACCCGGGCCAGTCTCCAAGGTGGAGAAAGGGGGACCGGGACCAGAACCCGCAACCACAGCCACGGAACCGCTAGTGTCCCCCGCCCAGTTGGAATTAGGGGGGACATAGTAGGGCTCACAGGCCACCGCTACACTGATTTCCCACTCCGCCATGGCCTGGATGAAGAGATCCTGGGCCCTGGCGGAGTGGTTCAGATTCGACTGTAGGAAGCCATGTCGTCGTCTATTCATGACGACATGGCTTCCACAGGCGTCTGCTGACGCGCACCTCTTGGGGCAGCTGGGGAGGGACCAGCTGCCTTGCCTTTCTTCCGGGGAGCTTTGCACGCTCGGCTCCCCAGTTCGTGTTCCGCCTGGAGACCTAAGTCTGCGCAGGCGGCACACCGAAGAACACCGGTGCAGCTGTCACGGTTATGCCCTGACAAGCCGCACCGGAAACAGACCTCACTTCTATCCACTTCTGATGGGCAGAGCGCCCGTGTGTGCCCCGGTTCCTGGCACCGGAAGCATCTCATTGGGCGCTCCTCGAGGAGCTCCACCCTGGCAGAGCTCCAGCCCGCCAGAAGTCTCCCCGCGTCGATAAGCGACTTTGCCGCGTCCACAGGGCAACGGCCAAATGCAACGCCCATAGCCCCGTTGCCCCAGCGAATCTCTCCAACTCGGAGGGACTCGCTAGGGCAATTGGTGACGCGGCAAATCGCGGCCACTACTTTTTCTTTAGTGGCAGAGTCGTCCAGACCCCCCACCTTTACCATCACCCTCTTCACGGGTCGGACGACATCTGCCACTCCGTCTAAAACCGTCCGGAGGTTGGCCGCCAATCTTTCGGCTTTTTCTGGAGCCGCCTTTGGCAGCTCCAGAAGCCTGGCTCCGGTGGCTGACCTCCGGATCTTAAGTCCGTCCTCGAGCCCCAACTCTCCGAGATCTACCTTCTCGGAGGCGCGCTCGAGGAGCTGGGCATAGGTCACCCCCTTGGCCGCCGCCTCGGGCTGCAGTGTAATGACCACTGCAGGTGACCGAGGGGACGGCAGCTTGGGGAGGGACCCTTGGCCCGGTCCAGTTTGACCGGTCTTGCTGCCCTTCTTCTTCCGCCCCTTATTGTTTCCCTGCTTCGGTGGTCCAGCGGTTACGACTCGCTGAGCCACCGAAGCTTGGACGACAAGAGCAGGGCCAACGGGCTTGTTGGCCCTTTTCTATCCCCGCTTCACCACACAGGACCAGGTCTCGGTGGTGGCGGCGGACGGAGCAGTTTTCGGCACTTTAGCCGACGCCGGTCGTGCCGTCGCGCCTGCAGACCTCTTTTGCCGCGACTCAGTAACCGCTGCCGCACTAGCCCTGCGGTCCGCTGCTAAGGGCGGACGCATTACCCTCTCAGGGAGGAGGCGCTCCTCGATGTTGGCGAACCGGGCGTTCACCATCACCCCCACCGAGGACACAATGGAGCGCCTCAACTCCTCTATACAGTCCGCGTCCAAAGAGGGCGCGGATAAGGCAGCGGGAGCGGCAGCGGCCGAGGATTTCGCTGCCGCCGTTTTAAGCTCCACAAACTCCCGCCTGTGGGCTTTAATTTCCGCCTTTAGGGCCTCCACCTCGCGGATCAGGCGGGAGTTAGCAGCCCTCAGGTGGCGGGTCTCGTCAGCCTCAGTCCGGCTGACGAGGGTATCCACCACCTCCAGCAAGTCCCGCGAGGCTTCCTTAAGGGCCTTGATCATCGTGCCCTTAAGGTTGCCGGACTTACGGCTGACTTCCAAGATGGAAGCAGCGCATTTTCCCGCCACAGCTCTTAGCTCCTGGGCCCCCAGGGAGTCGGGGTCAGGCCTACGAGGGCCCTGCAGAGCTTCCTCCTCAGAGCACGTCGCGTTGCCGGAGGAAGGCGCCTGCTTACGAAAAGCCCGTGCTGCCAGCGCCTTCTCCATTTCCGCATCCTCGGCTTCGAGGGCAAGGGCCTGTAAATCGGCCTTCGCCCGCGAGAGGCCAGTCCCCCGAGTGCTCGCAGTGACGCGTCCACGACGAGCAGTGTTGCATTTGGAAAATGCAACACTGAACTCGGAGTCGCTATCCGACGCGCCACTGGTAAACTCGACTACCCCGCTAAGGGGTCGCTTGCGCGAACCGTCGACCTCGTGGTCGGACATGATGCCCGAACCACAGAGGTCTCAGCGGACACACAAAAGCCTTGAAAAAGGCAACAAAAACACAAAAAGAAAGGACTCACACGTAAGAAAAGAAAACCACGAAGAATACAACAAAAACACCAAAAAACGCAAAAACGACAAAACCATCGGGGCCCTGAAAAGGGCCTTTTGAAATACCGAAGTAAACAGCAAGATAAAACACCAAAACCAAACCACTGAGCATCAAGAAAACCTCTCCAACCTAACCTAACCTAACCTAACCTAACCTAACCTAACCCCAGTTCCGCACTCCCCGCAGTCGCGACAACACCTGTACACTAACGCTCCGCACTCTAAGTCTTTATAAAATAACTTTAAAAAATCATAATAGTGGTGAAAAGTGACCGTTCGTTTTAGTGCTATATACCAAATTGTGCGCAAAAATACGATCTATTGTGCAGTGAAAGAATTTCGGAAATCGGACACTTTTTGGACACATTTTAGACCAAAAAAAAACTGTTAAAAGTGAAAATTTCAAAACTTTGAAAAATAACGCTGAAAAATCTAAAGCGGTAACATATATTTTTTTATTGTGCGCCTGGATACCCACCAACTGGCTCTACCATACGAGTCGTAAGAATATAACGTAGTTTGTCTGGTCTTCAAAAGACCTTTAAATAGAGTCCAAACACGGGTATATTAGGACGAAGGAGACGAAGTTAGTAAATTGTATGTACATTTCGGCCGCCATCTTGGAAAATTTCAAAACTGTGTAACTTCGTAACCAAGATAGCTAGGACTTCGGGGTTTTTGGGGGTCTTGTAGACTGTACGAGGAGACGTGCAGGGGAGCCTGCACGTCTCCTCGTACAGTCTACAAGACCTGTAGTTTTTAAGCAAGAAATTTTTCTAGACTCTACTAGTAGAGTAAACCCTACGTTATTGTAGAGCAGAACGGGGCAAGCTCGGTGAGCCCACGCATGCCTTTGTCGGCCACTTGCAACCGGAGATATCGTCGTTTACAACTTTTTTCCGCCATATTGGCTGCCATATTGGGAAACTTCAGAAGCGATTATCTCCGGAACCAAGGGTCGTACGGAGACGCGGTTTTCGCTGCTAGTTTAAGCGCAGCAAAACCTATAGATTAGTACCATTTTGACGGCTCTGCATAGAGTCACCAAAGTTTTTATTTTTAGACTCTACAAAATTTTGTTTTGTTGCTTTTTTGAACTGTACTGACTAGCCTTTGGGTGACTCAGACCTGACAGTCAACGGGTACCTCTACATACCCAAATATTGTAATTGACATTGGCTGCGCCAATTAATAACAAGCTTTATTGAGCATTCTAGTTTATTTTATTTTATTTTATTTTTGCTTTAACACAAACCTTGACCCACACCTCCGGAATGTTCGGAGTGGCGAGAACCCCGACAAAGTCCGCAGACAAGACCAGGTCTCCGCAGAAGCCGGCCGCATCAAACGTTAGGCGAAGCATTGGAGAGTGGGAGTCGGCCAGCACGACCCCAGCCGCCTCTCCAATAGCTAGGATGCATCGGGCAAACTCCGCGAATCCCCCACCTGATGTAACTCATCTGCCAAAAGCGAAGGCTACTGCGGTACGCAAACCTTTGACAGAGACACGCACTCAGATGGAGTCGCAGAATTTGGGACGGGTTGCTGAAGCAAAAGCCCTCCTGTTAAAAGGAAAACTAAATTTGAACAACTCGGGCAACATAAAAAGGGAAATAAAAACTGCGGTCATGGAGATTTTGGACCGTCTATATCAACTAGTGAAGGAGGCAGACAGAGATACCGGACTTCAAACAAAGACGGGGATAAGTAAAGTTGGGACTTCGGATGGAGAAGCTCTGCCGAAACATACACACTCTACCTTTTTGGTAGAAACAAACAAGAACGTAGAACTTAGGGACCTTAAGAAGCAAATAGAGGAACATACGATGTTGCTCAAAGAAAATGGCGAAAAGATGGCAGAGCTAAAGGCACAGATGGAGAGTCAGAAGGAGGTTTTAACCCAAGCACGGACGTATGCCAACGCAACGGCAAACTGTGTCAGCGCCCCGACGCCAAAGCGTAATGCGCTACACTCAGTGGTAGTCACGTCCCAGGAAGAGACCGAGTCAGGAGAGGAAGTCCTAGAAAGGGTGAGAAAAGCGGTTAATGCGAAAGAAGGATGGGTGAAAGTCGAAAGAGTAAGAAAGGCAAGAGACAGGAAAATTATAATGGGATTTGAAAGTAAAGAAGAAAGGGACAAAGTTAAAGCACGTCTAGAAGAAAAAGCGACAGGCCTCCTTGTCGAGGAAGCAAGGAATAAAAACCCGCTCTTGATCCTCAGAAGCGTACTGTCCACCAATTCGGATGAGGACCTCAAAAAAGCTTTCGAGAACCAGAACCGGGGTATTCTGAGCGGCCTGGACGAAGAGGAACGCCGCTTAGAAATAAAATATCGTAAGAAAGCAAGGAACCCCCACACCACCACCGTCGCACCACCATTATGGCAGAGAGTCGTGTCCGCGGGCTATGTGCATGTGGACTTGCAAAGAATACGAGCGGAAGATCAGTCGCCGTTAGTGCAGTGCACACGGTGTCTCGGGTACGGGCACGGCAGGAAGTACTGCAAGGAACCCTCCGACCTGTGTAGCCACTGCAGCGGGCCCCACATGCGATCCGAATGTCCGGACTGGGCAGCAGGATTGGAACCGTCATGCAGAAACTGCAAGGTTGCTAAACATGACCAGACGACACACAACGCGTTCAGCGAATCCTGCCCAGTAAGAAGGAAATGGGACGCCATAGCGAGGTCTTTAGTAGCGTATTCATAAGAGCGATACAAAATAGCTTGAACTACGAAAAAACCCGGAACTCAATTTAGACCGAGTTTAATGAAAAGTCAGCCAAATTGATCAGGGACTTTAGACTTACTCCTGGACAGCAAAGTTATAGATAAAAGATTTATGTAAAATTATAGTAATTAGATAGATATAAGCGAACAATAAAATAGATAGCAAAAGAAAATATGTCTACTAAATATTGTGTATATTTAAGTAGAGTATATATAAATAAGTAAATGTAATGTAATGTAGAACTATATAAACCAGATGTTAGTCACAGAGAAACTGTCAAGTAGAGTAAGATTAGGTAGTTAAGTAGATATTAAGTTGAAGTGTTAGAAATAAAAGTATAGAATACTAGGGGCGCCAACAAACCCTCAATTTCGACTTGCTGCGCTCGCGAAATCTCGGGTGCCGTTTGCATATTGAGCGAAGCGAGCCCAGTGTGTTCACTTATCGTTTCCCATTGACTTCAATGGGATATCAGTTTTTTGACATGACAATAAAAAAAATATATTTTTTTTTGACATTTTTCAAAAAATTTTTTTTTAAAAACCATCTCCTAATATGTGTCTTTTTGTTTGCAAAGTTTCATAATTTTCCGTCAAGTAGTTTTTGAGCCAATTCGTGACAAAGAATGCAAAAAGTCTCCAGTAAAACGCTTCGCTCACTTCGTTCGCTTAGCTCAATAAATTAAACATAGACGTAACCAAGAACTTTTTGCCTAGTATAGATAAAACTTTTTGTAAAAATTAGCCGTAAAATCGGAAAATTAAGTTAGTTGAAACTGTATTAAATCACACAGAGTAGTCCATTTATTTACCCTAGAATTAGAAAAAAGAAATAAAGAAAACAATCTAGAGATAGTCAGCAATCCCAGCTGTTAAAAGTGAGAATGAGTGATGAAAGCTAGAAAGATACAGTATGAGGAATGGAAGTGCGAGAGGAATGCTTGCGAGAACTGGAATGGAAGTGTAATAACAAAGTCTGCGGCACTAATCGCCGGAGGTAGGAGAAAAACAAAAAAAAAAAAAAAAAAAAAAAAAAATACCTAACCTAACCTAACCTTGGGGGGCCAGAGTTAGTACCACATTTAGGTAGAGCAAAGCGAGACGTTACAAACAAGCCCACGCACGTCGCCGTCGCATTCCTGTGGCCGGAGATATCGCCTCTTTCATCTCTTTTCCGCCATATTGGCTGCCATATTGGAATAATTCAAACGCGATTATCTCCGGATCTAGAAGGCGTACGAGGACGCGGTTTTCGCCGCTGATTGTAGCGCGGCAAGACCTTCTAAATTGTATATATACGGACGACTCTACATAGAGTTCAAAATTTTTCTGTTTTTTCTTTTTACAAGTAGACTATTTAGACTCAAATAGACTCTACAGAAGTAGTCTAGTGTCATACTAACGATTACCTCGCTTGCTAGACATAGACTCTACAAACTTAATATTTTTGACGGGTACCTCTACATACCCTTACTATTATAATACCAGACACTGGCTGTGCCAGCCTATATATACTCCTATATACAGCTTTATTGAGCTGTATAACGACTTTATTTTAATTGTATTTGATATTAACCAATTGACGCACACCTCCGATATGTTTGGAGTGGCGAGAACACCGCCCAAGTCCGTAGACAAGACCAGGTCTCCGCAAAAGATGGCTGCATCCAACGTAAGGCGAAGCATTGGAGAGTGGGAGTCCGCTAGCACGACCCCAGTCGCTTCTCCAATAGCCAGGATGAAACGGACCAACTCCGCAAATCCCCCACCTGAGGCAACTCACCCGCCAAAAGGGAAAAATATTGTAGTCCGCAAACCGGCGACGGAGATACGCACTCAAACAGAGAAACAATATTCGGGACGGGTGGCGAAAGCAAAAGCCTGCCTGTTAAAAGGAAAATCAAACTTAAACAACTCGCGAAACATAAAAAGCGAAATTAAAAATGCAGTCATGGAAGTACTGGATCGCCTTTACCAGCTGGTGAAGGAGACAGAGAGTGAAACCGAACTGAGACCAAAGACTGGTATTAGTAAAGCAGGGACCTCGGATGTTGAGGCTCTGCCAAAATTCATTGACTCTACCTTTTTGGTCGAACCGGATACGACCGCGGAACTGCGGGATTTAAAGAAGCAGATGATGGAACACACGAAGTTGCTGAAAGAAAATACCGAAAAGATGGCAGAGCTAAAGGCAGAGATGGTGAGTCAAAAGGAGGTTTTAAGCCAAGCTCGAACATACGCCAATGTAACAGCGAACTGTGTTGGCGCTCCTCAACCAAGGCGTAATGGGCTTCACTCGGTCGTAGTTACCTCCCAGGATGAGATGGAAACAGGAGAGGAAGTTTTAGAAAAGGTGAGGAAAGTGGTTGATGCAAAAGAAGGATGGGTGAAAGTGGAAAGAGTAAGAAAGGCAAAGGACAGAAAAATTATTATGGGATTTGAAAGTAAAGAAGACAGGGATAAAGTCAAAGCACGATTAGAGGAAAAAGCATCAGGCCTCCTCGTCGAGGAAGCACGAAACAAAAATCCGCTCCTGATCCTCAGAAGCGTACTGTCCTCAAACACGGATGAGGATATCAAAAAAGCTTTTAAGAACCAAAACCGGAGTATTCTGAGCGGCCTGGACGAGGAGGAACGCCGCCTAGAAATAAAATATAGGAAAAAAGCAAGGAACCCCCACACCTGCCATGTGGTGGTAGCGGTAGCACCAGCAGTATGGCAGAGGGTTGTGACTGCGGGCTATGTGCACGTGGACCTGCAGCGGATACGAGCTGAAGACCAGACGCCGTTAGTGCAGTGCACAAGATGTCTGGGTTACGGGCATGGCAGGTCGTATTGCAAGGAGCCCTCCGACTTGTGCAGCCATTGCAGCGGCCCTCACTTGAGATCCGAATGTCCAGATTGGGCAGCCGGGTTGGAACCCACGTGCAGAAATTGCAAAGCCGCCAAACATGACCAGGCAATCCACAATGCTTTCAGTGAATCCTGTCCAGTCAGAAGAAAATGGGACGCCATAGCGAGATCATCAGTAGCGTACTGTTAAGAGCAACGCAAAATATCTAGGACTACAAATACCCGGAATGCAATTTGGACGATGTTTAATGTTAAATTAGCCCAATTGATCAGGGATCACGAATTTATCCTAGATAGTGAATAGTCGTTAACAATAATGAATTAGAGTAAGAAAAATACGTTTACTAAATATTGTACATATTTATGTTTTAAACGTATAGCAGTAGAGATAGAAAAACAATAAGTAATAAACAAAAAGTAGTTAAGATGAAATAGATAAGCAAAACCATAATAATATATAATTAAACATAAACTAGGTATAAGGAGATTAGCTAAAGCAACTGAAATTGCAACTGTATAAAGTATGTCATTCGCTGTAAGATGTAGATAAATATGTAACAAGAAAACATAGGCTGCAACAAAACAAGAAAGCGCAATACCTGGTGTCAAATCATTTTACAAACCCCTATAAATAGTAAAAACATAAAAATAAAGAAATAAATAAAAAGTAGTTAGACAGTTAGATAGACGGCAGATCCCAGCCGTACACAAAGTAAGCAAATGATGATGGATAGAAGAAAGATCTACTATGAGGTATGAATGTAGAATAAAAGCGAGAACTGGTATGGAAGAGCAATAACAAAGTCTGCGGCACTAATCGCCGGAGGTAGCAGTGAAAAAAAAAAAAACCTTGGGGGGCCATGCTGGAAACCTCCTCGTGTGCCCGTCCGCTACCAATGTTGTCCGGATTCGTCCGGCGGGATTGAAAGCGGTACGGGCCGGTGCTCCCTGGGAGACGGTTAACTCGGTCTTTCGGGATCGCGTTAGCCGTCTGCTAATGTCCAGGGCGGGGTTGTAAGCCATGAGGGTTCACGCGGTGGTCTGCCCTTAGGGGTGGTCCGTCTGCGGCGGCGGGCTCGGGTCCCTTTCCTTCGGCCTCAGCCGTTGGAAAGTGGGCCTGGGCGTTTCGGTGGGAGGGCACAGGCCCTCTTTTCCGGGGGACAGCCGCGGGGTCATTCCGGGTACTTCTCTGTTTGCAGAGTTGACCTTGGGGTGGCCTCGTGGTTGCGGGGGTTTTATGGCCCCCCAACCTTTTTTTTTTTTTTTTTTTTTTTTTTTTTTTCGTTGGAAAAATCCGTTACGGATACCCGCCGGCCAGGAAGGTGATGGCCGGAGGGTTATGTGGGACTACCCGGCGGCATAGAGGACGCCGCCATTTTTAAGGCTACCCACTAAAAAACCAACGGTTGCCCTCAACGCCTTAATGGGACGACACGGGATCGCGTTAGCACTCACCGTGCCACCCCGGCGGTTACCCCCCGAGCGAGGGTGCCCCGAGCAACTTAGGACACCCCCACGGCGTAGGCCTATGGCAGGTGAGAGGGGTCACCCCCCCCTCTCACCAAGGCCTACGGCTGGGAGAGGAAGCGGCGGGCGTACTCCCGCCTCCTTCTTCCCAGCCTCCCCCGGCGGAGCGGGTCAGAGGGAGAGGCTTGCTCCCTGACCCGCTCCGCGGCCTCCTTCGCGGCGATGACTTGCTCGCAGAAGGAGGCCATAGCGGCCCAACACCTCTCACTGCCGATCATCGCGCCAACAAGGCGCGGCAGCGAGAGGTCCCCGCCAACCACGGCCACCAGCTCAGCGCGCTGATGACCCCAGGCTGCGCACTCCGCCACGGTGTGACGAGCCGTGTCGACGGACTCGTCACAGTGGTGGCAGGACGGGGCCGCTTCCCTTCTTGCAATCTTGTGCAGGTACGCACCGAAGCACCCGTGCCCCGTGAGCACTTGCACAAGACGGAACGTCAGAGTCCCGTGTCGCCGGTTGATCCAACGATCCAAGTGGGGGCGGACTGCCCCCACTGTCGTCAGACCGGCGGCAGGGGACTCCAAGTCCCTCGTCCACCGTCAAATCAGGGCTCGGTGAGCTGAAGCCCTGATTCGAGCTACCTCGGGCCTAACCCCCGTGGTCCTGGCTTCCGCCCGGTGCCAATACACACCGGCGAGCACCTCCGCCTGCAGCTCCCAAGGCGGATCGCTCGCCAGAAGTGTGGCCGCAGTGTACGACACTGTACGGTACCCCCTGATCATCCTCACCGCTAAGACCCTCTGCGTCCTTCGCAGGAGGGTCTTGGAATCGGCGGTGGGGGACCCCGACCATATGGGGGCCTCGTACAGCGCCATGCTCCTCACGATGCCGGCATAGAGTCGCCGGCAAGGAGCCTGCGGCCCACCGACGTTGGGCAGAAGCCTTCCCAAGGCAGCCGCGGTGGACAGTAACTTCGGGGCCAGAAGGGAGAAATGAGCCCCGACGTTCCATCTTCGGTCCAGGGTGAGGCCCAGATATTTTAGCTGGGCCTTCACCACCACCTCCTCACCCTGGACGGAGATGGACGCCCGGCGAGGGGGACCCCGGCGAGGGCCGTGGAAGAGGATGGCCTCCGTTTTGGATACGGAGACCTCCAATCCCAACAGCCCTATGCGGTCCGCAACCAGCGTAGCGCCGACTGTTGCCAGACGGGCCGCCTCCGCATACGTCCCTCCCCTGCATGTGACGAGGGTGTCGTCTGCGTAACACAACACCCTCATCCGCGGCAGGAGAGGACAGCGGAGCAGCCAGTCGTACCCGAGGTTCCACAAGACCGGTCCCAAGACGGACCCCTGTGGAACCCCGCGGCATACGCTACGCCGGTGTATACACTGGTCGCCGCCAACCCACAGGACCTCTCTGTCCTGCAGATAGGCCCCCAACAGTCTCCGAAGATAGGGAGGCACTCCATGGAACCGGAGTGCCTCAACCAATGTCTCAAACGGAAGACTGTTGAAGGCATTGGCGACGTCCAGCGACACCGCCAGGACCACGTCCCCCTCGCGAGTTGCCTCTTGGGTCAGGTCTCTCAGAGCCTTCAGGGCGTCGATCGTCGATCGACCCGCCCTGAAGCCGAACTGGGCATCCGAGAGACCCGGTTCCACCTCCTCGAGGTGTTGGACGAGACGGGCAGAGAGAATTCTCTCGAAGAGTTTGCCCGTCTCGTCCAGCAGCACGATTGGCCTGTATGCGGAAGGGGAGTCGGCAGAACGACCCTCCTTCCGCAACAGGCACAACCTGCCCTCCTTCCAGGCCTTCGGGAACTGTCCAGTGCGCAAACAAAGGTTGAACAGCTCCCGAAGCCTGCCCCCCAAGTATTCCAGGGCGAGGAATAGAACTCGCCCCGGAATACCGTCCGGCCCCGGCGCAGTACTGCGGGCTCGGAGACGACTCAAGGCGACCTCCAGCTCGGCCTCCGTGATGTCCGGGACAGAACCCGTCCCCCCATTAGACGAAGGGGGGGCCATCACGGGAGGCGAGTGGCCGGTGGATTCGGGGAATAGGTCCCCCACCAGCCGCTCGAGGAAATCCGGCTGAAGGGACTCCATGACCGGGGCGCAAGCGGCGCGGAGTTTGTTCCGCGCCACCCGATACGGGCGCCCCCATGGGTCCCTATCGAGACCTGCCAGGATCTCCTCCCGAGCCAGGTCCTTCGCCTTTCGAATCGCCAGCCGCAGAGTCGACTTCGCTTCGCGATAACGACTCCGCAGCTGGGCCTCCAGGTCCGGGTCGAAGCCGTGACGACGGCGACACCGGACGAAGGCCCTCCGAGCCCTGCAACAGGCCGTCCGAAGTTCGGCTATTTCGGACGACCACCAGTACACCGCTCTGCGCCGGGGCCTAGACCCCACCCTCGGCATGGCCGCATCGCAGACCCGTGATAGGGCCTCGCGCATGCGGCCAGCCGACACCTCCACGTCGGTTTCCTCGTTGGGCGGATCGGGAAAGGCCCAGCCCTGAACTATGGCTGCCTCCTTGGCCATTTCCCGATCCAAACGTTTAAGTGCCCAACGAGGAAAGCGACTCCCCCCCCGCGGTGGCCCGGCCTGGTCCGGCCGGGAGGTGGAGATCTCAAATCGGACGTAGAGATGGTCCGATAGAGTCTCCACCTCCGTCTCGACTCTCCAGTCGACGACCGTGCGTGCGACAGCTGGGGTGGCGAACGAAACGTCCACCACGGAACTCCCTTGCTGTCGCACGCAGGTCGCATCGGTCCCTCTATTGAGGAGGGACAGACCGGAGAGGAGCGACCAGGCCTGGACGGCCCTACCCCTAGCGTCCGTGGCGTGGTTCCCCCAGGCCGCGGATTTGGCGTTCAGGTCGCCGAGGAAGATGAGCTTCCCCGACGCCTGTCTGCCAATCGCCGCACTGACGGAGTCGAAGAAAGTCTCGAACTCCGCCAGTCGACGATTGGGGGAGAAGTACGCGCCGATGACGACGTACTCCCCCCACCGCGCCACGACCAAACCCGGGCCAGTCTCCAAGGCGGAGAAAGGGGGACCGGGACCAGAACCCGCAACCACAGCCACGGAACCACTAGTGTCCCCCGCCCAGTTGGAATTAGGGGGGACATAGTAGGGCTCACAGGCCACCGCTATACTGATATCCCACTCCGCCATGGCCTGGATGAACAAATCCTGGGCCCTGGCGGAGTGGTTCAGGTTCGCCTGTAGGAAGCCATGTCGTCGTCTATTCATGACGACATGGCTTCAACTGGCGCCTGTGGGCGCCCTCTGCTTGGGGCAGCTGGGGAGGGACCTGCTGCCTTGCCTCTCTTCCGGGGAGCCTTGCATGCCCGGCTCCCCAGTTCGTGTGCCGCCTGGAGACCGAGGTCTGCGCAGACGGCACACCGAAGGACTCCGGTGCAGCTGTCGCGATTATGGCCCGACAGACCGCACCGGAAACAAACGTCGCTCCTATCGACCCCTGATGGGCAGAGCGCCCGAGTGTGCCCCGGTTCTTGGCACCGGAAGCACCTCATCGGACGCTCTTCTAGGAGCTCGACCCTGGCCGAGCTCCAGCCCACCAGGAGTCTCCCCGCGTCGAGGAGCGACTTAGCCGCGTCAACGGGGCAACGGGCGAAAGCAACGCCCATAGCCCCGTTGCCCCAGCGAATCTCTCCAACTTGGAGGGACTCGCTAGGGCACTTGGTGACGCGGCAAATCGCGGCCGCCACTTTTTCTTTTGTGGCAGAGTCGTCCAGTCCCCTCACCTTGACCATTACCCTCTTCACAGGTCGGACGACGTCTGCCACTCCGTCTAAAACAGTCCGGAGGTTGGCCGCCAATTTTTCGGCTTTTTCTGGAGCCGCCTTAGGCAGCTCCAGAAGCCTGGCCCCGGTGGCCGACCTCCGGATCTTTAGCCCCTGCTCGAACCCCAGCTCCCCGAGATCTACCTTCTCGGAGGCACGCTCGAGGAGCTGGGCATAAGTTACCCCCTTTGCCGCCGCCTCGGGCTGCAGTGTGATGACCACTGCAGGTGACCGAGGGGACGGCAGCTTGGGGAGGGACCCTTGGGCCGGTCCGGATTGACCGGCCTTTTTGCCCTGCTTCTTACCCCCCTTATTAATTCCCTGCTTCGGTGGTCCAGCGGTTACGACTCGCTGAGCCACCGAAGCTTGGACGACAAGAGCAGGGCCAACTGATTGGTTGGCCCTTTTCTGTCCCCGCTTTACCACCGAGGACCAGGTCTCGGTGGTGGCGGCGGACGGAGGAGTTGTCGGCGCTCTGGCCGACGCAGGTCGTGCCGTCGCGGCTGCAGACCTCGACTCCCCCCCAACCTAACCTAACCTAACCTAACTTAACCTTTTTTTTTTTTTTTTTTTTCTTCTGGAACTCTCATGAGTGCCACCGCATTCCAGGGGAGAGGAAGGCGGCGGGTATGTGAGACTCCTACTCACTAAACCAGACGGTCAACACAACGCCGTATAAAGGAGCGCCACGGGAACGCCTAAGCATACATCCGCGTTGCTCCAACGGCAGGCAGCGCCACGTAGGCGGCCACCACCCCCCCAAATGGAGCGGCGCAAACTGTTGACCGGGATGCGCCCCACTCCGATGGTCGGTTTGTTTTCTGGCGAAGAGCTCCCCTGCCCCCCGCCCAAGCCGACCGAGCCAGATCATTCTGGACAACCTTCTTCACCGAGCCGACGGCAAGCCGCCGTACTCAGAATAAATGAAGGAGGTCCGATCCGACTCAAACCCACTAAAGCCCCGGTCCCGTGATGGGACCGAGGGCTATGGCGGCAGACGGCGCTCGTGAGCGACACGCCTGCGCCCCACCCTCCTTCGGCGCATCGGTAGAGCGGCTCCGTCCTCCTCCCTGAGCCTCTCCGCCGCCTCCTTCTGCGACACCACGACCTCGCAGAAGGAACGCACCGCACCCCACTCCTCTTCGCTCGAGACCATGGCCTTGACCACGGCCGGGAGCGAGAGGCCCGACCCGATGGAAGCCACGAGTATAGCACGCGTCTCCGCCCAATGCGGGCACGAAGGCAGCGTGTGCTGCGCCGTATCCTCGGCGCAGCCGCACTCGTGGCACATCATCGTGGGCTCACGACCCGCCACCCTAAACAGATACCTCCCGAAGCATCCGTGCCCCGAAAGGATCTGCGTCAGGTGGAAGGTCATCACCCCGTGCCTACGACCGACCCAGTCCGAAAGGATGGGACCGATCGCCAAGGCAGTCGATTTACCAGCGCCGGGCACTCTGAGCCTCTCTCGCCATGTGACGAGCAGCTCCTCCTGCGCCCTGCGCCTCCAATCCGACTCCCCACCCTCCTCCCCGGACGGAGGATGTTCCCCCCGTAGACGGGCATCCCTCCTCCATCGATACGCCTCCGCCAGCGTCAAAGCGTCCAGGTCCCCCGGTGGGGTCCCGGCCAGAGCGCAGGCCGCCTCGCACGAGATGGTGCGATACCCTCGGATCACCGGATCTTCCGATGATCCTAGTGACTGCGCTGCGGCTGTAGCTGATGTGATACTGCAGGGCATGGAACTATTTGTACCAAGCTCTGTGGTACCACTTGGTGGCAGATCGCAGCCTTGGTTTGATGCGTCTGTCAGGGCTGCAGCAGCTGGCAAACGGCAGGCATATCAAGCTTGGGCCAATGCGTTAGTCACTAAGGATCCGAACTCTAGAGTTCTGAAGAGGAAATATAATCGTGTCTCCAGATTCTTCAAACGACAAATCGCTAGAGCAAAGTTCAAGCATGTCGTCAAAATTGGGGATCAGCTGGCAAAGTACCCGCCTGGCACGCGCAAATTTTGGGCGCTTTCAAAGGCCACTCTTTGCAACTATAGCCAGCCGTCCTTACCGCCGTTGCACATGGGGAATGACTCTCTGGCCCACACGGCAAAAGAGAAAGCCGACCTCTTGGGCACTCTTTTCGCCTCCAATTCGACTTTGGACGACCAAGGGAAGACACCGCCTATCATCCCGCGGTGTCAGAGCTCAATGCCGGAAATAGTTTTTCGGCAGAAAACTATTAGGCAGTCTCTATTTTCCTTGGACGTTCATAAGTCGAGTGGGCCGGATGGCATTTCTCCATTGGTGCTACGAACGTGTGCCCCCTGAGTTGACTCCAGTGCTAACGCGTCTATTTCGGTACTTCTACCTTAAAGGCGTAGTCCCGGTCTCATGGAAGCATGCCCTTGTCCATCCGATCCCTAAAAAGGTGATAAAAAATATGAGACATATATGTAGTATAAAGGGTATTTAATTATTCAAATATGTTTTTTAAATAAATTTTATTAAAACGTTCAAGAGTTTTTAGTGGATCGAAATATCGAACAAGGTGAGCCCAAATTGCAGCCGCATCATGTCTCAAGCATTCGCGTATGGTACAAACTGAAAGTGGTTGAGCCGCACTCCTTTGAAAATCAAGGTATAACAAACAGACTATGGAGACTAATTCTTTGCGGCTACCGCCAAAATGGCGAAATCGTCCTTTTTTTAACCATTTTTTGCCAATTTTAACTTTTTCGAATCTTAGACTATCAGTTTTCCGCTTGCCCATTTCTGATCTAAGAAAACAACATTTACAATATGTCATTACCTTTTCAAGGAAATAAACGGAGATGATGCGAATGGGGATGTCGTTTATGTATAATATTGATTGAATTTTCTAAAATTAAAAGATTTTGACCGAAGTAATTGTACGGACTGTTATATCCTTGACATGTATAGGCTTATGCTGAAGATGACCAATAAGTCGCATTATTAGTTTAGTTATAATTGTTAATCACATTCTTAATACATCATATGTCAATCTTTATGTATCAAACTAAAATGTAAAGAGAATTGAATGCAGACTGATTTGCATTCAATTCTCTTCCGGAAAGGTTGTGCTAAGTCTTAAGTCCTAAGTGTAATAATTAATCCTTTTAAATTGTGTGTGAAATAAATCACCTAATTAAATAAAATAGTTTTTTTTTAAAACTTTATTCGAAGGACATTAACATTTTGGTGGCAGCGGCGGGATCCGGAAATTCCAGTACTCGTTCCGCAGATTCGCACCGGATCTCGCAAAATCCTAATAAATAAAAACTCAGTGTATTATTGTAGTTCCGTTACCACACTACAAATCCTGAACCAAGTGATAGTGACCGTTGTAAAAGATAAACTTCAGTCTCGTGTTAGTGAAAGAAAACAACATATCGTTAAAATATCCTGAGAAGAATCCGTATCCTATGTAGAGGATACCTTCGACCTTTCTACCTATTATATAGTTATAACTGCTCAACATAGGCATTCCTCATCGTGTCCTGAAAAGGAAGCCGTAACTTATCCTATCAGAAGAATTAAAATCGCCAAACAACTCATTCGCCGTACATCGTGCATCGGAATGTTCCCGGCTAGCGTCATTATGCTCTTATCGGCCACTCACGTATTAATAAAAGTAAGTCGTAAGTCTTTGGTCATTGTTTTAAATAACAGATTAGAGTTCCTTTTGGCACACCTGCAATAATTATAAAGAATTAAAATATAATAATTTGTAAAGAATTAGTTTATCTGTTTATTGTCATATTGAATTTGTTTGAAAACTAATTTGAAATAATTTGTTTTTATTAATGGTTTTACGTAATTATGCTAGGGGCTAAATTCGAAGAGCCATCTTTTGATAAATCCGACGAGGCTATAGAACCTAAAGGCAAATCATCTCGTCAACCATCCCCATCTAGGAACACCACGTCTAGATCCAAAGCAATCGAAATGTATATTAATGCCCTACTTAAATTTATGAAGCCTTACGATGGGAGTAAGGAACATTTATGCCTTATGATGGGAGTAAGAAACATTTATAATAAAATGCACCAACGCTATGGATCTAGCTTCCGATACGCAAAAACCGATACTTTTTAAATATATTGTAAATTCCTTACAAGGCAAAGCTGCAACTACGTGCGTCATGCGTCATGCGTCATGCGTCATCAAAGAATTCTCAGATTGGAGCCAATTAAAAGATTTCCTAAAAACCCAATTTAGTGAACACAAACACTATACACATTTATTAACCGAATTACAAGAGAGTAGTCAAGGGGCTACCGAAACTGTTAGCCAATTCTCACTTCGCGTCGAAACTTCTCTTTTTAACTTATTAACAGAAATGTCTTTAGCCAAATATCCACGAAAAGAGATGCCTGGCCGTATAGCTTCCATGGAGGATCTCGCTATCCATCACTTTTTAATGGGGCTGTTATCAAGAATTTCGAACTTGGTTAGGGCCTGCCTTAAAAACCTTAAAAACCTTAATAGTGCCGTTAATCGGGCTATGTCTGAAGAGAAGATACAAAATGGTCAATTTACTGAGCGGAATGCAGCACAGGAACTGCTTAGCAGCTCACCAAAGCCCCGCTATAATCAACAATCATATTATAGTCAATCCAATTCCAGTTACCCCTTAAAATCATTTCCGACGGTCATTCCTAATAATACCAGTACGTCTAGGAACGCAGGATCGTCCTTAATCTGCAGATACTGTAAAGCCACTGGTCATGATATCAAGGATTGCGAGCTACGTGTAGCGAATAAACATCGTCGCAATTCGATCCAGGCGATGAACCTACGACCACTGAAGGTCATTTCCAATTAAAATTAGAAATATCCAAAAGCAAATCCGTTCCTTTTAAATTCCATGTGGGTAAAGATATTAACCTACCCTATAACGGTATTATAGGTACAGATTTCCTAATAACTTATGGTTGCAAAATAGATTACACCAATGATATTTTGAAAATAAATAACCAAAATATAAAACTACATTTTTCTAAACCCTTTTACATCATTTCCCCTTGTACCGAATCCATTATTGAGGGTTCATTCCAAGAAACCGACCTTAAGGAAGGAATCGTAGCAGACCAACACATATCCAATAATCTACTAATTTCCAACTGTATCGTTAAAATTAACCTCACTGTTGCTAACACTTCTGAAAACTTCGCATACGTCAGACCAAACCTAAAATTAGCTTTAGAAAAATTACTTACATTTCTTTCCCAATTGATTCACACTCCCAAGGGACCCTCCAACGGACAGACCAAGTTTTAGAATCCCTTAGAACAGATAACCTCAACAAGGAAGAGAAATCTCCCCTGGTAGAAATCTGCTCTCAGTATTCGGACATCTTCAACCTCCCTGACGATCAATTAACCTACACATCAGCCCTTTAACATAATATTAAGATAAATAGTAACGTTCCTGTGCACACTAAATTCTACAGATTCCCCGAATGCCACAAAAAGGAAGTGGAAACCCAAATTGATAAAATGGTAAATGACAATATAATAGACCCTTCTTCTTCCCTATGGAACTCACGAATTTGGATAGTCCCAAAAAAATTAGATTCCCAAGGCCAACGCAAAGGGCGCAACGTAATTGACTATAGAAAGTTAAACGATATCACTATAGGTGAAGTTTACCCAATCCTTCTGAAATACTCGACCAATTGGGTAAGAATAAATATTTCACTACTCTCGATCTTGCTTTCGGGTTCCATCAAATACGCATTTCTCCAGAAGACGCATCAAAAACGACATTTTCAGTCCCGCAAGGACATTTCCAATTTAACCAGATGCCGTTCGGTATGAAGAATGCATCTTCCACCTTTCAAAAATTAATGGATAATTATCTAACGGGTCTCCAAGGTTCCAAATGTTTCGTTTACCTCGATGACATCGTTGTCAATTCTTATGATTTAACCTCGCACATCCATAACCTTAAGGCAGTATTCCAAAGAATTCGTAATTTTAACCTAAAGCTCCAACCAGAAAAATGCGAATTTCTCAGAAAAGAAGTGACTTATCTAGGACATGTCATTAGCCAAAATGGCGTACAACCGAATTCAAATAAAATCAAGGCTGTCGCAGATTTTCCTACACCCAAATCTCCTAAAGACATGAATCATTCTTGGGTCTTGTTTCATACTATAGACGTTTCATACAAGACTTCTCCAAATTAGCTAAGCCTTTAACTATCTTGCTTAAAAAGGATGTCTCCTTTACATGGGAAAATACAACAACTGTCCTTTGAAACTCTAAAAAATAAACTTGTTCAGCTCCTATATTAGCTTACCCTGATTTCTCCAAACCAGTCATCCTTACCTGTGACGTTTCAAATTACGCAATATACGCCATTCTGTCCCAAAGTCAAACAAGCAAGACCGACCTATAACTTTTGCATCCCGTACTATGGATAAAGCCGAATGTAATTATAGCGTCACCGAAAAAGAATGTCTTGCCATAATCTTCGGTGCTAAAATATTCCGCCCTTACCTACATGGTAAACGTTTCTCTGTTGTAACTGACCATAAACCTTTGCTTAAATGGCTTTTCAATTGCAAAGTCCCCGGTTCGAGACTAGTACGTTGGCAACTCAAGCTAGAAGAGTTCGAGTGTGATATAAAATATAAAAAAGGTAAAATAAACTCCAATGCCGAAGTAAAATAAACTCCAATGCCGACGTAAATGGTAAAATAAACGACGACGACGACGCCGACGCCTTTCCCGTTTTCCTGTCAACCCAGTTCAACCAAAAAATATCTCTAATCCTGAAATTGAAATGGAAAAAGAATCATCTCAGACGATAGATAAAGACCTCATGGATCTCTTAATATCTGCACCCTCGTTTCATCCAGACGAATTAAATGAACCTGCCTCGGATCCCCTTGCCCTGAATGACAACGATTTACCTCCGTTGCCTGAAATAGAGCTAAATATTAAATCTCCTGAAATCCTGAATGAAAATATAAAGAACCTACCTTCTTCTTCTAGAAACCTTTCAGTTTCAGACGACCCAACTGAGACCGCACCGGTTCAGCATCCAGATAGTAATCTCGAAAGCAACGATGAATTCATTGACTTTCCCGACAATAATTACCCTGCTTTTCTAAAAGCTATAGCATAAAAAGATAATATGATTTTTAACACTGATTCATGAACATAACGAAAACAACCAAATCCAAATTTAAAACAACTTTTATAGACTTAGATGATTCAAACCCATATGTCCAAAATATTATAGATAATACGAGTATGTCCAATAGCTCAGATAATTTATAAATAAAGATCACTGAATTCGTTCATTTTCTTTGAGAATAAAGATAAGACATACTACTTCCTATTTTTCAAGGTCCATCATTTTGACAAATCCAGTTATCCTGACATTTATGAGAGTCTTAAAACAATTAGAAATGAATTAGTTATTAAACTCGATTTGGAATCAAACCCTAATATCTGTATAACGGATTTTAAAAACCCATTTGACACTCATCAATATATTGAGATATATAATATGCTCCTATATTTGTTTAATAATAGCAGCATAAATATACATATGTATAAAGATTCGATCATGTACCCATCCTTATCTGAAATTCCTAAAATACTGATTCCTAAATTCCTAATAAATAATACTAAGATTGAATGTTAAACCAGGGCCACATGTCAGATTCTACTCGCACGCAGGCTGAGTGATCTCTGTAAAGAGACTTTACAGAGATCAGACTTTTAAGAGAGAGAAGAGAGAAGGGACCGCTCACATTGTATCGGGGCAGTATCTCCCATAATTTCTTTCTCACAACCCTGTCAAACTTCTTTTCCAAATCCACCAAAGCACTGTAAACCTTTTGGTTTAGGGCCAAAAACTTTTCCGTGATCATGCGGAGGGAAAAGATCTGATCTATACACCCTCTTCCAGGTCTAAAATCTCCTTGGGCCTCCCACAACAGCCTTTCAGATCTCTCTTGCATTCTTCTCACTAAAATTTTAGCATAAACTTTACCGCCTAAGCTAATCAAACTGATGGCCCTATAGCTTGCACAGTCTATCTGTGAACCTTTGCCTTTAGACAAAGGTACGATGACTGCACTTCGCCAATCGTCTGGGACCTCCCCAGATTCCCAGCATAAATTGCACAAAAACCAGAACAAGTCCCAGACGCGAGGCCCACCATATTTGATCATCTCGGCAGTAACTTCATCTGCTCCCGCAGCCTAACCACATTTCAGACTTCGAATCACGCTCTCTACTTCTTCCAAACTGATTTCACCATCGGCTACATCTGGACTTAGCATTACGCTGGTAGTCAAGACCGAGGCGTCCTCACGTTCATACATCTCCTTATAGAATTCCGCCCACCGCTGCAAAACGTGTGCTTGCTCAGTTAAAATTTCACCGCTCTTCGAAAGCACCCCTTTCATTCTACAGGTTACCGAACAACCCCGGGAACCACTAACTTCTCGCCAGAAAAGCTTCGTGTTTTCCCGGAAGTTGTTAGTCAACCTTTTATCCCTTTCTCTCCCAGAATTTTCACGCTTCATCTTTATAAGTGCTTTCGTTTTATGCTTTTGCAGCTTGTACGCTCTTTTTCTTATCTCTCTCATACTTTTATCCTTACCAGAGGCTTTATAATCCAGCCATGCTTTCTTCTTTAACTCTACAGCGTCTTTCACTTCATCATCCCACCATTCATCGCGTTTTTACTAAAACCTCTTTTCCTTTTACCACATACTTCTGTCGCTACTTTCACCATACCATTCCTAAGGTTCTGCCAGCATACTTCAACACTTTCATTTCCAGAATTACAGCTTTCAAGCTTCTTGGAAACCCTCTCTTGATATTCCTCTCTGATCGGTGGATCTTGAAGCTTTCAGCTTCTTATGCGATAATTCGACGCCAAGGTTGAACACGTCGTGCGACTGCGCCAACCTGCGAACAGACCTCTTATTCTAGCAACGACTAGATAGTGGTCCGTTCCCAGATCAGCACCTCTGAACACTCGCGTGTCCATAACTTGACTTCGAATACGCTGGTCCACTAGGAATAAATCAATCATACTTTTTTCTTCCGCTCGCTTCCATGTGTACATGTGAATTTGTTTGTGATCAAACATCGTGTTTGCCACAAACAAATTTTTCTCCTTACAAAATTCCAAAATAAGCTTTCCAGCCTCATTTACTCTCCTATCACCGTATTTGCCTAGCACGCTTTCGTAACCACTTCGCGTGGTTCCAACGCAGAATGGTCAAACGTATCCAAGAGACCTTCTATTGGAAAATTTCGTTAAGAAGTGCACACAATGTCAGGCCAACAAAGCTTTCATTTCAGACAAGTAAATCGAGCTCCTATGCAGATAACAAGCACGTCAACCCAACTTTTTCAAAGTATATCTATAAACATAGTTGGACCATTACCTGAAGCAGGATCAGCCAAATTGAAATATATACTGACCATTCAAGATGGCTTAACAAAATTCTCGTCCGCATACCCGATTCAAAGTACTACTGAGGAAAAACTGGTGAATGTTTACTTCACTAGTTGTTTTTTTTTAAACATTTTTGCAAATAAACGTGAAACCGAGACTGCACAGACAAATTTAAAAAAAAACTACAAAGATTCTGTTGATTCTAAAATTCTGATTTCTTTATAAAATCACTTTGTGATGTCATTTTTTAAATACTAGATAAGTAAACACGGGTATGCATTCGTATGTCCTAAAAAAATTAAATGATTATTATGGAGTCCGAAGAAAATATGCTAATGGTAGTGATGTTTAATACGATTTTTTGATGATTTCTGTTCAAAAACGATATTGGAATTTTATTTAAATCATAGTACATCAAGAGAGCAACTTGGAGTGTAAATTCATAATATTTTTGGAATTATCAAAAGCCGTATAGACTTTTACGACTTCGGCGAATTAAAATTATATGATTTTTTGGAATCACCCAAGAGCAGAGTTGCATATAAAATACTAGCAAACAGATTAAAAATTACGTAAAATTAAAAAATAATGTAGAGTAGCTAAATCATTATGTATAAGTAGAAAAATTCAAGATAGCAATAATAAAATAAAAATAACTTGGAAAATAATTTATGAAGAAACTGTTAAAGCTTTAAAAAAAGTCAGAAAATCGACTTCAACTTAAATAAAGGGTGGGCCGAAAATTTTTGCACTTTTGAAACATGTCTAGAAATAAAAGTACAAATGTTATTTTGTTTATGATTTATTTAACGTAATCATCATTTATTAAAATTTATTTTTTAAAAATGACATCGTCGAGATGTGCTCCGTCTCGTCGTTGGCACTCCTGCAATCGACTACGTAAACTTTGGAAAAATCGTTGACACATGCTGCGAGGAATCGCGGCTATCTCCTCGTGGATGTTTTCTTTTAATTGGGATATGGTCGTCGATTTATTAAGGTATACTCGACTCTTCAGATATCCCCACAAGAAAAAATCGCAAGATGTAAGGTCCGGGCTTCTGGGAGGCCATGGGATATCACCTCTGCGAGAAATCAATTTGTTAGGAAACATTTCTTTGACCGGTGGTAAAGTCACGTTTGATGTATGGCATGTTGCTCCATCTTGTTGCATCCAAGTCCGGCTATTGTATCCTTCAAATTCATGCAACTGTGGTGTCAAAAACTCTCACAACATTTTCACGTATTCCACTGAGTTCACAGTTACGTTATTTCCTTGATTATTTTCAAAGAAGTATGGACCGATTATGCCCTTTGCGGATATGGTAGCCCACATTGTCGTTTTTGGTGAATGAAGAGGCTTTTGGTGTTTATAGTGAGGGTTTTCCATGCTCCAATATCGACAATTATGTTAATTTACGTGACCATTAATGTGAAAATGGGCCTCGTCCGTAAACAATACATTCTCAAGGCTAGAGAATCGCTCCAGTATAGTGTCAGCAAATAACTTGCGTTGAATGTAATCGTTTGGTTTCATCTCCTGTACAATTTGAAGCTTATATGGGTGCAGTTTAAGGTCCAAATGCAAGATTCGCCGCAGACTAGTTCTTGGTATAGCAAGAGCCGCCGACCGCTTACGCGTAGATGATTCTGGTTCGTAACTTACAGAAATTTCAACCTCCTGAATGTTCTCTTTGCTTCTTCTTGAACGTGGTCGCCCAGTTTGTTTAATATTCGTTGTCGATCCCGTTTGCTCAAACTTTTTAACCCAAGTTTTAATTAAATTAACACTTGGACACTCACTTACACGTTGTAATCCGTATTCAATTCTAAAGAGGCGCCGTACAGTAACGTAGAAATCGTTGTTTTTGTAAAATTGTTTTACGTAAAAAGCACGCTGTTGTCCCGTGAAGCGCTCCATCGTGACTAAAATTGCATTAAACGACGCACAATTCCCCGCCACCCGCGCGCCCCTTGCTCTCACGGTTTTGGAGAAATCAAGTGTTGATATTTGCAAAAATTTTTGGCCCACCCTGTATAAACAATAAATAAGTCAGTTCTGATCTTGAGGTTGCAACAGCTTTTGAGACTTTCTTGTTTCTCTATTGCCACGGCTAAATTTAAAAACTACTTTACCGCAGCAGCACCGTCATTACTTGCAGACAATGTGAACCATTTTAATGTTAAAAAAGTTAATGCCTAACAAATAACAAATGTTTTAAATGAATTATGTGGGGAATATCGGTTAACATACTTAGACCACTAATGAACATTGTTGCACCACAATTAGCATTAATTTTCAATAACTGTGTTGATTATGGTATATTTCCTGATCTAATGAAACATATATACACCATTATTTAATTTCGGCAGTACATTAGATCCAACTAACTAGGTGGTAGAGCCTAGCTATAGTTATTTGACTGCAGCTCGTATTGGGCTGGCTTGACCGGGGAAGGACCACTCTCTGACAAGATTGACGTATAGTAACCAAATTCATTTGGTTATGTTCCGTCGCGAGTGAGTGGAACAAGTTTTCTCGAAAGCACTAGTTATTTTTTAAAAAAAGGTGAAATCTTAAATAAAATAGAAAACTACTGCCTATATCTATACTGAACGCAGTAAATAAAATTTTTGAATAATAATTTATCGTTTTATTTTGCTTATAATGTATAAAAACAGCCATAACAACTTATCAATTTAATATTTTTATTAAGAAACTTTCAACAGTTACAAATTAATCTATTTCTTCCAATAATGTTATAAAATGTATGGACAATTGATTACAAGTCGACGTTATCTACACAAATTTTGAGAAAGTATTCGATCACACGATTTTGTTGTCAAAACTTCAGGCATTTGGCATTCATGGTGATGAATGTTTGCTTGCTAGGTTACCTATTCCGACGGTTTAAGACGTACGTTAGGCAAGCAGTTATTGTACAAAGTGTAGTGCACTAAGTACTTTCATCCAAGCATCTTATGGTGTGCGCAAGGTTAGGTCCGTTACTCTATAACTCTTATATATATATATATATAGTCAGTGTCAGTGTCATATATATAGTTTATAGTTTTTCTTAAAAAAAGTTTGACTGAAAATATTTAAAAACTTAAAAATTTAAACAAACTCATCAAAAAAAATCTGCAAATAAAGTTCAGCTGAAAATTAAATAAAATGTATTTATTTATATCTTTTCCACTTTGAATCAAAACCAAAGCTGCAGCCAATAAATCTAACAAGAGTAAAAAATTAGTTGTTAATCGCTAAAATACAAAATAATAAAATATTAAATACCGTCGTTAAAGTAATCCTTTACACTATGAATACTTCCAATTAAATTGTTTTAACGCTTAATTTAATCTTATTTAGTGACAAATTTATTTTAAAAAGTTTTCAATTAACTGTAAAGGCATTACCAATTTTATGGGGCCTAGTGGTGGACTCCATAAAATAGGTAATTCTTTAATTGAAAATATGTACCAAATAGATGGCAACTCGTTAAAATCAGTTGACTCTGTCAAAGATCTCGGAATATAGTTAGATTTCAAATTTACAATGAGTGAGCACATACACTTAATCATAAACTAAAGATAGAAATAGGTTGGTTTGCCATGACGTAAATTGCATTAAAGTCATCTTCAGTCATTTTGCTTGCGTGTGAAGCATTTAAGAGTATGCTTACAGCATTTGGTCAACGCAGCAGGTTGTATACACTGAAAAACTTGAGAATATTCAAAAGAAATTTATAAAATTCTTAAGCTCGTAGGTTTTAGAGGTTTTCCTTCGTTTATTTCTTTATTTTTCTGCATGCAATTATGCCAAAATTGACCCTATTTATGTTCATCACCGTCATTGCGATGCACTATTTAGCTATATGGTCCGGAGATACCAATTGTACTGAGTTGTTATCTGCTTTGAATTTTCGAGTATACGGTACACCGAAATAACATATACCTTGTGTAAACATAGGTTATGCCCGAAACTCGGTTGTCTATGTTATTACTGTTAAATATAATGAATGTAAACTATTTCTTTGCATATAACGTTATTTTATTAAAAATACACCAAACGCAGAGCAGTTTAAACATGGAGTGAATTTTTATTACATAGAATATAGGCAACCGTAACATAACAAAAAAACTTAAACATTAGTACCAACTTAACATTACTTTAATTTGTGTTGCCACATTAATATAACACCCCTTCTCATAACAGATATTTTCTATGAGATAAATTCACATAAAAAAATATTTCTTTAACCACATAAGAGTTTAGTATTAATTTATACTGTAATTTTTAACAACACATTCTTTCAAATGTTTCACAATTATTTCCCTACTTAAAACCTTGGTTAACATATCTGCCGGTTGTTCATTAGTCTTAATATACTTAATACAGATTTTATTTTCTTTTACTAGATCTTTAACAAAGTGAAAGCGGATATCTATGTGTTTCAAACTTTTTATAGTATCAGAATTAGCATTGATTATTGCAGACTGGTTATAACAAATTATATTAACAATTAACAGGGGTAATATTTTCACAGTTCAAATCAATTAATATATTTATAAGCTAACATACATCATTATCAACCATACTCATAGGTATATAATCTGATTCTGTGGAAGACAGACTTACTGACTTACAATCGCTCAAAACGTCGACACTCAGTATTCTGATACTTGACGAGGCCATAAGGGGAGTGAGTGAGTGGGGTGACCATCACCAAGGAAGTCTCTATAGAAGGTACAAGTTTCTTTCTGCACTCGTTGACGTTTTCCCGCGAGAGACCTGCACGGCCGGAATATACCGCATTCCCGTGCTGTCATAACAACGTACGTTGGAATCCAACATATCATTGATGTGCAGGAGGAACAGAGTTGGGGATAGCAAGCAGCCTTGGGGTACATCAGCGTTCACGAGCTTGAAATCCGAGCAAAAACCATCGAGAACGACATGTATGCTCCGCCGAGTGAGAAATCTTGTGATCCCCTTGCATAAACTCTCGGGACGCCCATAGGAAGGTAGCTCCGAAAGAAGTCCCTTGTGCCATACACGATCGAAGGCTTTTGCCATATCCAGACTAACTGCCAGACCCTCTCTCTTGAATTCAATAACAGCTGCCCAACGGGTTGTAAGATATAACAGAAGATCACCAGCCGATCGACTATGGCGAATGCCATATTGCCGGTCATTGACCAACTGGTGATCCTCGAGGTACGTTAGGAGCTGTTTATTGATAATGCTCTCCATTACTTTGGAGAGCAGAGAGGTAATGGCGATAGGTCTGTGGTTAGCTGGGTCCGAGCTATCACCTTTTTTAGGGATCGGATGGACAAGGGCACGCTTCCATGAAACCGGGACTACGCCTTTAAGGTAGGAGTACCGAAATAGACGCGTTAGCACTGGTGTCAATTCAGGGGCACATGTCCTTAGCACAATTGGAGAAATACTATCTGGCCCACTCGACTTATGAACTTCCAAGCAAAAGAGAACTTTGCGGATGATTTTTTGCCGAAACACTATTTCGGGCATTAAGCTCTGACACCGCGGGATGTTAGGCGGTGTCTTCCCTTGGTCGTCCAAAGTCGTGTTGGAAGCAAAAAGAGTGTCCAAGAGATTGACTTTCTGTTTTGCCGTGTGGTCCAGAGAGTCGTTCTCAGTGTGCAGTGGCGGAACAGATGGCTGGCAAAAGTTTCCCAGGGTGGCTTTTGAAAACGCCCAGAATTTGCGCGTGCCAGGCGGGTACCTTGCAAGCTGATCCCCAATTTTGACGACATGCTTGAATTTTGCTCTAGCAATTTTCCATTTGAAGAATCTGGAGGCACGATTATATTTCCTCTTCAGAACTCTAGAGTTCGGACCCTTAGTGACTAACGAATTAGTCCAAGCTTGATAAGCCTGCCGTTTGCCAGCTGCTGCAGCCCTGACAGACGCATCAAAGTAAGGCCGCAATCTGCCACCAAGTGGTATCACAGAGCTTGGTACAAATAGTTCCATGCCCTGAAGTATCACATCAGCTACAACCGCAGCGCAGTCACTAGGATCATTGGAAGAGAAACAAATCGGACCCCATGGGAAGGATGCAAAAAAGGACCGCATTCCATCCCAATCCGCTGACTTGTAGTGCCAAACGCGTCGAATCGCAGGTCTTGTGCGAGCCGGACGTTGAATGGGCACTACACTCCGTACCAAGCAATGATCAGAGGACCTTCAGGGAGCCTCGACAGTGACTTGGTATTTTCCGGGATGTGTAGTCAGCAGAAGATCCAACAAAGAGGGCATATGGCTGTCCACGTCCCGTGGACGAGTGTGCGTCTTGACCAACTGGGACAGACTATTTGCCAGAGCAAAGTTAAACACAGATCTCCCCGCGTAGTCGGTGGCACGTGACCCTAGCCAATCGGTATTGTGCGCATTGAAGTCCCCGAGGACTACGACTTCGCCGGAGGGGGTCTGTGAGAGCAGGTCGTCAATCTTCGCCTGAACATGGCCCAAGAGTTGATCCTTTTCTGCATTACCACTATGGGACCTGTAGAGGCACACGTAGACTCTAACATGGTCGTCCATGTCCACGCCCAGCCAGAGTACAGACAGGTCCCGACCTTCAAAAACCTGAAGGCGACGGTAGCAGATATCCTCCCTTACGAACACACACACCCCGGGATGTGGTATAAAATTATGTTCTAGTTTATACCCGGGATTTATATATGCGTCTCCGTCAAAAACAATAAGACCGGCTGTGCCGTCTCTAGATGGTAATGGACGACGTTTAAATTGGATTGAAGTCCCTGGATGTTGCAAAAGTCCACATTTAGACTGGGGCGGGGTGCCGCTGCATTGACTCGTCGTTTGCCCTCAAAAAACACAAAAGGCGATACTTTGCCCGCCCCAGATACGACGGGCAACCCGAGCAAAATCCGAGAATCATTTCCCCGATTTTGCTCGGGGAGGGGGTCCCCGGCTTCATCAAAGCCGATACCCTCCTGGGGTATTTTTCTTTTCGGCATCGCTTTCATGTTTCATGGCGTGGGGGGAGGTGCGGGGGGGGGGTGTAAGGCTTCCGGATTCTCTCACTGACCGACGAAACATAACCAAATGAATTTGGTTACTACGCGTCGGTCTTCTGTAAGAGGGTGGTCCTTCCCCGGTCGAGCCAGCCCAATACGAGCTGCAGTCAGATAACTACAGCTAAGCTCTACCACCTAAAGTTACTTAAGGCAATCAACAAATATCGGTGACTTTTTTTGTTTTAGGCCATATTTTCTGTATTCAGATTATGAAATTGGATCCTAAAATCATTCGTAATGGTCATTCGAGTCGGGATTAATCTAATCACGAGTATACTAATATTTATTTTAGTTTACAAAGATAGGTATATGTGGTTTGCCACATAAAATAAGTATTAGTATACTCGTGAAAATCCTATCATTGTTATATTTTTGATGGGATCTCAATTATTTTTATAGGTAATCAGCCTTTTTTCTTTTCTGGATTTATACCCATATCAAGATATGCCCGCTATCAGAATTTAAGTTCAAGATGTTGGTAACTTCTTCTAGCTGTCTACCAACCGAAACAAAGTTTCGATCGCTGTCTGACACAATCGAATGACACAAACCACATCTTGACGTAAAATAATCAAGTTATGCGGAAAAGCAATCGGTACTATGAGAAGACTAAACTTCTTAATGTGCGGCTCAAGTAGCGTAGCAAAGAAATACACATAAATGATATTATGAGATGTGTGCATTTCTACTACTAGTTTCTTTGGTAGAAAAAAGTCTACCAATATCAATTCCTACAGTGTGGAACACATGCACCATTATTGACTATAGATTTAATGGTGACACTCGAAATGATATTCACTTCATTTTGCGGGATCGTATTATACTACGAGCTGAAATAATCCAATATTTTTGGCTAAACAGACTCTGTACTGTCCTTGGGACCTACGTATAAATGAAGCTTATGATAAGAGTCTATTAAAATATATGTATTTTTTTTTAATAAGCAATGAGTTATGTTCCCATGCGTCGCGGGAACCGCTTAGCTAGCGTTGGTGCAATATTTACCTTACATTGCATCAGGATCCAGGAATTATAACAATAGTAAAGAGGAATGTGCACTTGACATAAATGTATTTCATTATAATTAATTTTAAATATAATTGTCACTCTTGTATTCTAATATCGAGCAAGCAGTCGTCATTTTAGTTATAACTTAAAGTGTCATTTTAATTAACGTATTTTTACAATTTTGTTTTTTTTGGATCCTCAGTTGCCACCGTACTTAATTGATGGATGTTTTTTTTTCATAGCTATCATTGGACTGAGATAAGAGTCCTCATCAGAACAACATAAAAAAATATGAAGATTGTCCTTGAAACACTTCCGAAGGAAGTTTATTCCAAATTTTTGTGGTACGTAGAAGTAAGTTCCTTGAAAACCGCACATTAGTTCCACATTCAGGTCGTACGGATGCAGGATATCGGGTGATATTACGTATATTTTCAGTAATAAATGATCATGGGTTTCATTAAATTACAAATTTATTAAATTAAAAATAATCTTTAAGACGTATTAGTGAGAAATAATAATTATAATGTACTTATGCATGTACTTCGAAATACAATGTCATATTAAAGAGTGATCAGATATGAGGGGTAAAGCCTTAAAAACCTGGTCGTGGTTCTTGAAAAGAGTTCCATAGTACGAATTGAAATCGGATATTCTACAGCAGAAAGTAAATCCCTTGTCCACGTCGTGCCAGTTATCATTCTTCATCCATTCCACTTGGTCACATATGTCCTCACAAGGCACGTATGAAGAGGCTTCAGATAAACTTATATTGGGAATATTTATTTGAATGATTGCCAGTGAAGATTTGTCATGGGTATTTTGGATAACCTGTAAGAATGGGATACAACAGTTATTCAGAAATGGGACAACCATGGAGTTCCTTTATTATTTTCTTTAAGCTTGTCTCACCTTCCAAACATACATTGGTGCAGGTTGAAGACTATTAAATCTATCCCTTAAAAATACATGTCCACTTTTTGTTTGTCCGGGCAAGGTCATCGGATATGACGACCCAGTAAAAACTGAGAGGTTTATATCAGCGTCAGCAAGGGATCGTACACGGCGTTCCACTTCATCCCAGTTCTAAAATAATAAAATGCAATTTAGATGTATTTACACCTAACTATTTTTTAATATAACTAAATTCTAATATTAAATTGGAAAAACAATGAATATTAACAATAAACAATGAGTAGTAGATTTACCTACAATAAATGTAACATACTTTACATAAAACTTACAAACTAATAAAATTTCTACTAAAGAAATTTACTCTTAGGAAGTGAAAAATAAACTGTCAAATAAAAAAAATAAACAAAACGACTGAGAAATAATAATAATCATTGTAAAATAATTATAGGCATCTTAAATTTATAGATATTTATCAGCAGATCCAATAGTTTATTAATTTTTAAATTCTAGTGCTACTTTTTCGAAAGATGTATGATTATGAAAGTCGCAATCAGATCCAGCCCGGCACATTTGACTATACATAAGCGATTTACCACTCACTGACTCACCACGAAATCTCCGAAAATGTCCTGATCTGTACCTATCCGATTATCTTAAAATTATGTAAAATTTTCTTAGTTACTTCTTAGTTGCTTCTTTTGTGACATAAACGTCCACTAAGAACGAATTTTACGGAATTCCTATTCTAACGGATTTCAATCAAGTCAATGTAGCTTATATCTACAGAGGTTTCTTGATGAGCGTTTACATAGATGGAAATAAGTAACCCTTACATAGCAACGGTTACCGTAAAAAAAAACAAAATTTGTTCTTAGTTATAAGCTGTCAATTTTATCGTGATGTAGGCCTACTGGGGATTCCGCCACATTACATAACGAGAACGCTTCCCAATACACAGTAGATAGGTGATGTGGAAATCTGTGTATTCACTGACTGGCATTATATTGCTCTATTTAACAATTAAAAAAAATACACAAAATATAAAATAGAAATTAAATATTTTGTCGATACAAGATGTCTAAGTTCACATCCAAATTAATAGTGTGCCCAGCGAAGCGGGCGGGAATCAGCTAGTAGATTATATTACCAGAGCAGATAATTGTTAGAGATGGACCACTAAGTCTTCCTGGGTGGATGGGGTTTCTTTTGCTTTTATCGAGTGTTAAAAATACCATTTAAAATGTACACTATAATCTAATACACAATTATTGAAATTCTTGAAATATATCAACAACTTACCTCCGTACCGCATGAACTCCATTGAGGGATTACGTTTAAATAATTAAATGTAGCTACTTGAGACAGTCCCGGGATAACATCTGCAGGATTGACTAATTGTCTTTTCTTAAAGCAACATTTATTATCTGGGCTACTTATTTCTTTTCCCGTCATTAAGAAAATGGATTTTAATTGTAAACTACATTTATATATATCCTCAAAAATAAAGGGCAAATATCTACTACTGGCAAACTGTAAGTTTTCTTTAGGTAAAGTGCCCGTAATGCCCTGATGTAAATTATATCTCGTGTAAAGTGGAATTTTTTTATCTTTATCTATACAAACATCATACACTTCCAAGAATCTTCTTCGCAGGTTAAATCCAACTTTCAGTAATTCGGTATTACCAGATAAACAGCCCCGTTTGGTACTTTTTGCTAAAGATTTGATTTCCTCTTTGCATTTTATTTCAGAATATTTAAAAATCCTATCTCGTATTTTAAACATTGAATTTTCAACACACGTTGTTTCGGCGTATTCACCAATTTCCTCTCCACGGTAAGTTATAAAGTTTCCAGGACAAGAAAGAATAAAATGTGTTAGTTTTGGTATGCTAAGATATTTTTTTATTTTTTTAAAATCCGGCCAATGACCGGATCGCGATAATAGTAAAGGCTGGTGTTTATTAAAGTCATTTTCAATATCGAATAAGCATTCTGTAAATATAACATTACATTGAATATTTTCATTATGTTTCTTCAACATTCATTATTTATTAATTTGATTTGAAAAAATATTATTTGACTACATCTATTATATATATATATATATATATATATCGAATGTATAAAGTAAATTTAAATTAAAATAATGTTTTGAAAACGTATAACTCTACCTTCAGTGTTCTTTATATTGAACTTGCGACTATTATTTCCAAATTGATTGCTCACAACACATTCGTGATTCCCGATATCATCTAGAGTCATTTCAAACATAAACACATCTCCCTTAATATTAATAAGTTCCCCATTGCGGCTCCAAATTATCTAAAATACGAAAAATTTAAAACAATCATTATCGCATATGATTTTTTTAAATAATTTTCATGGTTATTAAAATAAAGTTATACTTGCGCTTCCGGCTCACTATCAGTGGAACAATCTAAAGAAGCATACGTTCCCTCAATAAAATCTATATCGGTGTCTTCCTCATTTTTAAAGACAGGTCTGTAGCCCACGATGATTTTTTTATGTAACGTTTTAGCCGAAACAAATGTACTGACTCGACAACTATATACACCGGAGTCTGTTATTGTTATGTTTTTTAAATATAGTTCGCCGGTTACCACAAATCGGCCATCCTGTAAACAATGAATTAAATAAACGAGAATGAATCGAGTCCTTTTTTGTGGGTTAACGTAGAAGTTAAGTCCATCTCAAATATCGTGGTCCTATATTCTTATCTATCGTAAATTCTAATACTCCCTACTGATAACACTTCATAATTTACCTTAAACCAGTTAATAACATCGCCTCTTTCGTAGGGTAGACCACATTCAACATGCTCTGAAGTCCCACTTTCTAAGGATAATGTTTCTGGTACATAATCAACTTGTGGATACGCTGTAAGATAATTATTGCATATTACGAAGCAACGATGTTGAGATAATTATTCAGCTCAAATTGGAGAATTGCTCCAATCATTAATCGAGTGTCTAAATACATAAATTAATCAAAGACGTCTTCAACTTACGTGTAACATTAACAGTGTACTCTTTTACATCAGAAGTAAAATCATTACTGGCTCGACATGTGTAACTGCCGGCAGAGTCAAGTGTAGGATGTTTAATTATCAATGTGCCGTCTTCCTCAATGGCAAACCAATCAGTTCCTAAAATAGAAATAATGATTATCTTTTATTATATTTTGACACTATTTCTTTAATAACAGAATGAATTTTAAGTTCGTGTAGCTTAGATTTGGTAATTACAATTATTTTCTAAGTTATAAATATTTATATATATATATAAATATTTATAACTTAGAAAATATATATAAATGTTATAAAATATGTTTTATTTTAATAACTTTTAATACCTGAAGCAATTTTGGACCCCTCCCTTTCCCATGTTACTACAGGTTTCGGGCCTCCTGTGGCCTTACACGGAATTCTTAGTGCCAAGTCTCCTTCCACAGCATTATAAGTTGTAATTCCGAGAGGGTTAGGTAGTATTGCAACGGGTGCTAAAAATGTTATTTAACTTTCATTGTTATGTATGCGTCGATGAGTTGATCGGCTAACAACAATATCTGATAGAAAAATTTAAAATTTTTATTTCTTATAAATAACTAAACTTGATTAAATTGATAATTTAATAAATAAACAGAAATAAACGTAACGGCATTACATTGTCCAATTGAAGCTATTGATTTAAATATCAAATTATTTCATTGACTCCTCTTGCACGTTAATTACAATTCTTTTAGTGACATAAAAACTTAAATATATTTAAAACTGAATTATTTGACCTCTGACATGAATTTCATAAGTAATACTGTTTAATCCTCCGACGTTCCTCGCAGAACATTTGTAAAAACCTTCGTCTTCCACTCCAATACGTTCTATAGAGAGGGAACCAGTACTGTCAGCTCTATAATTGAAAGAAAAGGTTTACAATATGTGAAGCCAGAAGAAAAATTAAGAAATTGTTATTCTGTCATTTACTGTTAAAAAATATAATCTACCTTAAAAGCTTTGGAGGTGTGCTTGGGTTTTCACTATAATAGGTCCATTGTAATTTCGGTTTAGGATAACCCTCGGCTAGACACGGTAATTTTACCGGATCCCCAACGGTCAATTCCAACGTAGTTTTTTCGGGTATTGTCATTTTAATTGGAACTGGGATTTTTTAATTATTAAATGACACCAAAAAAATCATATTTTATATAATACAGTTCATTTGTACTTACTAAAAATATCAACGTAAAAATCTTTTTCAGCCTGTCCTAAGCCGTTGGAGGCCTCGCAGGTATAAATGCCGGCATCTTCTATTGAACCTGTAAAGCTGAAACACCATTTCTGCTTCAAGTATACTATTATTTATATAAATTAGTTGATAGCTATTACTAAATGACTCACCTCAAAGAATTATCATTGTATATATATTTACCGGTGTTATTTATTTCAACTTCGTCATGTAACCACCGAACAAAAGGAAAGGGAGATCCATCTACTTTACAGGTTAGTACCACTTGTTCGCTTTCCAGAATTTTTAATTGAGTTTTGACTCTTTCAATGGTTGGGGGATCTGAAATTATCATATCAATTGCCCGGTAATTACACTATATAATCTAATCGGCCAATCGGGGATTCGTCGACAAGTTAACAAAGATCGAAAATAACTTACATTCAACGAATAAATCAATTGCGTGTGAATCTCGTCCGAATTCATTTTGAGTTACACAAGTGTAAGTTCCGATATCTTCCGGACCAACGTTGTTTAGGTGTAAGATCTCCGTTATTTCTCTTAAACGTGTTAAAGTTCCCAAAGCTTCGGGTTGAAATGTCCAAGATATTGTAGGCGTTGGTTTGCCTTTTAAAATTCTACGAATAAAACATTGTAGTCCGACTGTAGTCTTTAGGATTTGTGTGTGGATGTGTATATACTACTTAAAGGGTACTTATTATCTTGAATAATTAAAAACAATCCATTTACAACATTCGAATATTAAAATATATTTTTTTATCAAATCTGTCTCTGAATACGTGCCTGCAAGTGATATCCACAGTAGTTCCTTTTTCTGCTTTGTAGTCAGGGATACTTTTGTCTATCATAGGAATAACTAGGAAGAAATAGTGATTACAATAGCGCAAAATTTTAGAAATATAATAAAAAATAAATCAAAAAGTATGAGAAAACTTAAGAATAGATACCTCCAGACATATCTAATTGAAAATTAAATTGTTTTCTTTCCTCTCCGTTGTACGCTTCAACTGTATATTTTCCTCTTAGGTCTTCACGCATCTGTCTGATCACCACTCCAGACCCATCGGCGAAAACATCATAATCACTATTACTCACAATCTGTTTGTCATTTTTATACCAGGTCATTTTTACTGGAGGAAATGCATTGATTTTTACATTTATTTCCGCCGATGCTCCATATTCAATAGTTGTATCTGTAAAAACATTTTAATATTATAAATCTCCAAAGTCGCTATATATAAAATTAATATTTGATACATTACACAAACCTTTTGGATATTCCAGAACTTCAAGGAAAAAGTTTTTTTTAGTTTCAACCGAAATGTGTTCTGTTTTTTCACCCATCAAATTAATAGCTTTACATTCTATTGTATTGTTTTTCTTTACTTTATCTATCTTAAGAATACTCATGTATTCATAAGGAAGATCTACTGGCACTATCTGCAAAGTGTTTGTGTGTTTTAATTTTTGAACTTCAACTATAACAGTTTTAATAACTTTTATTATTAATAAATATACCGAGGATGTATAAGCAGTGTGTGTACTATCTCGCCATATGATATCTGGTGTAGGGTAGGCGTTAACTTTACACTTCAACGTTAAATCTTTATCATATTCCGCGGTTATTTTAGCTCCTTCTAAAATTGTAACCGTAGGTGCCTTATGTTTAGGTCCCTCTGTAAATTATAATATTCATTTAAATATCTAATAATATATATTAAAAAAGAAGATCTCGCTATTCGAGAAAGTGAATATTTACCTAATTCAGGTTTTTGTGGTTCTATGGATGTTGATGAAACTCTAGTTATTTTCTCATTAGTTTTTGTATGTCCATTTATCTAAAAATATATATAAATAATATATCGACGTATCTAGCATTGCTGTTTCATTTTATTACAGTTTGGTACCAAGTACAATACTTACGGCAAGTTTAAAAGAGGAACTAGGTGACAACAAAGGTTTTGTTACATAAAATTGTTGGGTTTTATCTATTAGTGTTAATGGAAATTCACTTAAGACATTGTCATTAACATCTCTTATTTCTATAGTATCTAGTAATACATCTTTGTCAATGTTGTCTAATGCAACTGATATATAAGAAGGTACACCTGAAAAGGAAACAACAAATATTAACTATTTCATTTATTTACTGACATTTATTGAAATTTAATAAAATAAAATGAAAATCAAATCTAATGTTGAAATTTAATAAAAAACCATCCGTTCCTTTTTTCGGACTAAAATATGAAGCTGTTTATCATTACTTATTAATTACTCATTATTTTGTGTGATGATTGTTAGACTGTCAGAGGAAGAGGGAGTTTATTATATAATAATAACAATAATACCACTCTCAAATTTATATCATAGATTCTAGATCTAGATGTAGACCTATTACTTTGAATAAAAAAAATACTATTACATCTACTTAAATATACTGGTATTTCATGTTTATTATTTCCACTAATATAACGCCGCAGATGACTAACACACCTACATACCTGCATATAGATATATAAACGTACCTGCAATAGGTTTAGTAGATGTTTCACTTAACGAATTAGGCGGGACGGTGGAAAAACCATGTTGAAAACAAAGAGATGTTGATCCCGTTATAACTGCGGAGATTTCATCTCTACTATCCAAATGTACTGTGTATACACCAGGTTTTGCATCCAGTTTAGATATCTGGATAAAAAAATATTCTTCAATTCGTATTCAAAGATTTTTAACGTTACCTGCTTCTGTACGTACATGAGATTTTTCGGTGTTAATAAAGTTCTTTGTTTCTACTTTATTTTCATCGGGACCAGTTAAGTGATATTTTGGAGAAACGCCCGTCATGGAAATCATCACATCCCACACTTTACTATCAATGGAGAACTTCAAAATAAAGTCATACATATAGTTATTCTATCAATATATATTTTTATGCATTTTAAAATTTTTTTGGTTACTTACTTGAAATTTCTTATTAAAGGCATTATCAAAATATTTTTGGGCTAAGGTAGTCTTTTTATACTTGATCGATTCTATAATATAATCGATTATCTGTAATAAGAAAAAAATCTTAAAAACAAAATAAATGTGAGGATTTGTGTCGTGCGTTTGAATAAATAAACCTTTGTGGAGTTGGCTCATTACTACAACTATATTTATAGACCCGTATAGGGGATATGGTATTTTTATTTCTTGTAATAATTAGTATAAATTGAAATATCACCTTTCGAACATCTTGTTTCTCTAGATGAAAGACTTGTCCATTGGTTGCTGCTGCTAATTTATCATACACAGCGTTACCTTCCAGCGGACTCTCATAACACTCCCCGGTTAATAAAAATGTCACCTGGAAGGAAAATAAACATCTTTTATTCTTAACCTAGATTTTCATCGTAAATGGAACAAGAAAGGAACATCGAGAACCCCCGCTAAAAATAAAAAAAATAAAAATAGCTTTCTAACGCCAGAACTATGCATTAGGTTTGTTACTGAGAAATAGAGTTGTACATTTTTTCTACCCGTTGGACACAGGACTACACCGACCAAGCTAGCCCGTACGTAAGTAAACTTTAGTATCCATCAATGTACCTGAATAGACTTCTTCAGTGCCAAACTCTTAATTCGATCGTATTCTTTATAATCCTTAGCAGCTGCGTCCGTAAAAACGTTGAAAACGGAATTTGGTTTGCTCTTTTCGAGGGCAAGTTCAATACCTTTCATCGCATACTCTGGACAGTCGCCACCTCCATCCACAGTTATTTCTGCTAACGCTTTTTTGAACACACCACGATCTTTTGTAACTGTATAAAATTTTGCATCTAAGGAAAAAAAAAAATTCTAATTAATAGTATAAAATAATATTGATTAGAATATTAACAATACATATTAATATAAATGTATATAATTAAAAATATATATTTATTACCGCAAACGTATTTCTTAGTCATAAAATAACAAACCTTTCGTTAGAATAGTGTGAAGACGAGACATTAGAACTAAAAAACTAATTTGGATGCAAAAAAGAAATCGGTAGCAATTTTCCTGGATCTAGCAATGGCGTTTGTCACTGTGCTGAGGAGATTTTATAAAAAAATATGCTAAAACTATTTGAGGATTATCACACCATTAGAAAACATCTTGTAATAATTTGGTGCACACGTGTTGTAATTAGTGTTGAGGATCCTGTTGCTTTTGGTGTTTTTCGGGGCAGTAACTTAAGTCCACAACTTTTTATTTTACAAATTATTTTGAAACAACACTACCATTGAACACATGTCCCCGCGCAAAATAAACCAAGCAAACAATAAAAATGGTAACAAAAAAAAGTTCAACAATTTTAATCTTTTAATCAGAAATTTATTACATTCCGGAATATAAAAGAATTAATTACGAGTACTTATTGCTAAAAACTGTGTTACACATTATCCTGGACTAAATATTATATTAATTTTATGTTTTAATCTTTCAGAGGCAGAACACAAAACAGAACTAATATTGTATTTGTCTAAATAAAATATTATTTTGAATAAATCCATCGTTCTCTGAAACGTAACTCGAATCTTGGTTCGTTTATTTTGTTTATTTTCCTTATATGAATATTTGTAAAATATCAAACCTTATGGATTTTTTGTCATAAAACCTATAAATTTCTACACAGGGCAGGTAAGAGACAAACTGTTTAAATGCTAAGGACAGGGATTTTCAACTTATAACGTAAAGCTCTATAACTAACTAATCCATACTAATATAAAAAAAATAAGATTTATTTATTTTAGACAGATGTCTATACTACTATGTTTAACGGTTATACTGTTAGTCTGATAATTTGAGAACGGATAAACACATATATATCTATATAGATATACCTACCTCGATCCATATTAATAAAATGTAAAACAGTAAATCACATATAAACTAAGAGAGAAAACATATAAGCCTGTCAGAATTTAAGTTAACATAATTATAACTGTTATAAATAAATGAAACACAACTCACCCGGATCATTGAAGGTGACAATAATGAAGTCGTCTATTCGAGACCCGTTAGAATTCAAAACTGCATCAAATACTTGGTTAGTCTTTTCTTTTACTTGATCAATGTCATCATACATCGAACCCGTGTCATCGATGACGAATGTGAGGCTACCTTTCGTGTTATGTCCGTTGACATATCCCAAGATAATAAGTCCTACGAACAATGGGAGCAACATTGCAGAACAGCTCGCTCCTGTTACACGCGGTTTAATACTGAGTAGTGAGTTATTATTGACATTTCTCTATGTGTACATTGTTTATATTATATACGCAAATAGACTTTGAGATAATGAAGAATCCCCTTCTGGGAACGGAGCTTATCAAAATTATGTTATTATTATTATAATGTTATGCTGTCATATGTTTTTACGATTCGATAGATACGATTCCTCATCTTTTGGGTTAAACCCACAGAAGAATGAATACTTTTTGGCTATAAATAATGTGGTAATTGAAGACGTAGGATGATTCATACTGCCAAAAATTACAATAAAAATTTGAATTATATTTATAATAAAAAGAAAACAGATGGATTTTTATAATTTTTAAACATGTTTACGAGCCACATAAAGTCGCCGTATATGATGATCATAAAAATAACTAGGGGCACTAAGAAACCCTCAATTTCGACTCGCTGCGCTCGGGAAATCTCAGGTGCCGTTTGCATATTGAGCGAAGCGAGCCCAGTGTATTGACTCATCGTTTCCCATTGACTTCAAGGGGATATCAGTTTAAAACAAGATATAAAAAAAAAGTTTTTTTTTTTTGAGGACCTTTTTCAAAAAATATTTTTTAAACCATCCTCTAATGTGTGTCTTTTTGATTGCAAAGTTTCATAATTTTCCGCCAAGTAGTTTTTGAGCCAATTCGTGACAAAGAATGCAAAAAGTCTCCAGTAAAACGCTCCGCTCACTTCGTTCGCTTCGCTCAATAAAATTTTATCTACTGTGCCTGTTATATAATCTGATTCAAGTATCGTTATCGAGCCATAACAGTTAGAAAAACCAAGTCTAGAATTTTATAAGGTTACTAGAAGATCGTCTCTGTGAGATGTTCAGATCAGTAAATAGGTAAGTTGTCCAAGGCCCAATAATTGAGAGATTAATTTGTCGCTAGGGTGAGATTTATTATATCGTAAAACGGGGGCAAGCAAGGGCATCGTTTTTATTTTTCTTTGCCTCATTTTTAAGCTTAAAGACAGTATTGTGCAAAGCGTCGAACTACGTGTTCATATTATATTTTATAGACTCTTCAAAAAAATGTCAGATGGTTTCTTTGAGTAATATTATTTACACCTTTACAGTTTCTGTTAATCGTTTTGCTAATTACAAATGCGCTGCGGGAGTTGGGCTGAGCCCTGCTGAGATTTTTGAATGCTCTATTAAAAAATATATATTTGATTTTTATTTGCTTATAAGCGTATTTCTATGTTGACGATCGGCAAGTGCACAGAGGTTCTGATAACGTAAAGTCTATATGACAAATAGTCTTTTGACCATCATTTCGGAACGGAATGAGATTTTTTAATTCTAATTTTTGAAAACATACCCATTCCCAATCTCTACAGCTTTACCAATTTTCATTCAAATTAGTTCAGTAGTTTCTATGCGATGTTGCTTCAAAACAAGTTTCCCAAACGCTTAAGAGCTTTGCTTACACTCAGCACAATAATTAAAAAAATATATATATAATATAAAAATAAATCGAACTTGTATCGCTTGGATTGTCACCTTTAGCGTCAACCTTTCAACCACATATACACTATGTGAATAAGTTACGCATCTTTAACTGCCAAATTATAATTATTTTGAGTTCTTTGTTATTTACTTTATTAACTATAAAGTTACTTTTAACTATATGTATTAATTAAAAACTGTGACATCTCAATAAGAACACTTCACCATTAATATTCTATATCAAAAATCATCAGAAAATAACACGAAAAGGTTGACCGTTTGGCAAAGGAAGCTTGTAATGTAGGAATTCATGTTGATAGCATGCCCTTTTTTTCAAATAGGATTAAATTTGTCAAAGAGTTGTGTAGGAAAAGATGTAAAGAATACTTCGACAGAAGGTCTGTAGATAAAGGCATTTGCTACAAAACGATTCAATCACACTGGTTTAACGACAGTTAACTATCACGACAAGCTCTTATTATTTTGCTTCGCTCTTGACACATTCCTTAAAACAAATTTGCATACATGATGAATAAAGTTAGTTCTCCTTTATGCACCGAACGTGACAAAGTAGAGGATGTATCTAGGATGTATCTAGGATCATGTAATGGTGGAATGTGTCAGGAACGAGCAAATAATCTTCGAGAACGAGAATACAATCTTCAATATATGAAAAATATTTGTGAGACCTGGGAGGTTGTAACTTTATAACTCTCACCCATTATCAAATGATGCTAAAATTTTATATAAATTAGTAGAATTTGCTATCAAAGGCAGATAATGTGAAATGTTGTGTAATCTATTATTTGTATTTTTGCTTACAGAGCGACATAGTATGTACAATGTGACTCAGCTCTTTAACATAGAAAAAAAAAACCTTAAGAGCATTTCAAACATTACTAAAAAGGCCGGGTAAGTCTCGTTCAGAGAAAAACTAACTTAGCGCCCTATACAAATTAACGAGCAAATACATAAAATTTAACAAGTACAGGAATGAAAGAATACCAGAATTACCTTACCCGACGGAAAACTTAAAAAATAACGTTGAAAGAACTCCGAATAAATATGACTAGGATCTAAGGATTAAATCCATCGGGGCAATCAATACACAACCGTCGAGAAATAGTTAACATTCTAAAATTAATAGAGTTTCTACCTTAGGCCACATACTCTTTGACTTATTTCAGAAAAATATCAAGAAAACTACAGATACTATAACTATATAGCTTTTATAGACTACCAAAAGATTTTTGACACAACACACATTCAAGCATATGGGACGCATTAATTAAACAAAGAGTAGAGAATTAATATATACAAGTAATAAAAAATAAACACAAGAAGAGCATTAGCAGAGTGGTATCCAAAGGCACTGGGCTTAGGATCAATGGAGGAGTGAGAAAAGGTGACTCCTTATCTCTGAAATTTGTAGCAGTATTAGAAATAACTACAAGCAAATTAGATAGGAGAAAAAATGACTTTTACATTAAAAGAGAATATCATAGTAATTGAAGGTTTTAACTGCCTAAAACAGTTGGCAACTTAGAATTTTCGGTACAATCGCAACAAGTGACTTGCAGACTAGTCGGATTGGAAATAAACTTCACACAAACAAACAGGACAAATAGTTATAAAGAAAACATTTCATACAGAAACAATCGAAATCTTTAAAGGTGATGGAAATATAATCATCATCTTCCTGCCCTTATCCCATTTTGGGGTCGGCACAGTATGTTTCTTTGTTCCCGGGCTAGCTTCTCGCGTGGCACCGGTATTACCATACTGCTTTAAAGATTTGGCTTAGTTTTACGGCCGGCCGCCTGCCTGACGCCAACCCTCCTTGGGAACCCTCCTTGGGTGATGGAAATATAATAACAGTATCAATAAATTAATTATTGGGCAGTATGACAATATAGGTATATTTAAAAATATTATAATAATTAAAATATAATATCTTTCTAAATAAAATAATGTTTATTAATCAAGTATACCGTTTAAAAGATATTATTGTAAAACATTTTGTAAATGCTCCATGCATTAAGGTTTTTAATTTAATTTAATTTTATTTTATTTAACTGCCGCTGCCATTACCCCTTCCTCTGCCATGTGCCACTACCACCACTGCCACTGCCACTGAAGATCAAATAAAGATTTTTATTATAATAATTCCCACAAATAAATACATGATCATTTGGTTTTAAATATTAAATTTAACTAAAAGGCAAACAATAATTAGCAGAATATATTAATATATATTAATAAAGACCCATATGGTGGAATAGATATCACTAAAATACCTATTATTGTTATGTTTAGTTGTTATTGCCTATTACTATTATTATAAACTATTTTCCTGAGACTTAACTGATTTAATTTTGTATAGAAATAAATAACACAATTTATACCCAGGTCTGTTAACGTTGAGACGGTATTTTTTTAATTTTCAATTGCCTCGTGAAATGCAATAATAATGTAATACTCATCACAATTACGATACGATTATTATTTCTAAAAAGATGTCTATGTTTAATGTAAAAGAATTTTTTTTTCAAAATTGATAGTTTATCGACTGGTTTACAAAACTCGATACACGAACGCAACGCTTGGTATGACCAAAATTTGGTTAAAATCCAAAACATTATTTTATTCATATCTATAATAGAATAACACAATGAATCTCAAAAGCTTCTTCGGATTTTTTAAGTCATTGAAGTGTTTAGACCTCACTCGGGCAGATTAGATTGGTTTTATAAATTTGATTGTCTTACTTTTGACAAAAATTGAACAACATTACACTGAGACCCTTACAAACAGCAGTGCATTTTTATAAACCATAGCAAATATAAGGATAATACTCTTAATTTTTCTGAGGCGTTTAGTAGCTGTAGGCTTATAAGAAGAACATATCATAACGCCTAAAGAGTACCCACTTCCACCACCACCAACCACCCGTCGGGGCGAGTAATGCATGAAACAAGGAGAAAAAAAACGTGTAATATAATTTTAAAATAGCCTTAATTTTTTAACTTCCTACATTTTAACCTTTGATGAAAGAAAAATATATATACGGTAAAATATAATAATTAATTTAATCGTGTTAGTTGATGAAATTTTTACGAACAATCTGTTCGGGCTGTCTATTTACCCAAGTACCTGTTCACCTGATGATTTTTGTTGTACAAAAAATCATCAGATGAATCAAATAAATATGTATTTATAAATTACTTTCTTTTTTCTTTGCTGGTTCTGTTTAATATTGAAGTATGTTGCTCTCTGGACATCGTGTAATAAAAAAACACCTTTTCATTTTCATCAAACTTAGATCGTAAGTAATCAAATTTTTATCTGCAGAATGAAATATTTGAAGTATCATTAAGGTGTATAATTTTTTTAAGCAAACTGTCCAAAACGTAGCGAAATAAACAACTAACATTTAATAAGAACCACACTTGACGAGATTTATATAGTTTTCATAAAAGTATAGTTTGGTCTTTAATTAAATAATAATGTAACGATTATTTTCTAATGCTTTAACTCCGTGGACCAAAACTCCGGTAAAACATCGCACACATCTTAAAGCGTCCTAATATAACTGCGGTTAAAACAAATGTGCAACTTATTTCTACAGATTGTAGCCATAATTAACAACTAATTAGTGTTATATATAATATTGTCAACAAAGTAGCCGTTTCCTTTACCCCTTAGTCACACGAGGAAACACAACATTGTTTTATAAGCAAAATAACTTATGGCGAATTTGCAAACATACTAAATTAAATTCTAATTTTGTACTTATTAAGCTTAAATTTGATAAAATATTGTATCCATACATTATTGACATTATCAAGCTTCAACTGCGCATAATTGAACCCTTGTATCGACTTAGGTCACAATGTTATTACTTTGTTGCATTTAAGGAGAGGAGAGGAGGAGAGGATTGTTGTTTTAATAATATTATAATATAACACATATCTTACTTATTAGTAACTAGATGTCCTATTTGCACCCGTATATTTAGAACCATAATACTCGTATGTTGCTGGCTTTGAAATGGTAACATTTACGCTACTGACGTATTTATGTTACATTGGTAATACGAACGAGTCAGGGGAAACTATATTCTGGATGGTCTATTCATACAACATGTGTTATTAATCAGGAGAGCGCAGTTACTACAGGTTACAATATGTGTACATCATATCAAAATATAACTTTATAATTCGGCTTTCTGTCTTGGTTTGCGTGTCTGTGATCTGCGAGGAAAGAATCCTCAGCAGCGATTACCCTAAGGCGTAAGCAGTAATTAAATCTGAGATGGGAGCAACAGTTTATTATGATTCATGGAATTAGTTAATTACGGGTCGGGAGCATCACTTGGTTATGATCACTGAGGAACGTTTAGTTGTCACTGGTGAACAACAGTAACTAGTGAAATAATTGTTACGTCACATAGAAATAACCACTAAGAGTTATTAATAATTACCACTAATTGCCAATGTCGATGATTCGTAATACTGAGATAGAAAAATAAAATTGTTAGTACCTATTATATATTCAAAAAAAAAAACAAAATACTTTATTCAAGTAGGCATTTTTTGAATTTTGAATCGTCAATTATTACAATACAATACATCATAAAAAACGGTTAGTCTAGTCAGTCCGTATGTAAGCTACCAAAGCACAGTGATTCGGCTAGAACATGCTAGCGGGACAAAATTCATGTTACAATACAAGACCGACTGATCGCGACTTGTAAACAACACCTCGCAGGTAACGAATTTAAAGAATTAATATGTTTATCACATTTTTAAGGTATCTTATCAAGTGGGCAAAGTAACTTTTATAAGAGGGGTCATTTTCATTTGCAAATCAGTTGCATTTTATGCACACTTGTGACAACATATTTTACAATTTATAGAAAAGTGAAACGAGTTTTTTGTGATGGAGTATTCTGTTGAAGGTATGTACTTATTATGACTTATTTTGTTTAATTAAAAATATGTATGTTTAAATAGTGATACCAATTTGGAGATGCGTAGATAAATCTAGCAATTTTTGCATTAAATGTAAATTTTAAAGAGTAGCAACTTTTTTTATCCAGATGTATCCAGCTAGATTTTTCTATATATATTACCTAGAACATACAGGCAAAGATTCATATATATAATAGACCCCGAAATGGCCCGAAAGTAAAATTATTACATTTTTTTCAGAGCGAGACGTGACTATGACGAAAATGGAGTTTTTTGAAGAATGGCTAAAACATGACAAAACTGAGCAAAATAGTGGCATTTTTTATTATATGAGTAAAAAATTGAATACCTCTGATATTTCAGACGATTCTCTAAGAAAACTGAAAATGAAAATATCAAGCCTTTCAGCAAAATTCAATAAAAAGTGGATTTCTTTAAAGTATAACAAAGAAGCATTTCTAAAAAAAATAAAGATTGGTTAGAGGGATCCGGAATCGAGATAAAGATGTGTGTCAACCAGCCGAATATACGTCCTTCAACATTATCAGCGGCTCTCTTCGTAGGACAACCCACAAAATCATTTGAAGATTCATCAATGAAAACGAAAAGACGGAGAGTGATAGACCTTTTGGAATCGCGTAGTGCAAGTGAACTCGTTACAGCGGCTGAGCTAGCTACTCGAAAAGGAGGGAATCGAAGTGTAGCGAAAGTCAAACTAAAGAAAAGAATAAGTGCTCTGAACAAAATCGGCTGTTAACACCAGACGAAGCTTTAGCTTATTATGTTGACTCGAAATCAACTTCTCATTCGTATAAACAAATAAGAAAGTAGTCAATGAAAGCGGGACATCAAGTGTTTCCATCGTTTTATAGTTTAAGTAAGTCCAAAGCTTCTTGTTGCCCTTCTGACGAATATATTTCTGTGACTGAATCTAGAGCTGAAATTAAACTTCAGGTGATTTTGGATAAAACGGCTGAACGATTAGTTGAAGCTCAAGCGGAAGTCATTAGAAGTGTATTACCACGTTCATATTATACATTGGTAAGCAAATGGGGCTGTGATGGGAGTTCGGGACATAGCACGTATAAGCAGAAATTTGATAACACTAATGATACAGACGAATTTTTCTTCGTATACTCATTTGTCCCTTTGAGATTGCTTTGTGACGAAGCTGTGATCTGGCAAAATCCAAGACCATCCTCTACTTTGTATTGCTGTTCTATTAAGTTTATTTTTGCCAAAGAGACAAAAGAATTGTTGAAAGAAGAAACTTCTACAATTTTAGATGAAGTAAGCCAGCTTCATTCATTCTTAAAAATCTGACAAGGCGTTCCCGAATTATAGCTAAATATGTCTGCGTAGCTGACTAATTTGGAGGAAAAATTTTAGCCACCCATAAGAAAAGAAAAAAAGATGTGGTTTTTTTCGTAAAACAGCTTAATATGTCTGGAATATACATAAACAATTGAAAAAAGTGAAAAAATAATTTTGTCCCGCTAACTTGTACTAGTCGAATCACTGTGCACCGGCTCGGAATGGAGCTCTGTTGAGAAGAGCCGGCCAGAAACTAAACAGTTGTTCTTTTCAAAAGAAATATAACAATCTTATGTGATGTACATTATAATATAAATCCTGCAAAAGATTCAACAACTTAAGTTCCACATATTTCAATCCACTTAAAACTCTTTATTTATTTAATACTAGCTTTTGCCCGCGACTTCGTCCGCGTTTCCGTCGTTTTTCGAAAAAAAATTAGCAGATGTCCTCCCTCATAGTTTTGACGTAACAGGCAGATTCACTTTCGTATTTTAGAAGGGCAATAGTAATATAATATGCCAATCCACAAAACTGTTGAAAAATATAAGTAACCGCAGAATATTATAATATACCCACGCTATACCCACGACTCGGTCAGCGTGTAACTCCTTGTTTTTTATTAAGATAATATATTGCTAATATTTTTAGATCAAATTAAAATGTTTCAGCGCAAAGCTTCTGGGTAGACTATGTTAAGAGTCGACCCGTCCGGCACGTGAACGTAAAGATTCCTAGAATTGCTAACCCGGGAAAGAGCGACGTATAATTGACCATGCGAGAAACAGCTAACACCGAGATCTACTCCAGCAACACGAAAAGTCTGCCCTTGAGCTTTATTGATAGTCATGGCATAGCACACCGATACTGGGAATTGCGTTCTTTTAAATTGGAATGGAAAATTATTTGGTATTATGGGAATTCTGGGAATAAAGACAGTTTCTCCTGCACCGCAACCTGTTAAAATTTGAGCCTCGATTACATTTTGTTGCAACTGGGTTACTTTTAGCCGAGTTCCATTGCAAAGTTGAGGTGGTCTTAAATTTCGGAGCAGAATTATCGGTATGCCAATTTTTAAACAAATTATATGAGAAGGTAGTCCAGGCATACTTAAAGAATTTAAAAATTCTATCGGGTAATTAGTGGCTTCTTGTTCATCAACCATTCTATTTATTGAACTATAAACTTTGCTTTCTCCCTGTATATTAGACAGTATTTTATTATTAATTTCAGATGCCTGGTCATTGCGAGGAGTCAAAATGGACCTTTCGCAAAGCCAAGAATTGTCCCTATTTAATATAATTGTTATGTCACCGTAAACCGAAGATATAAGATGTTGTTGGGATTGCACTATACAACATAACTCAGGTGTCAGAATAAGTTTTCCTTGGTGTAGTTGTGGATAGGTACCTTCACCAATCTTCAATAATGTATCAGAAAATTCACGATTATCTGCGTTGTCTCCAGTTCTCACTCGCATATTTATAGTCAAATGCACCGATTGTATATCACGCCACAAATAAGAGCTTTTCAGGCAAGCCCTAATCTCATCAGCTCGGGTTCCCCGTGGTATTACCGGTAAGGTTTGTCGGAAATCACCACAAAATAAAACCGTAATACCGCCCATTGGTCGATCATTTTGTCTTATGTCCCTTAGAGTTCTGTCTACTGCTTCTACTCCTTTTCGATGGGCCATCGTACATTCATCCCATACGATTAAATTACACTCACGCAATACCTTAGCTTTGTCGCTATTTCTTGAAATACTACAGGTTGGACTTTCCGTGCGATCTAAATTAATTGGTATTTTAAACATAGTGTGAGCAGTCTTACCTCCTGGTAGCAATGTTGCAGCTATACCTGATGAAGCCACGGCAAGAGCGATTTTACGCTGATTTCGAACATAAGCTAATATTAATTTAGTCAAAAAAGTTTTCCCAGTTCCTCCAGGTGCATCTAAAAACCATATTGTTCCTAAATTATTCTGCACACTCTCGCACACGCGATCATAGACTAAGCGTTGTTCTGCAGTCATCATTGGGACACCGTTTTCTAATGTTACCAGCAGTTCCATTGGGTTGTAACCAATCTCTGCGGAATATTCCCTATTGGTAACCTCTCCGACTGAGGTTGGCGTTGGCAAACCATATTCACAAAGTGATTTACCGCCTACTGCTGTTAAGTCTTCCTGAAGAGCTAATAAGCACTGATTTATAGCCAGATCTCGAAAATTATCATTAGTTGCGCCTTCATTATTGTGAGATAAATTCCGAAGAAAGTCTTCTGCAAATTTTTCTTTATATTTTTCCCATAATTGGACAGGATCAGATAAATTACAAAATGTGAGTAATGTTACAAATAAATGGCGTAACCGTCGTGGATTATCACTAACACAGGATTCTGCTAAAGCGTCATCCCAATGTTGATCATTTTCAAGCAAATGACGCGCTTGGCAAGCTGCATGATAAGTTGGATAAACAACATCGTCTACTTTTCTCAAATCTATAAATGATGTTGGTCCTCGCACTGTATGTAATAATAATCTCAAATAAAAACACTCTGCGTTGTTAGGATGAACAGTATACACTCTACCAAGAACATGTTCTTTGAAAATACCTGTCTCGCCATCTACAGGCCTGCCTCGGCGTCTACGGTTAAAGACACCTCGTTGTTTATCGTAGGTATAATACGATGGAACTTCTTCATACAAAAGAGACTTTGCGAAATTATCAGTTTGGCAAAGTCGAAAGAATGCCAATAAAGTTGTTTGTCTAGGGTTCTCTAATCGTTCTGTAACATTTTCGGCGTTAAAATATATACGTTGACCGCCTTCCAGATGAACATCCAGATGGGTCACAGGTGGATATCTTTCGTGAATATTAAAACTTAAGATCCGCCACACAGCTTCTGAAGGGCTGATATATCTGCCTGACTGAAATCTAGTAACTTCATCATGTTCATTTCTTAACGCAAACGTAGCTTGGTCACTGCCCTTGTTAATGTACTTACAAATATATTTAATTGACTCTACACTATTACACATTTCTACATTTATGTGAGCTTGAAATGCTCTGGACAATACAGGCGAATACGGAACGACCCACCTATTATCTAAAGTAACCTGTTGTCCAGACATTCGCTTTTCAACAGTAAAACCACCATTGTCTCTTGAACGGCGACGATATAATGGGTATCCATCATGTCCTGTTACAGTTTCATCCACTAATGCTTTTGGATACCTTTTAGTGCAACGACCGTCTTGCATGCAAGGAGCATTTGCGTTAAATGCACCACATGGACCATGTATCATATGAGTTTTAACAATGTCGTATAACAGGGGATCTGCAGTCGGATCTGGAATTTCAGCACTGATTAATCTGTCTACATCATTAGGTCGAACCTTATCTTTTAACCAAAGCAAGATATGTGCGTGAGGTAAGCCGCGTTTTTGCCACTCAACACTATACATATAACACAATACTTCTCCAAAAATGTTATCTTTGGTAAGATGATCTATCATTGATTTTAATTTTAAATGAAACACTCTTGCAATAATATCATGGCGGTCATGCGGTGCCTGACCCTCAAGAAGCTCCCGAGTGATTTCATCCCACTTGGGATTGGTAGTTACAGTAACAAATAAGTCGGGACGTCCATATTTTCTTACGTAACAAAAAGCGTCTTGAGTACGTTCATGCATGTAGCGTGGACCACCAGTAAAAGAAGAGGGTAAAATAACTAAACGACCCATATTCACAGTATCGTTATCTTGCTGCATGGCATCGCGAAGGTGCACGTATTCTTCAGCGCGCAGCTGCCTTTGATTAGATCGTATATAAACTAATCTTTCGGTTTCAATTTTTGCGTACATGTCAACAATAAACTGATTAAATAAGCCACGAAAACGTTGAAAGTATACCAATCTATTCCGTCTCACTTGCAGGTGGTAACAATAAAATTGAAGGCATGACACCTTTTTATTATAATTAGGTGCGCCTGTGCGCGGATCGGTTTGGTATACAGCGAAATTATAACCATCTTCCCCTCGACAGTATATCATAGGATATTGCAAACTGTCGTAAGCCCTGTGGGTTTCGAAAATACGTTGCAAACGATTGTCTCTGGAACGTATAACGATATCACGCCTATCACATTCCTGGTCGACCAGTACTACAGCAACTTCATTCGTGGATGGAACGTTATGACGCCCAGGGTGTTCCTGAGTTGGACGCTTATCGGCATTTATAACAATTTTATAATTGTTATTACCATCTTGAGAAAGGGCTTCTAATGCCGATTTAAAACTGCATACGTACGAATTAACCTGATGTAACATGTTCTGAAGTTGTGAAATGAGTTCAGTATTTAAATTCGGAAAATATTGATTTCTTATATTCGACTGTTCGTTGTAATCGGATACAAAATATATTTGAAGAAATTTAGGTTGTTCTTCAGGCAAAAGGGACCCTATCAAATGGTAAACCTGACCTTGTACCTTAAAAGTAGGCATGAAAGGGCCTTCTGAGATTTGTTTAGCACCAAAGGATGTCATTTGGAATGCACTATTATAAGTGCGAATATTATCTAAAAACTGTTTGGATTGCAAATGTTCCCCTAAAAGTAGTGATTTTAAAGGTTCCGGTAGGTCTTCGAACGAAGGCAAATTTATTTTACCTCCAGAACAACAGAAACCAGCAGACTCCTTCCTCCACTTCGAAGCATTACAAAAGGAACATACTACGTTCATATCGCCTATTTCAGAAGATGATCTGTAATCAATTGTGAGATTATAAGCAAACCCACTTTTATATTTATCGGACCACGCCACCGAATTTGTAGATTGATCTACCACGTGTATATCTAAGTCATTAAGACCATGTCGAAATCTATCTGCAGTAAGACGGGCCTCTCGCTGTTCTTCTGTTTCAAGCGACCGAATATTTTCAATTCTTAATCTTTCATTAGATAAAGTAATCAATTGTTCTTGTCTCAAAGAATTGTAATAATCGCGTCCCGACTCTAGTCGTTGTTCATGCTCATGTTCATCTTCAAGAGATCGAATCATGTTATGGTGCGCCCTATCATTTGTCAAACGGTCTTGATATTGAGTAAAAGTTTCAGATTCTCGAGACAAAATATGACGTTCGCGATCAGCTGTAAGCCGTAATTCCCTCTCAGTGAAGGTTTCGGACTCGCGAGATAAAATATGACGTTCGTGGTCAGCTGTAAGCCGTAATTCCCTCTCAGTGAAGGTTTCGGACTCGCGAGATAAAATATGACGTTCGCGGTCAGCTGTAAGCCGTAATTCCCTCTCAGTGAAGGTTTCAGACTCGCGAGATAATGTATGCCGTTCGCGGTCAGCTGTGAGTCGCAATTCTCGTTGTAAAGCAGTTTCAGCTTCTCGGGATAACGCATGTTGTTCCCGGTCAATGGAACGCCTTAGCTCTCGTTGAGAAGAGCTTTGAGAAGCCCGTGTTGTAGCTCGTCTCGCTCTTTCAGCTGCTAATCGCATCTCTCTTTCTGGAGAGCTTTCATTAGCTCGAGATGTTGAGGCACTAACTCTCATAGAGTTTAACCGATGTGCTCTTTCCTCTTCCGATTCTTGAGAACGCGTCATTCTCATTCTCCTAGCTTGACTCGAAGTTCGAGATAAAGATGGTCGTTTTTTAGGTGGCATCGTTTATTTTATTTTTAATCGACGGTAACTTAAATTCTATTTAGTTACCCAACAAAAAACTTACGTCAGAGGTCCTAACTATAGCTAAGTATATAATAAATAGAATATAAATCTAAGTGCCTATTAAAACTAAAATAATATTCTAATCGAATTATAAATATGTACGTAGGTACCTACAAATTACAAAAGAATAAAAAATGAAAATAAAGCTATACTTAATGCGTGTGCAATACTATCTACACTTACCTACTTCACTTAAAAATGAATAATAAGAAATACCTACAACTACTGTAATTAATCAAAGTACCTATGCTAATACAAAAAAAATCTTAGATGTTCTAAGTACAGCTGCTATATAATAAAAAAATATAAATCTAAGTGCCTATTTAAACTTAAATACCTAATATTCTAATAGAATTAAACTAAGAAATATGTACCTACCTACCTACAACTTAGGTACAAAAAAAAAAGAAATGAAAATAAAGCTAAAACACGTGTGCAGTATAGGTAGATAGTAGGCAATATCTACCTATACCTACTTCACTTAAAAATAAATAAAAAATACCTATGAATACTATAATTAATAAAAGTACCTACCTACGCTTTTATCTACTCAATACAAAAAAAACTAAACATAAAATGCCCAAAACTAACCTATCAGTAACTAAAAATCTAACAATAATCTAATCTATCTATCTATTATCTAATCTAAAAATCGAATCTAAATCTACTTAAAAAGAAATAAAATAGGAACTATTAATAGTTAAGAATTTAAATAAAACTAAAACTAATTTAGAAAATAACAACAAAAGAAATTAAAATAAACTATTTAAAGACAAAAAGTCGCGCTGATAAGCACGGTTTATAAAATAACAATTATTGTCTGTCAATAAAGTTCAACACTCTGAACGCATCAACAGCCAAATATTGAATGACGCTTGCGCTCGCCTCCCGCCCCTTTTATACTCTGCCGCCGCGAGCCCCGTCGAGCGCGGCAACCGTTACGCAAAAATAATCCTTATAGCTTGATTCACTATTCACGCGCGATGTCTTGTTGGCGTATTTCATGTAAGTAAGTATAAGTTTGGTGTTTCTATACCGATTTCAATGATTCTTTTTTTATTGAATTGGTGCTAATGTTTATTTTTTTTTTAATTAGGAATGATGGTGAGCATTATTGGTTTTATAAACGTAAAAGTAAACAAATATAATAAGAAATCTCCGAACTGCTAAGCTATCGAGAGTTATGCGTGTTATTGTGAGTTAACTATAAAAGGTAGATATATGCTGTCTTGGAATATTTTTCGTGTATTTTTATGTAGAATATTTCCGTTATACATAGTTTCTATGTAGCTCTAACCATTAAGGCTGCACACGCGACGGAAGCTTAAAAAATCAAGCAACTTCTCCCATTTTCTCAACATTTCCTTTCACTGCTCTGCTCCTATTCATTGTAGTGTGATGAAAAGTATACTATTACCTGCCCAGGAGTATAAAGAATAATTGTACTAAGTTTCGTTAAAATCCGTCGAGTAGTTTTTTTTTCTATAAATAACATACAAACAGACAGACAGACAGACAGACAGACAAAAATTTTTTTAACTGCATTTTTGGCATCAGTATCGAACACTAATCACCCCCTGCTACTTATTTTGTAAATATATTTCATGTACAGAATTGACCTCTCTACAGATTTATTATAAGTATAGATATCATATGGCTATTCGCCTTAATCAACGATAATTAATAATAATCATGCAAACAGCAAAGTGACCGTAACTAGTATTTACCCCGAGTCACTGGAGTAAGGTCCTAAAATGTTACGCGATTGTTTGTTATTGTTTTTGTCAGTTCACTGCTGTTATGGAGACCAAAGTTTTACTATAGTGGTAGATACCACCAATTCGATGAGACAAGAAATAGAAATATTTAAAAATAATCTAGAACCAATCATGCAAGCGATGTCAAGCAAACATTTCGATAATTTTATACTGATTCCGTTCCTTCATTTAGGTAAGTTTTTTTGCTTAAATAATAAACTGGTAATATTATACTAAAAAAGGTATAAATATATTAATTAATAATTTTGAACGGGTCAATAAATTCTGAATTACTCCACTGTAACGATCCACTAAAATATTTTTTTATAATAAGAAATAATTGCTTGGTTTTTTACCATTAGTCCCAGAAGTCGACGACCGGATCCAGACTTCAAAATCTATATCCCTAAAATATCATATTCGTAAACAAAAGATTCTTACGGATTGTTAACTACTTCCGTTTAGGGGCAGTAAAAGCAAGTCAGGGTTAAAAATAAGACATCCTAGTAATATGCTTTTACTTATGCCTTTTAATTATAGATTCTACCAAGCGTTATATCAGCAAGCATACTAACACCGCATACTGACAAGGCTGTTAGCCAGTTGTTGTTATTGTTGCCATCTTTAGCTAGCTATTTTTGGAGACAAATAGTGTAGTATTATGCAAAACCTAACGGTCAGTAAAATGTCTAACTTTTAATATTTAGATCCAGGTCCACCTTTGGTATCTCAGTCACCTCAAGGTCTGGTCGATTTAATAGATGCAATCGAGGTGAGTGAACGGTTTGGTTGTCGTGAAAACTCTTTAAGTGCTATCAAAAAAGCATTGGAAGTAAGCAATCCTAGATCTCTCATCTTTGTGTTTACGGACGCCGAAGCACAGGATCCTGACAAGATGGATTCTATACAGAATTTATGTGTAAAGCAACAGAGCCAGGTACATTTATTTATTTAAGAGCTTTAATGTAATACTCATTTATTTATTAAAACGTTTTGTAGGTCTTCATATTCCAAAGTGGTAGCTGCTCACAAGATTCAACGTTGACGGAAAATATTTACAAAAAAATTGTGACTAGCTGTGGAGGCTCATATTCTTTTTTCTACCTTAATGATTTACAATGGGTAAAAGAGTTTGTTTGTAATTAGACTTATACATTAAACATAGTTTGTATCTAAAGCTGTTTTGTAAACCTATTATATATAGTAATTACATATTAGTCAGACAACACATACCTCTAAAACATCATACATTTTTAGGCATTTCAATACATGCGAGAAATTGCAAAGGTAGATTGGACGAATGTAAATACTCACAAAGAATTTTATGGCAATAAGGAGTACTCAGTGAGTATTGCAAATATTAAAATATTGTATGGATTTTAAGATAAGATGACAGGTGCTACTGATATGGAACTTTAGACTAAACATTTTGAATAATAAAGGGTTATTAGTTACTCCTGTTACATAAATAGCTGATAATTACAAAGTAATTCTTAGTAACTCATCATTTACTATACAGTTAAAACATTGAACCAAAAAGTAACAAAATCATATAATAGATCATGTCATGGGAAGATACACTTCAATCCGTTAGGTCTATAAACTTGACTGCAAGTTGTATAAGGGGTTCTCAACTAGACCACTCTCTCACAGAATGTCAATTTTTGCCACTCCTTTTTTTGAAGATCTCGTTCCAAACTCGTGGAAGACTACTTTTCTCCAACCGATTTCATAAAACGACACCTCAGACCTAGCCAATTAGACCTATTACTCTCCAAAATAATGGAAAGGTTTATAAATCCCTAGATATTTGTTTGCACTGCGAGTCTTCAATTAACAATGACCGGCAATGCAGCTCTTGCGATTCCCCGGTTGTAGCAAGAGTTAGTGGGCCGCGGCGAACACCTACCATAAGTAACCTGGCCGCTCGTTTGCTCTCCTTTCCCAAAAAAAAATCTCCTTTGGTCTCAACTATTATCCTAAAGTCCGCAACCGTTGTTCGTTTCTCCATTTTTATATAATATATAACATAACTCTTTAAAAAACTTGTATAATAACATTTTATTCTTAGCACCCATGTGCTATTTATTATAATACATACATTTATTTAGTTACAATTAACATTCCATCCTCCAGATTACACAATCCTAAATTACATGCGATCGATGAATTGTACCAGTTTCTTTCACTGTCGTCATTTCAGTGGTGACCAGCTTTTTGGGTAACTCACTGTGTAATTTCTTCTATCCCTCTTCTCTTTAAACCATCTCCTTTTTTTATTTGTTATTTGATTTTACTTGTTTCATCACATATCATAAGTAAATATTACAAATATAAAAAAGATGTAAGACATTGGTTAAAATTTATATTTAATTATTTTAACTTAATGTTATACTTGTTTTCAAGTTCTCCGTGGACGTTTATACAAAAGCCGTGGTTGTCGCCATATCCGGGTTAAAACCACAGATAGAAATAAAAAATAACATCGACGAGAAAATAAGGATTGATGAAATAATTGTCACAAGCTATATGAAAGTAAGTTACTATTATTTGAAGTTTAAGTTACAAAATATTCATTATGAATTGGAAGACTCTGACTTGATACCTATGTACATTTGAAGGTAGTACGTATACCTGCAACAATGTTTGGTGAATATACTGCGGACATCTCCTGCCAGGACGCTGCAATGGTGACGGTTTACATAAAAAAGGAACTCAACTTCAGACACGGATTCTCGCCGCTCCAACCAAAAAGTTTTAGAGAGACCACACTCTTACCAATACCGGGTATTTATTAAGATCTATCTTCGTAATTAATTTATTTCTATTCAATGGAGTATTACAGGGAACTTCAATACCCTTCTAGTATCATATGAATACGAATTAAATCAAATTTGTTAAATTACTTTAAAGTTTTTACTAATTCTAATTTATCCTTGACTAGTTCTAATTTATCTCGTTTTTATCTGACGACGTCTTCTGATTATTTATTTTATACTCTTGAATGTATATCGTCAATTAAAGTTAAAAGTAATAATAATAAATTGTTATTAGGTATTATGAATTATTTACTTATATCGCTGCCGGACCATAACTTACAACTGGATTCAATTCATTTAAAAATTTTCGATGAAAACGACCTCAGGACTTTTAACCACCACGCCGTTGATGAGAAGCAAAGACTGTACGCTGCAACGATTTTAATTGAACCCGAGAAGACCTTTCAAATCCTGGTATTTTTATTTTATTTATACTACGTATTTACAAAACCTATAATATTTAATTTATTTTTATACTCTATTTTACTAGTAATTAATAAGTAATACATTTCTTCAATAACTAATAGATTTAACAATCAAAATATATTTTTATAATATATTTTGATTTTAATATATTTGACAATTAAATTTTTAAAAAGTTATATAATTTCAGGTTAAATGTCGTGACTATAACAACAAAGAAATAAGCGGTGCTTCCAAACAGATGGAGCCTCAGCGGTTAGGTATGTTGAAGTTGTATTAAATCATATTATCCAAAAAAGTTCATAAGGTAACAATCATATTTATCGATTTATATCTTTTCCACTTTGAATCGATACCCGTGATCATTTGCGTACGTCAAATGTGAGTGTTAGGAGGGCCCATTTTGACACAACAGCTATATAAAATAAATCCTTGTGTAAAGACACAGCAAACTCAGACGGCTATTCTTTATTTTGATCGCTATTTCATAAACGTGAATTTATTATCCTCGTTGCTGTTGTTGCAGTTAATGAGTCACAAAGACTGGTACCAAAAGCGGAAATATTAGAGATTGATCCCTTAATAGATTTCGGGAGGGGTTACTCCCTTGCATGCAGAGTAATTAGTTATCCCATACCACATATATGGTGGGAAAACAGCATGCAGGAAAAATTGGATTCAGAGGTAATGTTAATGTATCTAACATTAACTATAACTTTAGAAAATTATAGTCAGTTTTATCATTTTAACTTTCCAGAGTGCATTACTTGAAATACCTCAAGTATATATAAGTTACGTTAAGATAGAAAATGTTACAAAGAACGAGACAATTACATGTAAATGTAAAAATTCTGAAGGTGAGGACGCGATTGACGCACACATATACGTCAATAGAACCCCTAGCTTCGATGTCCTTCGGTCTCCGTCAGGTATATTTTTTGGAAATTAACTAAATATTAATAAGTATTTCTTTCATAACAGACACAATCTGCTCATAACTATTTCTATCATAAACTACAATCATCATGTTCTTTATTTAATATTACTCTTAATGTAAAATCAGTTTTTTATTGGAGCTTGTAATAACTATTACCAGAACTTATAACCCGCAAAATGTTTTTAATTTATTTTTAATAATTTTAATTCATGCGTCCATTGCACGACACAGGCTTCTATTTCTTTTATACACTTCTCTCTATTATGACCTACATTGATCTGGTCTTTTCTTTTGGAAATAACGTTCTTGCCGCGAATTCCTGGACTAAAGTAGACAACTTATTTATTCAGTCCCACGTCAGTTTTTCAGCTTTAATGTCATCGACAGGAATTTATGTTTTTATGTCTAGTATGTTGGCGCCTGTCTGCAGTGTCTCGGGTTGACGTTGTTATTGCGGGAATCAAAAACCCAGACCTGGACCTGGACTTCTGCTTTTTTTTCAGAATTAAATCTACAATCAATAGGACAAATCCTTTGGATGGATTTCCTTTACCAAGTTCTTCATGAACCAGTTATTATTTCTTTGTTTTTAACCCAGTGAAGAATTAGGTGTTGCTAGTTTGTTCATTGATATCAGTCTGATCTTGACTACTTTATACAAATCGTTAAGCATGTTTAAGTACCTATATATTTGTAACAGTTATATATACGGTTAGGTGCGTGGTGCGTCAATGTAGGCCATAAAACGCTTTTTATAGTGTATAAAACTTAGTATTAATGGCACTTTTCGATGCCTTTCTTGAATAGCAGATGTTAGACAGTGCGAGATCTTGTTTCTTCAACTATTTTTTGTTACGTTAAATGCCAAACTTGTTATTACCTGTTTGCAGAGAAAATAGTTTTTTTTTTATTGTTCACCTGTTTCCCTTCGACCCACCTCTCTTTTTATATTATCATCTAATCAACCTCATGTAAAAAATTTTGTTGCATTATTCTCTTATTTATATTATTTATCTTTACGCCATATCCCTTGTGGGGTAGCCAGGGACGACGGAGCGCCAAACGCTACGGTCCCTGCATACCTCTTTCGGTTATGTTAAGTTATTCTCTTATTTATATTATTTATCTTTACGCCATATCCCTTGCGGGGTAGCCAGGGACGACGGAGCGCCAAACGCTACGGTCCCTGCATACCTCTTTCGGTTATGTTAAGTTATTCTCTTATTTATATTATTTATCTTTACGCCATATCCCTTGCGGGGTAGCCAGGGACGACGGAGCGCCAAACGCTACGGTCCCTGCATACCTCTTTCGGTTATGTTAAGTTATTCTCTTATTTTTGTCGAAATAAAAATAACGTATTTTAATTAATTGTTAGCTAATAATTTAATCATACTTAAATTTAGATAGCACTTTCGAATATGGATCTGAAGGCAAGCTCTTCTGCGAAGCGAATACTTATCCTGAATCAGAAATAAAATGGTATCTTAACGATACTATTATTGAAAACTCAGAAAATTTTGAAATTATACCTGAGGAAAATATGCTGAAGATAAGAAATATGAATTTAGATACTACGGGACAGTATGTGTGCCAAATATCAAATAGTGTAGAAACTAGAAAACTTTCGGCTGAGGTTTACATCTCGGGCCTCGGTAAGGAAAAACATTATGAGATTTTTAAAGAACAGATTGAACAAATGTATTTTAGATGCATTAATAGGCATATATTTCATTAATTCATTATTTCCTAGAAACTCCACAAGTTGATCTAGAACGTTCAGAGATTTTATTAAACCAAGGAGATCAAATGGAACAACAATGCTCGTATGTTGAAATTCTCAACCCTTTTCATACTTTTATTTATACTTTTAATTATATTTTAAAGTCACAACACTCATTAATAATTTTAGCATTACAAAAGGAAAACCATATCCTGAAATAGCTTGGAAATATAAATCCAAATATGATAATAACCAACTAAATGATGTGCCTGAGGGCGTGGTAACCGACGGCGCTACATTAAGAATAGATTCAGCTGATTTACATCACAGTGGTTTTTATGTGTGTGTAGCCATTAATGTTTTAGGCAGAGATGAAAAACAGATTTTCATCAAAATACAACGTAAGACAATTATTTTTTATTATTTTATAATAAATTCTAATATTATTTAATTGATTTTAACGTTATTAAAAATCAATAGTCACGTGATTTTAATCTAAGTGATAAGTCAACCAGCAAATATATAAATGTTTCATTTATTAGGTCCTCCCGAAATTAAAAATGAGGATGAAGTCAGAACTGTAACGCTCGGTGACGAAGTTGAATTACCTTGTGATGTCGAGGCGCTTCCTGAAGTAAATGTTCATTGGGACAAGTACGAAGGTGATATAGCTGTTCCGTTCGACTCCCGCCACAGCACCGACTACAGCAACACGCATCGGTAAGTACTATTCTTCTCTCTTCTCTTCTTCTTCTTCTCTCGAGCGTGAGTAAACAATTCAACGTCTTTTTAATTAGAATACATATCACTATATCTTGCACAGATTAGCGTATTATTTATTTGTATAATTTTATTAGCTTAGTAATTAAGTGGTACAGTTTTCTTTATATCCTGTTCTAATTGTAGCTCCTTACTTATATAAACCGTTTTGTTTGCGTCCCCAGATTGCTATATCAAGATTATTAACACAGAAAAAACTACCTGTCTGAATGGTATTCTGATCTAATAGATAATAAGTAATCGTTTAGCATTTTTTAGAATTTGATAGTTAATATTGTGCACTGCAGGCCAACCTTTAAACCATATGCTATTCTATTCGTTTATCATAAATTGCAGGTTCAAAGCGAACAATAATGATTCTGGGATATATGTATGTACGGCGGAGAACAGCGCGGGCAGCGCTAAAAGGACAGTAACTATTACTGTACTTGGTAAGGTTCAATTTAGCTAATAGTCATTGTTAAGTTTATTCCATGATTAAATAACAATACTGAACCCGTTTCTTTAGTTTTTTCTTTTAATTACTTATTTATAATGATTCTTTATAATTGTAAGATGTTAATGTTTTTTTTATTTTATAAATTAATATCCATAGACGTTTGTCCATGCCTTTTCCCAGTGGCGCCGTACATTGAACCGCTACCATGGAGATCTTTGGCAGTTGAAAGAGGTTCCACTGTAATCTTAAGCTGTAACGTCGTCTCCGGTAATCCAGTACCGTATTCTCGGTGGGTTTTCATTGCCCCTAATCTCGATACCACAGAGTTAATCAGGTAAACGTAAATATATTGTTAATTATATTATTTATGCAATATAACAAATGTATGTTGTTTTCAGAGGTGTGGGCAATCTAGAAGTGATTTTAAAAAATATTACAAAAAAACACGAAGGATCTTATCAGTGCATCACCGAAAATGAAGTTGCTTCTGATTCAGTTAGATTCTCGCTAACAGTTCGACAATAATTATATTATTTGAACTAGACGTATAATTGTATTTCTTAATATGCTCTACATACGCATTAATAATAATTTAACTGATATGGAATTGTACAAATAAAGTTTCCATTTAGTTATAACTAGCATATCAATAAAGTAATTCTTCAATCGTCGATCATCACATCTGGTACTTGCAGAACGTGTATCACATCAGAGTTGTGTACAAATCATTCTACATAACAACAGTAATCAGTAACTATTAAATGATGAATAAAGGTTTAGTTCAGATGAGATCGTGACCTCCTGTACGCGAAGCGCTGCTTACTTTGCTAAAAGTTTCCTCATTTGATAAAGTGTTTACAAATGTTATTCCCAATAGTTTATGGGTTATGTACATAAGATTGTGTGATTATATAATATAAGTAAAACACTCGTACATGAGGTTTTTAATTAAATATATACGAGTATTTCAGCAACTACGTGTCATTTTGACAACAAATACGAGATTTCGTATTAATGATATTGTAATTGTCGATAGTTACTCTTCTGAAAGGTATTGTTTTCGTGATTTATTTTATTATGCGTATGGTGTCAAAGTTTTTTATGGAAATAACGTAATTTGTTGGAAAACTATAAAACTTGGAGCTAAAATGTATATTTACATTTATAAATACGACTCACTATAGGTTACAAACCATTCTGCAATCAAATCTCGAGCTGTTAACTGTAACTATTTCAGATTTTTCACTTTACAGCCTTCGGAGATAAGCGAGAAACGGTATTTATAGGTAAAATAAATTAAAAATAAATAAAAATTGTTTTGAAATATCCACCACAGCAAGCCCCTTTATATAATACCTAAATAATTGAGCTCAGATTTTTTCAACCTCCTATATTTTATGTATTCTTTGTTACGATAAAAATACAATATAAGATATGAGATGGACATACTATATTTTATGTTCATCTTGTCTCCGTGAATATATTTATACATTTTGCCCCGGCTTGAAATACTATTGACCCAATTAAAATCTGGTTTGTGAAATGAAAGACAAAAGTACAGGTTTTTTTTTTGGTATATTACCAAATTCAACGAGTTTAACAATTAACTCTTTCCATCTTCGAGGAGAGACATGCTAGAGAGGCCTCATCTTCTTCTTCTTTTAGTAGATGGCTTATGGTTGTGCTCAGAGGAAACGCAATACTTTGCCAAATGTCACGTGTAGTGGAAGTGGAACGGCGCATGTTGCAGATTGACCAGCGCTGTTTGATATTTATCTTTTGATTAAGCAGGAGTCATTATTATTACTTCAGTCCATAATCTAAAACCTCACAAAGATAAATATTTACCATATACCGACTTTTTGTAAGATATATGCTTATGACAGATAATTTTAGTTATCGAGACTAGACAATTTTATTTACATCTAATAAGTCTATATAAAAATTAACAAAACATAGTCGCTTCAGCACACGAGTAGATTGTCCTATTGCTCGTAATTTCAAAGCAAATTAAAGGATGTAAGTCATGCAGTCCTTTCTGGAAGGAAGTAGAAAAAGAGGCTCTTTTGACATTGACATAACAGGACATAACAAGACATACAACTAAGGGAGTCGGTAAAAAAAACGGTTTGCGCAAAATTCTGTGAATTTTAAAAACGGACAGATTCAAGAAGGGCAACAGCTTTAAGGTGGTTTAGGGGAACATTTGAACTGAAGAATAATTTTATATTTAGGAATTCAACAAACAGCACTAACACATTCAGCAGCAGAAGTACATTACCAATATCCATTAAATTATTAATATTTATTTATTCATTTATATCGTTTCTACTTTAAATTAACGCCAGTGATCACTTGTATGCGGCAAATAGGTCAAAAATAAAAACGATACTGAATTTATCCTTTACTAGAAACACGTAATGAATGTGGTCAGTTTGTAAGTTATTTTGAAGAATTGATGAAGTACGAATATCAATTTTTGGCTATGTTAGAATGAGTGTTTCTTTCGAAGAATTACTCAATGTTTGACATGACGCCATTAAAAAACAAGATACTAAATTTCGTGATTGTATTCAACCCGAAAAGAAGTTGGTATTAACACTAAAGTAAGTGAAATAAATAAGTTATTCCATTTATTATGTTTTAATTTTAATAAAACTTTTTACATCACTTTTAATCAAAGTACGAGTAATTGCCTATTAGTAGAGTATTATCATTAAAAAATCTAGAAAATCGGATTCTTGAGTTGTCTGTGATAATGTTGATTCAGGAGAGGTTCTTGAGAGCAGATTCTAGATTCCAAGCTGGAGATTGTTTACGGTGTGTCGGTAGAACGGAGCGCTGTGGAGGCGGGTTATTATTTACCAAATGATGGTATCTGATATCCTTGTGGTGGCCCTTGGTTGTCCCAAGTAGAGTTGCTGTAATTATATCTAGACGTTTGGGCTACAGTTATAACTTGCATTATTTGAGCTCCTGGAAGTAGGCGTAAATACTCAGGCACTTTTTTATTTCACTAACCAATGACAATAAGAACATTCTATCTCTATCTTCTTCGCTCTTTTTTAAAGCTACATTCTTATTTAAGACGCTAAGTAATTTTACTCCCATATTATTATCATCTACTTTATTTTTCTTTTTATTTCTTTTTGGTGGTGATACATATGGGTCATTGATATATACTGTGTCCTTCAAAACATTAAACTATTGTAAAATATGTATTGATACTTTTTCTTTGCCCCTGATCTACTCTTGGTAACATTGTATTTTAGAGCTTTTACAAACTAGTCTCTAATGTTCTTCAATTACTTTTGCGATTCTTTACGTAGAATAATAAAACGATCAAGTTATTGAAGTGAAATTTTATTTTCGCGTATAAAAGTATTTTTGGGTAGACCTCGAAGAATTCGGTCTGCCCATTCATTTGTCCCCTACTTTCGAATTTTGGAAAAATTTCTTCACAGGAGGTCTTCTTATGACCGTCTGAGTCCGAAATGACCATTGGTCAAAAAGTTTATATATATATATATATATATATATATATATGCGTGCGTGCGTCCAGATTCGACTTTTGTCAGCACGATAGCGGCCGCAGTTTCGCTCGGATCGCTTTCAAACTTTGCACAAAAATCAACCATCTAAAAATGAAGGTCAAGTTCGTTAACCAGAGAAATCCGGTCACAGGGGGCGCTAGGGCCTCACTTTTTCTGATTTCAGTTTTTCGACCATAACTTTGTCCCTATACAAAGGAGATCAATCGCGTTCACATTATATGATGTCTTTGATAAATACCTATAACCAATTTAGATAAACCAAAAACCTAACTTCAATAACTTATGGGTGGGGGTAAAAAACCGAAAATTTTTGGAAAAAAAATCATAACTTTTTTCTGGTAAATATTCTTGCATCACAAGTATTTTTAATAGAAAGGTTATTTTTTACTCTAAATTTAGGTATCAAAAGTTTTTCCGTAAAAGGTACCGTTTCCGAGAAAAAAAATAAAAACCACTTTTAGCTTGTAAATTTTAGGTAGGTAAAATCACGGCAACTTTTTTCTGGTAAACATTCCCTCCTCGCAAATATTTTTAATAGAAAGGTTATTTTTTACTCTAAATTTAAGTACCAAAAGTATTTCCAAAAAAGAAACTTTTCCGAGAAAAAATAATTAAACCGCTTTTTGCTTGAAAATTTTTGATGTAAACAACGGCATCATGTATTATTCTTAGGTAGTGAGTTATATTTTAAATGACTTACACACGAGGTCTACCCACGCGTGTCCCCCTGCGGGCACGGATTTTTTTTTTACTGATGAAACGGAAACAGTGCTACGGAAGTGCCACAGTCAAAACTCATTTCTTACATAGAATTGAAATACAATCAACTTATAAACGTTGGCGAAACGTGTGGGGTGTTGGCAAAACGCAAAGAGCGATTGAGAGGGCGAAAGCGAGAGAAAGGGAAATCGAGAAAAAATACACCCTATTGGTTGATTTATTCGTTTAGTAGTTAAATATTAAAAACTTTAGATGGTAATTGTGTGGCATAGCGTTAGCGTAATAATATTTGATAAATAATTTTTTCTAAATTCAAATTTCAAAAATAGAATTTATCTAATAATTACTTTACAAATATTAACGACATTTAAAAATCAATTTCCCAAAGTAGTTTCATTTCTGATTTGTGTACTTTGGACAATATTGTAATACAGTTATTAAAATATTATATTACAGTATAATAATTTAATAGTTTAATAATAATAAAATGTGTTTCAGATATTTTGCAACAGGTTGTACTTTTATGGAACTACTTTATACATTTAAAATTGGAGTAAGCATTGTAGCAGGAATCGTACCAGAAGTATGTTTTGCAATTTAGTTAAACTTAAAGATATTTGTTTACCTGAACCTAACAAAGACGCTTGGGAAAAAATGCTAACGATTTCTTTTATAGAGCAAATTTTCCTCATTGCTTAGGTGCCGTTGACGGCAAACACATACGATGCATTGCACCAAATAACAGTGGCTCGATGCGCTTTAATTATAAAACCTTTATTTTTTTAGTTTTATTAGCAATATGCGACAGTAATCACAAATTTGTTATGGTCGATATTGGAGCTTTTGGTAAATTCTGTGATTCGTCAATATTTCAAAATTCTATTTCTATAACAAAATGCAAAAACAATTTTATATTTCATTTGCTATATGCCGATGATGCAGTGCTCATTGCATCATCAGACTGCAGGCATATGTCACCACTCTGAAACATGGGTGTGAAAATAATTTATTTATTTATTTAACCATAAAACTTAAATCTAACATTACAGTTATGACCAATTCGAAATAAAAAATTCTGACATAAATTACACAAAACTAAATACAATAATAAAAATATATAATTATTCCACGTGTAAAAATTTAAATAATAAAAAAAAAACATCCATATAATAAAATTCAACACAAATTCAATCATTTACAAATAATTATTTAACATTTAAACCTTACAAACCCATTACATGTCATGTTTAACAATGTCAAAAATACCTAATATTAAAAAAATAAAAATAATAACAATAACAATAATAATATTATGTACAAACACAGCTTGTAACATATTCTAGTGAACTCGTCCAGTGTGCAACTAAACAGATCTATATGACACGCCGCCGCATTCACCACCCGCAGCGCTCGTGTGAGCGGAGCGTCTCGCAGCAGCTTGGTGTGCGCGGCCGGCAGCGCCCGCAGCGGCGGCGGACGTTGACGCTCGATATTGTTAGGAGGGGCAGATATCTTTAACTCGGCCAGAATTTCCGGATTATTCAATTCACCGCGTAATACTCTTACCACAAATTTAGCGACAGTGACTTCCCGCCGTGTTAACAGCTCATTGTATCCCACCATGCCCATAACGAACAACAGGTAGGATACAGCAAGGGATAGCCCGGATACACGCCGTACGTCTTGTGATAGAGGAACCTGGTAAACATATTTTGGATGCGTTCAATCATAAATTTGTACTTAATCTCAGACGGAGACCATACAACCGAGTTATACTCCAAATGACTCCTCACCAAGGCTTCATATAATGGACGCAAAACAGAGAAGATAGTAAAGCTTCCTGCTTGCCTCAGTACAAAGCCCAGGTTCCGGTACGCTTTTTTGCACACATCGGCTATATGTCCTCGAAAGTTGAGATCAGAGGTAAATCGAACGCCCAGATCTCTCACCTCTGTGACGCGCTTCAAAGCCTGGTCCCTCAAGCGATAAACAAAGTGCCGAGGGTTGCGCGCGCGACTGAAAGAAAGCAAGGAACACTTTCCCGCGTTGAAATGTAATCTATTCTTGCGACTCCACTCCACAACGCTGTCAATGTCATCTTGCAGTCTACAATGGTCCGCCATGTCACCCACCTCGCGTACCAGCTTCAAGTCGTCAGCATACATGAGGCAAGTAGACTCTTGAACCACTTTCGGTAAAACATTAATCATTAAAATGAACTGGATTGGTCCTAAATTACTTCCCTGACTGACGCCAGATCTTGCCCTGTACTGTTCCGAAAGAAACCCGCCACAGTCAATGTACTGTCGCCTGTCTCGCAAATAGCTGGCACAAAATGACAACGTATGCGGCGTGCAGCCCATTCCCGCCAACTTCTCCAACAGAATGTCGTTATCAACAGCGTGGAATGCCTTCCGGAAATCAAAGTAGGCAACATCCACCTGTCGCCCCGCATCAATCGCCGGCACCAGTCGCGTCATTAAATGCAGCAGATTGCCCGCTGTCCCCCGCCCAGGGCGAAATCCATGTTGTGCGTCAGATAGCCGAGCTTTCACCATTTGATAGCAGACTCAAACACCTTTGCAATCGCACACAGGATAGCCACCGGACTATAGTCACTCGGCTCTGGTCCTCCTTTTCCCTTTGGCACTGGTACCACTCGGGTGAGTTTCCACCTATCAGGAAATATGGTGTTAGTCAGGCAGACATTGAAGACATGTAGCAGAGGCTCCTCCAGTGTAAGACGACAATCCTTAATTATGTAAGGTGGGATTCCGTCTGGTCCAACTGACCGTTTCGGTGCTAGTCGGGACATATCCACCTCACTAAAGCGCGCTAGGTGCACTCGCGCGTCGCCTCCCACTGCCGCGCTCACCGTTGACACATCCAGCCGCGCCGGCTCCGTGCTGTACACAGAATAGAAGTACTGGGCAAGTTCATTTGCACAGTCCTGATCTGAAAGAGTTCGCCCATCACTTTAATTTACACCGCGTATAAATTTTTCTCTTTGACTTTGAAAACCCTCAAAAAGCTTCGGGGTTATCAGCGAGATTGCTCTGGACTCTCTCCTGATAGAGGTTATGAGCGGGTGCAGTCTCCACCTTTACTTTCGTCCTGTACCGAGAAAACTCCTCATAATCGCGGCGACTCTCACTTTTTTATATTGTTTATGTAATCGTGTTTATATAACTGTGTTTTGTCTGTATATTTTTAATAATTTCTGTGGTATACCAAACTGGATAAATATACCTAAATTTTTTTAGTTTGCGAGACTTCAAAGGAACACAGTTGTTAAAAACGTCATTAAGTTTATTATAAAATAATTCAAAACTACATCAGGATCATCTGCCATTTATAAGTCCTTCCAGTCAATTTTTAGAATTGAACTATATAATTTAAAAAAATCGCTTTATTAAACTTCCACTGCTTTAATGATTTCTGGCCTGGATCCGGGTAGCTATCCGCACTCACGGCGGCGCGGGCGGCGGCAGAAGTGGAGACAGCGACAGCGAGTGGAGGTACGCATCCACCGGCTTCAGTAAGTACTTCTTACGTTCTACGTTCGTAACTGCCAACTGAAGTGGTATATTTGGGAAGTATGTTTAGCAGAGACGGAAGATACGAAATGGATGTAGAAAGGCGTATTGCTGTCGGTTACAGAGTTAACGGTGCTTTGGCTGCATTGTTGAGACGGCGAAACGTCAGCATAACTGTTAGTTTGGCTGTACACAATGCGGTTTTGCAAACAAAGCTGTTATACGGCAGCCAAACGTGGGTAACACAGAAAAAGAATGTAAGAAAGAGGAATGCTGTGGAGATGCGATCTTTTCGCAGAATATGCGGAGTCAGTCTAGCTGACCGAATCCGCAATGAAGAGATCCACAGAATGTCAGGTACAAGCGAAGATGCCACGGTGAGAATGAAGAAGAACGTGTTCAGGTGGTTAGAGCACGTCGAACGAATGAGTGATGAAAGAATGGTAAAAAAGATTTATAAAGGAAAAGTGAATGGTAAAAAAGAAAAAGGCCTTCGAAAACACAGTGTCTATGATACTGGAGGAAGGTCACGTAAAAAGCATGAGGACCACCCGGAGGGCATGTATGAAGAGGTTGATGTCTATGGCCGAGGCGAAAGAGGTATGCAGGGACCGTAGCGTTTGGCGTTCCGTCGTCTCTGGCTACCCCGCAAGGGATATGGCGTAAAGATAAATAAGTAAATAAATTTGATATACCAGAGCCAGAACCGTTTTCCCAAAGCCGCGAGACATACATCATATACGTTTTTGTAGGCGACAAGGCATTTGCGGTATATAAAAATTGTATGATCCCATACGCAAAAAAAGATTTAGATGAAGGCAAAAGAACATTCAATTACAGGCTTTCTAGAACAAGAAGATATAATATAGAATACAGTTTCGGAATTTGTGCAAACAAGTGGCGTATATTTCATAGACCACTAAATGTTCACTTCGATCTAGCAAAAAATATCATCAAAGCAACTTGTGTCCTACATCATTTTGTAAGAGTCCGACATGGTTATTGTTTCGACGACTCACTTAGTTACCCTTGGTCTGAAAATGGTTACAGGTTACAAGAAGGGTTAAAAAGGAACGACAAAACTGCATTGAGATAAATTAAATCTGAATTTTATTTCTTACTGCTATAGAAATTACTTAATATTTACATCATTGATTTGATTAGCTTCTGTGAAGATTCTTTGACATTTGCTGTTCCGATGTCAGTCTGATTGTAATCTCTTATTTTTTTATTCCATTTCCGATAAAAAGGATAAACAAATAACAAAAAAAAACTTAAATAACAAAATATCAAATAATAAAGATTTTTACTAACGTTGAATGTAATAATGCGCAATCACGATTGGAATTATTTTGTTTTTATGTTAGAGGACGGCAAACGAGCTTGCGGGTCACCGTTGATGTGTGATCACCGCCGCCCATGAACTTTTGCAACATCCGAGGATTCACAAGCGTTGCTGGCCTTGGAGATAGGAGTATATGCCTTTTTTGAACGTACCCATTTCGTATCGACTTGGAAATACCGCCGAAGGAAGTTCGTTCCACATTTGTGTGGTAAGTGGGAAAAAAGTCCTTGAAAACCGCACAGTGGAAGATCGCCACGCATCCAGGTGGTATGGATGGTAAAGGAGGAGATGGCGAGCTGTGTGGTGATGAAATTCGGCGGTAGGCATCAGATCGAATAGCTCTTCGAAACACTCCCCGTTGTAAATGCGGTAGAAGACGCACAAAGAAGCCACGTCTCTACGCAATGCCAGAGTCCAGCCGTTCGCAGAGCACCGGGTCCCCGACAATCCGAACGGCTTTCCATTGTAGGCGGTCAAATGGTAAAAGCTGATATTGGGGTGATCCGGACCAGAGATGAGAACGGTACTCCATGTGTGGCCGGACACGCGCCTTATAGAGCGCAAGTCTTTGGCCAGGTTTGAAATACTGCCTCGCTCTATTGATCACTTATATTTCATCGACGCCAACTTGGCCTTGCTCTCCAGATGACCACGAAACTGACAATCGCTCGAAATGTCTAGACCCAGTATTCTGATACTTGTCGAGGCATTGAATACGACAAATGGGATTTTCTTAGTAGTAATCGCGCTCTTGTCTCTTTAGGGGTTTAACTCGGTTCAGTTCACCCCACTCAGAGACCATCCCAACAGAGGTCTTGATAGAAGACATAAGTTTCTTTCGGTACTCGTCGACGTTATCCTGAGAGAAAGTCTGCACGAACGGAATATACCGCATAGCCAGTGTTGTCATCCGCATAACCTTGTATGTCGGTAATATCCAACATATCATTGATGTACAGGAAGAACAGTCTTGAGGATAGCACGCAGCCTTGGGGCGTACCATACCAGCGTTCACGGGCTTGGGGTCGGAGCAAAAACCGTCGAGGACGACCTTTATCTTCCTACTACAAAACTAGTGATCCACTTGCATAAACTCTCGGGAAGCCCATAGGAAGGAAACTTCGAAAGAAGCCCTTGTGTCATGCACGATCGAAGGCTTTTGCCATATCCAGAAAAAAATATTTCTGGCATTGAGCTCTGACTCCGCGGGATGATAGGCGGTGTCTTCCCTTGGTCGTCCAAAGTCGAGTTGGAAGCAAAAAGAGTGACCAAAAGATCGGCTTTCTCTTTTGTCCTGTGGGCCAGATAGTCATTCCCCATGAGCAAATGGCGGTAGGGACGGCTGGCTAAAGTTGCCCAGAGTGGCTTTAGAAAGCGTCCAGCATTTGCGCGTGCCAGGCGGGTACCCTGCCAGTTGATCCCCAATTTTGATGACATGCTTGAACTTTTCTCTAGCGATTTTCCGATTGAAGAATCTGGAGGCACGGTTATATTTCCTCTTCTTAACTCTAGAGTTCGTATTCCTAATGGCTAACGCATTAGCCCAAGGTTAATACGCCTGCCGTTTTCCAGTTGCTGCAGCCCAGACAGACGCGTCAAACCAAGGCCGCGACCTGCCACCAAGTGGTACCACAAAGCTTGGTACAAATAGTTCCATGCCCTGTAGTATCACATCAGTTACAGCCGCAACGCAGTCACTGGGATCATTGGAAGGGAAACAAGTCGACCCCTATGGGTAGGATGGAAAAAACAACCGCGTTCCATCTCACTCCGCTGACTTGTGCCAAACGCAACAGGCCGCATTTCTTGTTCGATGTTGCTCGGGGAAAGGTTCTCCGGCTTCCGGTAAGCCGGTACCCTCCTGGGGTATACTATCATGTTCGGTAGGGTGGGGGGTTTGTCTTCCGGATTCTCTCACTCACCGACGGAACATATCCAAAAGAATATGGTTATTACACGTCGATTTTCTGTGCGAGGGTTGTCTTTCACCGGTCGAGCCAGCCCAATATGAGCTGCAGTCAAATAACTACACCTAGGCTCTACCACCAAACTACACGAACTACAAAAGCTTTTAAACCACCGAGTTACGAGTATGTTTACAAAGTGTTAAATGCGTGCGTCGTTTCGGAGAATACACAGAATTTCAAATAACATTGAAAAAGAAAAAAAAATATAGACAAAATTAGGTTACCAGGTGTAAAAGTACCGTTATAGACTAACAAGTATGGTATACTGTGTAGATAACTTGACAAAAACTAAATGTAAAAAATCTGTTGATGTCCTAACCACAATTCTATATTTAATGTCGTTTTGTATAAAAATATTTTTATTCAAGTAGGCATTTACACGCAGTTTTGTATCGTCAATTATTACAATACAAAAAAAGGTCAGTGTAAATAAGCTACCACCGGCTCGGTATGCTGCTCTTTTTAAAAGAAATACAACAATCTTAGATGACGTACATTATAATATAAATACACGTGACTCCCGCACGAGCACTTCCTTGGCGCCCCAGTGCTTTACATTTAACACTTGTGTCACCTTCACAGGTGTTTCCAGACCCTCTTGGCACTTATTATTTACCTATAATTATAGAAATAAATTTGTTTAATATGAAATCAAGCTTTATCTGAAATTTACCGAAATTACCAAATTGTAACTAAGTAGATAGTCAAGTATATCATTAATCTCCACATTGTTGCCTATGTTTGACTGTGATAACTTGCAGCCCGTAGAAGCTTATTATCAATTAAGAGCCATATAAGAGGCTGCTACTGATAAGTAGGGTGCAAAATTAATTAATCAACCAAACACGAAAGTATTCTTTTGCCACGGTGGAATAAAAATTGTAATTTGCCTGTTAAAAATGCTAAAAACACTTCTGTAAATTTTTTAAATGATCCAGCTTCGAAAACATATCTTCAGTTTAAGACTTCAAGCACTGCGCCGAAAAGAGAAACGTAAAGTCTTTCTACGGGAATATTCCATTGTCATTTATCTGGAAAAACATGAAAAAATATAAAATAACTTTTATTGACAGTAGTAGAAGCAATAACTTTGATTGGGCTCCGAATTAAATCCAAAAGTACAGCTTCAATACCAAATAACACTTTAACACGGTTACGATTATCTTTTGGGAGTCATTTACGTATGAAGAATGTATTGCAGCTATTATATCGAGCTGTGGAACAGCATTTGGTCCAGACGGCCTCCCCCAGCAATTATTAAAGCGTTTCAGTAAATGTAGTTTAATGGCAGTTTTATATATTTATAATTTTATTATGGCATAATTTAACAATTCCTTCAGATTTGAAAGTTGATTGTTTAGCCCCAATTCCTAAATCGGGAAGAGATAAATATAATGAGAACTTTTACCGTCCATTTGCTTTGACTTGAAAGTGTAATACAACTTCACGTACTTAATTCATTTCAAAGAAATAAATCGTTAGTTGGCGTATTCTTTGATATAGAAGGAACATTACCAATGGGTTGACATTGGTAATGTTCCTTCATCACACATTACATTTTATCAGCACATCACATTTTATCAGCAGAGTTAGCTTCACCAGGAATTTCCAACAAATTAATTCAATGGTTATTTAATTTGCTAGATGTTTATTAAGTGTTACAATTACTTGTGTCTGTATGTTATTGGGTCCAGATATTCTCATAGTTACAATTTAAGGTGGAAGAGTCAGTGGATTTCATTAATTTCGATTCTTCACATATAGACTTAATATAGTTTTAGGACCTTAATATGGTAAGGTTAAAAATTTACAATTAGCAGATGATTGTCATATTTTTTTAAGAATCAAACAATTCTAATATAGAAGAAAAAAATACTAAAACGTTAAACTATCTCTATACTTTCTTATTTAAACTTGGATATCGAAACAGATGAAACAAAACTAGTCATATTTCATACTAAAATTAAGATACCTTTTGAAACAAGTATAATATATTTAGGTGTTATACTCACAAGTAGTTTAAATTGGAAAAAGTTGATTTGATAAGCAGAGCTTGTTTAGCTACAAATATTTTAAAAACCTTAACTAGGCCACACTGGGATGCTGATCTCAAAGTATTATGGAATATGTATATGCTTGACATGCATCAAATTATAAACTAATTAACAAAGTTAGATACAATACAAAATAAATATTTACTCATCATACCTATGGCCATGAAAATGACTCCAATAAATTCAGTTCAGTAAAGTTGACTGCTATACATCACCTCTAGAACTAAGATTAAAATATTTAAAATATCCATTTAAACATTTTCTTCATTTCATAATCATCCTTTAATAGCTTAGCTTTTTTATTGCTGGATTTTCATGTTATATAAAATTTTGTTACTGGTTATGACTTGTATTTAGTTTTAATTGGGCATGTCATGAAGGAAATTATATCTCAAAGATATGTGGTATAGAAATAGAAACTGATTGTAAGATTAGAGAGGAATATACCTTCCTTGCAAAGATATCAGAATAGCATTACAACTACATATACACCGACAGTTCAATTAATAAAGATATAGTTACTGTGGCAATTTATATACCTAAGTATAAGGCTAGTTTTGCAAGAGAATTACCACAAGTTTTAAATATTTATTCAGCTGAAGCATTAGCTATTCCAGCAGCATTGCAACACATTCTTGAACACAGATCTAAAGGTAACAACTGGTTAATACTTTCTGATTTAAAACACTCATACTGAGTGTTTTAAAATCCCTACAAAATAATAAATTTGATGCTAAAACTTATTATATAATACAGCAAATTAAGCAAATATTGTGCCAGTTAAAACAAATTCTAGTATTGTCAAATTTATGTTGGTTTCTAGTCATATATCCCATGGGATGAAAATGCTTATTATCTTGCTAAAGCTATAACAGAAAATAAACATAGTTTTTATTATACTACTAAAATACCTCATAAAAACATTTTCTCTTTCACAATGGCATAAGTTGTGGTCACAAAAATGGAATAATTCGTTAAGAAATAAGGGATTGTGTAAATAATATAAGAAACCACCAAAAGCAGTAAGTATATGGGACGAAACTTTTATACCTTAACATTACGTCTACGTTTTGGACATGGTCGATTTAATAGTCACCAGCACAGAATTAATATTATAATATTATATATATGCTGTACAGCAGTAGGCTGTAAAAACGACGCGATCTAAACCCTATAATTTTTAATTGTTCTGCTTTCAATATACAACGTCTCACTTTCGTGCATAATGTATTGGCCGAGTATTCTGCATCTGAAAATATCTCGAGCAACACGAATGGATTTTTAGGGAACCTTGCAACTTATAAAACGCTTTATGATTTTTTAAAGAGCACTGGATTAAAAAGATTTGAAAAGAACCTCAATCTGAAAATGAAATTGCTAGAGTATCAACTTTTATCGGATAGACATTTATTGTACGGGATTTGAAACCAAAAACCTGACAGCACGACGAATAAACCATAGGAAATGGCATTTTGCTTAACCTGTAATATGAAAATATGAAGGCTGATTAATGATGTAACATTGTTGCCTAAATCAAATTATGCAGAAATTAAAATAATACTATATTATATTGTTAAGGAATACAATATATAAATATGAAGAGGCTGTATGATCCATAGATCTCAGCCTTGCCGCTTGTAAAGAATTTAAAAAACAAATCTGAATGTCAATGTCAGTGTCAGGTTGCCAAATTAGGATAAGCATTCACTAGTAATTATTTAATTTTCTATTGTTCGTTTCTGTAATGCCAGAAGTGATTTTTAAATGTATATTGGGAACTATATGTTTATTCCAGATGACTATTTAAAATGTGCTTGTAAATCATGTCTCGATCAATACCGCCGTATATTCTGCAAGAGCTGCCAGACATATCTGAGACTGTTAATTTTCCTATAAGAAATATACATCGCATAAAGGTTAGTACGAATACGGTTTTTGGCCAAATATATATTTCCAATGTAACGGTTCACATAGAGCCTGAAAATAAGTATCATACAACTGAAATGGAAAAAATTATGTTAGTGTAATGTAATTCTTTAGTTAATATCGTAGACCTTGATGAACATAATATCTTAAAACGGTTTTATCTGATTGTAATCACATTTAATTCTGACTTAAAAAATTAGCTATTTAAATTAGATACAAACTGCTTTCAATATATATAATAATATCTATTTGATAGTGAATGTTATTGAAATACTAATGAAAACTGTCCATAGTCTGAATTAATTTGCAACTGACTAAATAAAACAATATTGGATCTTAACCTTGTAGCTGCTTATTGTTAATATTCACAATATCTATGTAATGTACCATATTTATTACAGTACACTTGCTTTGATATATCCAAGATACTGATAGCATTTGGGGCAACAAGTGGTGGTATATACGTATTCAATAGACGGCCCTGCGAGTTTGTGCAACTCATACCAAGTAAGGTCAGTATTTATCATGGATTTTTATTGATAAATTTTTATTCTTTTTATAAAATATTGGAGTTGATCAATCTCTAGAAGTCAGTGTGATTTTAAAAAGACTTTTAAAATTGATTATATTATGGAGGGTGGTTATAAGCGTTTTAATATTATTCTGATGTTCAAAGATACGTAATGACTGATTTTAATTGTTAATACTCAACTCATACGCACACAATTTTCACTACTTTACATGCATTGATTTATCTCTTTTTTTGACCACATGCGTTTATTAATGTCTATCTCTTCATTTTCTGTACTCAAGTGGTAATTGTACAATAAAATTTTCAGGATGGTCCTATAACTCGTCTCTCAATATCTCCGGACGAGAGCCACATAGGCTTTACAAATGGTAAGGGAATAGTCACAGTGACGAGATGTGATCAGAACCTCAGCGGGTACACGTCACACGACAAGCACCTCGGGAACGAAGTCACGGCCCTGGCGTGGAGCGGACACCTGCTGTACTCCGGGGACGACCTCGGCGCGGTGTGCGTCATGGAACTGCAAAGCTTCATTGTTAGTATTTGGGATTTACAGTTACATATTTACATTTTCAAAATCAATTTACATTCAACGACTTTGATTTTAAAGTGATTCTTAAATGGTTTTTGGGAATAAATATAATAATTAGATGTGACTTGTAATGTTTTTGTACGAGTATTATGTTATAAATTTATTATTAGTTTAAAAAAATCTTATGTTTATTTCACTCCCGGTCGTCCCATCAAATTGTTTTAATTTGCAGGCAAAATCGATGTTTCAAGGTTCCTCCCAAATGATAATGAGCTTAGACTCACGAATTTGCCAACTGGAGGCCAAAGATTGTATGTTGCTGATATCGACGCTGACCAGGTGTTACATCTGCAACACGCTGCGGGAGCAGTACAGACAGATCGGACAGAAGCTCAGGGACGGGGAGTTCGGGGCTTGCTTTGCCACTGTAGAGAAACCTTCAGTCGACGGCACCCCGACGAACAGATCGACTAACGATCTCAGGGAACCAAACAAGTATAATGCAGTGGACGACGACGAGGGTTTTGTTGTTGGAGAGGAGTTTGCAAATACTGCTATTTATTGCGCTCGGCCCTCCTCCAGGCTGTGGGAGGCCGCCGGGGACGGACTGGTGAGGAGGACGCATCAATTTAAACAGGTTTTGGCGAACAGTCCCGCTAATATAGTCACCGAGGAGTCGTACGATAACGAAAGGTTCGAGTTAAGCGACAACGGTACCGCGGAGGAGGCGCGGGGCCGCGCGGTCAGCTTCGCAAAGATACATCAACTTAGTGACGTAATATTTTCGTATAGCAAAAACGCTATGTACTTTCTGAACGTGGACCGCGTGGAGGAGACGGCGTGGGTGGAGTGCGAGGACATCGCGGAGTGCCGAGTGTTCGGTGACACGGTGTACGTGTGGAGAGGGGACGGCTCGCTCGCTAGCTTAAGGTTTATGAGGATAGATAGGTTTCTAGTTCAGTGCTACTCGGACGGTAAAGTGTCGCTGTGCGCAGACCTGTGCATCTTATTTAAGGAGTACTTGCTCACTCGTGACGTGTCGCGGAGACTGCACAGTCTCGTCGGCCTGAGAGATAAGCTACAAAATGGCGATGTGACAAAAAGTTTGGAAAACGTCCTTGAGAAGTTTAGTGGTCTGAAGTCGGGGGACGCGACGCAGCTGAAGTCTGGCATATTTGTACTAGATAACACGTATCGAAACGTACAGAACGAACGACCGACAACTACCGACGAAAGCGCCTTCGGTCCACTATCTCCCGAGGCCGTGCAGGCCCTGAGGGGATTGACCACGACCGTATCCGACAAATTGAACACGAGCAAGAAGTTAATAAAAGAGAAGTGGGGGGACTTCGAGGAGAAAATGAAATATCTGAGTGGCGAGAGACAGGAAGTTACTCCGATTAGAGGTGACAACGAAGCCGTCACTATATGGGTCTCTCGAGACGAGTACGACGCCTCCGCCCCCGCGCCGGGTAGTGACGTAGTCTACAGAGAGCGCAGTCATATCGCCGAGAACGAAGAGACCATAGATGAATTCAAAACGTGCAAAATGCTATATCAATGCAGCAGGTTAAGTCTCGTAAACATCCAGGCCGAATCGTCGAATTTAAAGTCGATAATAGAAAACAACACCCGCGACATGAGAGAAATCTACGATCTCATGTTGACGCTCCGGAGGTACTGTATTTCTATAAACGCCCTGGAGGACTCCGAGTTCGTGCCGAACGATATGTTTCTCACCTACCTGAGTACTTCTAGGGACAAATGTAATCTCCTGGACGTCGTAATAGAGGACGAGGTGCTGTACAAATACTTCGTGGACTCTTGTATCGCCGTCAATGTTAAGAGGCAGAAGCGTCCGAGTGTGGGCTGCGAGTGCGGATTCCCTCTGCCCGACGTCAGTGCCGGTCAGACGCCGGTATTCTCGGATCTGATAGACGAGTTCATCGAGAGGCAGTGGTCGGGTCGCGCTAGAGAGCGGTGCTACGAAGTCTGCAGACGGATGCCTCATCTGTGGCGAAACATTCTATACCTGCGCAGAAACGAAGATCTAATAAACGTTCTCAGAATACTGCTTCAAATGCTGGACGAGACTCTCTTGCATTCCTTTCTGCCTCAGTTCACGATGGACACCTGGGAGAGGGCGGTGCAGCTGTACGCCACGTTATACGCGAATATTTGTCTGAACTGCAACAAAAAATTTAATCACATATCGGTCAGAGACACGCTGAGCTGGGACTACTTGGGTTCCCTGATCATAAAGTCGGTCGGCGGAAGAAACGCCATCAAAGTTATGCGAAAATACGCTCATCTAATAGAAATGGGAGCTCTGACTATGAAGTTTTATCACACGTGCCTGCTGGCGACTCTGTACGAGAAGTACGACAGCACCGCCACCATACCTCTGGTGGACACGATCTACGGCGCGTACGACCACCGGGAGTCTCGAGCGGAGGTGGGGCTTACGACCGGACCGACTTCTATTTATTACATTATTGAACTGTTTCTAAATCATTTTGTTACGTTACAGATACACAAACTATTGCAGAGCATATCTGGCGGCGCGATCGCGAGCACGGCGCTGCCGCTGCGCGTGGCGGCGGCCGCGGCGCACTGGGGGCTGGCACTAGTGTATCGCGACGTGTCACGCGACTCGGAGACTATCACCAACGATATCTCAGTGGCCATGACGAACAATAACATAATAGATTGCGACCTGTGCGGGCTGCCGCTGCAAAATGAAGTGCTCATCCAAGACGGCGGCCTGTGGGTCTTCAAGTGCGGCCACACCTTTCACGGCGCCTGTTTGAACTTGAATAAGATCAAGCTCTGCCCGTCCTGCTCGGTTCAGTGACGCTCTAAGATTTAACAGTTCACGGCGTCGGCACGGCGGCGGTCCGCGTTGTGCGTCGTCGGAGCCGCCGGTGTGACTCGTTCACTTTAAACTGCAGCAGCAACTCAACATTATTATTATTGTGTCCTCGAATGTGCATTTTGCGACTACAACGGTACGCGGAATGCTTAACGTCAATATACAGGTGTTAGTATTCAATTTATACAAATCAATTTGTATACAGGCCTAGTAATGTTATAAATAATTTTCTTCACGCCCTGTATATAATTATAACATATCCTTATAACCTTGCGTTGTGGAGATATGCGTACGGCGGCCACTTGTATATTTGTATATTGTTTGTGATATTCTTAGATGTATAAAAACACGTTATGGTAATATTGAAGTATATCGTAACGGCAGTTCGGGCGCCGGCACTGTGCGGGTGCGGTTAGTGTTTTATAAACAGTACGACAGCTCTGAAACACTCGGATCGTTGAATGTTTTATTGTTTTTTTTCTTTTGACGTCGGAGCCATTTTACCGACACGTAACCTATTATTCTGTGAGTGTGTGAGTGTGTGACGTCGCAGTAGGATTATATTTATCACTTGTAAGGCCGGTTGTAACTTTTGTATTTTCCTGCGGTACAATATTTTAATAATTTCGTAATTAGTACTCAAGTAATCATTTCTATTCTTGTACCAACAGCCCAAAATATATAGAATTTCAATAGTAGAAGCACTATTTTTGGTACTTTTTAAATTTTTTTATTACACGTTATTACAAAATGCATTCTCACAAAATGGCGGCCGCGATGTTCAGTATTTATTGCAGAAGTGTAACATTGTTTACTTGATAGAAGTTTTTAATTAATCTCGATAGTCAAACAGTCGGGATTTGAATACGTTTGACTAAAATATAATTGCAGTATTTCAGATAAAATTTTAATATATACCTTAATGTGTGATAATATATTTAATGGGAGTTGTGTCTCTTCCATACATCTCTTATTTCGAACAGAAACCCGGACCTGACCTTCAACTGGTGTCTTTAATTATTTATGTTGTGACGCTTTCGCCGGGTCAGGGGGACAAGGTAACCCTGGAGTTGCTAACGACAGAGCAGTGCACATAAAGAAATGGATGTGTAAATATATGTTATATTTTTGTATCTATATATATTTTAAATTGTCATATCACGTGTAATCGTTTCCTAAATACATGTATTCATTATGTTTTTCTTCCTCTGTGACCTCCTTACCTACCTTTGACAGTCGTGTTCGTTCGTCGTTCATCAATTCTCATCAACTGGACTCATGTTATTTATGATGTATGAAAGCGTGGTTTGTGGTGTTGCCTGTTCTTACCTTTTGAACAGTTCTTGTCTAGGTATTGAAGGTGTCTTAGTGATAGTGACAGTTCTATCTGTCTACTGTCTGCAGGTAGATAGTGCTCGAAAAGAGTTGGGGACTTAATGATGTAATTAAAATATTAATATATTTTAATACAATATTCGTGTTATTAGTTCGACGGCTTCGTCTACATATTTTTAAATATGTTTAAAACTGAAAACCGCACTTAAAGATGAAATAATTATAAGGTAAAGTAGATATGGTATATGTCAGTTGAGTGAAGCCGACGCTGCGGTCATTATGAACGATGTGCAGCGGCTCCGGTACCGTCTTATCAGCTTTGTACTTATCCGTGAGAATGAGAATTGTTGGAGTGAACAGTAATCCATATTATTATAGAAGATGTCTATATTAATATTCATAAACACATATAGGTTCAGTAGGTTTTGGATGATGCGAGAACCCTCAGGCACTAAAAATAGAGACTGCGGCCCGTACTAGTGAGATGATGGAACGACTACTTAAAACATCACACCGACCACTGAGTGAGCGCCCCTTGAGGTCGTTAATTAACATTAATAATCACATTAACCGCAATATGGACCAACAGCTAAAAATCTATTGCTTTTTAAATATGAATTTATGATTGTTTGTTACACAAAAGTATACTTTATGGATAGCGCGGTGTCCTTAAGTTAATACTACTTTAATTTTTTTTAATTGAGTTTGAAATAATTAAGTTAAATATTTTAATCAGTTCATAGTTCATTCATTTTTAACAATATATCACTACATATTATAAAGCATAGTTCCTCACCGCGGATGTTTGTCTGTTCGCGATTGTCTCGAAAAGTCCTGAACGAACTTTCATACTGTTTGCAACAACGCAAACGTTGCCAAACAACGAAAACGCTGCCAAAACCTTTTGAGTTACAACACACAATAACCATTTCTTGCTTTTACATATTACAATAAAATGTTAGAGGACGGCAAACGAGCTTGCGGGTCACCGTTGATATGTGATCACCGCCGCCCATGATCTTTTGCAACATCCGAGGATTCACAAGAGCGTTGCTGGCCTTGGAGATAGGAGTATATGCCTTTTTTGAAGGTACCCATGTCGTGCCGATCTGGAAATACTGCCGAAGGAAGTTCATTCCACATTCGTGTGGTAAGTGGGGAAAAAGTCCTTGAAAACCGCGCAGTGGAAGATCGCCACGCATCCAGGCGGTACGGTTGGTAAAGGAGGCGATGGCGAGCTGCGCGGTGATGTCATTCGGCGGTAGGCATCAGATCGAATAGTTCTTCGGAACACTCCCCGTTGTAAATGCGGTAGAAGACGCACAAAGAAGCCACGTCTCTACGCAATACCAAAGAGTCCAGCTGTTCGCAGAGCACCGGGTCCCCGACAATCCTAACGGCTCTCCGTTGTACGCGGTCAAATGGTAGAAGCTGATATTGGGGTGATCCGGACCAGAGATGAGAACAGTACTCCATGTGTGGCCGGACCTGCGCCTTATAGAGAGCAAGTCTTTGGCCAGGTTTGAAATACTGCCTCGCTCTATTGATCACTCCCAATTTCTTCGAGGTCAACTTGACCTTGCTCTCTAGATGACCACGAAACTGACAATTGCTCGAAATGTCAAGACCCATTATTCTGATACTTGGCGAGGTAATAAGAGGAGTGCTCTCGAGGAGCGGTGATACGACAAATAGGGTTTTCTTTGTGGTAAACGTGCAAACTTGTGTCCTTTGGGGATTGAACTGAACTACGTTCAGTTTACCCCACTCAGAGACCATCCCCAAGGAAATCTCTATAGATACGGAAAGAGTCACAAGTTTCTTTTCGCACTCGTTGACGTTTTCCCGAGAGAGACCTGCACGGCCGGAATATACCGCACCCCCAGTGTTGTCATCCGCATAACCATGTATGTCGGGAATATCCAACATATCATTGATGTACAGGAAGAACAGACTTGAGGATAGCACGCAGCCTGGGGGTACACCAGCGTTCACGGGCTTGGGGTCCGAGCAAAAACCGTCGAGGACGACCTATATGCTCCGCCCAGTGACAAAACTAGTGATCCACTTGCATAAACTCTCGGGAAGCCCATAGGCAGGTAGCTTCGAGAGAAACCCCTTGTGCCATACACAATCGAAGGCTTTTGCCATATCCAGACTAACTGCCAGACTCTCTCCCTTGCTTTCAATAGCCGCTGCCCAACGGTGCGTAAGGTATAAAAGAAGATCACCAGCTGATCCACCATGGCGAAAGCCATACTGCCGGTCATTGGTCAACTGGTGATCCTCGAGGTACGTTAGGAGCTGTCGGTTGATATTAATCCTGAATGGGCGGATGATTATTTTTCTTATAGTAGAATAGCGTGTGAGGTATCATTGGAATAATTTATGTTAATGTCAATAGTGGATGGTTCTAAAAACCAATTGGTTTTCGGTAGATATAAATAAAAACATTTTTAAAAGGTAACACATATAACGAAATTCAAAGGACAACTATCACAGCTAGGTAGGCTTAACTAATTAGATTAATAGCAGAGTGACTACGTAAAATATAAAATTGGTAAAGGAAAACTCCATGTTAATTTCATTTGCGATATAGCCAGTCTGAAATCGTTAGTAATAAGTATGTATGACTGTATGTATGACTATCATTGAACGTTTAAATCTCAACAAAACCCTAGTATTACATGAAGGTAAATCACCCGTTTCCCAAAACAGTAGCGGACTAACAGCCGACAATATAACAGCTGACTGTTTTTGTTAAAATGTACAGGTTGGTTGTATAGAAATAGAATTACAATTTCAATATAGTTTCATGTATTAGATCGAGGATTGTAATTTTATTTCCAAAAATACTGCACATGGGTAATACTGACTTTAAACGGATTGTAAATTTAAATATAATCTATATTTGAATTATATCAGGAGTCGGTGGGATGGCTTATTTTATATCGAACGAAAAAAATGTGGGTTTAAAGCAAGCAATGCAACGTATCCAAGACATTTAATAAAATAAAAGTGGTTGGCTGATGCGGAAAAATAAAAGATTATATTTTTTTCATAATTACTTTTTATTAAACTTTTGGGTTTTGGCACAACTTTTAAATAATGTGTCATGCGGTTTATACCACTAGGTATTAAAACCTAAGTCTATCTACTTATTCGTTTGCTGCGGAAACTAGAACAAAATAATCTCAATCGATGAAAAATAATTTAGTTACCTAAACGACAAGAAATATAACAACATATAATTTTAGTAAGTACAATACATTCTAGATTGTAATTAAATTCGAGAGAATGAGAAACAATAGCAGTCAGATAAAATAAAATATGTTAAACAGATAATAAATAAAAAATCGACCGAGATCTATGCTTTTGCATATTAAGTATCGATCACGACAATAACGATAACGTTCACATCATAATATCCGTATTTACAATGGGAATCAACATAAGAATAAATAATTTAACGTCCAAGCCCTTACACATTTACTAAGAAATACACGCTACATATTAAGTCACGTACACAATAATTTATTTATACGCTTATCTCTCTACAGCTATTCACGTCGAGTACATAATATTACTGGCATACGATATAGAGGCGGGTGCACACTGAAATAAAAATACATATAATATATGCCTACTTTAATCTCCTAGAACACAATATACGGAAACCCTTATCGATAATAAAAAGTTATAAAAACGACGGATTCACGAAACGTCATTTACCAAACGTCAAACGTCACATCAAAGAGTAGCGTGCACCCGCTATCAGTTCACAAATTGAAAACAAGAAAATACAATTAGAAAAATAAATAACAAAAAAAATGGCAATTAACGACATCGCTCCCTTAAACCTTACACTAAGAACTATACATTTGTTGTCTATACTATATTATGTAGACACTTGCCAACTACGTCTTACTCTACTGCTACTAATAAATTGCACGATTTGATAAAGCGAATATTTGAGTTAAGTATCCCCCTTTGCGGTGGGAATGATATAGAACTTGGGAATAGATAGTAGATTACATTGTAAGTAAATTGACAATATCCGAATTGACCGGCCCGCGTCCGACACCGGCGAGTACCCGCAGGTCACATTTTATACACGAAGTATTGGAACGTCCCGTCCCTTACAAAGTACACATTTTTACTTATGAGTATTATATTTTCGTAACGGATTATGCATCGATTTATCACTGGTTGGTTCCTCAGTTGTGTTCAAAACACTTAAATTTTCAAGCATACCGCTTCAAATTTTTGGTTTGATACATTAAGTCCTTAAATCTAAACTACAAAAGTAGATAGTTTAACTAAGATTTATACATGGCCACACAAAAGTAAAATAAAGATTCTAACACTTAAGTGACATTTAATCTATCGCTAATCTAACTTACTACAGACAGCATTAGCCAAACATCGCGTAACCGAATAGGTGCATACATATCTACAGAGTGTTTCGCAAATATTTACACTGAAATCTGATGAAATATAACAATTTAACTTATTATTTACACTTTTCTAATTGTCTAAGCCGTAGACATTTGGCACAATCCAATACAACTATGTGCCTAATTAAACAGTTTACAAGAGTCGATCTTAATTCACTAATGGAATAATCTCAATTATAATAAGAACGAGGGATCCCAGCGACACTGGCACGAACGATAGCCTTGAAAATTGATCGAGCTATTAGAAGTTTTCAGAAAGTTCTAGACGGCTCTAGATTACCAGGGATGGTGGGTGTGCGGGGGCAGGGGCGCGGCGGGCGGGTAGGGCCAGCCGCGCGCCGACCCTCAATCTTCCTCCCCGGGGGAGAGGGGGGGAGAAAATCCGGGGTTCATGTAATTTCCACCATTCGGTGGGGGGGAAGAATTGGACGGGCCCGGGCTGGACAGCGATGGAAGGAAGTTAAGCTCGCTCCCCCCGTCCCTGCACCAAAGCTGCCTCATCTCTTGTCTGCGGGTGCGCATGAGATTCTTATATTCTGATATCCGCATCTTCTTGCCGTCGACTATGCACGTTCGTTTCGGTCTCGGCCGGTACCTGAATTCAGATTATTTTCATTACATCCTGACCTGATCTTACACGGAGACGTTAAATTAGTGTAATGTATGTAATTATTCTTACCTATAATCGGGATGCTTTTCCATGTGGAGCTTTGAAAGTCTCGACTGTTCTTCGTAGTAAGGCTGTTTTTCCGCATTGGACATGGCCTTCCATCTTGCTCCCAAAATTTTGGAAATGTTAGAATTGTGCATATCTGGGCACGCCTTTAATATTTTACGGCGCTCGTCTTTCGCCCAGACCATAAAAGCATTCATTGGTCTTTTGATGTGAGGTTTTCCGGTCTCGTCGCGTTTCGGTTGACGAATCAGTTTCGCTTTTTCCGATTCCTCCGGCGGTGACTGATTCCAGGAAGATGCTGGGAAATATGTATTTGTTAATTGATTTATAATAAATAACGGAAACCGACATTTAAAAACCAATTTGTCACTAATTTTATAATACTAAGGAATTTTAAGTAATGGAGAAGTAAATTATACATTTAACATTTAAAATAGATAAATTTATTTAATGTTCACCGTTAAGACTGGAATTTTGGATAATATTTACAAAATCACCATACCGTTACAATAAAGTAATAACTGTTTGTATAATAATGAAAATTAAGTTTTACGGTTTCGAAAATACAATCTATTTCAGAGTGGACTGTTAAATCTAGCGTCAAATTACTAGGTTTGGGGAATGTATTGTTACAGAAAATTAGTCTTTATTACTATTGCAATAAGATAACACATATCAATCGGAAGCCTCACTAAGCTGAGCTATAAATTATCGAGAACAGTGAATGCCGGCTGTAAAACAATCGTTAAACAAAGATTAAGAATGAATCTATTCTGGAGCAGTTGCTTTATGGACTCGAGTGAGATATAGTGTGCCGTTTTATTTCAGATTTCTTTTTGGATTATGTTGCCACGTTTTTAAAAGTTTTTTGTAAATATTTAATTATTCTATTTCGTGGTCTGTGAATTTGTGTTTAACGTGAACACCGGAAGTTATCTATTGCAATGCGCGGTATACGGATTGTTTACACATGAGAACTTTGATAAAAACAAAGAAAATACTTTTTTATCTATCCACCACGATATTTGACAATTAAAGATAAATATAGCAAGGATTTACCGCCTCTTATATAGATATATTCACATCAAAGACATTACAACTGTGTTCGATTCAAAGCTACACAAATATGTAGTTCAAATCTTAGATATCCGCTTAACATTTTGCGTGACGGATGTGTGAGCACGTGTCGTTTAGATTAATAAGCCGAGGAATTTATATTTCCAACCAAACATATTCAAATATCTAGATTTCATTTGACAAGGAAATTGATAATTTACAACGTAACGACATTAGTTTGATGCCATTTGAACTAAACTTTTTGAAGTTTATACTTCTTTTAGCCAAGTAGCGCGCAGACGCAACGCCTACACGTCTGGTTATTAGGCGCAATACTCGAAGGACGTACTCGAATTCGCTCGTTATGATTGTTGCGAGTAGTTTTTTTTCAAATAATTCGTTAGAACAGGCAAAAAAAAAACAAAATGTACATATCAAATATAACCCATTACGGCCACTGTTATCTCTTAGTGTAAAACATTGTTGACCGTCCTTTATGTTGCGTACCGAAGCTCCAACGAGCTGGACGTCCCTCCACACACCCAAAAGGATCAAAATCAAATGATGTTCGTGTAATGTTTGTTTTGTCATACACACATTAGCCACATCATAATTTTCAGCACTTCTCTAGAAACCAGTACATTCATTGAGCGGAAGCGTCCCAGCGCCATTTATTCAATATTTCTTGCAATTCTCTTGTTTTAAAGGAAACCGTAGCATCGTTTTGTAACCATTTTGGTTTGGGACAGCGCCAACTATTTAAAGTGTACGCTTATTCCTTTATGTATATAATAAATATTATATTTTTAATACATTTTACAACCCCTACAACAATTAACAGTCCAAATTTTAATAACTGAGTCGGCCGCGACCTCATCAATTCGAATTATGGTACAAACCGCTCTCTCGTAATGAAGGCATGTCGTTATAGAATGCAATCAATGTAAAATAATCGGTAGCACAGTTCGACACAGTGTAACACAGTGTAAAAATCACTTCAACATATGTAAGGACCGCGCAACGGCACATGCAGTTGAAAACTGTCTTTCGTTAACAACCTGACCTACATACATGTGATATATATGTGATATTTCCCGTATCGTGGATTAATTATATTTAGCAATTAAACATCAAAATGTTTTGGCGGCGACACGGAACATTTCTTAGTTTTCACATTTCATGTAACAAACTATTTATCTAATTCCTTGTTTATTTTAGCTCGGATGTTGCGTAACGCTTCGAAGATTTTGTGATATTAATATTGATTCTATGGATAAGTTGACAACCGAACCGAAGCGTTTCTATAACTCTTAGAACGTCAAAGATTATATAAAACGGAAATATTAATTGAAGACAGACGGACATTATAGATATATTTAACGAGATGTGCATAAACTACTCATTTACACTAACTAATGAATGTTGTAACAATGGATCGATCAACATCGAAATAAACCCTTTAAATTGTGAAGCTATCCAAACAGAATTCTAAATGTAGACCACCACCACCACCATAACTTAAGGCGGCCCGACGGCCTTGTCTACTTTTTCATTTTGACAGTGTTATATCCAGGTTATAAATGATTTGATAAGACAGCCGTCCAAATATTTTTGGATCGTTTGCGCGAATGTGACGTTTGTGCGCGTCATTATGTGTAATATTTAATATATAGTAGGTTAGAAACTGTGTCAGTCACGCACACACACACCCACACACACCCACACACACACTGTTACAAATAAGACCTAAGAACTAAAAATACAAACTGTCTATTAACAATTACTATGAGACTATTGAATGGCACGATAGGTACTTACTGTTGCAAGCGTTGAAATCATCATCCTTCTTCATGTATGGTGAGTTATCCTCCATTGGCGGGTAGGGAACGAAGCGAGGCATCATCATCGGGGCGGGGGAGGGAGACCTTTGCTTGCTGAGGTTGAGGGGGGCGTCCGGGTCTTGGGGCGGGGGGGAGCGGGCGCCGGCCGTGAGCTGGGCGAGCTGCGCCGTGGCCGGCCAGGGGGAGCTCTGGACCACCTGGAAGAAAGGTTACGTGCGCCTATAATATATATATATATATATATATATATTTATATGAGATTATCAACATCCAAAATTAACAATATCCTACTTCTTGTTTACTTCGTTACAGACTCGTCGAGAGATTATTAAATTGAAACGGGCTCAATTCGCGAATTTTAACCTACATTTATTATAAATGGAATACCAATAACTTTGACGATCTGTCACAATTTAAAAATAAATAGTACTTACTTCGTATTATAAATCTCACTCAATCAAAGTCTTACTTGTAATAGTTTGAACCGGCGAAGAAAGTTAGGATATTTCACTTGTTATCAAATATCAAATAATATTAATTACAACTTTACTTACAAATATTACAAAGTTACTGACTGATATTACTCTAAAAATAACAATATGAATGTAATCAAATATCGCGTCAATAAATAACATACATCAGATGCTACAATCGCAACCGGGAGGTGGAGCCGCCGTCTAATTATAATTATATAACACCGGTTTGTAATGAGTGTGGAGCAACTTTCATTTTACCATAAGAGAACCAAACAAATCATAAAATAATACACCTATCAAATTAATATTACGTAAGTGTTACGGAGACGGACGACGACGGATATTTAAATATAATCATAGGACGCTGTCTTCTAAGATCTGAAAATCTTTCATAATTAACTGATTTATTTATTATTAAATTGTACATATATAAATAGATAGCCACGGACGGACAGGATATTAGCCAATGTATATGTCACGTCGGAATCAACATCAGAAATTAATTAATTAATGCTTGCCCGTTAAAACTACTAAACGGACATATTTTAAAATTATTAATTAATTTATTTAAAATTGTTCAATACAGATGAATAACACTTACAACATCGTTAAAGTTTTATTTAATAATTTTCATATCAAAACTTTTTTTGTGCCGGTGCAGAGTTCTCATTAATTGTTCAAACTAATTCATTATATTAATACAAGAATTAACTCTTTGTATAAAATGAAATACATTATGAAAAACTAAATCACGAAACAACCTTAAATAAATCCAAGGTTCACTTTCTTTAAAACCATTTACACGATGTAAAAATGTATGAAATAAACGAAAATGACAGTAAAAGAATAGTTACATTGGCCTGTGGAGCGTGCTGCGGCCTCATCTGTTCGAGCAGCGGCAGCAGCGCCAGCGGAGGCGCCGGGTACAGGGAGTGTCCTCGCCTCACCAGCTCCTGCCTCCGGAGGTGCTCCTGCTGCAGTCTCTGCAGCTCCAATTCGGCGGAGACTGTTCCTATGTTCTGCAAAATTAAAAAAGCTTTTACAACACACTCCTACAAAGTAATTTATCAAGACACAATACTTCGGCGCGTCTCCTAAATGAGAGATCTTTCCTCGCGATATTTGTTTCCGACGATATATTGCACACTTAAAGTCGGAGCTGGCGGAGCTAAGTTGTGTGCACAAATCAACCCGGGGACGTTCGTTAATCTCCGCGCCCATAAACTTGTGTCAAAAAAAGAAAACCCCGATTAATTGCACCGAGTCGAGATGAATACATCAACTACTCAATATATATCTTATCGGCTGTTCATTATGCGCCTTGAATTGTTAATGTGTGTTAAATATTATAAGGTGATTAAATTAAAATAACCCGATGAAAATTATTTCCGAAATGGGAATTGTTTAAATATAATATATATATAAACTAAACTTTTGTGAAATATAAATGTTTAGCACGATACTCTTAATCGATATATTATAAAAAGATAAAAAGAAAACGGACTAATGGAAGACAGAAGCGTACACATAAATAAGGATGAATTAATCACGCAAAATAAAAAGATTGGTGAGTTTGTAATAGGTGCCGATGTGCCGATGTGCCGATGTGCCGACGCGGAGGCCGGAGCCGCCGGTGGGTAATCGACCAAGTTTTTCCATCCGCAGACAAATTGCCGTCATAACCGAACGGATTAAACTTTTTATTAAAAACAACAAACCGAGCATAATGTATGGCCGTAATCGGTAAGGGACAGATGTTCCCGAATAACGCGAGCGATTTATCTAATGTATAAAGACTTTTATTTAATAGCGCCGCGGAGATGGCACATCGGTCCGTCGCTTTGGCGGTTGATAGCGATATATAATGTAAGAGGTGGGATAAAAATTCGATTTTTGATGGAGATGACCGGCTGTAACTATTTATTTGTTGGTACGCGGCTGACCCGGTAATAACTGATACATGAAACATGCACATGTGTAAGATGAAGTGATGTCATTAACGATCGGGTCGATGGACGCCGTGCCAATGGAGACCGTTGGGCGTGATCTTTTCGCGCTGCGAACGCGCCGATGTCCGATCGATAAAGATGGCCGATACTATTATTAACCTGGATAAACATACACCACCTGTTACTACGTCCTTGTCTCTCCGACGGAATATTACAGGGCTCAAATGACGGCACCAGAGTTGATTACTACCTAAAGCTACTACGTCTTTATTGGGCTATAGTTAATACCGTGAGTCGCGATGAAAGAGAAGATTAAGATAGATCAAGATGCATTATCGAAGAATGTGGGATTGTAACAGCGAAGAGCCCAGATGAAGACCGGACAAGCCGTGACATAACTCACGGGGCGCCGGTGCTCACGGTAGCGAAGTAGTGCGATAACTTTGATAATATGCTAAAAGGATTTTAGTCCTTCCGCCCATCGGGCTTAGGTTCAAATAATATATTTACAATATATTAAATAATATAAAAATTTGACCACTGTATAATAGCACGGACGTCACATTGACGTAAGAGATGCAAAATCTCGGATGAAATCATAATATTTACTGTCATGAAATGTCCCCCATTTCTATATTATTCTTAACTACCTGTGCCCTCGACTCCGTTCGTTCGAAATATGTTTTAACGTGAAAGTAGCCTAAGTTATTTCTTATAACATCAGCTAGCCTCCAGTGAAAGTCCTGATAAAATCCATCTAGCTTTTTCAGTGATTAGCCGGAACAAAAACAGACAGACAAAAAAATATGGTTTTTTTATGTACGAGTAAGTACCTACCGAGTGCCTGTGCAATTAGCGAAACGCTGTTAATTTAGAATAATAAAGAAACACTAATTTTATTATATTTATATATATCGATGACGTGGTGATTTAAAGATTTAGTAGTGACAAAGGTATTTACAGAGGGCGTACTATAATTTATTTACGGGTCGCATCTGACGACCCTCCTACTGACAGTGTGTTAGCGCAGTTAGTGCTGGTGCGGCGGTAACCCGAATAAAGGTTCAAAGAGGGATAGACATTGTTCCCGTCACAGAAGACATATCACAATGAGCCGCTAATGTACTCCGACGGTGCATTGGAACAGAGATTATATTTAGTGTATAATTTTAGGATTAAGTTAACAAATTTAACAAATTCTGCACATTTGTGAGTTTTTTATAAACATATAACTACTAAAATATAAAACTGTTACATAATGTTATTTTTATCCATTTCTGGATTTTAACCCGAAAATAACGAGAAAGTTTATTTATTGCATCATTAATTTGACAATGATTTTAAACTATTTAATATAATAAAGTTGCAATGTCGGCTCCATAGCTGTAGCGTCCCTTTTGATTTATAAAGTGCGTTTTAATATCGCCAACAGATTGCACAATGATGATTTGAATTAATCACAACACGCGTATTGCAACGCCATGAGTCGCGTTTATCAGAGACCTTACAACACGAATACATTATACACTTACATTGTATCAACGGACCTTTATTTACCACTCATTGAAAGGGTCAGGATTTTAATTTCTAAATAAAATTAAATCTAACAACAGATCAGATAATATGCGTATAAAGATAGGTTGGTTCTCTACATATTAAATATTATTATATATTTAGATTAAATTATACCAGTCGACGTAAACTTAAACAATAATATCAATACTTAAATTAGTTTCTATTTATGTCCTCGACATGCCGCAATAATAACAGAGTCACGAAAGAAAGCACAGAAATATCCAGTGCGCTAAGTTCCACGCGCACTTACCAGATATATTATAATAGAAACGTAACTAGAGAATATTAAGCCCGAACACCTAATATGTAAAGCTTTTGAGTTTTAGCCCCTCACTGCACTCAATAGAATTATAACAAACATTCTGACAACCGCCAATTAAGCTGTCAGAGCGATCGTGCAACTCGCCGGCGAGCGCCGCGGGGTGCCCGACGGGTGATTCGCGAGTTTCAGCGATGGTACGATGGTACGATGGTACGATGGTATCTCGAGCGACGCTGTGGCCGCCATTATGGTGACCTACCACGGTTTATCGACTTTATTAAAGGTGCATCGGCATCTCGTATTTATTATGTTTATATTTTGTATTGGACTCATTACAGGGATCATGTGTGAGTTAATATCTTCGGTGAGTGGCCGAAAATAAACATAACGCCAGCTGCCGAGGGGTGTCTTACGTGCTTGTAACAGTTATTTTGATATCTATTAACGTTTCGTGATCAATTACAAGCGAGGTGCATTTTTAACAACTCGTGATCGAGTCTAACACTTATCAGTTAAATCCGTAGAACTTTCTTCTATCCAATATACAATGGTAGTTAAAAAAATATGTAATAAAAGCATATCATTGATCTCTGCTAATAATCGGACATATATAAGAGGCACGTGCCAGGCCGTCGTCTGCGGCTAATGGCGACCACCGACACCAACCCCACGCAACCCCATTTTTGTCTTTTTGAGTGGTGATTGTTTGCGCTTCTCAATTAAGGAGGGTCTAATAAGGTGCTCTCTACAAAGAAATGGGGAGACTATTAGAATATTATTTATAATATAATGCAAATTGAAATAACAGATTCTATGCAATATTATGTCTTATAAAAGTAATTATTTTCTGCTTGAGTTAATCTTCGTTCTCGGGTAAAAACAGAGATCAATCAATATGTTAAATTTTGTTACGCCATTTTTTTACAATTTTTATTGCAATGTTCTTTTGAGCAAAAAATAGTTAAGCGGAATAAGAATAGTTTTTGTGTAATATTTGAGGACTACGTGACGGCTAGGGGAAGTATCACAAATAACACCGATTAATAATCGTAAATTAACTATTACATAATTGTTACTATTAATATAATTGCATTGCCATCAAAAGATAACGATCTCACTATTAGTTATATTTGACTTATTATTTTATTTAGCAAATTAATAATATATTTAGTTCGGTGCTACTCGTATATCGTATATCGTACAACTATATCGCGTCGACGGTTCACTTGAAGTACGAATTCAAAAACAAAACGAATAAACCTATTACTTGTAAAATACGGGAATGCTGAATAAATAAAGAGGCTACAAACAAAGCGACCTCAAAGATAAAGGGTCGCCCGACCAACTCCCGGAGGCAGCCCGACCCGTAGCAGCGACTCGTAGCTCCGACCCGTAGCGCCCGACTCGTAGCGCCGACCCGTAACCCCCGACCCGTAACCCCCGTCTTGCCTCTTCGGTTCTTACCCGGATGCTCGTCCCACTTCAGCTTTTCTTTTATTCCTCGCGTACTCTTATGTTTATTTTTGTTTTCCGTTAGACAGCGGAAGTAATGGGGTTGTGTTCGTGTGGATGCGGCCGAGGCTTATTTAATATCAAAATATTCGGCATTGTTTTTATTTCATCCGATCAAAAACATAAACATAAAATAAACTAAATAACAACAAAAAAATAAATTTTAACGACTTTATGGAATCTTAAGACCTCAAGTCTACACCTGAACGCTATAACCATATATTATTTTACGTGGTTAATAATAATAATAATTGTTAAATAGAACATGTTAATATGATTATTGTACAATATAATGATTTGTCGTATCCACGTTCCCCCAACGGTAAGATGTTCCATCATTATGCCGGTCTGCATTCAGTCTTATAATTCATCTCATTTTAAACAAACCGGCCTCGCATAATGGAACCGCTGTTCCGGAATAGACACTTGTGGCTCTAATTATAAATACCTTTAATAAATACGTTTTACGAAACGAGACGTCTTCTCATTGTACGGTTGGGTTTGGTTTATTTTAATTGCTTTTTTTATATTTTATTATTTTTTGTAATATAAAGTGGAAAATACGTCAGGGGTGAATACAATACGAAGATGGTTTCGAATCCCGCTCTAATTTATAGTTACTTTCGTATTTTGGAAAATTTTCTGTTTATGGTGTAATATTTTTAATGGGTTTTAAAAAGTATCGTTTTTGGAATGGATTAGTTTACACTGTCTTTTTATAATTTTTTATTAAAATTAAATTGATTAGAAGTAAATACAAATGAACGATGTTCCAAATAGCTGCAGCCAATTATCACGTAGATGCTAAGAGTGTATGGTGCATAGACACTCGTAGATATTGCAATTTGACCAATCGGTGAGATCGCAGTACAGACAACAAGTGACAACAACTGCAACATGGCCGCTAGATAGCCGTAGTTTCATCGTATACGAGTATGTGAGTCGTGCATTGTATATATTTTATATATTGTATGTACTGCCATCAGTAGTGAAATATAGTTTAATTTTGAATATTTTGTACATGCGTAACGAGTATTTTATTTTCTTACGTTCTGTCGACATTTACAATTCTCTTTATAAACCTTACCGTATAAAAATAGTTAAGAAAAATCATATTATTTTATTAGTATCCTCTTATAAAAGTAATACTTTCCGCTTTGTCCACGTCAATGGGGCTGCCACAAAAGTGCGAAATCGTAAGAGAAAAGATTAATAAAGCTTAGCGCACACGGACGGAACACCTGTCCTTTGTCGCTAATGGACGGGCGCCTTAATCTCACGCGGACGAGGACGTCGCGGGGGAAGAGGCGTAATAATGGATTTTAGTTCAGCGACTCTTAAAAGTAGTGTTATATTGTTTTACCGGCTTATAAGTACGAGCCGCAAAGCACGCAGCGCCTGGGTTAAATATGTTGTGGTGGTAATAGTCGAGTGGTACATGTCTGAGTAGTCTCGCTAACTTTGCAACATCAAAAGTAATTTCTTTACCGGAGCAGCTCGGAGCTGTTTCTCGGAGCTCGATCTAAGTAGGCCTTTTCCGCGATCCTAATTTATGCATAAATCCAAGCATAAAATTACAAAAGGCGGTGCATCGTTACCCGGGTATCTTGTTATCCGGCTTGTTACCCCGGTTACTCTTACCCGGATCCGGTTAGCTCAGCTCTTCAATTATGTTCCACAAACTGTCTGGAAAGGATCTTTTAATTTCTAACTTCCTCCTTCCGCGAGGAACTCTTGAGATATTAGAAACGGTCATGTAAAGATATAAACGTGGCTTATCTTCACAGACATGCAGTTAAATAATTTTAATTATTTAAACTTAATAATGACAAAAATGTACCTAAATTTAAATATTTAATAAAAAATAAATGAACCCGCACCCTTCTAACATCTATCAACGTGGTTATTATTTAACTAGTAAACGAAAGTGCACTCTTGTAAAGACTTACTCGTATACGCGCCTGTCTCCACCGGCCACGGGTCGGACACTTTGTCGTAACACGTCCGTGCATTCAGCTTAAACCTTTCATATTTTAAAAAGAGCTACAATAAACCTGTTTTATTATTTATCAATATTATTATACGACGTCTTAATATGAAGAAATTATACACAGCTATGTTAAATGTAGATGAAAGATAAAAAAAACTAAACATATAACACTAATGCTAGTCGGCAGATATTTTTAAATGTACATGTAAATAAATTGGTAACAATTTATTGAGATTAACGAATAAGTAACGGCACTTTACGAGTTGTGTAAAGAATATTAGAAAATACTCGAGAACTATACTGGGTATGCCATTTATTGTCCATCGGATGCGAACACGCCTGCATACTGAAAGTATTCTTACATGGCATTTACTTTTTACAACAAAACTAAAACACCGCACTTGGCTCTAACGTAAACACTCTGTGATGTACAGACTGACATTACAATAAATGTGCGTGTATCGAGCACTTCATAGAATAACAAACAAAGAGCACTGTTCAATGTTAAACAGACGGATCTAAATACTTTTCTATATAAACATTTGCATTGTCTATTAGCAGACGCGCTATTTTAATAATTATTAAGTTATTTTAATATTTTGTACATAACTCAATATAGATATTGTGTTACAATTCATTTGTACCATAAGTATTTTAGAATACCATTCCTTTATTTTAAAATATACAATAAATATGTCATAATATACCTACATAAAGTATTTATATAACCATATGATGTAAAAGGTACCGGAAATTCGTATTATACGAAATTTTAAAAACAAATGTCTCGGCTCTGGCTACCCCGCAAGGGATATGGCGTGATGCTAAATAAATAAATTAAAAACAAATGAAAATATGAACTGTTTATTATTTTTTTTTTTCACAATTTAAAAAAGCCTTATTAAAATGTAGATCGCAAGGCATTAATCGCAGCAGGTGGAGCACAGGAATAAAAAAAAATATATATTATTTCGCTATAAGATGTAACAAACCAAAAATAAACTGGAAATCGGTGGTATCGTAATCTATAGTGTCGTAAAATACACAACAAACTACCAGAAAGCTAAAAAGCTCAGAACCGTATATATTTTCATTAAATTGGTACGGGTATAACAAGCGTACCTCAACCTCATTAATTCCGCTGACGAGATAAATGACAGCCGGACAATGTTATGCAAAGCGCGCTAACACAGCGACAGTTCCGAATTTAAAACCCAATAAAGATCGAGATTTGTCGGCCATCTTTGATAAAAATGTATTGGTGACACTTAAAAAAATCCCCTTTCTTCCGTCCGCGCCGATTTTAATATCAACATCTTCGCTTTCTTTATTCGTTCTTTTGATATCTCTTTAAAGTTGAAGCAAGTTTATTACTAGTCAGATCAGGAATTCCAATCTCACATCCTGAGTCGACCGCTTTGATGTAACCGGCCGGAGCGGCCAAGCCAAATGCAACTTTAATGTGCACGAAATTGTGTCGAATTTCGAATAAATTATTTCAAATAATCACCTTTTGCCTCGTATCCGTGCGTAACTGAATTTGCACCGCAGTGGCAGATCCATTGTGGATCATTAATACCGGATTCTATGAAAGTCGATTGAAAAGTTACAACGTTATTCAGATTATCTCTTTGAAGATTAACTTTGATTTTGCTCTCACCGAGGTCAATGTTCATTGTAACTATAAAGACCTTCTGTTTGTTTATAACAACCCTTATGTACCATCGTACACGTGACGTGTTGTGTGTCTGTCCGTCGTTCCACGCGGCTATTGGTCTATTGGTCTATTGGTCTATTGGTCTATTGGTCTATTGCTATAAAAGAAGATAATGGTATCATATTTACATTTTGCTTTTCGTGGAAATTCTTAAATAATAAAAGAACTGCAGAAGCTTGGCCGCTGCCGACCGATGACCGGCCCTCGAGGGTTTATAAATCCTTTTCGTGATTAATTTATTATTTTTAATTCTAGGAAATATATAAAATAATCGATTGCATTATGTTCGTTACTAATCATTTATAATTTACATTTATCTTTTTCATTCAATCATTTGGTAAATCTCTCAATAAGATCCTTTTCTTTGCAATATTATATTATATTCATAAGCGACTTGGTCCGGACGAGATACCTTTTAAAATATTAATGACAAAAACAAATGACTTACCATCAATAGGAACATCAAAGGAAATGTCAATACAGGATCTTCACAAAAATTCAAATTAATTTTCCCCAATTCATTGATTCGTCCGTTCTTACAAAAGATGTTTTGTGAGGAACGCATGTATCGGGATCCTCCGTTTGATACTACACTACGCTACACTACACTCTGCAATAATTTATGCAAGTGGTCATCTGGGGTTCTTTAATGGTTAAGTAATTTTCTTGATACAAATAACTTGGGGGACTTACGGAACAAAGTAATTACGAAATGGCGTATCGTTTCAATCAGTTTAATGAACTGTTTCAGGGTTATTATTATTAATGTAATTAACACATAATGGTTGTAAAATAATTGTAGGTTTTATAATTTAATCGATACTTTCCACGCTAATTATAAAATTAAATCCGCAAATAGAATGTAAACGAAACATCAATAGAAGTTTACGATTGCTCGACATAAAACAAACATGGCCGCCTCATTTGCAAAAGCTACTTAACGTTACAATCAAAACGTACATTTTCATCGCCTTTGATTTACCAAACGATTATGCACTGCAGACTCGCAGCGCCGCCGCTGTATGGACCCTTTAGACTTGCGACGTGTTGAATACAAAAAAGACTTAAGACTTTCCTTAATTCATTTATTTGAATACGAAATGAGTTAGGAATTATTGATTAAGATATTAAAAACTGTAATTTTTCTGTTTAAGAAATGTAAGTACATAAATAATCTGAAATTGCACTCGGGAGGAAGAACATTGAGCTACTGCGACTGTCTTGACTGTAACTTTTCAATAATTTCCCAAAGGCCTGACTCGTCTTTAAATTCAAAACAAGCAGAGCAATGTAAACAGACAATCAGTAGATTTTAAAGATGAAATTGGAATTGAGAGGCGAGGAGGGGCGCTCTGTAATTCGACAAACGCTCTGAATCGACTTTCTGATTTGTTTGAGTTCGGTCTTAATGTACGTACGTACTTATACATGTAGGTACTATATATAACATATTTTTGTAATAATTGTAACGGCGCGCCTACTTTGTGTATTTGTCAAAAATCAAATCCAAATTGAACTGATTCCGTTTCTTTTTGTGGTGGAAATATTTAGTATCAAATTTAAAGGATGGCGCATCCTCAGCCGTGTCGAGGTTAGTTCGAGAGATTAGTATTTTTATAATTCTAAAAACAATGATATTCATTTAATCTAGATAGTATTTAGCTTAAATCGAGATATGACTTCAAAATTAACGGGAGCTTGGTGTAGGGAAAAAAGAATTCAATAAAAAATGAATCTATTTTAAAGTCCCGTAGCTAATAAATGTAAATAATTTAAATCTAACACAATATCAACATTTCCGTGTTTGTAGTCAGTCTGTGTAGTCAGTCTGTGTCAGTCCTGTGCGTCTCATCACAGGGGTAGATAAATAAAAAGACCCAGTCGCAGCCCCCGTCTGTTAGTAATCTGTTTTGTTAATTTTGACTCAGCGTTTTTCCCGCCAGGAATACCTATTTATTTTATCCTCTTGTCTTTGGCCGATCAAAGAATATGTTTTAATAGGTTCTGCGAATTAAAATATTAATAATAACTTGAGGCTTTTAACACAGTACTACATGTAATCGATAAGTCCTATAAGATTCGTCCTTTATCCTTATATTTACGAGTAGGACGTAGTCTATCCAACCGTGAACTTTCGCTCCGATAACCTTATTATGTCGAACATGAGGGACTTAGTTAAATAAGCACAAATTGTCAAAGAGATGTTATCTGTTTAAACAAAGAATTGTTAGCTTCGCCGGGGGTGGGTTAATGGGTTCCAACCCCTTATTAATAAGGTTCCAACCCCTTATTAATAGACACGTAAGGTGTTTTGTTTTTGATGTTCTGACGAGTTGGGGATTATTTTAAGTAGCTTATCATATATTTTATTGGTCGTGGAGATCGACATAATATTGGATACAAACGTGCGTGTGTGTGTGTGTGTGTGTGTGCGTGTGCGCGCGTAAAAAACAAACAAAACGCACGGACAATGTATAAAATTAAATTTACTCTAGATTTATATTCTTTGAAAATATGATTTGGTAATTACATTAAACATATTATTTTAAGGTTATTTTTATTATCTTTGGATCTTATAAAAATATCATTATTTATATAAATAATATGAATATCAGATTATAAAAAAATCCTAGAAGTACAATCAACAGACACGTGTCACGCTGAAAGTGAGACGCGAGGGCACTCGAGAGATCAAAGTGTGAATCGGATGTTGGAAATGTTACTTATTGTATAAATATATATATCATACTTATTAAATGCAAAGGCAAGCCACAATTATATAAATAAATAAAAAGTATATGCATTGCTTACCTCGTATGTAAATTATATGAATGTTACGTTTGAGATACATATAAAATAAAAAGTTGATTTACATTCGAATACGGGACTTTTTTAAAAGGAAATGTTTGATATTTGAAAAAATACTTTATCAAACTTACATATTTTTTGCTTTTAAAGTTAAATGAACATTACATTTTATATTCATATAGAACGAAGAGTTCATTTACACGACCTTCTTAAACTGAATGTTATTAAACACGTGTCCACCGACCAAAACACCACAACCATCAATCCCAATCAATTCGCCATCATCTCCCCGTCGTGAGAAAAATCAAACAAAACCGCAGGATTGCCACAAAGGGCTTTCGGGGGTCTTTTTTAAACATTTTTGTCCCCTGACGCAAGAGATTTTTCCCGTCATTAGCGAAACGCACAGTCACCGCACCACGATTTGTCTGTGCTTATCAGTCTGACGCGTGACCTCCGCACCCACACACCTACACGCCGACACGCCGACACACCGACACGCACAATATGCGTTTTTTTCGCTAATGTGTTGGAGGAAAGTTTGAGATAAGCCGTGAAAGAAACTGCAGCGTGGTCTTTTCGTTAACCTTATCACGACTTAATATGGCTTATCATCAAAAATTATTTTGGCATATTTAACAATAAATCGACATTGAAATATCTCATTGGTAGAGACATCATTCCGCAATAATAAAATTTCTAGTGCACGGGATCCATTATAGACGGAGAGGCAAGGGTAAACACGGGTACTAAAAAGCACGAGTGGACTCAAAAGGGCACGCGTCACGGACTACAACAAACGCATAAAACGACAATCGGAATAATTTTAATTAGAGAAAAATCGCACAAAATGCGCACCGAGTAGGGTTTGCAAAAAATACCATCAAAATTTTAAAATCAAAATCATCAAAACAACATACATTATGAGTTTCATAACATGACGCATATTACGTTACGACACCAACGGGATATTCTAAAGACAGTCTTGAAGCTTTTGTCTGAATGCTCTAAATATGGTGAATGTGGTGAATGAGTCTGTAGCGAGTGGTCTACTTTTTTGCTCGATGGTGATGCTGAATGGTTAGGAGTGGTGAATGAGAAATGATTTGTTATATTAATTAATCGAACGTTAAACATTATTGTTAGTCAAAACAAATTTATTTTTCCCTCAAATACTTCGTTTTTCTGCTATCCATAAAAATTCTAAAACAATACTTGACGAACCCTTTCCGCAAACAATTAGCGCACAAGTGCCCTCTAGGAACAACGGCAATACAGTCCCTCAGCCGCTTCGAGCGCTTCAATCGCTTTAAACGGCTTCCGACTGGCTGGATATCCCTTTGCCTTGCCGCTAACTGCGCCATCTTTTGTTTTTTCAATTATGGAATGCATTCCTTTTTCACTTTTTGAGCAACCAACGAAAGCGAATCTAATTCATGCGACGCGATGTCACACTGAATGTCATGGAAATGGTCGTGCTTTTTATTTTGACACGTGAATGATTTCGTAATAAAAAACATTAACAATTGAAACACGAGACAGAAATACCGTTTAATAAACATTACGTAAAGTAAAATGTATTTTTGATAAAAGAGATTGCTACAGTTTGGTTATTCTTATATAAAACCGGACCATAAAAACATTTCATTTCACCTATTTTTATAGGTATTTTGTCTCGTCTAACATGTCCGACACAAAATTATAACTATAATGTTATAATGTAACCCGACGACTCGACATTGACTTGATATGAGAATAAGTAAATATCACATTAAAGGGAATAAGATACTCCGACCGTACAAATTTTGTGTTTTCTACCATTTATCACTTTAAAACGTTTGTAACGTGATTCTAGGAATTATCTAACCTTAATGTTGCCTTCACTTAATGCTGGCTCGTAATTCGTAAGGGACCCGAAATCCAAACCGGTTTCAAAAGAACGCGTCACTCCAAAAATAAAGCTCAGCTCCGAGATCTTATTTCAGTGGTGTTTGTTCTTTTTCAAACGTAAATGGCATTCCTTTTTTGAATTAATAGAATGGGTTTTTATCGTCAAAGTGTCATCGTTGTCCACTAATTATGGCGGACTACGTTCTAAGGTAACGAGACATTTGATCGCCTCTATAACTCACGATTTAATGTTTGTAGCTCTCAGTTATGACAATCTCGCCGCTGAATTTGTTGGACATTAACATCCCACGGATTTTAAGATAATAAATACTTTATTGCCGCCACAAAGGAGCGAGAGGATAGTAATTAATTTACACAGGTCGCGTCTGAATCGGCTCCGTTGTAATTATTGGTTGAAAGTAACCTGTATGATAAATGAGGTAAAGACAAGTCTCCATTGTCTTGAGGATGAAAAAGCTTTTGTCTATGGTCGTGGTACGAGACCTCCGCCCGCCGTCTTCGCTCGGCGCGGTCCTTTGTCGCGGCGGCATTGTCGAGGCGTCGCCGGAATCATTAAATGTATTTCAAAGAACAAAGGGGTCTTCGCAAATATTTTGCGAAATTTGCAAAACCTTGGTTTTAAAAAAAATATTGACTACACTATGTATTTTAAATTTATTTTCAAATTTTATATTAAACAACCATGTTTGTTTTCTGCAGAAATGAAACAATGATGGAACTTTTTAAATCACAGTATACTTAAAATACAATCGCTACATTTTACATTTGGAGAACTCATCTTTATGGAGTCTACGTATAATATTAATATAATATATACATTTTCATTGAAACTCGTCTTTAATAATAACAAATAATAAAATTCAAAGTTGTCCAATCAAATAAGATATATTTTGACATATTCGTATAATAAAATGTATTGAACGAGAGGATGTTCAAATCTCATTATCATCCAAATGACAATGCTCAGACAAGAAAACTTAAAGAAGGTAAGAAAACAATACTGAAAGCGGAATACGCAGGTAGAGAGAGACATGCGCCCGCGCACAAAGAGTTATTGTGCGCCCATATGGGAAAATATTCCGTGTTTTGTCCCTTATTGTGTCGACAGACGGACGGACGGGCAGACAACGGAACAGACGGCCTTTGAATATGTATACCATTGAATATGAGATTACAGATTATGTAAAACAGTGTTGTTAGTGTTACAATACGTTGATGGGACGCGCCATATTGGTTTCAAAGTATTCTAATTGGACTATTATTTTTTTAAACTATTTTGATTACTAAGTGCTAATGACGAGATCGTTTAGTAGGTACTACTAGTGGTTCGCTATATGTATGTACAATATACAGTGAACAGTTGGATCATGTTTTACCCACATTTCTTTGGATAATATAATATGTTAACGTTAACGACTTTAACGTTCAAACTCAGGAATGCATTTGAATCTCAAGTAATTGTGGTTTCCAAACTACCACCACCACCACCTGCACCACCTGCCTGTCACCTGTATCAGTGGCTTCGTTCCTTACTTCACTTCGACCAGGTGAGGTAGAGAGAGTAGAACGAGTAGTTCTTGGTTAATATTGATATATTAATTGATATTAATCACACTAAGCGGTCACTTTGTAACGCTGGTCGAAATAAAATATTTGTCTTATAATTAATTCAATAATATTATAATGGTTAAATATAAAATTAAAGTTTATCAACATAGGCAGCACTCGAACTTGTGACCGCTGGAATACCGTCTCGTCGCTCGGTCGACTGAGCTACCGTGACTACCCTCTGAGTTGAATTTAATATTCTATATATAACCTGTTGTGTCGGAAATGGGGCACTTTCAATTTTAAATCAAACAGTTCCATTTCAATCGGAATATTTAGGGTTTTGTATATTTTGTCAAAAATATTTTAATAATGGTTGGAATTTTTACAGTAATTAATAAAAAATACACGGAACCGATAGTAAATGTATCTATATGTCAGTTATCAGTTAAACAAAATACCTCAAATGGACACACGCATATTATATTATTTTTATGACGTAATGACGTATGGGATGTTTGAGATATCTTTAATAGTTATTAATGTGGTAATGGTGATCCGTGGTAGTATGAAGTGGCGCGGAGCGTGGGACGCGTGGGACGCTGGGACGCGCCACTCCGTACGTGAACGGGCCATCGCGGCGTTTATTGTTTTTACAATACCCATTTGAATATGTTATCGACGCACTTGAGGACCGCATCCTTTAAGGGTTTATCGACCCTATGGCCTATTTATTAAGGTGTGTTTTGCCTTGTATGATTATCGAAATCGTATATGCTCTTTTTGATGACCGTATCTCAGTAGTGGGTCTTTATAGCGAGATAAATCTGTAATATGATTTTTTTCTAATATTATTTGTCTGTAAATGATATGTGAACTTCAATTTAAATATATATTAACTGGTTATAATATAAAATATCAAACCTAATACCGTGTAAAATTATCCTAAATTTATAGTTAACTAGCGGCGTAAAATAAAAGTAGCCTAAGTTACTCCATACAACACCAGCTATCATACCTATTATCAGCCAGTGAAAGTTCTGTTAAAATCGATTCAGCCGTTTCAGAGATCGGAACAAACGGACAGACAGAAGAAAATATATTTTGATTCTTTATGTAGTTCATACACATCTAGTGAAAAGCTGATAATTTGGAATTACAAAATGGCTGTGATGAAATGTGAAAACAGAATTCAAATAAAAACATGATCACAGGAAAAATCAAGTTAACCCTTTGTAATAGTTTCTTTCACATTGTAATAATACTTAATGCACTCTAATGGCCGCGATGTGTAATTAAAGTGACTATTTAAGTTAAAATGTTAACCGCTTCTGCGTAGCGCTGGGAACTCTTATTAATTGCTGGACCTGACGCTCGCCTCAAATTTATCTGATCCTCTTTACGAGTACGAGTGTAACTGTAGTAATCTTTTATTTTATAATATTGACTCAAGTTATTGGACGGTCTGGAATCTGCTTTTATAATATTGACTCAAGTTATTGGACGGTCTGGAATCCGCTTGATTTTTAATGAGATAATTTTAATAAGGTACAAAGAATCTTCCGATCCGTTTATTACAATTATGTTTAATAACTCAAATTAAAATAAATAATTATCTAATTTCGAAAAGTTTGTAATAGTGAGTATAAGTTTCAGATTTTTATTTACCTGAGATTTTTTCTGACATTTCAGATCAAATCAATTACTTCGCTTTTATTAATAGACTTAATTTGTTGATAATTTGAAAGCATCTGCTTCAAAGACCTTCCTCCGCGGCGGGCCGTGATCTGACGTTAGCATCTGGCGTTACGTAACTTTAATTACACTTAGCTAGAGGTTGTTGTGATGGAAAGCGTAACCTCTTGACATTTAAGAGTCCATATGTCAGACCTTGGAGTCAATCCTTGGAGCCACCTTTTCTTCAGACGGGCCCAGCTGCGGCATGTGTTTGATTGGATTTGACGTCGTTTGGAGAATACGTTACGCGTAAGGCACAGGTGATACATTTTTTTTGAAAATATCAGGTGTGTAGGAAGGAAATGTAGGAAGTACTTTGTTGTGATTTATTTTTTCACTTCGTATACTAATCACGGGTTTAAGTGATATGTGTGATTGAAGACCCATTAAGTATTACGTGGAAACACTACTTTTGAAGTTCGCACGTAGACACCAAAGGCACACCTTAAAACCTTATTCATTAAAAACACTCACACGTCTCCACGCCTCGCATAATGCGAGTGTGGACAAACTTAAATAAATGCCCACTAATGAGCATAATATTATAATATTGTAGACTCAAAAGAGTCTTGTTAGGTCTGGTTAGGTCTGGTTAGGTCTGCGCCGGGGCTAAGGAGCGCTGCTATTAAATTCTAACGCCGCCTTGCGCGGTGCCTTTATGCACCAACCTACCGTATTGTAATTTTATTTTAAATCCAGAATCGTTTATTTTAAATATATTCTAGAATTTCATAATTGAATTCTTAATTATTTTTTATGTCGAGTTAGATTTCGATCGGCAAATTATACAATAAATACATTCTGTTTTTAAAAATATGTTACGTAACAATATTTATGAAGGAGTATAACTGAAATTTTTTAATGAATATCGCTTCAGCCTGTGAAAACGCTGCTGTTATCGCAACAGCGTGCGACTTAGAGACCGCATAGGCCTCGTGAATTACTCCGTAAAGCTGAACAAGTGTTGCCTCGTGAACGTGAACGTGAACGTGAATGTGAATGCACAAAGACGTATAATAATCATAAGGCGTCGCAATTAAAAAATTGAAGGCACTTTGTCGTTCTTTTGGCAGCTCTTTTGAAATGTAATGTAATGGAAACCAAGGTGTTATAATTATTTTTATTTATCTTATGTTGAACTATTCAAATGTTATATTTGACATTTTTATTTTTAAATTACATAAATGGGTCAGCGGTGACATTATCAACGGCGTGCATCAATCTGCTGAAATCATTAAAATAGTAATAAATTGTAAATTATGACAGCTATTACCATTACTACAGCCCTTCACTCTTAATATGAGCACGTCTTGTTCATAGACATTCAAAGAAACGCCCCGCGGACGGATTTGTGGCAACGTCTATAGAGTCCGCTGTACGTGACGCTACATTGTATGACTTCTTTAGCGGTTATTTTTGTAGGAACCGCGTTAGCAAAGTCGAAATGCGAGAGCCGGTATTCAATATTGTTTAAAAAAGATATAGATTAGATACGCATCGACAATTAATTTCAACCTAATAGGTTTTAATCTAAAAAATATAAATTTTAGCATTTCGTTCAGAGTAAGAAACTCTGATAAATTTAACTTCATCGCTCGACCGCAGTTGGTTCTGGAAAGATGTTCAGCTTCCAGACATCTGACATAGGTACCTATATTTAATACAAAGTGAAGGACATATAGTTTTTAGAGGCTTGTACATTTTAACGTAAACATTACAAATGGAACATCGAAAAGAAGTTTCGCAAGCGATAGTTATTACAAAAATCACTTCGCAGTCCAAACAAAATCACAAAACTAGTTCATACAGACATAGATTAATAAACGGCAGGAGTGTCAGTTCGTAGAATAAAGCAATCGTTTTGAAATCGCAAGGAATACTCGGAATGCCCGGATTTAGACGGATACGTATCTCTTTTATTATTCCAATAACAATCTAATGAGTGCTCTGCTCAAACGTAAATAGCGACTTCATACATTTGAATGATGGCTGCGTAAACTCCGAACCCACTCTGTACTCGCCAGGGCTGGCACTTCAATACAATTCAAATATAAATAATATAACAACTAATCAACGAATACAAGTATAGTATTGATATTGAAATGAATGGCTTAATTATAATATATTTTAATCCGAATGTTAATATTATTTGATTCGGCGGCCCCGCACCGCGCCCCGCCGGCGAGATCAAACCCGCTCCGCTCCGCCATCGGAACACTTTCTTAAACACTTCTACACGGGAAGCTTCCTTGTTAATTATTGCACTTATATCACAAATAGTGCGGATAAATCCTAAATAGATTAAACAAAATTAAAAATAAATGTAAACTTACACACGTGCGCTCATTATTGCCGGCGCATTTTAAATGTACGGTATAATATATAATATAATCTTAACGGCCAACAGTAAAAATTTAATATTAATATTGTTCTATAATGAATGACAAAGCTAACAACTCTTATTCGTGTTAATTTGAAGTCGGAACAATACTTTAGGTATAATTAATGTTTATTGAGTTAACCCTTAATTTGGCACCGATAAAAATATTCAAAATATATGAATTTTACAATTTTGTGGCTTCAGGGATATGTCATAAAGTCCTGGAAAAATGAAAAAAAAAATCTACAATAGCCCACTGCTGGGAAAAATGGTGTCCGTCACAGCGGACCTTGCCAATTACTGTTAAAATTAATGGTCAGATTTGTATGTTCGCTGAGGCGGACACTGCCAAATTACGGCAAATAAAAACCATAATTATTTTTATGTTTTTTTATTAAAGAAAAATAAAGAAATGAACATTTTAGAACTAATTGATACCGAAGTACAGTTTATTTTGTATGAAAATTTAAAAAACAATTTCTGGGGGCTTTTCCTGTCACTAAACATAATCTTGTGTTGCATTTTATGCAATACACGACAGTTTTCTTTTGGCAGTACCTGCAGCGTCCTTCTTCCATGGTCGAAGGGAAATGTCCTATATTATCGTATTTTAATGGACTCAAAGGGCGGGGTGCATGCGGTTTCTTTACTTTGACGGATTCAATCTGTTTTCTTTTAGCAGACCTGTTTTCCTTGCACAATAAGTCATAAATATCATATCTAAATTCTTTCAAACGTTTTTTAGATTTCACGTTGCTGGAATGCTTTTGGCGGTACAATAGCCAAGCATTATTTATACAAATGTCAATTATCTGTGCAAATATCGCTAAATACCATCTCCTGCTTTTGAAGGGTGTTTTGTACAGTGATATGAGCATATCAGAAAGATCAACACCTTCCTTATGGTTATTGTATTGGCGCACAATCTGTGGACATTGGACATCGATTTTGGCTTTTGCGTCTTTGGAATATCGGTGTATTTTTTCTATAGGCTCACTTGCTACAAAGGAACTAATAAATGTGACAGCCTTATTATCATTCCAACGAACAACAGCTAAGCGGTTTTTATCACAAACAGCTTCTACAAAATGTCCTCGAGGTTTCTTTTTCATGGCTTTTTCAGTAGGTAAAACTTTTTCTGCTCCTCGAAAGCGATTGCCTCGAATAGTGCCTAAGGCAAAAATACCATAGTTTTCTCGGAGAATAAATAGCAACTCCGGTGAAGAAAAAAAGTTATCGCAAAACACGAAAGATGGTTTTTGACAAATACTTTGACATAATGCTATAACCACCTGAGCACCAAAACCTAGAGACAATTCTTCTTCCCGTCGGATGTATCTATTGTTAGGTTAGCAAGGGAAGATGCAATTAATGGTGCAGGAGAAGACAGCGGGGTGGAAGAATTAGTACGTGCATCATGCAATTCAGTTTCCGAATCTGATATTTCGCTAGCATCGGAAGGTGCATGTTCATTAGGCACTAAAGCAATAATTTTACTTGCGCGAGTAGGCTGTTGGCAAAGAAAAAAAACCAAACTCAGCACAATAACCAAACAAGCGAAAGCACACACACTTTGGCGCTGTCCGCCGCAGCGGACATAGTAATGCAGTGGTACTTTTCAACACAATTAGCAATGTCCGCTGTGACGGACAAAACATTTTAGTTACTAATAAACATCATAAAAATGTAATAAAGCGCATATGTTTTTGTAAATAATGATTGACATATTTATTATCTAATAAATAAATCTATAATTCAATTCATTTTTCCACAAAAAATAAGAAAAACTATTATAAATACCTAGAGCAAAACAGGTGGCCGCATTTTCGCAGACATTTTGCGTCCGAACAGACATATGCAATGTTGCCACAATTATTACTTTTTTTTACTATTTGTTTATGGTATAAATAAACATTTTATCGATTAGAAATCGATGAACATTAAATAAAAACTGGGCAGGATTTATTTTAAATGAGTGTCCGTCACACCGGACTTTATCAAATTAAGGGTTAAAACCAAAAAGAGGTTGATTTTATCAGCGCCGTTAATTTATTCGACGGCCGCGCGGCTTCGGTGAAAGACGATTCGCATTTTTCACTGTTTTATCTTGATATTAAGTTGTGTAATCGCTGCGGTCGAGGTTATTTAACATTTAGGAACTATCCGAAACACTCAAGTATTGTAGACTTTTACCAAATAAATACTAAGTTTTATTTATAAAAAACCTAATGTTTAAAAAGGAGAAACAGTAGAGAAGTTATTTAATATCAATGAAAAGTTAAATTATAAAGATACAAGGATAAGGACCCCCACATTCAGCAGACGCCTGTCGATGGCGGAGATGGCGGAGATGGCGGAGATGGCGGATCGGTTACTTTGCACTGCTTTGTCACCTCTCAAACTAACGTGTATTATTATCATCACAGGCCGTATCACAGACCGTAGAAGTTTACTTCTCGGTGTATATTAATTAGTATTGCTATTTCTGTCCCTAAGTTATATGGATTTTACATTTATATATTCAATAAATAATAATATAATTACATTAACAATTAAAGAGTTGGTAAAGTATTTTATGGACGTTATATCACTAAGTTGTGCCTTTGATTTTGCTCGATGTTACACGTTGATTTGTGAACTACCCCTCCACCACCTCCACCACCCGGCGCGTCCGGTCCGCCCGGGCGACCTAACAGGGTGACCTGACGCTGCTCCGATAAAGTCCATATTAAAAAGATATTTCAACAATGGATTCTGGAGCTGTAAACGTATAAACTTCTTTACTTTACCTCCGTAGTAATTTATGATATTCTAAAAACAAATGGACCCTACAATTACATTGGTCACAATGGGTGGCGCCGCGACTCGGGAGATTAAAGAAGTCTCGGAGTTTTGGATTGCAATCAATGAGTGCGATGACGAACGAACGGCGGCTCGAGGAGACGGAATATATATTATAACGAAACATGTTCATTATATATATTATAGTAATATATCATTTTATATGTAGTTGTATATTTTGCTATTACATAAAAATGCATTTTTTTTTTGTATGGAACTGTTATTTTAAAATGTACATAATTTTCTATATAAGTTGTATAAAATATAAATAATGGGATATTGGAACAAAACGTCCGAATTACAGATCACCTCCGGCGTCTGCTACACTAACACACTAATGGCCGGCACCGGCTGCGGCGACCGCTGACACATCTACGGCCACGCCGAGCGGCACCGGGCGTCGATGACGAGCGACGAGCGACGAGCGACGAGCGACGAGCGACGAGCGACCGGTGGCGCGGCACTCAACGTTTAACTACATTATATATTACAATATTATAATTATATTTTATTATTTGTTATTAATATACAATTATTGATCATTGATCATTAATTGGAGTAATAAATAATGTAGGTAATAAAATCGCTCGTCTCTCGTGATTTGAATATTAATTTCCAAACCTGTTGTTCTCTTCTGTGATGAAAAAAATATGAAGTTATTTTTTCCGGGACGTGAGTGTATTAAGGAATGAGCCGCCTCGATTCAATATATAATATTATTTTCAACTAAATATAATAATACATTTCTTTGATGTGGATTTTATATCTTATTTTGCATGAGTTGCAATATACACGTGACCTGTATACCTGTATTGTATAAGAAGTTGGTCGTGGTCGAGCCGAAGTCGCTATACTGCATACCTCTGCAAATGTTACCAATCGAGTGAGAGCAGGCAATAACGCAAGTTACAATAGACGCGAGATCAGCGCCTCGAGGACGCGATCCCGATGGTGTTTTGACTTCGCTCTCCATAATAGCCTGCGCTTTGTGAAGGGTCCGGGGAACTATTCGTCCTCGTATACTTCGGGTAAACATAATGTTTCACTACTTCTATGCACACAAAAAGGTACACGGAGCATTACCTGACCGAGCGTTTCTTTTTGTGAGCAATAAAAACAAATCTAAGATGCACGAAAATACGCTCGGAAATAGGTCCTTTTAAAAACACAAGACTTTGTGTACAGAAAAATATAAAAAGTAAAATTGAAAGTCCGATTCATCCGGCGACGTCCATTCAGCAGCAACTTATTAAATAAATTAATCGCAACTTAGAAAAGGAAAAACTAAGTCCTCTCATTTACTCGCGGACAAAGAGAGTAAGAGAGTAAGAGAGTAATGCCTTAAAATCTCCGCCATTCTGTCCATTCAGACTGTTGCAAGAAAGCTTGCAAAAATAATTGGAAAGCGACGGAAGCCTGTTCGCAGTGATGTGTACTTATCGATAGTTTTTATTGTCGTTCCTGTGACAGAACTAAACAATTATAAAGGTCTATAGATTATTTTGATGTTAAAAAACGCGTACAACTCTTATTTTTATATAGATTTCGTGTACCGATAACGTAGACATATAGTAAGTGTTTTTTTTTATTTAATCGTCTCTACGTTCCTAATATCGACAACCGACACGTAACATCTCTACGGGCCCCGGGCGCGGCCCACATTCCTAACTTTTCATCACTCTCCTCGCCTTCCGCCATTGTGCCCGTGGGAACCTTTATTGCCGCCATAGAAAACTGTGAAAGCCGTCCAAGAAAAGCATTTGTGTGCTCCGCCTGAATAACCGACAAAGGCCCGGGTTTCAGTGTTGATTCCGTACCGGTTTCAGACTTTCTTTTCATACCTATTTTCCGATTCAGCTATTGGCCGGGCTTGTTTTGTATCGGTAAATGAGTTTCGTTTGTGGAAAGGTTAATTTGCTTTCCAACTTCGGTTTTGTTGCGGCCCTCGACGTGAAAGGACTTCGTTTTCAGATCCTCCTCCCTCCCTCCTCGATATTGTATTACGCGATATTTTTGTTTTTAATGAAGACAGAATTAAAATGTGCATTCACAAGTATAAATAGAAAATATAATTTGTTTAATACACATTTAATTAAGTTCTTGGAAACAAGAATAAGAAAGAGATAGACAAACTACTAAATGAGTAAATAGTAATAGCATTCATAATGTTTCTCTCGACACGGCGCCGGTCGAATTTGCCTTGTGAAACTTTTCACGACTTGTTCGTTTAACTAAGCGTGCACTATTTAATTATGAAACGACGCTCTCCCTCCCACTTCCCTGCGTTCCCCCACAAAGAAGCTGGAATATGATTTTCTCAAAGGTTTTTTCCAGGTAGTAAGAATCGTTTTTCTAGAAAGCATTCAGTGTCAGTTTTTTGAACTACTACTACTACTACTACTACTACTACTACTACTCCTACATAACCTGAGATAGACGACGGACGACGGACGTCCTTGAACGTTCTTCATTGGAGCCCATTAAAGTCTAAGTTACCTCCGCTCGTTTGCTGACACTTCTTAGTTGGGTGTTATGATATTGTTAAAACGTATCCTTTAAGATTTTTCTTCCGATATATACTCAGAATTTTGTCATTATAACCCACATACACTATGTTATAATATATTCGTTTATATCAAAGGTTGTTTAGTACCATCATATATTTTGAGACAATAGTGAAATCGTAAGTGACACAAGAAAAGCTCTCTTAGCAAACATGTGATTCGGAAAGTAAATATGAATTAAATAAACCGCTGTTTAATTGAAGCCTTCTGATAATTAACACCGCAGGCACTCTCTGACGGCACTGTTAGACAACCACTGGCGATGCCACAGATTAAAAACACGACTCCATCATTAGTCGTAACTGCAGTTTAGACATACTCGTAGGCACTGCTAAATGCTTACCGGCGATGCGAAGACGACGACGACCCAGAGACGGTAGAGATAGAAATGAATATTATTATTGATTATTTTAATTTATAGTTATTTAAGTCTTTACTAACACGAGTGCATTGGTTTTAAGAAAATAATAAAATAATACTAATAATTTATACCGAATTATATATTAGTTAAAACCAAGATAATTAAATTTGCAATGTCAATAATATAAAAATATAACACTATTGAGTCGAAACGACCCCCGAGTGAATCTCTGCATCGCGCGCTACAAGCGACAGTGTACCTACCTATTATATTTATCGAAGAGTATTTTAATTAACTGTAACATCGATAGTAATTGACATTTCCTCTCGCGTCACCGTTACTGACGGGAAAACTTAACACGGAAGAATGAACGCGCGATCCCAACCACCACCTAACCACCTAACCACCTAACCAGTCGATGCCTAAGAGATATGAAAATATAACGACACCACGTGGCCGTGGCGGATACTAAAAAGCAAATTACCAGCGAATTATTTCAATAAATTAAAATATTTAGTGGCACTGCAGACATGCGCAGATTACGATTACAGCGGACTGCACGGCGGACGAATAGAGGAAAACTTGGAGCACAAAGGCGTTCCCATTTCCACTGATCATTGTGCTGAAACGGGACAACGGATCCGTTATCTCTTTCTAACAAGCTCAAGCTAGCGATGCGCAAAAGAGATAGTCACCGACAATAGACAATTGTCATCCCCACCGCGGTAAACTGAACTGCCCTAGTAAAAGTTGTGCATGCGATTTTCATCGTAACCTTTTAGTAATTTCCCACTATAAGGTCGTCGTTTGCGTGATCAATAAGTAATGTAATTCAGCCAATAATTTGATTCGGTCGTTATCATTGGGAAAACAATGCTTTGTGAAATATAGATATAAAGAGCTTAGGCTTCGGCGTGGGAAGTGGACCGGTGTGGATTGGTGTGGATTGGTGTAGATTGGTGTGGATTGGTGTGGATTGGTGTACGACGTAGGCGTGTTTGTACGTACGGAGTTGTATTTTAAAATTGAAATGGTCCTTCAGCAATCACGATGCAATGAATTCAGAATATTACAAAAATATGATTTAAGTTTTTCATTGTCACTATAAAGGATTGGTTGAAAGGAGCAATTAAAATTTTCAACAAAATGTGTTATTTCTAAAAATAAGACGGAATAAAGGCGTAATATTTTTTAAAAATCTGTTCCTACTTCGTCGTACGGTCTGCGGCTCAGCGCCGTAACATTTTAATATTATACCTTTTTAATCAAACGTTGTCACCGCGTGTCCGCCGGTTTCTTTCACAAACTAATTGGTCTGACGGTTCCCTCGGCCTTTTTTACGTTCCAACTGAATATTTAAATGCACCTCGTTGACATGTGCGATTTCAGCGCGGACTTTTGACGTAAGTGACAAGTTTTAAAAGCGCGCTCGAGTGCCTCGCGTTATGATGTAAAATGGATGCGGAGGTGACGTTAATTTTGTCAATATTACTACATCGCGCCTTTGGAGTGGCGACCGAGCTCAAACGATTCTCTACTTACTTAACACTTGTGAACTTGTCGAATTATTTTGTTTATATTAAAAGGTTAGATTTAGTAGGTCATAATTAGTGTAAGTTTCCACTTCTTTGATATCTGTAAATGTATGCGTAAATGGTTATATGTATATATATATATATATATATATATATATGTGTGGTGGTTTCTCTGTTTGCGTGTTGTGTGTTTAAAATTTATATGAGTGATGAAAATCCTTTCATCTTATATTTTTCAATATGTAATCTGTAATAAACGTTAGGTAGGTAGGTTAGGTACTGTAGCGTAACCCGTAGTTATTAATATGCATCTTAAATCATCCCGTTTTATTACTTAAGACGGAAATAAATAAAAAATATACCAACATTGCTAAAAACGTAACGATACGTCCGGATCATAAACGAAGAACAAAAATGTCCACCCTGCTAATTTATTTTGTCTTTAATTTTTAAAAATGGAACGAGGAAGCGGACCAATGAGACGCATCCCTCGACTGATTGTCAATTAGCGACATCAAACGGGCTTTTTGCGAATTAAGCGCGCGTTTGTGTTCATTTTTTGTCCAGCCGTCGAGTGGTGTGGGTGTTTGATGCGTTTTTCCGTTTCGCCGTTTCATTTTCATATTTCCGTTTGTCTGGCCGTCTGTAGGGAGGCACAATGTGTTCTATGTTATCAACTGTTTATGTATGTGCTTAATTCGAATGAGTGCCTTTCCAGACGAATGAAAATAAATCGTTATTCTCGTTTTGCCTTTATTTGGGTACATTGACTCGAATGAAGTGTAAGATTACGTAAGACTTGATTACGTTAGATAAATGGAGTTCTTAGTAAATTGTTTTGAATTTATACTGTTAATTGGGTTTTTGTGAACACTTCCAGTTCTGGTGAACTGAGTTATATATGATTTGCTAAGCGGCACCATTTCAACACTTGCTTAGTTAGTTGTATATCCCATTTAAGTTGGTAAATTTATAGAAGTAAAACAACTTTTATAATTTTTTTTAACTATTGGAGAACTTAAAAAATGTACGTTGTAATAAGGCAACAAAAGAATGACATATGAAGTATCGTTCAAAAACCAATCGAACCGTCCAAAACAAACCCGTCTGGCAGAAAGACATAAAACAATTTAAAAAACAACATTGAGTATCGAACGCGCCTATTCGGAATGGATGCGGAACGGAGTCAACAAAGGGACGTTCTATATTTGAAAAAAGCGCGAATACGAGCGCCAGGCCGCCATTAGCCGCACCCATTTGCGCATCTATGGCAGACCTCTTCAATCTGTACAGTCAACAATTGCAGGGTTGCCTCTGAGGATAATCCACGATTACATTTAATTATATCATAATATTAGTTGTTTTTTTGAAAAACACTCCACAAATTACTGAACCTACAACCTCTTTGCAATGGCAGGGCTCGGCCTGACCATTGCATTGTAAGCTGAGGACATTTATACAAAAAAGTCCAAGGGTAGGTCAAATCAAGGGTAGAAAAGAATTACTCAAAAGTGGTCCTTAATATCCAATATGATCTAACATTAGTGCCAAAGTGGTTTTGCCATTACAATTTAACAAAAAATTAACAAAATATTGTTATTTTAAGCAAAACAAGATTAATTAGTCTCCGAAAGTCGTACCCAAAACGGGAGAATTAAAACAAAGCGATAAAAGGTTTGATATCTGTAATATCCACTTTACGGCAGCCCTATTATAGAGGGCATGTGATCGGGTTGGAGTTTTTATCGCTGATTCATTAGTATGAGAGTGTCTTTGTTGCAGCCGACTGGCGCCCTAACTCCACCGCTCCATACGTACGTATTCATGAAATTGATTTGAGATGAAAGGATTTTCATTACCATTGTATCTGAATCCGAATTAAAGACAAATTGCACGTTCAATACCCGTACAATCAATACACTATTTGCAATCAGATATTTTTGTATGGGCCTTTTTACTCGCTTTTATGATTATCATTGCAACTGATAAGCCTCGTATTATTTAGATGCTACTTTGTTACTATTATGTGATATCTTTTAGGTCTTAATGAAAATATCTATTTAAAAGATATGTTTGAGATTGAAGAATAAGTAAAGATTTATTCAAAACTAAATCGACTCATTTGTTCCGTCAAAGTGGTTGACGTCACAGGCGCTGCCAACGCGAGTGTATAAGTAACATATTATGGCCATGCGTTAGATATCTTACTATATTAGGAGTAAAAAAAATAATACAATTAAAAATTACATGTCAAGAAAATGACACCACGCTGATAAGATGTCATGTGTTATATACAACATGTATTAAGTCACGATTGTCCCAACCCGTACACGTCCAGATTCAACTGAATCCCATTCTCCTGTCCAGACGGGTACTTAGCATGCAAGGTCACGGTTATAATTGGGACCCCTCTTTGTGCCCTACCCTTACCTTTTGTCAAGGGATTTAGAAAATATCAAAGACTTATCTCATACCAGTGTCACAAGAATGGATAAACACGGGCTCCAAGCAATAGTCTAGATCATTAACATTTACTATGAAATAAATATATTGCGAGTAGGGTAGATTAGTGTATGGACATTATAAGTTAATTATAACGACATCAGTATTGTTACGCGATGGACATTTCTGAAATAATCGTTCTTTTCGTGTTACTCTTGATTGTGCGCTCGGGCGGGTTGTGGAACATACCCCAGAGTATTATTGAATATTATATTATAAGCATTGAGCATCGGATTCTCAGACGAATTGGCGTATGTTGAAATAGGCAAAAAAGATTTATATATTTTGTGCCTATTTCATTTATACCATGTTAAAGTGTTGTAGGAGGATACAAACATTTTTCATCCATTTGTTTTAATACCCGATGTGAAACAGGAGAGTGTGTTTTACGTATGACCAAATACTAATAATGTATATCTTCACACACAATAATGTATATCTTATAATCGTAATTCGGGAGGCGGCCGGTTTTGTTTACCCCTTTCCGTAAATTAGGTTTGTTGCGCGTCGATTCGGCTTCCAAAGACTTTGTTGCTGCAAAACTTTAAATAGGGTCTTTTGTGCTGTTTTTAAATTAAATTGAAATCCTTTTAGAAATGTTTGTTTTAGTTTGGTACGAAAGGACACAATAATTCATTTAGCTCTGCTATTTCTCTAATACACCATCGCCATCACACGACACTAGATATGTATCTATCTAGTGTCGTCAAAACAGCAAAAGTATTTTCAGTTTGGAGATTAAGAGTATTGGTGTCGTACCTTATTGTGCTCTTGCTGTGCCAATAGCTGTTCCCTGACCATCTGCAACTGCAGGATCATCTCAGACAGCTGTCGTTCCTTCTCCAGCACGCTCTCTCCAGCCAAGGCCTGGAGCGCCGCCGCATCCAGCACGCCGCGTCGATCACTGGCACAAGTAAAGGATGAACTTAATAAACCTTAGTGAAAGCTATATATAGTAAAATAATATATTTTTTTAAACAGACTAATTTATAAAACTTCCAATCAGATTTAAAATTATTGACTTGACCAATTGATTGGTGTCTTCATTTGTGATACTATTTAAGAATCTATAATATACATTTATTATATACAGATGTAACAACACAAGCAAGTCTCCCATTGTATGCTTTACAAAGTTTATCAAATGAGCAAAACAAGAAACAAAACATATAAATGAAAGTACGGGTATCATCATGAAGCGATCCCGATCCCGCGATACGACCGGCGTTGCATCACCAACAATTAAACTGGAGATCCATCTCTTGCACGTATCATTGTACGCAATAGTGAAATACACTTGCTTGTGATTTCATTTGGACTTGGTGCCACGTGTATTTTGATACTGTTTTTCAATAGCGAATGTGAATGTGTGTTACTCTTTAACGTTAAAATACTCAAAGATTTAGAGCATACACTATTATACTACTTTTTATTAATTTGGCCATAATTTCATGATAAGTATCAAGTGTGGGAAGTCGGAAAACGGAATTCTACACTACACGAGGATAATCGGACGTAGGATTGTTTGTCTTAAATGCTTCAAAATAAAATTCCACAAAACGATATACCTCTTATGCGAGCTACCACAATCGTACGCGTGCGAAGCCGCGGGCCAAAACGAGTTTGTAATAAAGGTAAGTTAAGTTACACTCATTTTAATCTGATACATCAAAATAACATTACATAAACTACAAATTTCCCTACTCGTTTGTATTTTGCAACACAAACGTTTGCGACGGAGGCGGAACTGAATTATTAATGAGGTGTCCGCGAAATCCTCTGCATCATGAGCGAGATGGATCTGCATCTCAAACTGCGGGGTGTTCTTTATACGTCATAGGTATGGCGTGTATCGCTGTAAGCACAACACACTTCTTATAATTACCCGGAAATAAGTCGAAATACAGATCCACATCGGCGCATGGAACCCGTAATTGTCTCATTTTCCTCATTTCGCAAAGTAAGCTCAAAGACCGAGATAATTATAATGATTTATTCTTGAATTTTGGGTCACAATGGGTACTTTCACTGTCCGAGAGCCGTCAATCAGCTATCGTAATGAGACCTAATTAAGAAACTTATTTTTTGTCACTATATGTTAAATCCATCAGAATATCGTCCACGTCTCAGACGCCGTGCGTCCGTGTGTCCATGTGTCCGTGCGTCCGTGCGTCCGTGTGTCCGTGTGACGGACTGCCGTCAGTGTGTCAGTGTGTCAATGTGTCCCGATCACACACAACCCAAAAACAGCCTCTTTAAATATCTTTACTGAAATTCCGTATTGATCCAATGCGCGTAATCTTAATAAGTTGGTTATATAATGATATATATATATACACTCATGCACATACATACATATGAACTTCAAAACTCAAATCCTACAAAAATGATATTATAACCGTCAAGATAAATATAAATACAGCATACTCCTCTACGTCGTAGGTAAATGAAACGCTTAAATAATTGCATAATTGCATAAGTTTTTGCAACTTTTCCAATGAAAATGTAACTAATACATATGTATTAGTTACATTTTCATTACAGGGAATTAGAAATATGGACTTAACTTTCTGCAACAATGGAGTCACAAAATATATTATTGTGACGACAAGATAATTAACAACAAGAAATAGTCAGTATCGTAATCGTATATTGTGGTCTGAAGACATCTCTAGTCGTATTCCGAGTGTCGTGATGAACAATACAGGGAGCTAGCTACCTTTGCGATGAAATGTTATTTTCCTGCTCAGTGGCGCGCCATTTGGAATTTATTGTCAGACAAATCAAATGTTTCTTATTCAGCGGTTTATTTTGTTTTTGATCGAATTGTATTAAACACAGCAATGTCATTAAGAAATGTAAGTATCAACGAGATCTAAAAAGATAGCAAAATTTAAAAGGTAAATTGAAATTGTATCGGACCAATTGTCAAAATTTTGTGTCCACTAAAACATTAAACTCGTTACTATCCCCCCTGGGGTGACTGATAGAGTGGGGTGACTAATAGAGCGGCTACGTTCAGACATTCAATTATTTCAATTTGAAAGCCACTTCACGTATCGGGTGGAAATAAAATACTTTTAAATAAAAAACTTATCTATCTGTTAAAGAGGGACTATGAAAAAAAGGTTTCATTTCGATTTCATTTAACATACGTTTCAAATCTTATATACTGATATTAATATCAGTGCCATATTGTTTTGATGATAAGCTTCCTCTACGAAACATCCCACAGATGAGAAAAGAGCAGTAGTTAAATACATTTTGATTATAAAATAAATTAAATTCCACTTCCTAAAGGGTGTCTGTCGGTCGATCTACTTAAAAGAAGGAAGCTATTTGGACTGTCAACTCCATTTTGTTATCTGTAGCAAAAACAAAGGTATCGCACGTAAGGAAATCTCGCGCGGGTTCCTGGGGGGCGACGTCATTAAAATGCATGCGAGGGGCTGCTGCGATGACTTCTGACGTAACACATCGTGTTTAGAAACTGTAAGTGTTTCAAGTTTCAAGGCCTCTATGGAACTATAACGAATATTTCCCTACATGTTATTATTTCTTTTATGATGTTAAAAATATCTTTCCAGTTTATTGAGTAATATAACTATTATTTTAGCAATCTAAAACACAATTAATTGTAACCCGTTGATTTTTGTGTACAACCACGGCAGGCGGAAGATTGGCTGCACATCTGTAAAATGCCAGCCAAGTAAAGTCAATATCTTCCTGTTCAAAGTTGCACGGTTCCGGGTCGCGCCCGTCCCGCCCGTCGCGCCCACCTGACGACATAATTGTGTAAAACATGTCTTTCCCAACTTCATTCTTTTTGAAACTTCCTTTTGAATTATGTTTTCGATCAAAAATTTTCACTTCCTTTGATGATACCTTAAGAAGCAAATGAGATTTTGTTTTATTATTTCTTTTGACGTCTTTGAGGTTTTCGTTTCGATAGAGATTATTTCGCGGAGGAAAATTAAAACAGTCTTTTGTGGACGTTTTAATTATTCCGATCATTGATACTGAACTTCCACAATATCTTCATTTGTGAAGCCCGACCTCGCCTTTTGACATTTCTTTGAATAAAACTTTTAATTAGAATACTCTTTTTATCAGAAACATATTTTGAAGGTTCGATCCAGCTCGTATGTAATAACATGTCCCCCGGTCGTAGCGAGACGATGGCGTATGACGCGGTATAAAGTATGCAGCGGTGGGGACGCCCTACAATTTGTGGGCAACAATAAAAAATCCCTTAACGCCAGACAACGCAACTTGAAGGGCTATCCGTCTTCTTCCCCTCGCGACCGCGACGTTACATGGACACGCTCTTTTTTATTTACTGTATTTTATAGATTTTCTTATACTTTCATCTTTTGAAAAAAGAACTAATTGATCCGTATGACGTCTATGAGTCTATTAAAACACACAACACCTGAATGTAAACGCATACAGCCCATAGATTAAACCTTAATGTGAGGCAAATCCGTTTTATTTAAAGCATTATCAAACTTCACACGACTTGTGAGTCCACACTATTCCGTCCCAACAATGCAGTCATTATTATTTTAAAGGTCGTCGTCCGTCAGTCGTTGGGTTTTTATTCGCGCTGTTTACTGAGCGGGAGAATGATAGCATTTTAAATCAGGTTAAGGTCAAAGACGTTTTAAATAGAAAATAAACTAGACTGTGTGTTGTGGAGAATATTATATCTGCGTGTGTGTTGAGTGTGTTGAGTGTGTTGAGTCTCCGCATAGTCCGTGTCCGCATTTGGGACATCAATTTAACGATCAGACTTAACAATTTCTTGGATCCATTATATTTCCATTTGGCAATATTACGCACCCACTATTACCCGGGAGTCTACTTCAATAGCACTCACAGTCATGATCTGCGTCGGTCATCTAATAAAAGTCGTTTTAGCAGTACCGCCCATAAACGTGCTGCATACATTACCAATAAATAAAATGGAATGGACGATTCAATTCTGTGTGTTCAATAAAAGTACATACGAAATGTAAAGGCGAACATGAATTCTTCATAGGAAATTGTATAGCCATTGGTATTATCATTTTTAGTGCTCGCCACATTGCTATATTCAGATGGAATTTTTGATGCACTGGCAACACAGTTCCACTGCGATTGGCTGCCCTGAATATTGTATGAACCAATCACTGCGTTGCGCTTAACGTTGCATTCCAATTTCAAATGATGAAGGCGGCAAAACGAATAACCGAGCTTTTGCAATGTAACCGATATTTAATTGGTATAGTTTGTTGTGTCACCTTTTAATTCACACGAAGAAATAATTTTAAAGCGGTTCTGCCTTACACAGTAAAAGTAATAGATGCGTCGATGGAATATGTAAAATACAAAAAGATGTCGGCTCAAATGTTTCCGATGCGGTTATTGAGGTCAATTATAACGATTACAGAGATGTTTAATGAACGAGAAGTAATCAAGCAATTGTATCGGGCGGTAAGATTTATTGAGCAATTTGCATACAACGATTAATATAAGTTTGATTGGTTTAGATCAAAGATAAGATAGGAGTATCGATCCAAGTGATAAGGACGGCTTGCAACAGGGATACGTTTGTTTAATCCTAAGCTTTTTACTATTAAAATGAATTATATTGTTTAACAAAATAGTAATCGGGGCATTTTTATATTGATATTACTTTTGTGTGTATTGACATATTTATATTAAAAATAACAAGAACTAAATCTTAGGTCAACGTTACAACTATACATCCGTGAAAACCGCATTCAAATCGGTAAAGTTATTCTAGAGATTAGCGCGCACAAACGCATAGACAGACAGACTAACAGACAACAACTCGAAAAATCATTCTCGAGTTACATATATTCGTTACTAAAGACCCCACAGAGCACTGATTTCCCCGAATGTCTTGTGCCGACACCGACACCGACACCGACCTGCCACAGCTCGTATACGTATACATTGAGTGGAGTGTGCAGTGATTGTATCCGCGAAGGACCCGAGCCGAATAATTAAAACAATAAAATATTCCATAACATATTCAATAATCGTAAACGTTTAAAATGGACACTTTATTTTATGGCACCGTATTGTGAATCTCCGCGAGGCTACTTTGTCTCCTGAATAGTCATTGCGAAGACAAAGACACATTGTCAGAGACGTGAGGTCCGGCCGCCTGTCGTCGTCCGCGCGTCATCTCTCCTAGGTACGAGTATTTCAATTTGTTTCCATTTACGTAAACATACCGCTCGGCTATGTTTGTGAAAATATGTTATTGTTTGTAATATTGAGTGATTGATTGAGTGGGAATAGAAATTTGTTTGTCTACAGGCAATTTAAGTAGCCTCGAATATTCATATACTTAACGAAAATATCTTAAAACCTGCATCCGTTACGTTCGTGACGTCACATTCAGGCAAAAGGACAGAATAATTATTTATTTATTTTGTCCTTTTGCCTAAACTTGAATAGAATAAACTGTTTATATTTACCTTACATTGCAATTTCTATATTCTTCACTAGAATAAATTACCGTTTATCATGTTATCTAATATGTATTCGGTCCTTTTTTTTGCTTGAATTTTGACGTCATATTGAGGCAAACCATCAAACCAATCTTGGTTTCAAAGTACCTCGAATGCACTCAATAGGTACCGTACAGTCTTTAAGATTAGTATACAAGTATCAAAAGCAAAATAAGTTTTGTTACTTTAATTCTTTGTATTTAAACTTTAGTGATCCGTAATTATTATAAGAAATATTTAGTCGTCGGTACTCACGCTTCGACCTCGTGACTAAGGACCCCAATGAATTGGAAACTAATCCGCCAAACTATAAGACACAACTCCGACACTTACATCATTACGTAACGGAAAACAATATGACATTGAGTTATGAATTTAAAAAATAAATACAGCAATAATTCGCATCGTACCTACTTTAGTTGGTAAAACCAAAAGTAGAGCACTGCGCGCCGAGCCCGCCGCGGGACCCGCGACTGCGCCCTCGTCGACCCGTCATGAATAAGACATTCATTTCAACTAATGTTACTTGTCTTCTATAATATGAAGCGTTTACATCGCGCTTTCACGACGCGTATCACTCACGGACTACGTTTAGACCATTGTTCACGTTTTTGTTGCAATCGGAGGGTTAGCTCGTAAGCGGCGGCGATTTCATTTATATGGTAAATTGAAGAAGTAATTTTGTCTAAAAATATTTTTGTAATTATAATTTTATTCCATCGTAATATTAGTAGTTTTGATATATTAAAATAAATAAAACTTTTGAATGTTTTAAATATAATTTTATATATTTCGTTCAAATACAATTATTATATTAGTAGATTTTTTATCTCTAATCTGTAACACAAGTAATATATCTTATCAACGAGTGGTTAACGACCGTAATAATATAATACCAAATAATATAATCAGATAAGCTTATAACTTATACCACAGTCTAGTAATAACCCGACTTCATAATGTAGACGGATTACAATACATTACGGGCGTACGTCTTAATCTGTGGCGATTAGCAGTGCGTTTAATTAGTGCGTACCCGCGGGACAATGGTGGCTCATTTGTCTTCAGTAATGATAAATATAAGAGTAGGTTAATATTCTGTAGGTCTGTTTACATGTTGTGTACCCGAGCGCCGTTGAGATGTTATATATTTTAGATTAATTTCCAAAATAGTTGGTTCATTTATGTTATGTCAAGCGCGAACGCAACTCATTCTCAAAGATAATTCGACATTGACAAGTGTTTCACAATAAAATACGTAATGAATAGTGATGATAGATGATAAACTGTAAACAGAACTCTAATCTATACTAAGTATCATATAATCTTATAAAGACTATCGAAGAATAAAAACAGTTGGATGTTTTGCACCTGCAGCAGTGAATAGCTCCCAAATGTCGCAATGTCCGCAGTGGGTATTGTTGGTATTGTTGGTATTGTTGGTATTGTTGGTATTGTTGGTATTGTTGGCTGGATATGAAGATGTGACAATGTGTTCCGTAGTAACCGAGCATCCGCAATGACAATAATCACATATGTCATTTAGATAATTAAGATAACATTACGTAAATACAAATATTGACATAAATCGATTGAACTCGCCTTAACCTTTTATATCACCTATTATTGTAGTATCTATTTCTAATTTTATCATAACTAGATAATGCAGACCTCTGATAAATAAAACAATTACATCATTTGATAAAGTTATTAATGATATTAGGGGTCATTATAAACTGGTGATTGGTGACTTTCTTACATTATAGCATGTTATAAATACGCAAGAATCAAGAGATAATTATTATTGTTAATTAAGTAGGGGAGGTATGTATTCAAATTTTGGATTTGAGTCTTAAAAAATTATATAAACGCAAATGTTTTTTAAAGTATATTGTTTTCAAGAAATGCAATTTCTTATTTGCGTGTCTTTGTGTCTGCGTGTGTATGTGTGTGTGTGTACATACATTGTTTTTAATGTTTCGCATTACAGCTTGTTAAACAGCGAACGACAGACCGAAATAGTGCGCACCGTACTTGTACGAACACTAAAATATAGTAATTAAAATGGCGCTCGTAATTATTATGTGTTGACATTCACATGAGTTTAGATGGTTGTTAATATTTATTGGATTGTTTTAGGACTCGTTTAAATTTAAAAATACTGTTGGAATATAAATGTTCACTATTTATTTAGCGATACCGTGTTGTTTGAGCATACGACGCTGAATATCGTATCATGATAATAATCGTATTCATTACTTCCGTCATCTACATCATCAGACGGCTAAACAAAACATTTAATTAACCAAGCACATCGGAAACTACCAATAGCAGAGATCATCTGTAATAATTAAATGTTTATTGACTTAACCCGTTCTGTATACTGCGTGTTCTATACTCGTATGTATTCAGGGCGCTTATGTGATATTATTTGCACATCGACCAATAATTCAAGTCTCATTAAAAATGATTTGCCAATCCCTAGTCCCGGTGTTATCATAACCCTAACTTTAACCACTTCAGTAGTAGCCGCTTCCGAAGTAGTTACTTTTAAAATTACGGATTTTTCCGCAGTGAATTGCCCCTATAGTTTAACTTGAACTATCGTTGCAACACATTCCATCAAAATCGTTGAGTTAGTTTCTGGTGCTGGAAGAATCAATCAGATAAATTTTCATTTTTCAAAATATATTGTGTTGTCCGAACAATTTCAGTCGGCTTCGTTACTACACACTATTATTACATGCATAGATCCATATTTGTTTACTGTATATCTAGTTTTGTATAGGTATATGCAAAACAAACGATGTGGTTGCATACACCCCATGGTACTTTAAGAAAGTCTTACTTTTTCTTTAAACGAATGAAATATTTTCCCTTTCCATTTTAAATCGAAATTGATATTTAATTTATTTACGAGAAATGAAACAATAGCTCAGACAGTCCGTCGCGTCTGCACTTGAGTCGCCCATGAATGGTTCCGAGTAGTAGTCTTACACTATTCGCAATTTAAATTATGAACTTTGTTGGTGGTGGTGGTTGGTGGTGCTCTACCTTGGTGATAAATTCGAGATTAAAAAAAAGCAAATATCATTTATGAATGGTTCCGAGTAGTAGTCTTACACTATTCGCAATTTAAATTATGAACTTTGTTGGTGGTGGTGGTTGGTGGTGCTCTACCTTGGTGATAAATTCGAGAGATTAAAAAAAAGCAAATATCATTTATGAATGGTTCCGAGTAGTAGTCTTACACTATTCGCAATTTAAATTATGAACTTTGTTGGTGGTGGTGGTTGGTGGTGCTCTACCTTGGTGATAAATTCGAGAGATTAAAAAAAAGCAAATATCATTTTCATATTGAGGTACCAAAGCATTAAAAAAGTGAATTGTAAGAAATAAAATGAACCTAAATGAACTTACTTCGTCTGCTTCACAGGCGTCGTGGACGGCGTGGGCCTTTTCTCTTCTTTTATCGTACTGTTATTCATTTTAGAAGTTAATCTTTTTAAGACATCATCCATCGATCGCTTGTGCGGAGGCGCCAGCGACAACGCGCTGTTATGATTCAGCAATGAATTGTTATTATTGCAAAGGCCCAAAACCTTTTCAGCACCGGGACTGCTGCATTCCGAGGAGCCGCGTCTTCGGGCCTGGAGGTCGTTGACTTGGTGTAGACTTAAAAGGGACGATGGGACTAGAAGGTTATTTGTCATGTCTAATGATTGGTCGAAACGCTGTTTCTTGCTGGGTTGCTCGTCTTCGTACGTCTCGTCTTCGCTTAAGGAAGTTCTGGGCGACGAACTGGGAGAGAACTTATAAAAGTTCTGATGTTCGTTGTCGTCTGACTCTGGGTGGTCGGAGAACTCCAGGGTGGCCGGACCCGCTTGCGATTTCTCTGCGTCGGTAACGCCGTCTTGCAATTTCGAGGGTGGCGACTTTCTTTTAGATGACATGTTTCTGCGAAAAAAAAACATTTTTAATATACAATCAAACAATGAAATTCACAACAATTGACAAATACTAGAATGGAACGAGTAAAATCCGAAAACTAATTAAATAACACACGTCAGTTTCATAAGAACACCCAAACCAAAAACTAAAATGAAAACCGAGACGAACGAAACTTCTAACCGGAGCCGAATTCGTAAATTCATCACAGGAAAGACAAACATCTGATCCGAATCACAGGTCAGACGTATTTGTCACCAAGTAGAACTCGCTTCGTTAAAGCATTTAATTGGCCTTCTCTAATAGTACTAATTGCTCCCCTTTGGACTCGGAGGTGTCCGCACGAGCAGTGCTCGCGGTAACACGACCAATGGATTATTAGATCACCATTATTTTAGGTAGTTTTCATCAGTGTCCCAAAATTATGAAACATTATCATGACTCGGGACGTTAATCGCACATTATGAAACTATATCGTATGTTTAAATAACATAATTACACTGAGCGACCCTAAATCAAATATCGTTACATACATATACATAGGATACATAGTATACTCGGTACACGCGTAAGCGGGGCTATGTACACTCCAATCAATACTTAAGGGATCCCAAACGTCTTTATTGAGTGTGCCAACAAATGAATTTCTTGCTTAGACACGGTCTGGCGTCTCTTTGATGTCTGTTTGTATGTACACAGCCTTAATTAAGCTACGAATTTATTTATTATCTAACTTATGCTTATTACTCAGCATCTGTTTAAGACAAGTACTATATACCGACTTACCGTTTACGAGGGCTGGGGCAAAGACGACTCTTTTAAACTTAAAGATCTCTAAATGGACTTACGTATAAATATATATTATTTTATAATTTACTTAAAAAACCCTTTACCCTGTCTGAAATGTAAAAGTGAAGTTCATCCCATCAGATAACACATCCCGTTGGCACGGTGACACTGGGAATGGTGTTACCGGCCGCTCAGCGAAGGGATGGGACATAGACTTACAAATGTTCAGAAGTTACTTGCAACATTCATTCACACTTGTTACGTTTAATATTTAAATATTTAATAATCTTAAACTCTATAAATCCGACGACGGTTCCGTAGTGTGAATATATTTCCTTTTATACCTGAAAGTCCAATACAAATTACTTGCCATTTATGACAATAACTTATTAAATTGTGTATTTTTAATATAAACATTTACAATCTTCTCGTCTCAGCTTCAAGTTCTCATTTCGCTGATGTCAGACCGCAGTGAAGTTGTACCAAACTATTTGATAACATAAAAACGTAACGTAAAATATATTATTTAAAACACAACTCACACTCAATCTTATACAACAGTTATTAAAAGTAAATCAAATGAATAATCAATCTGCACTTGACAATAATAAACTCAAATACGATGAAATAGATTTACTGCTACAATTGTGTTCACTCCATCCCTCGATAGTTCTCAAACAAATAACTTTTATATTTTAGGAAATATAGCCTTTATTGCGAACTCAGTAAGGTGCTACTTACTGATTGCAAGTTATTTATGTAACTATTAATTTCCTTTCTTTTACTGGCACAATAACTTCACGCGGTGGTGCGAACAATATGGCGATTTGGCGGGAAAATACTAAGTCAATTACGTTCGGAAAACCGCACGAGAATAACGTTTAAGAGTCTACTGTTACGACTGACTGATTGGACTGTGGACATCGCACTGTATAAGACTACGTTGTTTTATTTAACGAAATTATACATTAGTGAGAAAGTATGTTTTAACACTCAACTAAGTGTTATAGAATCTCTATTAGCAAGACGTATTTATGACAATTTCATAGAAGTGCTACAAAAATATGAGGGTAAAGTTCAATAGAGCACAGCTGATTTCAATTTAGAAGGGGAGCGTTAGGCGGGAAACAATGACGTCACTAAATTGACGGCAAATTGTTTTGTTAAACGAACCAACCCTTTAGCAAGTGTTAGAAAAATATGTTTGTTTTTTAAATATTATTTTGAGAATAATCAAATATGGTATTTTAAAGCAATTTATAATATTTACACATTTACATATTTATATATCATTGCACTACTATAGATGTTGAAATGAGGGAAAATAAAGGCAAAATATATCAAAGATGTACATATCTGCTTCTCAGATTTTCTTGAACGTAATCAGACTCAGGAGGACTAATTTATTTATTAACACGTGCATCCGGTCAGGAATCAACCTCAGATGGACGGATGGGCCAAGTTAGCTCCCGGTCGATTATATGAAGGAAATTGCGAACGCCCGTCTTAACTACGTCTTCGAGTTTCGGAGACTCGGATATATGAAAGAGAAGGTCCAATTTTCGAAACATCTTACGACACGAACACATCGGACCGGAGAGGTTAAGTAAGTAAGTACCTTTAAGTAATATTACATTTTATTACAGTTGTGGAATGTTTTGTTTCCGACGTCATCTTATTTCCGCGTCCTCGGCAGTCCTCGTCTGCAGTCGATCGGCAAAACGAAATTAAATAAGCGGAGAGTCTCGCCAGTGTACAATGAAAAATGTGAATTTATTATGAATATTGTGAAGCGCTCTTAATTCAATGACAAGAGAGAATTTCTCCCGCTTCCTTAGAAAAGTGCCGGAGTATTTTTCCCGGACCAGTAACTGGATTATTCTTTTCTATAATAAGTTTATTCACAATAACGAAATAAATTTTCCAAGCGTTCCTTGTAAATAGAATTTCAATGCTCCATTTTCTCATCTCTCTCCTCCTAAGACGTTAGACGGCCAATTCCGAACTCATTTCGACGTTTTTGTTTTGTTTTATATTTATGTTTCTCTGCTTATATTATTAAAAATGGTTTCATCGAATACTTGTCATATGAAATACCTACATTTACCAGAAGTAGAATTTACATTATGGATATTACAAAACATAAAAATGTGTGCGATATTTTTGTGGCTTTATAATAGATTTTTTAGAATATTGTTCAAAGAATATCTGCAAAAGAATCCGATGACAATACAGGGAATTACCTATTGAGCTGGGGAAGAGGCGAGTAGAGTGGTGCTACGGAAACATGGAGACAGACTCGTATAAAGTCATATCCATGTTAGGAAATTATACAATAATCTTAATTCAGAGTTATTTTAACATTATTCAGGTACTAACGATTGAAAAGAATTTAAGATATAATATTTATATTGGAATATTTTAGGCGATACAAAAAAAATAAAATACATGAGAAAAAGTGTTCCCAATTAACCTAATAACGATTCATGTAAAAATCAAGTAACATTCAACCAAAGCCCTCTCCGCGACTCCGCCCCGCGGGGCAATAAGAGACATTATGATTACGTCGCAAACAATACGAGCGATGTACGGAACAATGCTCAATCATCAAGAAGATTACACCTCATTCAGTCCGTCTGTTGTCTAGTGCTTCCTTAGACTGTAATGAGTTCGTAATAAAGTAGCCCGCCGTATTAGAAATTACTATTAAACAAATTACTCGATATATATGTGAAGTTATCTGATAAATATTTTAGTTCAGCGTAATATTTATTATTTTAAATATTATAAAACGTATTTTTCTCATTTGTAGCGAGATAGACGTGACATTTGAACCCTTTTCAACCCACCATACAAAGTTGCAGTTTTCGTAGACGTAAATACTTTTTGATGTAACTCCGCTTTCGTCCCGAGTCTTGGTTCATTTATCTCAGTTCACAGTTCACAGTGACCTAAGGACAGACAATGGATTCATCAAGGTCTCTTGTTTAGGATAATCGCCGCGATTCCCTGAATCCGAATATGACATAATTGTCACGGCCACGTCTTAGGGTAACGCGTATTTTTGATATATAAAATAAAAAGCAATGATTTTTTTTTGTGATGTTTTGATATAAACTCCGTGTTAAATTTTATTCGAGTGAAAAAAGTTTACGTTTTTATTAAGGTTTAAACTAATGCTGCGATAATATTTTTAACCTTTACATTGACTCCGAGTCTACAACCTCGGTTTTATTTTTAATGTTTACTAAGAGAAAGTAATATATTAAAAAATAAAATATGAAGTTTTTCTATTCAGTTACGATGGGACATATTTGAATAAAAATTATTGTGAAACAAATGCAATCCACTCAGAAAGTGCACAAAACACTTCTGAATGAAACAGTGGAAATAAAAATGGCGGGCTTATAGTTGAGCATGAAAATACAAGTAAGTACCAGCGTTCGAGTCAAGATGCCACTAGATTTCCGCACAGTTGCCCGCAAAGGAAAGCTTTCGATAGAGAAAATTTGTTCCGAGCAGTACTCGAAGATTTTTCTCGAACCACGAAAAAACGACAACATTTTGTAATGGCGGTTGAAAAACCTTTTGAAGATATTAAGACACCAATACGTCGTTCTAAAGAAAACAATAACTATGACGATCTCGTTCGACGCATCGTTAACCACGTCTCTTTGTTTACAGTGCTCCGTATACACCCTCTCTATCTGTCGTCTCATAAAACAAACAAGTGCACATCCTTTGACAGAACACAAACAATTGTCCAAATCATAAACAATGGTGTACATGGCAAATATTATCTGTGCCCCGCTCAAAGTATTCCAACGTATAATGAACCATTCATGCTGCCAAACAAACTCCAACCAACCATATGCAATAATTCTATGCGCACGCTTGCAATTTCCTAAAGTACTAACTCGCTATCACGTTACAAAGGAAATTAAACCGAAATAGAAGACAGTAAAAACCAAAATGAATTGAAGACACTCATCGATGTAAATCCTTAAGCGACTGACAAACAACAGAAGCGATTTCACGACATCAAAGTGGAATACGACATATTACGCTTCAAAATAAACACCAGAATAAATACATCGAAATGTTTACTCTGAAATAATCGGCGATGGGGTGATCATATTCTAAATTATCCGCTAACATGGGGTAGTTACCGAAACCCTTTTGATAGTGAGGATTAATTTGCCGTTTGTGTACGCGGTTGTCTCTGTGCCGAGATTTGTAATTAATAAAGACTACTGTATTTTGTAGGTATTATTTCTGTCGCCATACTCGTATATAAAATCACGTACTGTACAATGAAACCGTACCGTATGAAACTTTTCTAACGAATCGAAATTGTCCTTAAAATTGGAGCGAGTTTAAAAACGGCAGTCTATAATTTGCACATAAAACACATCCTAATGGCCTCGTACGTGATCACTTATTCGGTGGACTCACAACGAGCCATCTTCATCTGAAAGCAGACTTTGATTTAAATACATTATTCTTGTAATAAGGGAACCGGACGGAGGGATCCATTGAAGTCGTAGAATACATTATTTTAATTCGTACCACCTCTTTGCGACCCCGTCGGAGAATTGACGGCTTCAAAGCCTTCTCTTCCGTTCGACAAAGTATAATTTGCTAAGTAAATGAACGGGCAGACAATCCTGTTACGATCCCGAGTGTTGTTTCGACGGAAGATTAAAGAGTAGCGAATCAGTGAAAGGTGGCCTTTCAATCAGAGCCTTTGTGAGTGTTATCTCTGTTAACTTCAGGAGGTCAATGAATGGAGTTACAATACTGTCTCGTTTAACTTTATTAATTAGTCGTATGTCTATTTTGAATTGTTTCTTGAATTACTTAGTTTTTCGATGAAGTCGACGAATTTAATAATGACTTAAGTTATATTGCATTTAGCAAGGAAGCAATAATCTAAATTGAACATGTTGTCTAAGATGCAAGATGCCGCAATTTCGTATTCATTGGGAGCGGCAGAACAGCGCAGCTAGAGAGAATTATTGTCAAATCTCAGGGGCGTTTGGGAGGACGATCCATTGCAGCAGGAGTTAAGAAACGTGGAGGTGTAAAGATGAGATATCTTAACCGAAAACTTTTGTAAAACCAAAATTTGTTTCATATTCATAATATTGATAAATATGCCACTAAATATAAGTCAAAGTAATTAGTATCATTTATTTCCTATAACTAAATTTAAGATAAATAAAAAAATATATTTATCGTAAGATAAAGAATTAAAGAAATTAACCTAGGGATTCCTAAATAATATAAATTAAGAGGTGTCCAAAGTCTTCGTACATCCCCTGTAAAGGATATTTAAGATAAAATTGGGGACGATCACGGCGACCCAGACGTGGTCAGTTATTGTGCCGCGCCGACGTGCAGTCCTGGCCGCCGTGGGATTACGAGTACACAGACTATAATAATAATAATTATTATTATTGACATTGCTCATTTTTATAGTCTTATAATTAATTTATCTTTATACAAAAAGTGTTGACTCTAAATTCTATATATCTTTAAGTCATATTCTGAATAAAATACTCTATTTTTATTACCTTTATTTGTGTAGAACGTAGCGCTAGCAGCCAGTAATATCGAATGGTGTATATATAATTCATAAGGTCCCGGCAAAGCCACTACACCTTTGTGAATAATTTAGATGCAGACATGATTTTTGCAAGGGCCGCGGTCTGCTCTCTTTACCCTATAAAATATCATCGAGGACATAAAGGCGACCATTGTGGAATCATTCGCCCTCTCCGACCTTCGGAATGTTTTTTATTACATGCATTAAGAAAACGGGTCAGAATAAGGTTTATTAAATGAAAAATTATAAAATTAAAAAAATATCAATTACATTTAATATATTAGACGAAGTAGTCGTACAGTCGTCAGCACGTAAGCCAACAATTAATGCGACGTATTTCCGACGCGATCTTGTTTACAAACTCACAATAGCTCAATCTACGCTTTCTAACTGAATTACACCCGGCCCGAGCACAATCCCACGCCATCAACCCATTATTAACCCTTTCAAGGAGTCACAATCACAATTTGCGGTTATTTGTCAAGTCGTGTGGTAATTCTGAGACATTTCACTAAACATCGTTTGGTGTCTCGCGTTTTCGTCTAAGCATCTTAATGTTTTTGTACTAACTGCTGCGGTCTTTAGGCCGGTAATTGACTCGCGCCGGTTCTTGATGCGTCTCTTCTTGGATTTATTAACGCGTTTAAAATGCTCTCACTATTTTTCTTCTCGCACGTTGACAGACTGTCAGACTGTTTGATTATATTATAATATTATATTATAATGTGTTTTGTTTACACCTCCAATGTATGTACATAAGTGTATGTTCGGAATAGTCTACAAAGGCGGTGGTTATTAATTTTCCTGAACAGTAACATCTAGTTAACTATTCACGTTAAAGCACTATTCACGCTGAACAATGAACGCGTGACGTATAATTTCGCAAGTGCCATAAATAAAGTGTCACTTCCACATTACAGTGACTGTGTAGAGAACAATGCGCCTTCGCTATCGGAGGCCAAATGCACGTTTTACATACGACTACTCCCATTTGTAATCACGACTTTCGCGTTATCAATGTATATATCAATCTACTTCAGATGGATAGATGGATGATCAGTTTAGATATTGCAACGTGCGCTTCATTCTGTGTATTTCTATCACTAATTTAGATGGGATGCGGATGGGTGGGAGTTATTGTTAACTCTAAAAATATCTTCTGGATAATCTGATTTAACATTTTTATTTACTTAATACTACTAGCTTATAAACTTACTTAACTTTTTAATTGTGGAAGGTTAAAAAAAAAATATTAAGATATACAAAATATGATGATGATAAAAATATGTTTGTACGATTTTTAGACCGTACTCAGACTAATTACTCGGAACAAGATTAATTTTGCCCAATTGAGTAAGTATCTATAAACAAACTAGCCGGTGTTCTCCAACGGGTAGATACAATGAGACTGTCTGATAGAGCAAGGGATCTGTTGGACCCAATAAGAGAGAGATGAAGCGGAATAATCGAGTCGACAAACGAGAGGGCTGCGATAATGTTCCTCGAGTTATCGATACAATGCGACGGACTCGGGTTGGGAGCTCCGTCTTTTAGTTTTATTTGGTGCTTTAAGTAAAGGAGGTTAGTTGTGTGTTCTTAGCTTTCTTATGACTCAATTCCCCAGACACATTTTATTTACGTAGCTTTGTTATTTTAAACAGCAATCTATTATTATCGTATATTAGTATATACAACTTTTCATATAAATATAATTGAAATGTCCGTTTGTAATTCCAAATTGACAGCTTTTTACTAAATGCATATGAAAGTATATACGGTAGCTAATTAAGACGAAAAAAAATAAATAATAATAATAATCTCTGGTCGGCTAAACTCTGAAACGATTGCACCGATTTTAAAAGAACTGTCAGTGGCGGCCGGCCGTCGGTATAAGGAGATATTAGGCGCGAGCGAAGTCGTGGACACGGCTAGAGAGTTTATCTTAGTTTTCAATGGCGCCTCGGCAATGTTACTTCATTGGTGTTATTTCATGCAATACGGAATGTTGTATCTGTACTAATCACTTAGTTCCATTCTTGGGCCACTCGTATTAGTCTATGAGATGTTATGATTTGTGACATCAAAGAGTGTATGTTTTCTTAGAGCATTGATTAGTTTCCATGTCACATCAAAGGGTCCATTGTGTGACCCCTAATAATGATGTTTTCATCATTTTTCTATTCGAATTCGCTTTTATGTGTGTGTTCGATCGTTTGACGTATTTATTTAGCTTCACTGTTCGCGTTATTTTATTTTCCGTTTTATTTGTTCTGTCCGCAATATAATATTTATATTTTGAATGCTTGGTCTACACCAAGTAAGTAAATGTAAATGTAAGTGTAAAGTAAATATACTTATCTTGTTATTACATTATATATTTTTAACGCAATTATTTCATTGCGATTTATCATGAACATTTTCGATTATCATTAAAGAAATTTGGTTAAGTTATTTTTTATAATAAGAAATATTATTGACACGAGTAAAACTGTAGACGAAGTCTAGTCAATATATAATTGTTTTATATTAAAATATTTTAAAAGTAATCTTAACTCTGAAGTGAAGCCAAAAAACATTTCAACATTTCAAACTAATTCAATGTTTTTTTCACGGCATCTTAAAGATCAAAGCTAACAATTGAGAGAAGTGCACTACAATGTAACAAATTACCCAAGCTACAAAAGATACGCCACGTCTTGTTATAAACTGATTTACAGACGACAATTAATTTATTTTTCAAAGACGGTATTTTAACAATATTACAGTTTTGGCTGATGGAATAGATATTATTAATATTTTTTTTTGTAAAAATAATATAATAATGCAGTTCTCCGTATTAAAAAAGTTGATTGCAATGATATGTTCATAATGACAGTGACAGTGACAGTGACAGTGACAGTGACAGTGACCGTTATTAGGTTATAATATGTATTGATAAATATTCCGTAAAATAATAAACAATATTAGTTAATATAATAAATTTGAGAACTATAAAAGCATTCACTCGACACATAAAAGCTTTTAGTCAATCGATTTGGTTAATACTATAAAATATTGACATTAACGTGACGCGCGGATGGTACAGGTACTCTTACGGGTGACGTGCATCAGTAGTGCACCCGTGCACCCGCGGGGGTGCACTGTACTCACACGACGCACGGTCTTACAGAATATATTTATATTTCATTTTAATAATACTATCGATCAGTCTGGTTTTGGTCAATCTGTGCTTCAAGAGGGCAGTCCTGAAGACGGGTCGGCGGAGGAGCACCGACAGGAGCTCCAATATTAGTTTATGCAATATTTGACCGTACTGTGTATTTATTTTACCTCCACTTTTATATTTTTAGATATATAATTAAATTTTATATAATAATATTTATCATTATAGTTCTTAAATGTTTAATTACAATAGCATTGTAATAAATATAAAAATGGTAATAACATTGGAGATGTAAAGCTCTCCCAGATCTCATCACATTAAACACATTCTGTTATTTATAATAACAGACAAGTTTCACTGCGAGAGGAAGCGGGCGCCGGAGCGAGTTCTGCCTGAGCGTGTAGTGACTGCGGTGCAATCGTAATAAAACCGGACGTCATCGAGAAAAATATATTGGAACGGGTTTAGACTTTGATTTGTAATAATGAAAATAGAGAACAATTGCAAATCATTTTTTGGTAATATCGTGAATTTTTTTTATTAATCTTCCCGCAACTCTGTCTGCTAGGACTGCAATGAGTAGTTTGCGAAAACCCCTACACATCGTGTTGTCGTGCACTTAAGATTCAAAACATTCACAATAATTTTGTCAGTATAATATACAGCCCTGTCGCCATCCTGAAGGTCCTTTTCAAATAAAAAAATGAAAATCATCATCAATCATAAAAAAATTAACTAACATTCAAACTTACAAATTAGCGAAGTACCTACTTCTTTATAATATTATTATAGAGAAACAAAAATATTTTAGCATACATGTAACCTATACTCAAATAAAGATAGCAAAACAAAAGTCCACTGTTACCCACTGGGGCGTCAGTCCGTAGGTACATTGTGTATGTAGCACAATAAAAACAAACTATTGTCGTAAGCGATAACCGCAAACAATAAGCTCGTTGAAAAAAAACAGGGAAATATTACTTCAATAACCTGCGGAAGAGTGAAAATATTTAATCATTGCAACATAAGATAATACACCTATTAGATGTGATATCAGTCGCAGCTAAATTTTACTGTAAGCGAATTATATATGCAACAAAACTGAGAGATAACTCTAATAAGCGAGTGAACAATTGAGGTTCGGTGGCAACGTTGTCTAAATATAGAAACTTATTAACAAATAAAATGTCTCCGCCATATTTATCTTTGTAACCTAAATTTAGACAATTCAATTGATAATATTGAATTGAAAACAATAAAGCGGTTCAGGCATAAAAATGTGTATTATCTTCGGTTCAGAGGTCGGCCTGACGCGCCTGAACGCCTGACCCAGATCATAGTTTGAATTGAGACATCTCGTCTGGATCGGTTATCGCATTCAATATTTTTTCAATTTTTTCCTTTCCTTAACTCAAAATGACTAGGATCATGGAGTTGACTAATTATAGAGAAGCCTTTAGTGTTACTCAACTCCATTATTAAGTTCTTCAATATATGTACTAATATAGGCTGAAAAGCACTTTCTACTGTAGAAAAATTAATGTATTGGCAATTCTTGGAACGTCTTAATCAATACAATTATTACAATATTGCTGCTAAATATTTATATATAAAACGATATTTATTTAGATAATTGTGGTAGTTTACAATTTATCCAGCAGACGCCACAAGATGTAGATAAACCATTTACTGTCCAGAACACATCGTCAAAACTAGTTGGGTTCTTACAAGAATACCATTCCACAAAGTCATTGTGAGTGAGATGTAGCATTAGCCTCTTTGTACTCTCCCAAGCACGTGTGTTTCGACTACCGAGGAATCCATCTTTTGTACCTATTATTTGCATACCAACTGGTTCCGTCCATACGATATTAATCAAAGGTTTTATTAGTGAACATCAAAGAATAAATACAATAGTGAGATCTCTTATAAGGTACCCTCAATACCATTGTTACTTTTGTCAGAGGTTGATTTATGAGCGGCCACTGTTGTTGGACCACTCCGTATTGTGATGTCAGTTTTTGTTTGGACCTCGCCGACATTGTGCTACCCCTTTGCTCCGGCCAGCTCCGATGCCTTTATTCACGCTGATCTCACTTTGATGCTCCTAATCTCACACACAATGCTCCAATATGAATCGGATTTATACAAAGTCGAATTAGCACCGGACAGATCTTCTTGGAAATATGTAATCGTTGTATTTATAATACTTTATCTCATTTGGGAAATATCGGCATCGACTTGGAATAATTATTTGATTTAATGTAGATTAGATATGGCCCGATAAACATAGTCGGGTACGTGAAATAAAATTGGTTTGTATTTGGGATATGGGAATCTTAGCACGCCTCGCAACCCTTTGTTGGCGCAATCAAGTCCTTGACCGTCCCACATTGTCCAACACAAAGGAGCGGCTGCGATTGAACCTCATCCGTAATATTCATGCTTCGTTCCTCACATCCACTCTCTTCCGAATCATTACGTTCTTTACCACCTTTGTCTGTTCCCCCCTTTATTACACTACACGACTTGTATACACCGTCTTTAATGGACATCGCATTGTGCGCTCCTGCGTCTTGATTGGCTTAATATTTTTTATCATCTGTTTTGAAATTTGTAATATTTGCGTCATCAGTACTAATGATTGCAACCACCACAATAGTTATTGTTGTGTTAGTTTATTTATTAGTTTTTTATACGGAATCTACAACGTCATTATATTTAGTTAGTCTGCCGTCCCGTTTGGACAACAACAATCAAATAATAATGTCAAATAAATTGTGGTGGACGTCTTGAATAGTTGTAAATAAAATATACGCCTAATAAACGTGACGTTAAGATGAGCTGTTTGAATAGGCCACGGGTATTAATTAGTGTTTAAAATACGTGAATAATAGGCTTAACGGCGCTGTAGTTGTAAATTATTGCTAATGTGTAATAGCCGTGGCTTGTTATAATATATCATATTGACATGTAGCACGAGGAAGCAACAGTCTGTAAGACGTCTCTGTTTAGTCAAATCGAAATCGAAGCTATAAAAGTTTCATTATAATCTCGAAGATAACAGAACAGTTGTGTGATTGAAGACTGCCCATGCGCGCGCGTCCGACCGGCCGACCGGCCGACTTGAGAACACTACATACATAGCGACCAAACAATTTAACTTTATAGACTCTCATTTACTGCTATAATACTATTAGATTACTTTGGCTTCGCCGATTCTAAAAAATATCGTAGACGTCTTTGTTATATAATAATAATAAAAAAATACATACTTCTACCCACGAAGCCGAGCCTTCCTGTCGCACATTTTAGACGTTATCGCATGTAATTTTGCGATGAGTGTACACATGTAAAAATTAAGTGGCAAACCATTAATATACACAAATATTCTGCAGTGAACAATCCCCATTACATTCTATATCTGTACACAATCCAGTCATAAAATATTGCTCCAACAATAAAACAGAAGTGGATCGCGCTTCACTGGCGAAAGTGCCCATATTCTTAGAAGATGACGTTTTTATAACATTTACTGTTTAATTTTTAACCGATGGGTTAGAAATTAAGTAAGTATTGTGTGATTGTCCTATATCCATACATATAGACACAATTAAAGAGTCTTTTTGTAATACCGAAGAAACAGCTCTTCACTAAGTGTAAGTTCTAAAAGAACATACAGTACAAAAAAAAAACATTTTAAAATTTTTCTATGTCTGTCTATTTATTCCAGCAAATCTCTGAACGGCTAGACCAATTTAATAATAATAGTCACTGTCGGATAACTGATATTATGAGAAGTCACTTAGATTACTTTTATTACAAAAAACATTTTCCGCGCGGACGAAGTCTCAAGCACAACTAGTTCAACAACTAAATCGCAAAAGAACAATATTAACTCAACTCAATTTAAACGAAATAACCCCATTATTTTTGTTATTTTTATAAATTATCTTCAACATCACACATCTCTCTCTTGTGAGAAGACACCGGCAGCATTTATCATTTTCAGCGCATTGTTCCAAGGTACCGCCGAGAACAAAGTGTTTTAACAAAGATTTAACAAATTCTTTGATTAGATGTATTATTTGGAATGTAACTAAATCACTTTCGTATTAAGATGTCAAATTAATGTGTATATTTCTGGTTTATTGCATTTTTATATGAAAATATATGAACCGCTCTTCATATCTACGAGTATAAATATAATAATTCAGATTTTCTTTCTTTCTTTCTTTTGTTTTATCTAACTTGGTGTTAGAATTATAAAATAATATACATACAATTTATATATAGTTTATATTGTAAGTTATTAGGTACCCGTCAAAACATTCAGAAATCGTTCATATGTAAGAGTTTTGAATAAGGATTGATCTCACCATGATAGTTTGTACAAGAAGTGCAGCCCCGCCAGCGATACGGTCAAATGGGTGGACGGTGTATAGATATAATAGCAACCCACCATCACTTGTAGTAAAATCGGGCGTTAAGTCTTGAATGAGAGTTATAATATTCGCGTCCAAACCAAAATAAACTAAAAGCCGAACGGAAACGGCCGATATATTATTAGACACGACAATTCTATTATTTTTATTCGTAACCCATCTCGGAGATTTGCCCATAAATCTGAAACGCATCCTCCATCTAGAGATTCATAGAAATCATACGATGAAATATTTCACACCCAATTAGGTAAGTACGTTGATCTCAACATGCAAGTACCTGGCGGTTAAGACATATTCGTGTTTTAAAAATCACGTCTACGTTTCTAAATCTTAACTTTATGATTCATTTAGTCTGACGTCATTCCAAATCTGGTTTAGTTTTAAGTATTCATATATTTAAATATCACCCGCCTGATCGTATCTCCTCCTTCATGTACAATTTAATATGTTGTGTTTTTCAATATCATCTAAACTGTTATCTGTAATGAGTAACACGTGTTTATGTCTCAGTGTTACTCAGTTGTTACAGTGTTGTCACTGTTAAGACCGGGAACATCTCTCAGTCGAGCCGCAGCGCATTATTTATATGAAACACCATTCCGTTCATTGTTTCATAATAAAACATTAATTATGTCAACGGCCTCCACGGCGATACTCCAATACTCCAATATTAGAACTTCCGTTGACATTACAACAGACAATCGTCGTCATCCTATAAATCTAATTTTTATCTTCTACCGCGGCGACGCAGACAACCTAACAATGTCGCTAGAAAATAAACTGACATTCGCAAATAATACGCTCGCTATATTCTGTTATTCCACCAACGGTTTTGAACACATGCAAATCTTGTACAATCTTCAATAAAAACAAAAGACCCTTCGCGAAGAGGATTCTGAACAAAAAATTAAAACCACGTGCATCTAAAATGGAAGCAAAAAGGTCAACAATATGCCTAATCTACAATCCATGTCACAGGCTAAAGGTTAAGGAAGGTTGTACAAAAAATGGCTGAAAACGAGATGTGTTCCTGTGAACTCGACCGTAATTCCTGCAATACCCATTCAATTTTATATTCTATCGGCTGAGCTTTAAGGTCCAAATTTAACTGTATTTTATCGTTAGATTTTAAAGCGGTATTGTTCGTACCTTAGGGAGTAGTGACAACAGATTTTTGTCTTTTTTCATTTAACATATGGCATCGCAATCCTGGACGATATGTGACACATGTGCCGGTTTTAGGTTACTTCACAATAATGACTGCCTCTTCAAAGATTCTCATATCTCGAGCGTCCATTATATTTCATGTTTTTAGATTCCAATTTGTGTAAGTGTCAATGATCTTTTATTTTTCTTTGATGTTATCATCCAAGGTATTTGGCGGCTATCGATACTACCTGCGCCGTCGTTCCGTCATATAAATTATCAACAGGTGTCATTAAAACAACTGTTTACTTTCCGGTTAATTGAGTGTCAGGTAATCCACTGAAATAACTCTCATACGTCACTGAGTGTAACGTTGTGGCTAAGCTTTTTACGGTTAAAACAAAAGCTATAAATCTCGCAGTCACTGCAACTGAATAAGTAATTTAAAACCGAAAAGCCACTGAAACTTATCTGACCAATAAATTGAGTTGCGCCATAAATAGAACTATAAAAATTATTTTACGATATACCAGTGAGATACATTAAGACAATGTTACGCACACATTCACAATGGATACATTATGGTTTAATTGATTTGGCCACAATGGTCTTTATGCGCCGGTCGTCGCTACAAAGATATTATTGTCTATGGCCGGGCAGACGTCTGGTAACACTTGACCAGAGACAAAATGGCTTTGTGATGTTTGCCCGAAAGGCGCCATCCGTAATTCAATATGGAGTCTAATTAATGCAGTTTGATTTTGGAATACATTCGGCTCGTTAGTCTGTATTGGGCTTCTGTTCTACCAAGATAAAGAGTAATTGTTGTTGTATACTTTTAAGCTAAGATAAGATGAGACAATGGTGTCTTATTGTACGGAATGTGTGTTTTGTACAAACATACCACCGACGTCACCGCAGATCGAATTAGCACTATTAAATGGCACCATGCGCAGCTGAACAGAGATGGATGTGATATCCCTGTAATTATAGATCTGGTATCAAAGTGACAGTCAAAAGTAAACATGTTCCAGTGCGGACATCTGTTTGTTTGTAAAAGAAAAAATGGCGGCCGGAACAAAACACGATTGACATATTGCTTTAGTATTGTATTTGGATTGATTTAGAATAGGTTAATTATATAGATTTTAACCTCCCACGTAAAAGATACTAAGGATTTCTGTTCTGTGTCGGATGAGTCTGAAATTTAGACATTTTAAACTAATACCAGATGATTTTCGAAGTTTCGTTCTAATAGGGTAATATTCTTCCACACTTAGACTGCACGATGTATCTATTTACCTATTAATATTATAGATCCGAAACTTTGTAAGGATGTATTTATGTTTGTTTCTATTTCACGCTAAAACTATTGAACAGATTTCGATTAAACTTTACAGTAACGTAAGTCATAGATCAAAATAACACATACACTGCAATTGAAACATATAATCGAATGGGAGCAAAGCCGCGGGAAATATTTAGTAGTATATAAATTTAAGACAATTAATTCATACTAAATACCTTTGAAAATCGGTCCATTGAATAAAAAATGTCTGTAGTTCGAATTCATAACCGAGACGGTTACGTAAGAATACCTGTCGGTACTGTTTACGACATCATATCATAAAACACATTGTTCTGTCGTCCTGCATCCTGCGTGTTTTACTAGTTAGTTCGATGTAGAAACTCATAAAGACGTTATTATAAATATAAATAGTTAATTTTACGAGCCTTACAATAATAATCCCGTTTGTTGTGGACTTCCGCGGAACGCGATCACTAGTGCGGCCGCGTGGAGCCGCCCGCGGGTGACGTACTAATATTCAGATTGTAATAACACAAGTACATATTAAATATCTTATCAGCCGATTTTCAAGATTTATAGATCAGATTTGATTACACCTGGCGCAGTCGCTTTGTGTATTTCCTATAACTAACAAATGGTTAAGAAAAATTAGTCAGTCGTCAGACCAACAAACGGCACTCGCTAACCGTCCTGTCGTCGTATTCAGACCGTAGGATGCGTTGCCTAATTTGGATTAACTATTGTTAAGAGACAATTAATTTTCTAAACATGCGGGTGTCTAAAAAATGGCAGAGCTATAATAGAAACACGATATTGTTGACAGATGTTATACACATGGTACACCTCTAAGAGGTCCAATGCACTTCTCGTACGCTTGACTTGTTGCTGCTTGCTGCTGACGGTACCATCTTAACTAATCAAATCAAATCGGTCAGATCTCACTCTGTACACCGATCAATTGATCAGAACCCTTTCTCACAAATTGAACCGTTCTCGCTGCACGTGCAAGACCATTGTCAAGGTGTTATAATGGGTATTTCATCTTTGTTTGACAAATGTACAGGAAATTCTTTATATTGACGATCCAGATTTAGGGCCAGCGGACACGTAGGGCGGATTCCGTGCGAGGGCGCCGTGTGAGGCGATAACATTATTATTATAACTTAATATTGTTAATATTTTATATTATATATTTCCTTGTATGTTTGTCTGATACGTTGTTTAAATTTTAAATAAGTATGGAATAAAAATGTACAGCCACGCTCAGGACTCGAACATGCGACCTCTGGGAAACCCTCCTGTCGCTCTACCAATTAAGCTATTGTGTCATAGTAAATTTTTCTTCAATTTATTAAAAAAATTAAATACTAATATTGTTAATTTAATTGTTATAAAATTTTATGTAATTATATATACTTTTTATTTATTTATTTGGATATATAGAATTATTATAAATACATCCCGTGTAACAAATAACAACGAGTATTAGTTATACAAATTGAGTTTCTTAGGCCGGGTTTCTCATTCCACCGGCGCTGTGATTGTACTCGTAATGTAAGTGAACAATAAAACACGTGCTAGACCGAGGGCCCACTAACAATGGGGTCACAAGGTACCCTTTGTACTTAGAAATAAGTTATAGAGGCTACAACTAGGGCCGTACTTACCTACTCGATATCTATATCTCATTGATATTAAAGTATTGTATTTTATTCTTTAAAATTGTATGAATTATATTTTAAATGAAGCGCTCATCAAATCAAAAAAAAATAGTTCAAAATATCAAATTATCAATCGATTTCAATCTAGTTCAATTTTATTAAAATGATGATAATCAAAACATAAAATGTAAGCCCGCCTGTCGCTGCTCCCTTGGACCGTGGTGCAACTCTTTGTCGCAGAGCGGAAGAAGGAGAAAAAACGTTGTCTTTCAGATTACACAATACAGGACTCAAATTGCATAAATTGCCATTGTAAATGTAAATGTAAATGTAAATATAGATGTAAATTTAAATGTAAATGTAACTCGGTGAACCTTTTAAAGGGTGTGAAATTAAATTACTTGTGAATATTCGATTACCGTAATTGGCCAATCAGCAGTATTATAAACAAGTTGTTACGAAGATAAGATTTATATGGTGGAATTTTTGAATTCATCATTTGCGTTATTTTGTGTTTAATTACTATTTTTTATTGTAAAACTAATAAAAAAAACATTATATTAGGAATTGGTTTTAAGACAGACGCAATATGGCCACGCCGAAGTCCGGACACATTACTATTGTATTTTTGATGATACTTTTGAATCCCAAAAAAATAACAAAGAAGATTAGTGTTTAAACTAATAGGAATTAAAAAGGCAGAGCAGGCCCCGGCGCCCGTGCACCGCCCGTGCACCGCCCGTGCACCGCCCGTGCACCGCCCGTGCACCGCCCGTGCACCGCCCGGGCCGGGTGAGGAGCAGATTAAGTACGTGTCACATGGCAATATCACGGCAACGATGCATTTCATTTTATCACGTATATATTTATTTAGTAAATGTTTACCCTGAAATATGAGTAAGTACATAAGTATGTATAGTTTAGAACAGCCTACATAAGCGCTAAGGTGACGTAAGAGAAGGAATGAAGGTATTAAAATCGTTTACATCAGTTACTCCTAGGACTCAAAGCGTACTCCAGGTGCACTAATAAAATCATAATGATGTTTATAGAAGGCACGACATATCAATGAAGGACGGCTGCAGGACCCACACCTCGCGCTGCCAGCCTGCACCATCAACTATTTGACGACACCTCACTTGTAATGATAAATAATATCTGAGACGCACTTCCATCTTACCGAGAGAGTGGTTTTCACACGTGGGTATTATGGCGCACTTAATTAGAACTAGCCACCGGACTGAGCCGACTTGAGATTTGAAAAGTTAACAGTGTAACAGACTAAGCAATGTACTATACCAATGTTAATGACGTCATAGCCTCCCCGAGCCTCGTGACGTCACACACTTCGTTAAACCGTGAACCGTAAAACTCCAAACGCCATAACCGACCGCAATGTTGCAGTTAACCGCCGCACGCGTCCGAGACCACCTCCTATTGATTTTTAAAACTCTATAAATCGGTTATTAAAGCCGACCGCATCTTCGCGTGTTTACGTCGGACGTCGGCCGTCGTACGTATCTTTGGTCTTACCTATTTAGTGCGTCTGCTCGGTTAAATAGTTACCATTTTTAATATCCTCCGCATCCGGCTCGCGTGCTAGGGTTTATATTTGATTGGATTTACGACTGTTTTCATTGCGGGCACTGTTTAATATAAATATCTAAGACGGCTTCCTGTTGGTTGATTTGAGTGAAATATGTAAGAAACAATGGCGACAAGTCCGAACCGAAGCTACCCGAGAAGACACCCGACGTCAGGAACAAATTTATATTTAGCATGGAAGCATAATGGAATTAAAAATAAAATTCACATCTTAGATAGACCTAAATATTTATGAAGAATTATAAAATATTAAAAACAAGTTAAACATATAGAAGTAATAAATAAACAGAATGCAACTTGTAGCAGATATTATGTAGTTGGTGATCGGTAGCAGCGAGCCGGAGTCGAGCGCACGACACTTCAGACTTCTTTCTTTTATTACATACAAGCGGTTCATTTCTTTTGTATCGGAGGGATTCTGTGTGACTGGCTGTGTGACTGGCTGTGGGACTGGCTGTGCGGTGGAGAGAATTGAACAAAATGAAATGGTCAATAAACTTAAGGGGTTTTCTTGATAAGTTGTTTTTAATTAATCTCCCGCTGGTTAAGAGCCCCCACTAATGTTAAGTGTCTTAGATTGAGGAGGACAATGTATAGTCTTATTATGCCCTGAATTGAGGAAATAGCGATGATATTTAACATGTAAATAAATATAAATTAAAAGTTATTAATAGAATCGTGAGTGTGTTGGTGTGTAGGTATTAGATCCACAATATAAACACTGATAAAACAAAATATACCACTAGTATGTACTTATAAAATAATTATAATAAATAGAAACAGATTCCTTGACACAATGTATCAAATATGGTAATAGGTAATTAATTTGATTATAAAATACTTAGCTTAAAAAGCACGAATTATGTTAATACGCGAGTGCGTTTACACCCGAGTGTCGAGGTGGAGATATTTGTCAGACACGACAGTTGGGAAAGAATTATTACATTGCATCCATAGATAATTTACCTATCGAATGGAAGTTTAATAATTTGTCTGAAGATAATTCAATGTTAGGGGGCGCTTCTCACGCAGACTTGACTTGTTTGGAGGAAATGTATATTAAATATGTACATGTGCCAGCGCGCCGTGTGCTCGTGTGCTCGTGTGCTCGTGTGTTCGTGTGCTCGTGTGCTCGTGTGCCCACCGGGTTATTATTTAACGCAGCGCTTTCCTCAACAAATGACAAAAACGTTAACGACGTACTTGTATTTTTATTACAAAACATTGTGGATCGTTAAAAGGAATTCGAGAATGAAATAAAGTTGCCGATAAACAGTTCTTTCCATCTCAATTCACTGTTATTTAATTTAAAATCTTAAGCACTGTAATGTTGTGGTCAGCCCTCTCCGATATCAAACAATAATATGGTAATATTGTATTGAACTAATTACACGTACGTCGTCAACAGATTAAATATTTACCGATGTTAGTAATATTTAATAAGCGGACTGTCGTTGTTGTAATGGTATCGTACAAGTCTGCCGCTCCTGAGGGCGCAGGTTAGATACTGACGGTTAGTGCGTCTCGTGGACGGGTGCTATTACAAAGGAACTAATAAAAATAAAAATCAACAATTCAGGAAACTTGAGCTTTACTGTATGATACTTTTATATTTTGTATGAGTAAAATTAAATTTATTGCGAATAATCTGCACTTTTTCCACAATTATTATCATATTATTTTATTATTACGAAAATAACTTAGTACTATATTATTTATAAGAATAAAATTATAACTATATTTGTAAATGATATTATTTTGATGATCACCGCAGTCTGTAAGCACTGGGACACATGTCCCACGAGCGGTACGAGCGGTGCCGCACCAGAGACACTCGAGTACCATCATCATCATATACTATATATTATTATGTTATTCAGTCAAATTAGAAAATTTATTAAATTGGTACAACAATAAATATTGTTTATTATATTGTTAATAACTTACTAAGTTGCAGTCATTTTGGAGGAATTATTATTTGGTTCGTTCGATGAAGTGTGACTGTATTTTCAGAAAAAAAAGCTACTTATATTTGTATTTGGAGCATTCGGTTTTCTGTCTTACAATTATTACCATTACTATTGAATGAGACGAACATGAGTAAACAACACCTACCTGCGAGTGCGTTATCATCGTTCCTCTCGGTCGTCGAGACATCAGTGAAGCGGAAAAAACGAAAATAATAGACAAAACAAAATAAATAACTAAAATTATACTCGTTGAATCCTATCACAAGGGTTCTTTGGCATTATTCACAATCCAGTTTATAGTCACAAAAATAAAAACACGCACATAATAAAGAAAATAATAGAGAATATTCCCAACACAAGTGAATAGTTCGTGTATATCGCGATCGTGTTCGAGGAGGACGGCGACGCGTCCGTCCGCAGCGCGCGTTCGACACACAATGCTACAGATCGAAGCGCCGCGACAATACGCGCGCGCTACAATGACCGCCGCCCCGCGCCGCGTGACAAGGACGCACCGACCCAGTGTCACTGCCCTACGAACAATGCCGTCCTTCCACCGCCTTACACGGAAACCACGGATTCATCACACCGCTCGGTCACCATTTAATTAAACTGCACATTATTTAGGACGTCTTAGATAAAACTTCAGTACGTCTTCTATTAAGAAGTCGACTCGAAATCAATTGTCTATGCGAAATAACGGCGCGGTGTCTGTACAAAAGCGTAAGGCCGTCCTGTTCTAGCGGGCGGCGGTGTGTGCGTACCGACGCGCTCTCGCTCGCTCCCGCGACGGGTATGTCGCATAGGAGACGCTCCATCTCGCTCTGAGCCCCGCCCCTCGGCGCGTCGCAGTGTGCAGGTAGCGCGGTGTGCGTGGCGGTGAACAGCCGGGTATTGTGGAAGCGGTTCGCACACCACAATAACAGTCAGGTGGGAGTGCGCCTTCACGAGGGCGTTTAAAAAGTCGATACAATCGCTCTTACATTTGTATTTGTGAAGAAAATTTTCTTTATTTCGACAGTCGGGTGAGGCTGGGCGTGTTGGCATTGTGTGGCGAGGCGTGGTCGCGAGAAGACGCTCTATTGTGGAGAGGCGAGAGGCGAGAAGGCGCGATTGGCGCGGTCTATTGTTGTCCACACAACGGACTTTCCCATCGGAGCGACGCTCAATGAAATACGATGCGACTCACGAATATTTTTAGCCACGGTCGCTTCCAGACAATGTATTTGCATATCATTCATAAAAAACGCGCATTATCCTCGAGTCTTTCACGGCCCGAACTGGTTCCGAATATTTTGATATTGCAGCCGACAAAACGATTTAAAAATAAACGAACGAAATACGTTTAACTCTCGCGTCTTAAGAGAAATGTAATCTTGAAGCCTCTCCTCCAATGTGAAAATAAGCTCTAATTAACACGAGGACCGGGCGGTAACCTCAAAATGTCAAATGGTCGTTAGTGTCAAAAATAGAATTACCTACCAGCGTAACTCAGCTGATATCGGCGTCCTTAAAATAGCAGAGGCAAAAAATATTAAACAAATAAAGTATACATGGAATTGTACGTTTATAATAATATAAATAACATCGGATGATCGCAACTAGATATACGAATCCTATTTAAAATCCATTTGAAGAAGAATTTCACATTTAGTAATTTCAAATACAACAGAACATCTTGTAAGCACAATGTGACCCACATAGGTAGCGCAGGCGTGCCCCCCTCCCTCCCCGGAGGGGGAACACCCCGAGGTTGAATAGCTAGTGTTAGACGCTGGTTCCATCTTTGTTTTAGGACCTTTTTGAATTATATTTACAACTGACATTACTATGTAATATTTCTGAAGTATGGTTCGATTAATTAATTTAATGAATTGTAGAGATACCCTCATAATTCAAATAAAAAATCAGTAGAGCAAAAGTTTTCGCTTTACCTATTAAATAAATGACAAACTTATTCAAAATAATCCTCCATAGGGAGAGGGGAGGGGGCAATTACTTGATTGGTTTTTGTTGTTTCAATAACTTGAGATCCAAAGCTCCCGCAAGTTTCCTGTTCCGTAAGATTACGTTATCTTCAATGACATGCTTTTGATATTCGTTTGTTTGATCTAATTAATATTATTTTATTTTTAAACCTCTTAAAGCTTAAAGTAGCCTCTAGTTGCACGGCTCCAAAAGGTAAGCTGACTCACACATCGGCGACAAAAGGTGTCCATCTTAACTTGTATTAATTTACTATTTATACACCGACCGTTGGTTGATATGATGAATGGACATAGGACATAGGACATGCCTTATGTAGATACATATTCTAGTCGGTAGGTAACTTGCAGCAGACCCACAAACATCCCGACATCATAGTTAATTTCTCATTTTCGTCCCAGCACCAAGCACAATATGACCACGGACCCTTCACTTACCTTCAAAGTTATTTTATTTTGATGTTATCTTGTGAACTTCGGTACGATTCCGGTGACTAATACACACAAACACACACACACACACACACACACACACTGTCATATTGATATTAATATTATGTGTGGGTATTTTATTATTAAGTTTTTAGTAGTTTCATAAGATGGTGGTCAATTTGAGGCGCAGTTTGTGATCCCTAAAAATTGATTAATTTTCTAATTATATTTTATTTAAAAAATTTTTGATGTTTTTTGTAAATGTAATACTTCATATTGTTAATTAGTTTGAATTACATCTGTGAATCGTAATAAGTTTCTCGGTAATTATGTAACTAACCTACTCCAAAGCGAAGATTAAAAAGCTTTCTAAAATAGAATTAAAAATGCCGTACATCTCAGTAATAATCACCTTTCGTTTCCCAAAAAATACTCCGAATACGCAAATGGAGCCATTAGAGCTAATCATGACTACCGCGCGGCGATGCTCGGTGCGGCTCCGCTCAGCCCGCGGACGGCTCACTTACTTACTTTTAACGACGCTTTTACAGAAAAAATGAAACCATTTACACCACTTAGAAGACGAACTCCACGTTTGATCACTCCACTCCTGCACGTGGTGCGCTCCGGTTATTTACACTGAGTGGGCGATTTTTTTCATTTAACTCAATTTATTGTTGTCTGAGATTTAAATGTATTTATTTGACCGAGCGTTTTACATTTGTGACTACCGGCTTTTAAGGATTTTTTTAATTTGTTGCGATATAAATATATATTTTTTATTCAAATACAAAACCGGTAGCCACGGTTTGAGCAATTTTGGAGGTTTTCTCCATCTTGGGCACTGTGTCTCTGGGCGGCTCGTGACGCAGACAATGGGGCATTGTGCGGGGGGCGTGGCCCATTGTGCCCCTCGGCCAATCGCGTCGCCGCATTCAACAATAGCGCACCGAATTGGAATGCCTCGTCGACTCTATTGTCGGATTGGTGTGGTTTGTTTCAAATTTAGAATAGCTTTGAAATAGGAACATGCAGTGCTCACCGAGCACTGATTAGTTGACAGTTCGGTAGTTCGTCGTACCTGCGGTGCTTGTGTTGCACCTACTTATAGTAAATATTGACTACAGTTATATACATTTAACTATTCAGATGTATTATCATAGGACGCTTAAGGTTGCTTTCAGTTTAATGGATCACAAAATATTTTCCATATTAAGCGAATAATAACTATTAAAATGTATTAACGTCATTTAGGAGGAAGAGTCGAGAGGTACTAGGTATGAACTAGGCAAGTGCCAGCTATAATAAACCAGACCCTCTATAGCTTATTATTTTAACTTATCTTTAGTTATTTATAATCAATATAAAATAACTAATAAAATGAATTTAAACGATACAACTAGTGTTCATTGCTCTCGGTACTCTTCAGCGGACATTGGTTTATATAGATAATATAAAATCTCATAATTTGATCTATTAGAGATAAATCAGTTCAATTTTATAATGGATGTGCAAACTACGGACCCCTGGGTGTGGGTGCATGTGCACGTGCATGTGGGCTGCTGTCGTCGATTATATCCCTGGCACAAATGATACAATAACAAAATAAATATCAAATTTAAACGAATGGAAAAAAATAGTAAAACAGTAAATTAAAAAGATGTGTTAAACCAATTGTTGTAGCGAGCGTACCCTTTGGGCGCTCATTACGGAGCGTATCTGAGACCGGATGTTGGGGACAGGTGTCGCTGACTGTCCGGCGCGTCCGTGTGTGTGCGCGTCCGCGTGTCCGCGTGTCCGCGTGCGTGCGTCTGAACGCCGCAATATCAACCTTATCACATTGTAATAGGACAATCGAAGCGCATATCACAAATAGCCTTTATTGCCCGGTACTAAGATTTATGTGATTGTAATTAGGTTTGTACGGTTAAATCTTGTTTCCGTATTTTCTGTTTTACGTATTATGATTTGTTTACGTTTTTGTATTATTAGGAATTGTAAATGATTTTCATGTTTTAAATAGCTTAAATTATTTTGATACATAAATCTTACTAATGTCAGTTAATACGAAATGTAACAAAAAATATGCTGTTGGTGCAAAGATATACATTATTCAACATTCTAGATGCATCTAGAATCTTCTGGTGGCAGCCACCCACATTGGAACGCTTTATTATGTAGCTTTGATTTGCTTTCAAATAGATACACTGGCACAACCCCCCTCCCCCCCAACATAATGCACTATCAGGGGTCTTTTATAAATGGACAATGTGTCACATTAAACCGTAACACCAGCCTCACTATGCACACGCTGTCACTCTACCCCTGTAATAATAAGGTTCCTTTTCGCTTATCGACGATTGTGTTAAGGTTGTTTGCAAGTTGGTAGTGAAGATATGTGTCTCCTTGGGCGTCTCCCCACCCAACCCCCCCGTCTTGGAAATGCTCAGTTTCGCTTCTATAGACATTTTGTTTGTCCCTTATTCTCGGTTTGAAGCTTTGGTTCGGAGATAGGTCTTTTATGAAATACTTACAAAAGATCTTTTGATGTTTTTTCTTTATTCAGAGCGTTTTATTTAAGGAGCTGCTCTTATTAGAAACTCTTATTGTGTAATACACGTCCATGGTTCGCAATTATTATCTTAGGCTTTTAAAATAACGTTAACTACAATAAACAAACTAAATATGACTTAGAGGTATAACTACATTGGAACTATAAGTAGGTGTGTCTTTGTATAACAAGTTGTATAGGTACCGGTAGGTTTAAACACGAGCTTAAATAAAAAGACAAAAATAACAGAACACAGGGAGGGGGAGATAAGAGTGAGAAGTGGAAGGAAGAGCAGTTCTTTGTATCACAGCGCCGGGAGGGTCGGCGGAATAATAATAAATTATACATATTTAATTTGTATGTTTACAACAACGTCGGGTTCGCATCCAATAAAACACAGCATCAGACGCACAGCTACTAACACGCGTCATGATACACGAACATTTAAAAGCTCCCAGATTTATTAAATAATAAAACAGTTTTATAGCCGTTCACGTTCAGTTTTAACCCGCGATATGTCACAGACTAACGCCGCCCCGCGGACTTTGTCACTCCGCTCAAGTAATGTGTTCATCATTAAGGAAACATATTTATATAGAATAACTCGTTTATGTCCGTTTTGAACGATTGAATAGGAGGTACCCGCCGCCGTCGAGACTAACACTGCTTATTATTACGTTAAATAATAATAATACATAGTATTCTTATAACATCTATCACATCTCCCACAAAATAATGTATTTGTTTGCTGCCCGTACCTCAAAGACGAGAGCGTGCGCTCGGGGACGAGAAATTAAGAGACACTTTGTAACGAGTCGCTCACGTAATATAATGGAGGATACACCCATGCACTTGTGATACTCCTTATTTAGTAGCAAATATACAAATACCTATAGGGATGCTTAGTAATATCTCGGTATCGGTAAAAAAGGTCAGTGTAGTCAGTCCGTAACGTAACGTAACGTCCGTAAAGTAACCTACCACCGGCTCGGAATGGTACTCTTTTGAGAAGAGCCGGCCGGAAACTCAACAGTCGCTCTTTTCAAAAGAAATATAACAATCTTAGGCGATGTACATTATAATATAAATCCTGCAAATGATTCAACAACTTAAGTTCCACATATATCGAACCCGGTCTCTTATCGACGGGTGGTGGGGAACACAAACCACTGCGCCGCCGAGGACGACCAGGAAATAGAATAAACGATAATTTATGTTAAACATATTTTAAGAATTTGTATTTCGAATCCATTTATCTTCATTATTATTATTATCTTTGATTTTTATTTGAACACTAGATGTATTTTCAAAACTGAAAGTAGCCCAAGTTAATCCCTGTAACATGAGCTATCCAACCGTGAAGGTCCCGTTGAAATAGGTCCAGCCGTTTCAGAGATTAGACGGAACAGATTTTTTTATGTATGTTCCGTGAATACTTTCATATGCCTGTAGTGAAAACTGTTAATTTCAATTACAAATAAACGCTTAAATTTTATTTATACGTATAGATCAATTTTGTGTATTTTATAAAAAAATATATATTGAATATAAGTAAAGAGTGTGCGAAATACCCTCTCGTCCAGCAGCCTTCTTGTCTTAGTCTTAACGTCTCACGAGTCAATCTCTCAGCATTAACGTCTTCATCACTATTAATACAGACCGCGAGCCCCGACTGCGGCCGTGACAGAGGCATCCGTTTTATGTCTGACTTATGGCAAACAAAGTCAATTGTCTCAGCTAAATCCGCTCCGAAAATAAGTAAAAAACTACATAAGATTCGCTTGCACCGAAAGCTTTAATATTATATTACATTATAGCGAGTCAACTGCGGATTAGGGAGGTAGGTACTCACTTGTGCAATATGAACCAAGAAATTTTTTTTATTTATTAGACGGTTTTTAAAAAAAAGTGAAGGTGGGTCCGACAGCAGCCCGAACGAAGAAGAACAATTTAGAAAAACAGATTGAATCGCACCTAAATTATTTATCATTAGAGAAAAAATACAAATTTCGTATTTAATAAAATTCATTATCATAAAAAGTTTGAAAATAAAATCTTAGCTTCACAGATGCACGAACTCAATGAAGCACTAAAACAGGGTTAAGTTCAAGGAGAGACAAGTGACTTTCTTAGTTAACAAGTGACACTTGAGTTATTTCTGTTCAGTTTGTCTTTTTGTCATCACGTGATTGCTGTCTCGTGCGCTGCTGTACGCGGAGGAGCTCGAATGCAAATATTATTTGTTGTCTTGTTTTATTATTGTGTTAACTCAATCTGATAAGTTAAAACAATAATCTGTTTTTATGAATGTTATTTGGCGACAAGTGTGGTGTTATTTAAACCATGTGCATTAATTGTAAATGTATATTTAACTGGAGGTACACAGGAGTACACGAACAGACGAGATCCTAACGTCTTCAAACATTAGTTAGGTTACCTTAGGTTGTATATACATTACGAAGATAAATAGTTAATGTATTTATGATTTCCGGTAGAGGAATGGTTAATACACAATACAATGTAAATGACGAAATGGTAATGAGTACACAATAAGTAAGTGCGTCATCTCGATGCAGATACACTTTAACATTTGGCACTAGTGGCAATAAATAAATTAAACGTGTAGTATGGTGTGGTCACCTGGGCGCGGGCGGGGCGGCGGGATATTGTTAGTCTCTTGGCTCGGCGGCGCGCGGGGGCTGCCAAGCGCGGCTTCCGCTTATTATTGCACGACACAGAGATGCTTTGTTTAAACTCTACACATAGGTTGTTGTGAATTGGCACGACGTGCTTTTTTAATGGAATAATTAATCTATTTACTGTTTTACGGCCATCATTTTTATTGTGGATTTGTTCGTAATAAACCACTTATAGGACATGAAGATAAACAAACACACATTTATATTAATATTATTTTATAATATTCCATTTTTTTATTTTGTCGTCACAATATTTTAAATTCAAAAGTCAAACCAACAATAAACCAATATTTGTGATTCAAACTTTTCATTGACTGATAGGATTGTAGTTAATAATTCGTGTAATTAATAATAATATCTTCCGTAAGCCGTATCGTAACTTTGGATTAGTGCATCCTGTTAAAGTGGTTCAGGAAATAACTCGACGTATAAACATACAACACCCAGTGCATATAAAATGGCACCAACGCCCAACCCCCGCAGACCGCACTACAGTATTATCGACGTGCACATAATGGTTATGAGTTATTGTGATCTATTCCGAGCGTCAAGAATGGTTTGTTCTGTTGGTTGGTTTGTGGTCGGCCGGAGCGACGCGCTGCGGGGCGAGACGCGCTGCGGGGCGGCACGCGCCCGACTGTGCGTTTGCTTTCTTCAAATATTGCTATTACGATTACGTACGAAGCTTCCTAATTAATCACATTTATATATATTAGTATATGAAATCCTCTGTTTAGTTTAATAATTAAATCGAACTGGTAATAAGACACAGTTCGCCTAACAGTGCAGGTCATTAGTCTTAAGTCAGTTGCTCCATCTTCGTAAATGAATAAATGATTTACCGGCGCCGCTTGACAGGGTATTGTTTGCGGAGGTATTAATAAACGTGTACCGACGTACTTATAAATGGCTGACATTAGCGATATTTGAACACACAAACTCACGGATGACCCTAAATAATATATTTCATCGCAAAACAAAATTACCAAGAATACTAAATAATTGAGACCAAACAAATGAAAGGCAATGAAGAATGATCCACGGCCGCGCATTAACACCCGATCCCTCAACTCCAACTTAAATTACACACATCTCTCAAGAACAATAATATTTTTCCATCGGATTGTCATCGCTTGGCGTCACTTCGCGGCGCGTGTTTTACGCAAAATGTTCGTTTCCGTTCCTCCGCGCGCCAATCACCGCGTCCGGTTTATTTTTTGTCTTTAATGCAATATTTTATTTGATTTACGGCTGTCTTCGGTATCATAATCTAGTTGGTTTGTTATCTCTGCTGCTTATGGCAGTGAAATATTAATAATTATATTTAACTGTATCCCAATCTCACGACTCTGCGTGTAACGCTACCAGTGCGTGTCTCTCTACAATAACAGCAACTTGTTGACGGCCATTGAGCTCCTATCAGTCGTTTACGAGACAAATGTTTGCACACCGCCCTTATTATTTGGGGTTACATTGTTGATAGGGTTGTCTATTTGGAGTTTATTTAAATAATAAATATATATGTTTTACAAGTACTAATTAATTTAGTTATAATATAATATAATATAATTCTATCTTTTATAATAAAGAACAAAAATAAACATAGTAATCTATGAAGTTATATTCAAGTACATTAAGTTTAAAAGGAGTATACATTTTGTTAAGAGAGTAAAAAAGAGCATAAGGTATAAAAATAATATAGTTCGTTATTAAATAAGATAAGCAAGCGACGGCCCTAGTCAAACAAAGGGGTCGCGGTAACAAGTGGACCTGTTGCTCCGACTATGGGTTTTGTCAATGCGATGGTCTTTACGACGCGTCACCGGAGTGAGGTGCAGATCATTTAAATTCCCGATTAATACACAGACAGAACTGGGCCTTATTTGATTCCTGGCGATACACATATCTATGAATACTTACATTGGTAACTGAAATGCTGAGCTGTGAATGAATGAAGCGGTCAGTGCATTGTATTTATTACCTGTAAAAGAATGTTGTTATATCAATGTTAATGTCTGTGATATATACAAACGTAATAATTTTGATTCTCCCTAATGCAGATTCTTATAGTCAATCACGTGAAAGTACAAAAAGACATCTCGTACTTTTATAATGAATGAAATTGAAAAGCTTCAAACATTTCAATTATAAAATGTTACTCGAAAATCCTCATAAATAACTCATAATCCCAGCGCCATTGTAGCGTTTAGTATTAACATTTTTCATGTAACGATACCTTTCCACGCAAAACTGACATCCATTACCGTGTTCATACCATGGCACGTTCAGAATGAATATCAAAACCAGCGATGCGATTAAAACAAACATTACATTGTGGTTGCGCAATATTGAAAGAGCTCTCTCAGTACCGGGTCAGACAAAGTACGGTCGGTAATCCGTGTATTGTTACGAAAATTCAATTTAAAATGTATACAGTTCGCGGACAAAGCTTGATTGATTACTCCTTAAAATGTAATACCATTCAGACTGAAAACTGGCAATTGTGACTCCGGACTTGGACACGAGTAAGACATACCTATTGAGGGAGTCATCAATGTTTATTATGGAACAGTTTAGTTTGCTACATCACATAGTTTCTACGCTTCATTGTATGATAGTCAGATTTAGTAAGCTTCCTATCGTATACGAGGGCTAAATAATGTTCGAGTCAGACTTAGTGTGTTATAAATCGCTTAAGAATCGAAAGTGGATTAAATTTTTTTTTAATAAAATCACCGTCACAAGAGACTATGGAAATGTTAACAGATCAATATAAAAAAATAATATCGTATTTTTTTTATCTCTTTGAAGTAGAATAATAAAATTCTTAATCATAGGAAAAAAACATTTATAATAAATAAAAATTTAAATGATATTGCATCGTAATTAATTGGTAGGAATTTGCATTTTGAATATTAATGCTCGGTGTTCTATCTGTTCCCGAAAGTGATTTAATATTATTAATGGCGTACATAATATCGTATTTAAATATCATTTTTCTTTAATTTAACTGTTCTTAACCGTTAAGAGTCGACAGCGAGGATACGATTAATTAAAAAACATTTCTTCATCAATTAAACCGTTCAATGAGCCTTTATTTTTACTCGATTTGCCAAAAACTTCCTGTGGACAATTGCCAAGAGTAAAGTCAAGATAATCCTCTGCCTCCTTCTCACCCGTGTAACATTGATATATCCATCTCGTTCGCCGGCGAGCATTCTCTGAATGAAATGTCCTTTTGGTCTCTCTGCATACCGCTGACTCCGAGCCAAGTAGTGACCGCATGTGAAGTGAAGTCGAATGAGATTTGATGTCATTATTCTCGGGTCAAAATAAACAATTGAGTTGAAATATGCTTTGGTAATACATTTAACAATTACCTACTGATATCATTATGATAACAATACAACAACACAGACACAGACCCGCCGGGTGTGCTGTGCTGTGCGTCGTCACGTCTGTGGTATCCGAGATTCAATCCGATCCAATCCAATGTCCGAGAACTTATGTGCGGTGTATTTGTGGATCAACATCAATGAAACTTCTCTCCACGCGAGTGTTCACAGAAACAACACAATAGAGCACCTCCTCCTCCTCCTCCTCCTCCTCCTCCTCCTCCTCCATGTCTCAGTGGCGGGGTGCGAGATATAAAATTATAAAAATTTTACATATTTTTCTTGAAATTCACAAAACTCTACTTAGAGTACCGACGTGACCGCGGTTCTCGTTAATCGTAATTCATTTTTAATGTAGAGTCAAATAAATTTAGTTGTTTATATGCATTCGTCTATTTCTGTAAATGTTGTGGCACGACGTAACTGGCGTATTGGTTTATGTTTAATAAACGTCTCTACATAATATACGACTCTACGGCTAATGAATTGTAACACCTTCTGTGTAATTACAACCTGATAATAGTAAGGTCATTATTGTTAAGGCTCTCCAACATATAGAGAGTGATTGATAAGAGGTGGGTATGGGTATGGGTGGTATTACAGCACAGTGCAGCAGAAAGTAAAGTTACTTTATTCAGAACGGAGCGTCTCAAACAAGCCAATGGATTACCAAAAAACAGTATTTTTTTTAAACAAAATACTTATTTTTTATAACATAATATATTTTGAGATTATAATATACATGCTGCCGTTAAGTTATTTTGATAAGTGGAATGGGTAGAGCTCAGGACATGCGTGTACAGGGTGTACAGGGTGTACAGGGTGTACAGGGTGTGCAGGCAGAGCGTGGGCCGATACAACTCAGTGCAGTCCTCTGTCGCCACGTGTTGCGAATATCGACTCTTCATTTAGTGAATTTCTTTTAAAAAACATTACATTTATATCACCGCCTCCGCAGCGAGCGGAGAGCGTATCGTGTATTTGCAATTACAAATAAACAGAATAATTTCTTGGCTTTAAAATATTGTTTTTGTTTCTTTTTAATATAATTTGGAATGCTTATTCTCCTCAAATATTAACGCACATTATCCTAAGAGGAACCCTTTCCCCAAAATATATAAAATATATAAAAACCCCCGGGAGTATCTGCAAAGCAAGTACTAAAATATTATGGACGCATAAAGTGTACAATGCGGGCACTCGCTTCGATTATTTCCCGTGTTTGTCTATGTTTTATAGCGGTGCGCTCACGTTTATAGCTTTTCGATATTATTTCGCGTTTTTTTATGCAATTGGCTACCGGCCCTCCTCGGACAGAGTAGCGTGGATGCGACTATGTTGTGTGGTTTATATAATATATGATTAAATACTTAATTGTAAGAAGTAAATGTTCCCTTCGAAGAGAAGTTTACCGACTTGGTTAGAATAGTGAGGAGTACATGTCACTTTTTTAATAAACCTGAATTGAAAAACTTATAAACAGGACTCGAACCTGCGACTTATGACTACCGTGCTGGGCGCGGTCGGTCCTGGCTTTAAAATATAAATAAGCTAAGACAATTTAACATACTCATAGATCATTTCAAACAGATGTATATCTTCTTAGTATTTTAAGGCCATTCAAAAAGAAAGCAAATATTTATCAACCTTAACCGTTTAAATATAAATGTAAAGAATCTATTTTTATAAATGAAATATTATTTTTTAATAATTATAATTTTGACAACATTACATAAAACATACTACCGGTGACCGCGTCCATACAAATCGTTCAAGAGCCAGTGTCCTCTTCACAATACCACTTCAAGCTATCGGGCATTTGAAAAAAAAGTTAAAATCATCCCCACAGACTCGTAAAGCAACCCGACTGCGTCCGTCCAATTAAATATGGATGTGCTCGACCACTCTCATTACGCCGGAATTCACTATAACCCAGTATTTGGTTTATTTATACCGATTGTCGATATATTATTTAGAGCTTTTGGAGAGTTGTGAGTTGTTGTACAATGTTGAGTTCGGTCGAACGAACCAAAACGCTCTCGATACTTATGTTATACTTCTAAAGTACAAATGCTAATATTAATATGCATACCAGTACGTAATTAAAGAAGGCTTTTCAAATATAAGCAGTGGTTCCGAAACATCAATTAGTACATCCTTTGTTGGATTAATTAAAACTATACTTTGACGCGCCAAGTGCTGCATCTTAACAATTCGCAAGCTGACACCCTTATATGACACTTATTATTTCTTATATACCATCTACGCTGTAAAGTAGCTGGTATTTACATAAACACCCCTAATATCTGAGCTATAGAGTCGAAGATGTTGAATTGGACGGTAAAATGAATGTTGTACAAGTACACAGGGGTGTCATAATTGCGGAGAAACAAAGTAGACTCATAGTATTGTAGGCGCCGCGCACCGCGCCCAGTGCACCGCGCCCAGTGCACAGTGCACAGTGCACACTCTCTTAAACACTGGAGTCGCAGCGACTGTGCTTTGTCACCGTAATTATAGCTTTCAATACATCTTAAAAGAGGCATTAATGAGGTTCTTTATTGATATGTTTGACTACAACACACACACACAACGGGGACACTTCACACTGACTAATAATATATTTTGTCATTTGCACTTTTATTGAAATAATAATAAAGTATTTATTTTAATTAGGTGCGGGGTGCGCCTCGTTTGTGGTGTACGTACACGCTACACACTACACGGCCTAAAGATAGGTATTGTATACTGAATAAAGATACTTTTGTTTTACATTTCTTTTATTTTCTTATAAATATAAATAGAAAAGAAACTAAAGAAAATAAGAACTTTTGAAATAACGTTTTTGTCACTTGGAAGAAAAAGATAATGACAAAAAATAATTATAAATAATTACCGATATCTTTTGAAATTATTATTGCAATAACATATTGTAATGTTACTTGTATAGCACATATATATATATATATATATATATATAAAAGGTAGGTAGTAAGTATAAACAGACAAACACAATAAGAATTAATTAGACGGAATGACTCGCGAAATACAAGCGGTAGCTGGTTTGTAAAAAGTTTGTTAATAGGTTAAGTTAAGGTTACGGAATAACAACGGGCGAGGGGAGTAACTCATTACTCGTACTTACTTACTCATTACTCTGAATATACGACTCACATACGACTCACTGAGAAAGGAAAAGGAAAGTTCAATCGTAAGTGTATGTGAAGTATTTATTTATTTGATGAATTGTTTTGAAAATGATTGTTAAATTATCTGTAATTATATGTACTTTTTAAATATAACATTTGTTAAACATAAAAAGTATATAAAATGTTACCTATTATGTTATGATCTTACTCTCCCCGGTCTGCGGCGGCGGAGCGCGGTCACGTGAGGTACAATCAATAAGAGCAACCTTTATCAGGAGAAGAGATAAAAAGTACGCCAAAACAATCGTAACGAGGCAATGACTCGCCGAACTCGAAATTGACTTTAAAGGTTATTTTCGTTTGAAACGATTAACCCTTTTGTGTCTCGCTTGATTAATGAAACGATAAATATCTGTCGAATAAAAAGCACCCTAATTGATTTTTTATTATCGATGCGTTTTAAATGTCTTCGACTTAACGATAAAATAGTTTCACTAAATTCTTACATACTTCATAACGTATTGAAAGTTTTATATTACTGTAAATATTAAAACATCGTGTGACGGCAAGTATCCGTCCTAGGAGCGCTTCACACTTGAAACGGAAGCGCATAATTAAAGAATATTAATAAGATTATTGTTACGAAATTACATTTACCGAATTAGTCATTTGACAAGTAAGATATATATAGGCCAATTATATCCTTTCTCGGTAAAAATATAAGTTGAAGAGAGTGTTTTGTTTGAAGAGACTTAAAAACGTCCAAGTACTTTATTGACACAATAAAGTCTGCGGCACGTTATTGGTACTTGGGCGTGCTCGGGGCTCGGGGCTCGGGCCGCTGATTTACACTTCACAGGGCTCTGTGGGCTGTGTTGCCTTTTAGAACATTGTTGCATCTAATAATGATGATAATTGTATCATCATTTCATATTTATAAACCACTTCTGGATATTGATAACGAAGGTTTGAATTGACCAAAATATTTTTCTTGTTTTTTTCTTAATCAGTTTTTGTAGTAAATATATTTAGGTCTTTAGTATAAAGATACTTACTCGTACACCGAAGACAATAATAGAAAACAATTCAAACAAAGATCACAATAGTTTTGTTTAATTAAACGAACAATTTCACTTCAAGATTGACGCGGCTCCCGACGTCTGTTGGGGGTTAATTAGAAGCGGTCGCAAAATTTATGCTCTCCGTGACAATTGATTGCCAACGATTGGTCCAAACTTTGGCGTCTCATTACAAATATTGGTCCCAAATAATAACTTTGTTATATTATTATTTTCGTTTGCGTATTTTTTTAATAGTTCATATTTTAATTTATTATTCATACATTCGAGCATTTAACGCATAGCATTGCGTAGTCCGTACAATTAATTCCATTAACGGGGATCATGTGTGTAGCCCGTCACCGCCCGTCGCTTGACCCCAAGGAAGAACACGTCCTGAATAATTTATTATAATTATAACAAGGGACTCTAGAGTCCAGACCGTCACCGAGGGCCTAGAACTAAACATTCCGTTGTTTTTTAGGAAAGAGTTTATTGTTATTTTTGTTACTTTCATAAGGAGGTTCGGATATTTATTTTAGGTTGAAGCTGTCGATTTTTCCTCACCGATAGTGCGCAGGAGAATAAAACATTTTTAATCACATAGATTATTTAATATTGTTCCTTGGACGTCATTAGATAAGAATTAAATTTTCCTTCGATAAGCTGTTTCTTCTTCACGATATCAAATACAAAAATACCCACACGTAGTATCGGTGAATATTAAAGTGTTACTTTTTTGTTAATTTATTTGACATCATTAGTGTATTATTACATTTATTGTATTTATAACAAAAAATATTATAACATACCATTTTATTTTAAACAAAAAATAGTGATGATTAATATGAATATTACAATGTTAAAATTTATCATAATGGCGGTATTTAAAAATATGATTTAAAAAATATGCAGCGAAAGTCACGCGTAAAAAACATATTTCATCTTAAAAGCTTATTCTTAAATCCATCTGACACTGTGAATAAGTAGCGTCGACTGTTGTGTTTCTAAGACGCGCCAATAGGAGCGTATTTAATAGCTTGGAATAGCTTTTATATTCCGATCGGTTGTGGAGGACGCTGAGGAAAAGAAACAATTATTTTAAAGGTTTCTTATTTTGGTGCTTTTGGAAGGATCTGTTCTGATCTATATTAGTGAGGAGCATATATCCTGTATTAGAGTAACGAATGTACTAAGATTGCGATTATTTCTTCTAATTCAAATTCGTTAGGAGATATAAAGGTAAATGTAGTCCATTCACATTCATCTCGTGATATAATTTGTCGGTATTATTTTCCCTGTAGTTTGTGAGACCTTTGCTGACCTAATGCGAGAGCGCATTAATCGTTCCCTGACTTCAGATTGTCAGATTTGTTTGGGAGCTTCCTTCTTCCGGAACATCTGGATCATGATCGATGTTTTTTATAATATTATTGTTGATATTAATTATAAGACTACATTGTGCTTTTATGACCATCAATAATGTTGTGGTAACTTGGTATTACTGCCTGTGTTTAAAATATCGAGTATCTCCGATTCTAGAACTCCACCATGACTTTAATCTGAACGCCTATCTCTCTCTTCCAAGCTCAAGCTCAAGCTAAATATAGACATTCATATTTTCGGAAACGGAAAACAACAAATAACCGTTAAGTTTTATTAATTATGGAACAAAAGAGTTTTCATTATTAATTGTGTAGAACCGGTTATTTATGGAGGAACGTTAGTTTTGTCCCTCTCACCGGAATAGAATGCCACCCAGAGAGTATTTGACAATGTCTTTTGAGTATTATTTCATAGAATCATTAAACATTTGTCTTATACTTCTGATCGAAGTCTGTATAAATGTTGTTGAAATGTTAACATATGATTGAGGCCCGTCTTACGATTCTGATTCTCTTAAAATATGCATATTTTGTGTATAATTTTAAATAGCATTTGTCACAAATAATGAGATAATATTAATTAAATATTTCGTTTAGAAAATTAAAATATTACGAACAATAATGGCAACAATTAATCATTTTAAAGGTGGCGAGTGTGTCGGTGAGTAGAAATATAACACTAATAATAATTGATCGGGAAAGCGAAATGAAAAATGGACTCCGCGCTCGGGAACTATTTACAGCCTACGGTCCGTCAAATGTAATCTTCACGTTCTTTGACGATTATGATTATGAAGACAATTTGCTTATAATTTTACATGATATTGATATATTGTTTTATTTTTGGTATCTCCCACTCTGGGGCACTCTTCGATGTCTAATTACGGCACTCAGCACAGTGTTGCTCCGCTGAGGCGAGTAATCTTCATAGTAGTTTATCCGCGTCCTCGTCGTCTACTAAGCTACAATAGTACAATACGTAGTTATAACTTATATGTTATACTTAGACCGGCTCCTGTTATTCCAATTTAACATTGTTAGTTATTCTGTTGATCCTAATTATGTGAAGGTCATTTGGTACGTGCTCTTCGATATGTTGGAGCGTGTGTGTCGTCTGTATCTTGTGGTATCCAACCACCAACCAACACGCCGTGTCTAACAATGTTATTTTGTGTTTATAAATCCCGATAAAATCTTTATATCATCTTTCCGATGTAAATATGTAACAGCGTGAGTGATGTAAGCGCTACAAAGACCCATTCATAACAACCGCCGTCAATAATCCAAAACTAAATATAATATAAGTGATATGTTTGTACACATTAAACACTGTGCATACTGTGCCCGTGTCTGCTCGTTTGTACGACTTGTAAGTGCGTGTGAGTCCTGAAGACGCGCGCACTCGATCCGAGCGTGCCGTCAGCTGCTCGCTCCCATCAAACACTATCGCGATATCGTGAAAATCATATAAATAATCAACAGGAATATTAATATGATAATTAATTTAAATCAAATTCTAAACATTTGTTTCTGATTTCTTTTTTTAATTAATATATTTTGAAAAGTTTGTTTTATAAATTGAGATAAAAGATGAAATATGATTTATCATACTTTAAATAATTATCAATTTGTTAGTAATCATTAATGAGGTGGACAATGTAACAGACGGCGGTGAGCCCGCGAGGACGTCGTGAGCCTAATTAGTGCGGGCACGCGGGCACGCGGGCACGCGGTGCTGCTTCTAAAAATACTTAAAAACACTCTGTTACCATTTGTCACGGCACACCCTGTATTTATCACGATACCGTTCCGCATCTCTTACACAGGGTGCTACGGAGAGACGACTTGCATCTTACGTCAGAGTGACGCTCCGATAACGCAAACAAATAACAAATTTAAGTCTTTTTTTTATTAATACCCACGAAATTTATTCAAATGTCAGTATCTCACTCTGTGAGATGCAAGGGATGTCATTATCATACGTATGGATGATATTATATTTCCATTATCGAACGCACGCACTGACTCCTATTCGGGTGTTGAGAATGGTGAAGCAGTCCCACCCTGTATAGAGTTCGGTAGCCGTAGAAATAAACACGGTTAACATTCCTATAAACAAGACTGTTGCGGCTCCCCGGCTCTCGCGCCGTGATGGATGGTGATGCGCGCGACTATTAGTGCCGCTTTATGGAAAAAACCGAAAAATATTAAAAATGTGCATTTAATTACCGCCCCGTGTATACAACACCACTTGTTGGAGGGGAACATTTTATTAACGTTCTTTATTTGTGAGTAAAAGGTGTATTTTAATATTTAAATTAAAATTTTTAATAAGATCATTTGTTACACGCAATGTTTTATGTGCTGGCACGTGTTTGAAGTTAAATATCTCAAATAGAGTTAATAATTATCGCTGCAATTAGACATAATAGCGGAGTACAATTGTCGCACGACAAAATGGCGCGTGGGTGTGTGTTGTAATGGAATAAAATAATATAGTTAATTTATTGCACAGTCCGTCTTACCGGTTAGATTTATTGTTATGCGTTCCTTCGTGCGTTTAACATTTAATATAAACTTCGGTTTATATTACGTAGTTAATAGATAAGTGTAACATTGAGACCGGCGCCTTTAATAACAATCTCGGCTAACTAAATATTTAAAATATATACTTTAATAATTAACTATAAGTATAGCCCACTGTAGTTTTAAAACGAATATACTAACCAATAACTCAATTGAACTCACTGCGAAAGAAAATAATGGATAAAAACTCTATGAAAATGCCAGCGTCCGGAAGGATGAGCTATCGGTTATTTAATATATAGTTTAAATAGTTTTCTAACAATATCACATAAGTAAAGCTTTACATTAATAACAGTTTGTTATTTTATTTTGTTTTAACAAAAAATTTAATTACAAACTTGTGTCTAATGCTGGAGTGAGATTGTAATCATCTTAAAGTTTTTAGAAAAACTCAACTGCTGCTTATCTTTTTTATAAAATACTAAACTGTTGCTGCTGCTGCTGCTGCTGCTCAAGATGGCTAATATTTTTATATACAATCCTAATTGCTAACGCCTACTATTCATATTAAACACTATTTGACCCAAGTGGTAGTAGTCACAGTAGTAGTAGTAGGTGCGCGCGTCAGCGTCCCGCTGTTATGTTTGAAGTGTATTTCTCAACGCCACTCAATACTTCGTCGGCTATTTTTGTTGCCATCGCCCGCCAAAGAGTACACAGATTTGTATTTTTTAATATACTCCCATTTTTCTATGAACTGTTTATATGACGTGATCCCGTTTCAATAAACAAACAATCTTTGGACACAAATAAACTACTTTTATTACGAGCTCACGAACTCACCCCGGACTTAGTTATAACCAATAAGATTAAGTAACAAAACCGTTGGCATTACAATTATAAATACATATACATTGTGGTGTGTTTTGTTTTTTGTCTATTCTTTAAGCGTCTGTCGCGTTGTCCCTTCTCTACTTTATCGCCACTCCTCCATTGTTTATTAAAACAATAAGATATTTATATTTCGTCGACATCTTAACGATTATTAATGATATCATAACGCGCTGTGTCGTGCGGAGTGCGGAGTGCGGAGTGCGGAGTGCGGAGACTTTGAAGTTCAGTTATTTATTGTTTTCGAGGCTAAGATTCGATTTATTGTTCAAATGTGATACTTTTATAAAGAGTTTTTATTGTTTTATTTAATATATTCTCACCGAGAAATAGATAATGATGTTTTAACATGCTTCATCTTATTTTTTATATTCGAATACGTCGGAACACTGCGCCATTTGAGATGAAAAAGAAGAGCAATTCAATTTATATTCACAATGAAATACATCTGTCTAAGCCTCTGCGCATAATGAGGTACATATATAGTTAATTTACGACAATAGTTTAAATATTCTTAAATTATTTACTACAGAAAATGTTAAAATCGGGTTGCAGTTTCCCGTCGACCGCAGCTCATCTGTTAAGTCTGGCAATTATTTATTTGATAAATACCTTTTACCACCGAACATTCCGACACGTTATCAATTGTAAGAATCCACATAACTGCCGCTCAGCTATTTATAAGAGAATTAGCGGTCCGACAATGGCCGTTTCTTTAAATTATAGATTATGTTTCGACAGTTCACTAACAATTATAGGACATGTTTTATATTTTAGTTTATAAATTATCTTATCTATGGATTTCAAAATGTCGTTTGTCGCGTAAGGAATTCGATTTCTTGATCTATTGTTGTCGGTCTGACGTGCGTGTTAATATTGCTTACCTTTTGGCGCGTGTCACGGTGACGATTGTGACCATAGATCCCAAGTGCTGACAGCTTAATGTCGTTGAAGAGTTAAGGCGATCGGCTCGCTACTGCTCTGTAATACAATCTATTTATTTTTGTTAACTTGGATGTATGTAAATATATATATGAAATGTAACTCATCGCACGTATCTATCAAAATAAATTATTCGTGTGTTTCATATTTTAGTAAGTATTAAAATTTATTAATAAATCGTGACTGAAAGTGTTTCAGTGGAAATGTAGCTTATAAATGGTCCATAGATGTGATAATTGTGTAATGCTTAGACGTTTTTTATACCTGGACTCATACTTATATCGGAGTGTGTCGCCTGCTTTAGTAATTATCCGTACAATGAACATCGGGCGACGATTGACAAATTACTTAGTAATAACAACAGAAACTAAAAAGTTTAAGTTCATTTTCTCCTTTAGTTATATTTCGGGGCGCTCATTGGAATCAGCTTCACAAATTATCATTTCATAATTTGTCAGTTCCGCTTGAAATATCGCCATTAAAAAAAACTTTATTTACTGCTTTTGTTTTTGAAAATTCTCTTTGTTCTTTTTTTTAAAGGTCGTTCACATTAATCTTCAGTTTTATTTAGAGCGTGAAATATTTAATAAGGCGAGGACGGCAAACAATTGTTGAATATTCGGAATATTCTAAGAACATTTTATTTTTAAGAGCGCAGTGTTGTGGATAATCTGTGGGATTATAATTTAAGTATAGTTTGACGTGTCGAGAATACGTGACATAGTTTGTTTACTCCAGGGCTTCGGGGAATAATAGTAGAAATATCAAACTAAATATATCTATAGTAGGGAACACAGGGTATAGTAGTAGATGTACGTGGATATGCGATATACTTATTATAATTAATTACTTCCAAATCGTGGCAGAAGCGACCTGTCACCGTCCACCCCACAGTTTGAATGAGGACTGGTACGATCGAGGCAGTTTCATCATCTACCAAAAGATCTGACGTACGAGTAGCTTTAGCTGGGCTCTTCTCTTCTGTCTGCGCGTGTGTGCGTGTTTGTGTGTGTCTTGTTTTCGCTATCCTTAAAAGTAGCAACCATTTACGACTTTCCGTATTTAGAATGTCCACAAGCGACAGCAGCACTGACCGTCAGGAATTATCTCTAATGGCAGCTCATCTGCTAAAATATCACCATCCACAAAAATTGAAACCAAAAGTTTCATAATAATAATACATAATACACCAATCTTTGTCACAATTAATTACAATTGACCGAGTGGACGGAGTGTAAGTCCGATAAGCACATATTAATCGTATGTTTTCAGAGATTAATTATCTCCGTCAACTAATATATGTGGACGCATTGTTGACGTCAGAAGTTCTAGTTCCTGAGTTTTTTGTCGCCAACGGACATATATCTTTTATAATGTGACACTACTAGTTAAGAGAATTTCTATTAAATTATTCGTTAATATAATTAAGTCATAAGTGACGTTTTAATTAATGCGTTATATTATTTTAAATTGTTTTATTGTCACGTTTAACAGGGTATGTGTTCAGGGCGACTTATATGTCCTCGTATTAGTATCACTATGAATATTAATTTCTTCAGTACATTTTATTATCTGCAAAATATCATACAAAGTATGTTTGTTGCTGGCAGTTGTAATAATGACTGCCGGTGCCTCGTCACTACGTGTCTTACACGGCACGTACTCGTATGTGTGAGTATGAGTATGTACCTACTCACCAACGCGTCTTATACTTATAGCAAAGACATTTAACGTACACGTCCATTTCAATAACAAAATATTCAGATTATATGGGTCGATTACCCAGTTGTTGTTCCGGGCTCGCCGCGTCCGCAGCTAATAACCGAATTTATTGAGATTGCTTAACATTTTAATATGTTTAAGAATATTTATTTGATGTCGTTTAAATACCTTTTATCTGTTCATGTTTCTTTTTCATTAGACAGGTCTATCTTTCCGGAATAGTGTTTTAATGAAACGTATCTTTTTCTTTTTATATGTCTCTGGCGACGTCAGTGCAAAAGTGTATGATGATCGGTTAAGTAGTTAATCCGTAAGACAACAGAAAAACTCACAATCACATGTGAAGTATGTTTTGTTTTCCGGCAACCAATTAGGTCTCCGATATCTTTGAAGAGAATTATTGTTCAATTTCTTACATCTTATTAAGAAAATGACACAACAAATAATTACAAATAAAGTGTGAGAAATACGCATTTTTACGTTCCATTTAACAGAGTGATAATTTCACTCGTCAAAATTTTATATTAATTTAGGAAAATATGATCTCCTTGCCAAGAGTGGAGTGTGAGGAGTCGCGTTTACATCGGGGGAGCACTTTATTGCCTTATGTGTGCAATGTGGGACAAATTATTCACGTTTTTTATTATTATTTAGTATTTTATAAACAATAATATAAATTACAACATTCTAATATAAATATATATAAATATGTTCTCTTGAAAGAAAAGACCTTAATAGTGTCCAATGCCGTAACGTAAATTTCTAGTTAATCATAATTATTCTAATACCTATTTATGGCTAATTACCCTCAACCCCCTTATCGACACAACAATCCCCACGGTTAGGGGGTTGTATCCCATCAATAACCCCCATCCCCGCATTGTGCTGAACGTCACCGATCGCAATTATTGACCCGATCCATCATCAGCTGACGTGACGCAAGTAAATAATTTACGGGTTAAACATTTAATTCAGTATGGAGGAGCGCAGACGTGCGACAGTCGTGTCTTGGAACGAAAGAAAAACAGTTTGTATCTCGCCTCATTCCTTAATACAATTGATAATAATATATTAAACTAAGATAGGGTGATTGTAATGATTGCAAATGATGACAAGTCCATTAGTGGCGCCCGTCTAGTGTTTGCGAGTTATGTTAATAAAACAACTCATAACCAAAATGTTGAAAGCTGTGAAACGTACATTAGCCTTTAGCCTTCACAGACTTCACTTCTATTCAATGTGTGTTGAAGTTCAATAACATATACTTAAAAAGCCAACTTATATTATTGTTTTATATATTTTTTAATATCTAGATACTGGAGGTGACATAGATACCTAATGCGTAATTCTGTATTTAGCACGTGAGTGGTCGCGGGCCAGTCTGAACACAAAATGTACACAATTTGTTTAAAAACACAAAACATAATACTCCAATATTGCACCAAATCCTTTAAACCGGCAGAAACCCGACGAAAAACAAATTATCCCTCACCGTACAATAGAATTTAATAAAGGCTCGAACAAAGCGCCCCTAGCGTGAAAGCGCGTAATCTCCTTTCAAGTTGTCGGCAATCTGTCAAGAGATGGCGCCACAATGGGGGATTAGCGGTTATTACGTCACTTTTGTGGTTCGAGTCGGTGTTATGATCGGGAATATTAGGGATTATGACAGCTCCCCTTTCTTTGCGTTTTAACTTGCAGGGTGTTTGTTATGTTAGAGTCTTAGTTCTCTATATTGTATGGATATTGAACTATTCATTTATTTGTTTAATATTTGCAATAAGAACACGCTGTATATTTTTTCAAGATTTTTTACATTCTCTGCAGTTTTTACTCTCTAACATTATATGAATTCATATATAATGTTGGAAATATATCAAAACTAATGTTAACTACGTGACATCAATTATCGATCCGAATTACATTAGTTATTGCCATAATGTTTGTTAGGCTAAATATTGGCTCCCAATAATGTGAAACTCAGCCACAACTTCATCAGAGATGGATTAGTGGGATTGTTGGTAAGTATGTAAGTATGATTGCGGGATTCGGAAGTACAAAACAACATTCCACTGATCCATCTGAACCATCCACGGCTCCGGAAGAAAATATACCAACAATATACGGGCCGTAAAGTCATAGGGTTGTCAAAATGATATTATGTAATGAATATAAAAAATAAAAGATAAACCCAGAAGTGAATTAACAAAATATTTATCATATTTTTTGATTATTTATCGCCTTGTAAGAATAACAATCGTATATCTATACTCCAATAAAACGTGTCAGCGGCGGAATAATTGGGGCGGAAAATTATTATAATATTATAAATAGTTTAGAGGCTGGATATAATTTTATTCCCGTCGCACGGGAGCAGGCCGCGCCCATCATTCATATTTCTTTGTAGCGAGGTGTTGTAGGTTTTGATACTTGATGTACTTTTAGCGATGTGTAAATGTCGACTTAACTGGGATGTGAAATAAGATTACAATCAAATTAATAATGTAAAGTAATCATTGAAAATTGCAAGACCGTCAGCAAATATGATTATATTAAAAATATATGTCGGTAGTGATGGATCAAACTTCAATAATAAGCAAAAACTATTTTGTTCAAGTATCAAATATCGTCGACGAAGTACGCGTACACAAAGATTTTATTGTATTTTATAATAAGATAATTCCTACGAAAAATATTATTTATATCTGTCTGGAAGTAGACGACAGTTTCCGCGATAATTTTATAGTTTTATTGGCATTTCTTCAGTAAAATACCAAGAAGAGGCGGGTTTTAATACAATTTATTATACGTTTTATTTTTTGTTTCCGTTGACAATAAATTTTAATTTTAAAACTATAGAAAAATTCTTTGATCTTGTTAAATTTCGATATCAGAGATTATACTCAATATTTATGCTTCGAAGTTAAATAATGTTGTGGAAAATTTAAATCAAATTATGATATGTTAAACGCCGAGCGTCGGATGTGGGTGGCTGGTGGCTGGTGGCTGGTGGCTGGTTATTAAATTTTAGTACATTCATAATTCGCTCTTAATGTTAAGACATCTTAAACTTTTAGCGCGTGTACGACATAACTTTCGAAGACACATTTAATATATAAAAAATATCTATGGATATCTACATGAAGCAGTTATACGATAGGTTATAACAAATGAACGCAAGCAGTACAATGCTAAGCACCCCTTACTTTGCTGCTTTGCTGAGCCGACTCGGAATCTAATCTAAGTTGAGAGAGCGCTCGCAACTTTTACGAGCGGGAATATTATCGAAGTGTACTTTTGACGAGATTACCGACTTGATGAAAGGAAAATACATCGGATAAGAAATATCTCATTTAAATAACTTTTGTGTTGCAATGTCTAAACAAAGTTTCCTTGGTCTAAGTCTAGTCTTTGATAAGATACTCTAGACTCGAGAGTAACACATCATTAGCTTTAATAAAGGATAAGTTAGTATAAAGGAAACATTCGACATCCCGAGAGATTGGACCCTTCCGATGATGAAAATATAAACTCCATAAAATTCAAATTATCATCAACCCCAGCCTTCAGGGGCCATTTAAATTCATAAATAAACCCTTCACAAGAAATATGGGACAAAAGTCCCCAACAATTAACAAATCGCTGACGTTTTAGGGTTAATTTTATCTGTTTCCTACTTTGAGTGGAGTTTTTTAGTTTCGTAACCCGAAACGTTTTTGAATCAATAAATTTTGAGTGACAAATAAAGTAGCAGGGAAAGTATAGTGGAGGTTATAAAGCATCTTCACGTCGAATGCAGAAACGCCGACAAAAGAGAACATATGATAGGTACTAATAACTAACAGACTCGGCGTATCGATTAATAAGATATCTGGTCTAAGATCAATAACGGATTCGGCTTAGAATTCAACAGCAAGTGCACGTATAATCGTTTAAAAGTATATGAAAGTTGCATAACCGTGCGATTTCAAAAACCGTCTGAAGATACCTTTAACCCGTCACCCGTGTTTTTTAACGTAACATCTGTTTGTTATTCCATCTATTTCTGTACATCCGAATGTAAACTCTTCCCCTGTCATTGTGCATCAATTTGGGAGTCGCATTTTATTTTAATGGCGAGTGTTATTTCAATCACACCCTGTATTTAATGCGAAGTTTTTTTTAAATGCTTAATTGTCATATTTATAGCTGCTTCTGTAATCATATTTTAGAAGTGTATTCACCTGATATTTTATTTGTAAGGCTGATGTTAAGTGAAATTATGACGGAATCTATACGAGCAAAAATATATGCACATCTCACATTATTCAAATATTTCCGCTACTTCGGCTAAATCCTTCGATATTTCAATATTTCTAGGCTGACCTACTTCTTGGGACGACCGTAATGTAAACTTTTCTTATGGGTCACACTAACTTAAGCACTTCAGCTGGATTAGTTTTGAACCTCGGTTTCATTTCCAAGCTACGATTATTATTAAAAGTCATAATCAAAACATCTGAAATGCTGGCTAAAACATAATCTGTCGCGATGTTATGTATCTGTGGATCACTCTTGTATATGATAAATAGTTTAGGTCCGAGAATAAACCCTTTCGTCACTCCACACAGAGTCATCTCTGAAATTCAAATGAGAGTGAAGTGTGGTTATTGTCATATTATATTTATGACAGCTACTAGAAAGACGTTTTAATATCAGCTGGAAATAGCAATGCTATGCCTCGTTTAGATACGATGACAGTCGAGTGACAAGGCTAGCTGTGAACGATATTGTGGCTTCATTTCTTATATCGTTATTAAGACGCTTCGTGCTTCGGCGGTAAATTTATTTCTAGCTTACGAATGGCAAAAAAATAATTATTTCTACCGAAGATTTATAACCATTGTACTTATCTAAGTTAAGTGTCTCTGTACTATTATAATTGTGTAAATAAATAGTTTTTTATTTGTATTTTTATTCATAAACATATTATCCTTAGCAATTAAAGAGCAACTGCTCGCGAAATAAATAGCTCAAATAATATGTAAGGCATTACGTAAGATGGAATCGCGGGATGTGGAACCCCCGCCGCGCATCGGCCGCTAACGAGCACCGAACAATGTCTCTATTAGCTTATTCTGGCCTTTTAGATTAGAACAGTGACGAGTATGGAGAGGAATTATGGAATGTGCCTGTTAAAGATAGGTGTAGATAAATATAAAATAATAGTAAGGACGGATGTGTTATTATAAAACTAATGTCAAACTATAAGACTTATATTTAAACTAGAATAACTCAACCACCAACACTCAACTTTACTATGAAATAATAACAAAGAAAAATACGAGATTAAAAGATACAAAAAGGGATATCGGATGTCGAAGAAACATCGTAGGGTTAAAACTATATAGGTACTAGAGCATTATGAACATCACCACGCGGTCACCAGTAAACAAACCAACGATTATAAAGTACCCAATACACGGATTTATTTTTAGACAATATAATAATAGTAAATATAGCGTTATAGCCACAAGAAAATATCCTTAAGAAAGTATTTAAGACGTGCCGGGTGCGTATAGAGATAATTATTAAGCACAATATCAAAGTGGAGTCTCCGAGTGCGTTCCCGTCCAACCGAACGTGGAACCCATATGCTATGCAAATAAAGTTGGTAGCAAAAACAAAGCGAGCCACAGTAATTACACTTGGTGGAAAATTAACTGACATCGATACGGAGGACATGAGAGCACGTAATGAGCACGTAAGCGATACCGACCCGGGACCGGGACCGGGACTAGTCAACGGACACTTTTTAATTACCTTTTGTTACTAAACTTAACATTTTGTTGCGGGCAGCGTAATGACACTTAATGTTCAAAAATTATTTACACTTATTATATAATATACTACATTATTAATGAGTATTTTTAATCATGTTCAGTTAATAATTAAACCGCTGGAAGACATGAGTCCCCTTCAAATGAGAAGTGAATATATTGAAGCTGGCTTTGCTTACTGAGGATCCGGGTTACGTAAGGTTTCTTATTATATAATAATATATTATATACGTAGATAGTTTGTATTTGTTCAGTAAATTCAAGTTAGGTCGATATTAGTCGAGGCGAGTTACGACCACTCGTCATCATAACACGGACGCTACAGATGGTAACTTATCTGATGATATATATGACCTATTAAATCATTAAAATATAATTTAATTTTATAAACAGTTAATTATTTATATAGTCATATATCTTCAACGAAAAACTAGATTAGAAAACATTAGAAAGTATACCGCTGACTGGCAACTTTGGTCATCTCTCTGAACACATTGAGAATTACCTAATTCTTACTAACACACAAACACACACACACACACACACACACACACAATGACAGCTTAATATTTTAAACATGTGAATATCATTCCCGTGTTTAAGATTACATTGTTATATTAGATATATTTCATTGTTATCACTCAAAGTAATTCCAAGGGTTAATTACACATGCGAGTCTGAATGCACACGTGTTTAATATTGTATGTCACTTCCATATCGTCTATTTTGGTATCAATTTGTAAAATAAAGAAACTCGATACTTTCTGCAGGCTCCCTCACATCGGACATAAATCTGTAGTAAAAGGGTTGTAAATTTCTGCATCCCCTATCCTACCTTCTAATATATTATCGCCATTTACTCTAGACTCCCTTCACCCCTACACTCGATACCCGTATACGAAAAGATGAAGTAAACTCAACGAACTCCAGAGATCAAGATATGATGGACGTTTTTATAGGCACGAATGAAATTCTCAAACGTCTAAGATGTGTTATTGAACTTTTAAAAAAAAATTATTAATCGCAGCCTTTTTTAATTAGTTATTATATCAATGTAATTGTTTTATCTTTAAAATCACCGCATACATTATGACCTCTGAAATTGGTTAAAATATTAATAATTAATAGAATAATATTAATAAATTAAGATGTGTCCCGAAGATTGTTATCTACGAGTGTCTAACGGCACTATTACCTTTTATGTATCTTTTTTAATTTATTAATTTATTTAAAATGAGATTAGATCTAATCTTAGACACTGCTTGGAGTTTAATTATTACACGACTTTTACGGCTACAATATAAATAGTCGCAGGGATATATTCATATATATTTTCATATAACCGATGCGAATTCGGTTATTAATTCAGTATATAAAGTAACTGCTTCATACCATTTACTGACGGTTTCCGAATGATTTTAAAATAATTTGTCGGCTCTTTCAAGTGTTATGATTGGCTGCTTATCACGCCATCAAACAGCACGAGTTGTAATTGGTCGTCCATCACAACATCCACCAATCACATGTATTAAATTTGAAATTAGCTAATATTAAACGGCCCGATCCGGTCCGAGAAATGTTGTTTTTCTACTGTTACTAGGTTAGTACATACTAAAAGGAGTATACAATCAAACAATTACATCCACAGCATAAATAACCAAAAGCAAAGGCACGTCAGCCATGATACATCCACGTGGAAGCTTTCATATAAAGACCATCCCCATCCCGGTGGGATCGTATTTTTTATTTTTTAGTGGGGAGGTGAAAACCCGCCATTAAGGTATTGATTCTGACCTGTACCTGTACGGATCCGCAATAATTCACAAAGAAAGGCAACCAATATGGGAGGAGTGGCCACAGACTAGTTGAAACACAGACGACGTCTAAATGGTTACACAGATAATATATTAAGGATTTTAAATAAAATATAATTTGTTTTTATTATAGGTATAGATTGATTGCTGATATAATAAATATATCCATCGCACGCGGAATTTAAAATGCAAACAGCCATTGAAAGCATTGCGATATACCTCGAAGTGAAATCGTAGTCAGGTGTGTATAGGTATGTATCAGAGAGACGTCCGTCCGTGTGTCCGTGTGTCCGTGTGTCGCGTGCCCGTGTGTCCGCGTATCCGTGTGTCCGCGTGTCCGCGTGCCCGCGTGTCCTTGTGCCGTGTGTTCGCGTGTCCGCGTGTCCGTGTATTCGCGTGTCCGTGTGTCCGTGTATTCGCGTGTCCGTGTGTCCGCCGGTCCGCGTGCCCGCGTGTCCTTGTGCCGTGTGTTCGCGTGTCCGCGTGCCCGTGTGTCGCGTGCCCGTGTGTCCGCGTATCCGTGTGTCCGCCTGTCCGCGTGCCCGCGTGTCCTTGTGCCGTGTGTTCGCGTGTCCGCGTGTCCGTGTATTCGCGTGTCCGTGTGTCGCGTGTCCGCGTGTCGTGTGTCCGCGTGTCCGTGTATTCGCGTGTCCGTGTATTCGCGTGTCCGTTTGTCCGCGTGTCCGTGTGTTGCGTGTCCGCGTGTCGTGTGTCCGCGTGTCCGTGTGTTGCGTGTCCGTGTGTCGCGTGCCCGTGTGTCGCCTGTCCGCGTGTCCGTGTGTTGCGTGTCCTCGTGTCGTGTATTCGCGTGTCCGTGTGTTGCGTGTCCGTGTGTCGCGTGCCCATGTGTCGCGTGTCCGCGTGTCCATATGTTGCGTGTCCGCGTGTCCATATGTTGCGTGTCCGCGTGTCGTGTATTCGCGTGTCCGTGTGTCCGCGTGTCCGTGTGTTGCGTGTCCGCGTGTCGCGTGTCCGCATGTCGCGTGTCCGTGTGTTGCGTGTCCGCGTGTCGTGTATTCGCGTGTCCGTGTGTCGCGTGTCCGCGTGTCGTGTGTCCGCGTGTCCGTGTATTCGCGTGTCGCGTGTCCGCGTGTCCGTGTGTTGCGTGTCCGCGTATCGTGTGTCCGCATGTCGCGTGTCCGCGTGTCGCGTGTCGTGTGTCCGCGCTGCCTCAAAGGCCCCGGTCAGCATTACCTACTTGATCGGTATTTAACCGAGGGTTGTTGCAAATATCGTCCATATATAAAATCATTTGAAATATATAATAAGTCATTTATAAAAGTGTAAAAATTGTTAATATTTTTTAGTTGACTGATATATTTTTATTTTTTTAAGTTGTCTTGCTAACAGTAGGTACGGGGAAGTCATTAATATATCAAATTACTTTATGTCGTGTCGGATGAATTATTTATTTATTTATTTATTTATTCATTCATGTACCTCATTATTACATAGATACTTAAAATTATAAAATATCTACATGGGATAGCTTATCTCTTAGAAGAGATCTCTTCCAGCCACCCCTGAGTGTAAGTGCCTTGTAAACTGACGAAGTAGGTGGGTACATTAAAATTTAAAAAATATATATAAATAATAATAATAATTAAGTAATAATAATAATAATAAAGATATACCGCGATATGTTTACCTTATAAACGTTAAAGAACTAGTTTTCTTCACTAAATTGTCCAATGTTTTTACGTAAAATATACAAAAAAAATGTTATTTATTGTAAATAAAAGACATAGTCTATATGAATGAAATGTAAGTAATTTAATGACAATAAATTAATATATTCTAAAGACCGTTATTATTAATTCAAAATCTTTGTCTATTTAAATATTTTTAATTATATTGAATAATTTACGATGTCTCATTTCTTGATGATAAATAATAAGTGTGTGTGTGTGTGTGTGTGTGTGTGTGTGTGTGTTTAATAATGATGGAAACAAGAAAGTTTTTTATCTGTAAAATTTGCATTGTCATAATTTTGTCACAAGTAGCGTTACTTGTAGATAGCGAACACGTTAAAGCTACGAGTGGGAGGTCATCGACCCGGCCCGATACGATTCCTGTACAAACAGGTGTTATTTAAGAATTTTATTATCATTTTAAGATTAGTGAATGGTATTCGTATATCGTCACTATACATATATATAAAACTCGTTTTCATTTCTTTGCGGTCACATTCTAAGCAGATGGGAAGGATTAGGTAACGCGAGTAGTTTATTTCAATTCACCTGTAAACTAAAAATTCAAACATTCCATCCACATATAGATATAAATTTATAGAATTTATAATATTATAGATTTAAAATATATTAAGCTGCATTTGAAGTATTATAATGATTTACCTCGTCGGTGGAAGCGCGGCCGTGTAAAGCCTCCGTGCAATGATACGAGTATGTGCTAATTAAAAATATTAGAACTCGAAGAGCGACCCGAGCGCGAAAACTGCGGGAGGCTCGTAATTATTTATTTAATGATTAATATTCATTGACGACGGCCATCGAGAGCCGTTCGGAATTCAAATTGTGAAATCGTTTTAAACGTAAAGCTGGTTCTACACTTTTACGTTATACTCGTATGTTAATTGGCGGTAAGATTTTTATTTTCTCACGGCTGGCGACGGCGGGTCTGGCGTGTCACTGACCGCCGAAACACAACTCGACAAATCTATTGCTATTAAGGTTACTTCATTATTGACAATTTTCCATTTTAATTCAAGTGTCGGATGAGTACATTTTTATTATTCCCGATATTCTATGCAATGTCAACTGGCACACCACTTGTAGTATCATTTATTAAATCAAAAAGTAAATAACATTACATATTTAACATTTAATCAGTTCCGTAATGAATGCAGTCTATCTCCTTTGAGATGATTTTCGATACCAAAATCAGTATTTTTCGTCCAGGTTTCCCACAAGAGTTAGTCTGGAACGGAATAGTAATTAGCAAATGGCTAAGTATTTTCGATGGAAGTAGTTTTTTAGTGCAGCTCGGAGCTTTGAGGCTTCCCAGATAATGCGTTCATCATACCAATTATTTTATATTTATTAAAATAAAACGACATCATGAATATTAAAACAGAAGAAGGCACTATAATAAACCATTATAAATTGATCTCTCATGTCCTTATACTGATGGCGTTTGAGGTGTTTGCAATAATTTATTGTTGTGTTTCAACGATATTATTAAAGACACAGAAAAGATGCAAAAGTGCTTGTTTTAAATGAATTATGAAGCTCCGTCTTCCACGTCCAACGCTGCGGGCTGTGTTTAGGAGTTATCACTGAATAATATTACAGTTAAACATATTTATTGTGTTTTAATGTTATAAATGTCATTAAATATTTCAATCACACTGACATCATATCAATGGACACACTTCAATATAATATTTTCAATTGCAATATTTGTCTACTGAATATTAATATTGTTTAAAGAGTTTTTATTTTTTATTAAGTATCTCCGGTAACCTATATTAATAACAGGTAAGTAGCTTCTTTAAACCATTTAAATAATTGTCAATAACCTGTAAATACCATTAAATATTTGTAATAAATATTCCTTCACTCACCTGTTTAAACATAACTTCAAGGCTCCGGTTCTTTAACTTCACACATTTCGTTGAAGACAAATAGGTACCTGAAAATGGCATCATAATTATAATAAAATAATGTATAAAGAAAACGTTATCTAATTGTGTCTTCATCGCTTCGAACCGACACCAGTGATCACTCGTGTACGTCTGGGAGAGTCAGGGGATCTATTCTGATACCATACTTATCGAAAGAAGCCTTTTGTAGAGACGCTCTCCAACTTAAAATGAAGTGTACGAGTGTTACAAACGCGATCCGCCCCGAGAGGAACCACACAACAAACTCAGCGGGTATTCCTTCACTGTGATCACTGTTTCACGAGCGTCAATACGTCAATACTAATCAATTCCATAAAGTTTAGTTTAATACATATCAAACGGATAATCCGGCACTACACAAGAATAACAAAAACAATAGCAAAACAAGGCATTAAAGGAGTCCGCAATCAGTGGTAGTTATGCTTTGATATCCTCCGTGTACATTGTGATCCTCCCCCCCCCCCCCCCCCGGGCCGCCATCGATTGAGGCGTAATTCAAACAAAAAGCATAAAAACTTTAATAACAAAGACACCGCCGCTTTGGTGATATTCGCAGATTATCAAGGAATGCGATAAACCAATAACGCGTGTAGTGCCGCCGAAGAATAGTGGTCGTTGGGAATATATACATTAAAAGTATATTAAATAACATTTGAAATTAATGTATAAAAAATTTTACATTTTCCTAATACGGTGTAATTTTTTTCTCAATTTGAAATTTTCATTTTCCTTTTGTCAGTTAAAAATGGAAATGAAAAGTGCAGAATTTATTAAATTTATTTAAAAAAAAACAATCAAAATTGCAGGATAGTTAGATTAAAGAATGAATGAACGATAGAGAAGAGCGAAGAGCGGCCGTTCCTTTGCGAGCGCAGGATTCGAAAAAGCCGAATAATTCTAAAAGCCTGTTGACACACAAAGCTAGAAGCTCCCGACGTTGAAAGAAACTCTAAAATTACAACATTCTATGGAAAATGTAGCCTTTGAATGTAACACAAGAGCACAGAATTGAGAATCAACTGGCACGCTCCGCCATGGCGGATCCCACTTCATATACTTATATTCATCTTTCCATTATGTATTTTTAGCTCTTATTTAGCTTTATGTTAGATTAATTTAGTCTTTTTGTTGTTAATCATGTTTTCCTTCACAATGTGTTATATCACTGCTAACTAAGAGTGTAACAAAGTAAATACTTTGAACAAAGGATGGTTTATTGTTTAATAATAATCTCATTATTCAGCTAAAATACAAATTAACAACTCCATACCGTAACGACAAACTATTCTTTCATTATAAAACGCCAGCGCACATTTAAAATATTTTAGAATACTAACATATATAAGATTAGTATTAATACATATAATTAATATAATTTTCAATTTGTTTTACTATTTAATATGAGATGACCTATTATTATCAACAATTAAAATGAAATACAGAGCGTCCAATCCAAACCAGCAGTAGTATAAGACACAGCGTCAGTGTCACAGGATGAAAGGAGCCGCCGGGGATTGTCTCATTGTACGAGTATCTGCAGTCGTTAGTCGGAGGAAGATTTATTTTACCGATTAATTGTACTTCAAGGCACTAGAGATAGCGGATTTTTTTTATCAAATGAATACCACTAAGTTGAAGCTAGCTTTTGCCAGCGGCTGTACTCGCTTTTAACAAATATAATATAGTCATTTATGTAAAGAATATGCAACTACACAACTGTAACAATTATAAACGCACGATATAATTATTTGTAGATTTGAATGCAATTGGTTTAGTACATTAGGTAGAAGAAAAACAGCAGACAGAATAAAAAAAATATGTGAGCAATCAGAACACACGTAAATATACGTGCGTTCGACTTCAATTCTTAAATTAATAATTATAATATGTACACATTTAACAGTCACCAATTAAATATATTATTAAAATGAATAACCACCTACGAGTACACACAGACGAGAAAGTAATACAGCATTTATTATTTGATTATTTGAATAATGTCCTCAGTCCCCCGAGACCTGCGCCGCCTCCCTGCTCCTGCTCCTCCGGATCCCTGACCCATTAACATAGCGACGTCCACATTAGAGATTGTAAGAATGGATTAATTTTCTAATTCCAAGTAATATTGTAAATTAGCCAATATTTGTTTATCTTTTTTCCTCATCACGATATACAGACATGGTTTTGATTTTTTTGTATAGTATTAAGAATATGTAATAACAGGCGACGTCACAGACCGAAACTAGTCAGATTCATGCAAACATGCATATATTAGTAAAATAATAATGATGAATGAACGAACGAACCAATAAACATTCGCGTGTTATTGTCTGAATGTTTCGTTGTTAGCGACCGTAAGAGTAACAATGGAGCTATTACTTCACTCCGAACTGATCTTAAATTGTCATGTAACTTATGTTATAATGGGAAGGCTGACTGACTGACTGACTGACTGACCAGCATTTGATAGCTTACCTTATATATAGAACTCCTAACCGATATAAGAAATACACTAATCCATTTAAGATATATTTATATAAATCGAGGCGTAAGAATACAAACAACAACAGTTAAATTTATAAATGATATCAAATTCATAGTTTAAATTATAATTTTAAATATAGTATTTTTATCGTCTCATATTGGTTGCTAAAGAGTTTGAAGAACCAGAGCCAGCAGGTAAGGGCTCGTATGAAATTAGAACTTCTTTAATTACAATACTTTCTTAAATAATCGGACAAGTTTCTTTTATTACAGTTGTAAACACGAGTAAGTCATGACGTGAAGTGAACGTCCCGCTCCAGTAAACTCACGATTAACATAACGTGTATTGAAATGTAATCAACTTATTAATTTGTGGAGATTATACCGATAACAAATTTAAATTATTATTGTAATTAAAAAAGGTTAATTTGGAAACAAATTTAAATCCAGTTATAATCAAAAAACGAATATAAAACCACCGCGTCCATGGGTGGAAACTTTCAAAAATCTATTTCCCGTCTGGACGTCCTTCCGGTTATGGCGACGCGCATTTTCCGGTTGTTTTCAAATCCCATTATTTTCTAATGAATTGTGAATTGTTTATCCAGAATATTTTTTTTATTATTTCATTACAGATAAGTACAATAAATGACAAGTTCATTTGACGGACTGTGGAATACATGCGAATGTGTGTCTTAAAACGAGCAGCGAAAAGATCATAATGTTATGAAATGGTAATGTTAATAAAATCAGTTGACCTTTGTCCCATTGGTGTTGATGGGTTTAGTTTAGAAAATATTGTTTCATCTTTAGACATTTTTTACTAGTCCTTTTTTGGTAAAACCAATTGTCATCCGGGATCGATGATATTGATATCACCGCTTTTTAAATCGTAATATTTGTTTTAGAAATCACATTTATACGAATGATTTGAGAGTTTTAAAAGTAATTTATTCAGATATCTCTCATCACATAATTTTTATAAGATTTATTGTGCGTCCACGGCGACTCTAATGAGTCGCAACTCTTAGAAACGATCATTTTGTAATTAGGAACAAGGACCTTTCAGCTTTTGTTATAAATTTTAACAGCTGAAACATATTTCTTTCTGTAAATCATTTGCACAAAAAAAAATTTTTGGTCAAGTATCCAAATTTCATCGATGAGCTGTCGAAAAAGTATTTTCCCTTTTCTTCAAAGTGTCTCAACCAAGTCGGTTATCTTGTGTTAAATATTCAATATATTTAAATTTTTTTGAAAGCACATCGTTAACCACATTTCAAGACAAAAAACGTTACTCTAAATATATATATACATATATGGTATATAAAACGGTCTCGATTCTTCGCTTAATTGTATATTTATTCAAAAGAAGTTTAAGTATTAAACCCAACATTTTACAAAGGACTTTATATTTTTTTAATCTGTACCATAATACTTTATTTATTTAAGTAATCTTTATGTAAATCAATTTCTTTAAGGTCAACGCTGCGGGGTCACAGCCGATAAATAAATTTTATTTCGGTGAACGATTGAAGAGTTTCTATCATACAAACGTTCTTATTCAGCTCTATTGGACCTTATGGTAAGGGAGTAGAGTTGATTATTGTTTGTATGTTCGTTTGAAAGGGCTTGTTAACACGGTTATGGGCAGACAGACGGGCGCAGAATGAGTTGTGAATATTTCAAATGCAATCACGAGACTTGCCCACTACAGCTGCTATTGTTCGAAAATATGAACTGCGGTATGCTCTTTAATGCAAAGCTCTAAGAATGTTATATATATCTAGCGTATATCTGTCTATATCTAGCGTCGAAGTAGACACGTTTTTAATTACTTACAAACTTCAAGATTACAATAATAATGTTAATTGGATTAAAGTTTGACTTATACAAATATATTTTTAGCTTTTTTTTTTAGTAGAGCATATTGCATTGCATCACACTCAAGTCGAGTTGTTATCATATAGTAGTCGGGTGAAACAACAATACAGACTGTTTACAAAGCCTTTGTACCTTTGTACTCGTCTATGCAGGGCCCAGACACGCCCTCGCCGACTTGGCGCAAGTCAAAGTATTTACCATTACCATTAACATACATATTTACGTCATTAAAAAGCAATAAGATAATTTATATTATCTATAAAAGATGAACTTTGAAACAAATACGGAGAGCGCGCGGCGGTGACGGTGACATTTAGGAGTAGGGCAGACATGCTTCCAGTAATTAGAACTCCGGACAATACCTGACCTTCTACATTAATAGGGCCCGATTTGGTGTGGAAGTGTCACGTCACGTTGACGCAATTGTCTGAAATACATGTCAATAAAAGTGGTGATGTCTGTTTGTATTTCCAAATTAACAACTTTGCACGAAGTGCACTTGCATTAAAAATATATTTTATTTCTTTGTCTGAAATGGCTGGTACAATTTTAACAGGACTTTTACAAAGGAAGTCGTGGAAGCTGTATGTAATAAGTTCTAGATGAGACATCAACGACCCCCAACAACAAGGACCGAATACGTCCATAAATTTAAAATATTATTTTTTTATCAACACCTAACTGTAAATGAATATTTAATTATTAATAAAACTCGTATCAAAATCTATCAGCGTGACTATCATTTTATTATTAATTAAATAATATCAGTTCCCACCATTTATAAAGGTTAGAAAGCTTATAACAAATAATTTATGAGATTCATTATAAGTATGTATGGTAGGTCTTGTATAACTCAAGGTCGGGGATCGGGCGGTGGAGACGCGTTTGCGTAATCTGTAATTAATTGTTTGTCCGCTGGTCGGTTTCTAAACTCACGCCGACCAGCCTCCCGTCCCACGGACCTACCGACACTACTACCATTACTACGGAATTGAGTTCGATTTGAGTGATTAGAAATTGTCTTATGAGAATCTACAACATATAGAATGGGATTTTTTATTTAGGTGGTCAGGTGTGTGCGTGTGTCTGAGTGTGTGTGCGGGTGTGTTTATTAGTTCTTTATCGTACGCTTTTATTTGTACAGACGAATTTAATTAGTCCTTATTTAATTGAACTAGCTAAAATCTTTCAATACCATTTATCACTTAAAAGAGTCTTGCATGTAGTATGTTATTCCAACCTTGTATCATTTATTACAACTTCCATCGTAATCTAATGTAATAAGGCAATGTTTGTTTAATAAGGGTCGTTTTACAAAGATACTTCAGGTCAAATCTGGCGCAAGAGTTTACTTGGGACTTGAGTGGTAATACTGGCAACGCATTGTTACAATGTTGACCAAATAATATGACATAAGTACAAGCTCGTTACCATTCTACTTTTAACTTAATTTATAAGAGTATAAGATTGAAATTATATTTTATTTTATGTGTCGTGTAAGTCTGAAATAGGGAAACTGCTATTGCGAAAAATTGATTTATGCACTACATCTGTTAAATGACCGGCGGTCTAATGTTGGATTGTCATAAGTCATGCAGGAATGTAGGCTGGGTCTGGGCGTGAAGTGTGTTATTACCGGGGACGGTCTGGCCGGCGAGGGTGAACAGATGTACCAGATGACCTCGAGTACCTAATGTACGTCGTATGTGTTGCAGAGGCACAGTGTTTTAATATTATCTTATTTTTGATTCCAATCCGACAGTCAAGTTTTAAATACATATATGAATTCACACATCAATGTTTAAATGTTGTCGGAATATTACATCATTACGAAGGTATCGACCGATTAATTACGATCGGTCGACCGACGATCGATCAAAGTTGCCAGACGCGTTAGATTACAGACCATGAATAAATCCAGAGGTGATTGTTTTGCCGCCTCTATGTATTGTTATGTTTGTAATATGATTTTAAATTAATTGCTTTGTGCCACGACCGCTAAAGGTTGATGTCCAGCGGTAAAGGATGTGTGTAAACAATCACGAACAATGAATGTAACTTAATCATTATTATTGTTCGGTGAAGAAACAAATAAATATTGGAAGTTATTGTTTTACTCAGCGTACAAATGAAGGACGTGGTTATGCAAAATTTAAGCATCAATATCAAATTAGTATCAAAGCTAAGTATTTTATTATTAACCAATTGAAGTCGGTATGTAATAGAACGATCACAGTATCACAGTATCACAGTATCATAGTATCATAGTATCATAGTATCATAGTATCATAGTGTGGAACAGTTACATGTAGTTGTGTAACAATTTGAGTCGGCTTCTGTTGTTCGATTCACACAATAAATTATACGCAGGATGAAGTAGAGCAACTTGTCGCGGACACTAACTGGTTTTAGATCCACGGGCTGTTCTTAATATTATCATTGACTCTTACACTGGTGTAATGAAACGAGCTCATGGCAATATATTGAAATTTATGTAATTTCTTCGGACGTTTTCAAGGTTTTGTAATTCCAGACTTGGGAGAATATTGTCGGATAGCAATTTTCATAATAATTCTCGTAGGTTATATAATTATATTTCTTGTATATTGTTGCTCTTTATAAAAGTAAGTAAATACTGAAAAAAAAGTCTTAATTTAATTTTTAAATAATATAAAGCCGAGCACCCCGTGCATCCGAGCGCGCCGGTGATCTCGCCCACGGCTCACTCGATCACGAAAGTGGACGTTCCAAGTTGCGAAAGTCCGAAACAATCGACAACCTGCAACTCACCGTAACCAGTTTTTATAGCACTTGTACTGATTGTGGACCCGCGAAGGTATAGACACGGCTTCATTAAAATAATATATTGTGTAATTAATATACGTGTATATTGTTTGTGTTATTATCACGTCAAGACGTGACACAATCATTAAAAACAGATCCCTAAACTCAAAAACATATTTAATATGTTTTTATTATAAATATAATTATTATATTATTATATTTTACACTACTCTTCATTGTCTTTACATTATTTTAAGGATTTATAGCGACTACATTGAATGTAGATATAATTATGTATCTAGTCATTTGTATTGTACAAAAAATATGCAAATGCCGTGCCATGCCGTGCATGTACAGGGTGTTCTTTTTAATTTTTAATAAATTATCTGTACGTCTGTTAATTACGAGTATTAAACGTATATTAAAGTCAGTAAAGCTTAAGGTCCGTAAATTCTAAGGCAATAATATCTAACCTTTTAAAAGTTCATTTGCAGGGATTAGAATATTTAATAATAAAAAAATACTTTGAAAACTAAATTGTACCATTTATTGGTGATTTCGTAAAGAAAATAATAAGTAAATATTCAACGACTACAGCAAAGAAACAAAAACAATAATAAACCTTTGTATCCGTAGTCGCCTGCGCGTAGCTACGAGTGTTTGACGATATTATTTTAACAGACACTTCCAGTACGGAGTCGCGGTGCTTTACGGTTAATTCCGTAAAACGAGCCAACAATAGATCATCACGGATTTGGGAATACCAATTGAAATACACTATTTGTGTAGTCTAAGAGTCTACATATTGACCTTCATAATGTACCGTTACATATTCGGTACTTAAAACTTTTTGTTCCGCTTCTTCACACACGTACGTAAAACGGTGAGCTCATTAAAGATAATATGGTTATAATAAATACATTGATTATAAAGATTTGTTTTTAATAACCACATGACGAAGGGGAGAGACTGTCTAAAATTGAATTAACGGGCCTGGAGTTCGATTTTTAACCAATCTGTTCGGTGTTACACGAAATGAAAACAAAAGCAGAGGATTCTACGTATATGTAGGTATGTTTTTTTTCAAAGAATGTCTATAAAACATACTAAAAATATAACAATTGAAGATGAAGCCATCTTAAGTAATTGTGCGTCTGTTAATCCATCCTCGAGAGTGACGGGTGATGGCTCTATCGCTCCACACTGTCAACCTTCTCGCGGGCTCCATTAATCACTGTAATATTAACACAACTACTACAACCACACAACCGTCAAATATAAGGTTTATTGTGTCTAATTATTCGTGAATATAAAAATCTTCAAAGCCATCAACTAATGATGCATTTAATAAATAATATATTGTAATGTTAATAATAGAGTCAGTTGTGGTTAGTTTTGTAACAATAATACGAGTCTACGTTTCGTGCCCACTAACTAATTGTAATGATAAATCCGTGTGTCGGCTCTCGGACTGCGCCGGGCTGTGTTCTTCACAAGCAACAAGGATTACGAATTTAAGTACTGGTTATAAGAGTAAATAATCTGTATTTCATTTCATCGATTCATATTGTTATTAATAGAATAGCCTTTATTTTTAATGGAGTAAGAGCTAAAATATATTGTAGTTTAATTTAAGTGTAATATATTTGAGTGTTTCGACACATTTGTAACAAAGGTACGTTGCTGTGTATTTTGTAAGAAAATCAAGAGAATTCAAGGGAGAAAGTTCAGTTTATAATTGTCAACCACATCAGTGCTCGAGCAGTCCCCTTTGGGTTGTGTCATGTTGCATTCAAACGAAAATATACATTACATTTTAAACTTCTACAACAATTTTGCAAATCAATATTGAATTTTGAAAAAACTGTAAATATAAATTTAAATAAACGGTATTCTTTTTACAAATTACTCAGTTTTGTTAAAATTAACTCCCGCCTGTGGATTTTAAAATCACAGTTTAACAAACACACATCTGTCGCTCTGTTAGTTAAGCCGTGGTAAAACTCATTCGCAATAGAAACATAACTCATCACTGAACTGGTTACATTTGGTTCGTGAATAGCAATCAATAGCCACTTGTAACACTTGTTAAGTCTCGTTCTCAATTACGACACTTTTACCACACCTCGCGAGAACTCTTCAAACTACTACACCTTACTAAGTATTTCGATATTGCAATGTATCAAGACACTTTCCTTCTTTAATTTATAGTCAGATATGTAAATGGAAACAAACATTTTGTTTGCATATTATTAATAATGTACTTAAATATTAATTATATTATTAATTGTTCTTAACTAATCACATGTCCAATAAGCTATGAGCTATTATATCAACATCTCAGAAACAAGACGATCTTAGTTTTCTATAAACAAACTCATTAATTTCACTCAAATTGTAAATCTAATCACGCTGATTGATATAGTGTTGTGTGTTGGGTGTCAGCCATTATAAGAGTTCAATAAAAGAACAATCTCATATTTTTCTCCTCATTTTTGAAAACCCTTGTGTGTGTGTGTGTGTGGAAAAAATGTATTTTCAATGAACAAACACACATTCTCCACACGTTATTAATGTGTAAATCCGTAGATCTAATATCTTCATTGTCACGTATAAGTGATCTCTACGAATTTAAAATGAACGTAACTGATAAATAAAGACAAAGTCAGTCCAATAAGTCAACACAGGCCGCGTCAGCACCTCTGCCTAGAGACTGACTGAGACTGAACAAACATGGCCGCGGTGGTCTATTGTCGCCTTGTTTGAACTTTCACCGGCACATGGCAAGCGATGAGCTTAAGGAAAGTACACTCAATATTTGCATGAAAAAAGTATTCAATACTTACTTATTGTTTGACTGAGAGGTTTAAATATGTATTCAATAAAAAGTGACATAATAAGATTACATGACCATGATAACCTTTAGAATAAACTCTGTATTAAAACTAGCTCTGGCCACGACTTCGTTAGCGCGGACGTGTTTTTTAAAATAAAAGTTAAACTTAGGTTAAGTTGCTCCTTATAAAATCAGCTATCTGACAGTGAAAGTCCTATTAAAATCGGTCCAGCCGTTTTAGAGATTAGCCGGAATAAACAGACAGACAGATAGACGGATAAAATTAAAAAAAATATATATGTAAGTATCGTATTTCCTTAATATGCAATTAGTGAAAAGCTATTAATTTGGAATTACAAATAAACACTTAATTTTTATTTATCTGTATAGATATAAATGTATTTGGACAAATGAGTAAGAGAGCGGTGGGTGGTGTCCGTACGTCCGTATGGAGGGACGGACGGACGGACGGACGGACTCGCCGTTGTATACAAATTGTCAACAACTTTCGTTATTCAATAAAGATGAGGAATGTGTCTGGTGTATTATGTGAATGGTGTATTTTACGCCTTCATCTGTTTATCGTGAACGAGCGCCGAGCCGTTAATCATTTTCACTTAGTTTTAATGTCATTTCTAATGTACTTATAATAAAATACTCCTTATCATACATTTTTAGGCCGAATGATATGAACCTGATATTTCCTAGTTCGTTTTAGGAAGTGAATACTCTTTCCATGGTTTTACATAAATTCCACCTGTGCGAGGTTTAAATAGACGACCAAATTGTATCGCCTTGACACGACATCATGCATAAACTTTTCATTATACCTTAATAACAAACAGTTGTTTGTTGGGAGTTCCCGATCAGACACGTGATACGATATTTTAAAAATAACATCGTTATATTATCAGCTAATTCCAGATAAATAAACAGTTATTAAATAATTTTTAACTCATTTACAAATAAAAAGTAAATGTATTTACAATCCGACCGACGTTCAAATCATTCAAATGATCACCGTTAAAGCTTAGTCGAGATGAAATGATGTCAGTACGAGTACTTCACTTTTAATATTGATACGAGCAGTCAGCAGTGGCACAGGTCAGCGCCGGCGGGGGGTCCGCTCGGAACGGAGGGGAGCAGGCAGCTTACCGACTCATGATTGAGGTTTATCTGACAATTACTAGGGGACGGAGGATGCTCACGTGCAGATTTGTAGGTTCAATAGTTTATCTCTGCAGCAGCACACGGGTTTTAGCCAATAGGAGACCTTAGATGCTTGGTACGGATAATAAACCGTCTATTTTAACATAAATAATGTATATTTAATATTTATTTCCCACTCCCCTGGGCACTTCGATTATTAGAAATCGTAAAGTATTGACAATATTCAAACCAATGCATCAATTTTAATCTTTATGTCGATAGACACAAAGATTATTTTTAAGTGTACTTTTATCATATAATTCTATTGTAGTTTGGACGCTAAATACAAAAATAAACAATATTACGCCGAGCTCTCACCCGGCGAGTCTGTCCGTTCTAAAATCAGAGGTCAGAAACTTCTGTCAGATATAAAAAGTTTGGATACATAAGAACCAGTATAACTTGGCACATCGTTATTTGTAAAGCGTAGACACAATGATAGATTTGAGCGTACCTAAGCGGTCTTCAATATGATGGAATTAATGAAAAGATTTTTAGGGTGTATTTTCATTTTGAGTACTTTTTCTTACAATACGTTTCTCTTACAAATTACATTAAACGGATAGATTGCAGTTATTCATAAATACCATTACGTGTTCCGTTTAAGTGGTGAGGCGAAAATTTAAAACGCGGGTCAAAGGTCAAGCATTATCTTATGGTAATGTATTGTAAGGCTTAATCAATTATAGTACCTGACCCGTGAGGTTACGTTGTCGAATGGCGGGTTATGTAACGAATTGTCTGCCTTTGAATTTTAGATGTTCAATATGTCAGGTGTGGCATAACGTGTTTTGTTTTGTAATAAGTATATTAGATGTCATCTGTGATTAATTAAGTAAGGATTGTTATCCAAAGAGTAGGTAGTACACAACAAATCACGGAGGTGGCGTTGGCTACATCATACATACATCATACATACATCATACATCAACGTGTCGTTACTGAACATATTTTGATTGTGAGCGGCCTTTCAATGGACGCTAATTAAGAGTACAAATGTCTTGTGATAAGTAATTAATTAATTTATAAGCTGTCTGAAACGTAAACACAGCTTATAACTTCAAAAGTCGTGTCTGTATTTTTTATTTTTTATTTATTCTTATAAATAGATTCGACAGAGAGTCAGCAAATTAAATGTTTATTTTAAAATGAATATTTTTATTCGCATTTAAATTATCTATTTTAGTTATAAATAATGACAAATTGATTTCAGTATAAAGCCTTGGTAAACACAAGATACACAGAGCCGCTAATAACTTGAGTTAACGACTGAGTAACTTACTCGTAATATTTACAAGGTACTCGCGCACGCCGGACGGTCATCACATTAAACTATGTAAAAGCGAAACCGATTTCAATAGTTTTTTAAAAATTATACCTTTTCATGCCACCGGTACTAAGAGCGGAGGGAAATTAATTTGTAATGTTTCTTTACTACGCTCGTTACATTGTAACAGATAAGATAATAATGTCATTAGTGACTCTCATTAAACATACCATATAATAGTAGAAGAGATTCAACAGACACAAATACTGAACAGTCTATAATATTAAATTAACAAAGAATTTAAACCTTTTTACATCCCTGTCACTAAACAGAAACCGCTCGATAGATTAGTGAAATCTAAATATGTGTGTTTCATTGATTTATTGTTACGGACAATGTGGAAAACTAATACATGTGTTAATGCAAAGTATGTGAAGACGCCATCATTATATTAATAAGTATTGAGGTATTGGTTTATATCATGGTTCATGCGGTGCCAGGTGTGACAGGAATCCCATCATGAAGCTGGGAACATACCACTAAATGAAAAATTATGAATACTCAACTCATTGAATTATATTGCATCCAAGAAAAGAGAGACGGGAACCGCAGTAGAATGTTTGTGAACAAACAACCATACAAAACTATTCATACACTGCACTTATGATAAATCAGGCTCTAGTTGCACGTTCCAAAAGGTAAGTCTAGGGATGAGACGCGGACAGCTCCACCGATACTATTTCAACTCATTATTAATTTAAAATACAATATTGATTACCGGTGATCATATTTTTCAAATAGACAAGTCACTCCTTTGTTTTAGTTACGTAAAAATTACTTTCTTTAGCCTTTGAAAAAATATACTGATAAAAAAGTAGGTTTCTGATGTAGACCCAGTAATCATTAGAAATACTCAAATGAGCGTAGGTCAGTAACATCAATGATATTGTGCACTCTAAAACTTTAAAAATGTATTATATTTGAAGAATTTTCACCTTTAGAATTGTAAATCATGGTTCCTCAAAGCGATCCTCGTCACGCACTCCTCCACCCTCTCCTGATAAAATAGGTAAAATGCGCCGGTGGCTTGGCTATATACTATGTACCAACACACACTCGACAGTATATAGAAGGATATACAAATTATTTTATATCCAACATAATATATGCGTATTGCTTTCACTTACCATAATATGTTACATTATACTAAAGGTTATAAATAATTGAACCTGGGAGCTTCATAAAACGCAACGGTCGCTTTATAGCTATTTTAATGGTGAAGTAAATAATCATTAAGTTGATAAGCGCAGTCGGGAGGCGGCGCATAGGAGGTAATTAATAACTACTCGCAAACTTGTGTTTAATATCTTTTAATTTTATTATAATTACTAAATTTCTTCCCGAGTAGTGCGAGTAGTGCGAGAGCGACCCCGCCACTAGAAAGGTTTGTTTTGTCTTAAAGAAACTTATTTAAACATATTTAGAATAATTTCACATGTAATTGTAAAAGTTTAATAAAATGATTTCAATTACTTTTAATGGTACGTGATAATTAGTAACGTTTTTAAATTACATCCAGTAAAATTGCTCCGACGGACGGACACGCTCTATTATTGCACTTGTCCATTTTATAAGCAATAGCTTCTCTAATTAGTTGGGTGATTGAATTATAACTCTATAATTATAGTGTTAGAATACAAAATTGTATATATTTTGACAATCATTGCGAGGACCGGTTAAGAAAGTTGTCTTGCAAAAAATATTTATGATTCTCTTAGAGGTACTCAACGAATTAATAATAAATAACACGGCAGCGTGTTATTGTAATTGATATACGTGTTAAAGTACACGTGGCGAGGCGACGGTGAGACTAAATAAAAGTATCTACCTGAAACTGCAAAAAATTGATAGATTTTATTACGTTAGCGGGTTTTTATCACGAAAACGAGTAATTAGTTTTATTTCACGTTATTCAATAGTATTCTCAAATACGGTATCTTTTTATTGTTTTCAATAATCATTTGTTCTAGTATGTACATATACATCAAATAGATGCGTACTGTAACTTTTGTTTACTTTCCGCTGCGCCTGCGCATCTACTCTAATCGTGTTACTCGTTTATACGCGTTGTCATACTACTTTCTACATGATTTTTAAGTCCCTATTCATAGACACCTTTAGTAATTTTATAAAATTATAAAATGATTGAAAATAATATATATAATGTTTCTCTTATTATGGTATTGGGTTAATCCAAAAACCCACTTGTTATGTCGACAGCACTGATTTCGAAAGTGACTGCGAACCTCAGAAATCTCCATAATAATGTAAATATTACAAAATCCGCTTACAAGATTAGCTCGTTACAACCCGGTCTCGACTATAGATACGACTACAGTCTCATCTGTTAGCTTTGTTACGCCGGCACAAGAGATAACATCTCAAGACAGATCCTAAGATTAATTTAATGCTTCCGTTCTAATTGCATTTGCATCAACCGCTATGTTATTTATAATATTCTTAAAGAATTATCGATGAACGTATATTTTTAGATATTAAAAATAAATTACAATAAAATATTAAAACATTTAGTTTTATGAAAACTCATAAATTTATATTAATTAGAAGTTTTAGTTAATCATCAAAACTAACAAGCCGCCATTTGAATATCATCGCTACGTTTTCCACGGGCTTTGGGTGCCTCATTGTACGTCCGAACAACAAGTTCATAGATACCTTTATTTAGCCAGGCCAGGCCAGCCCAGGTCAGGCCAGGCCAGGTGTCTGGCAATACTTGGGTTCACATCTAATAAGCGATACAGACAAACACACGAACACTGTTATCACCACCCGACCAGTCGCGCTGCACCGCTGTCGTCTCAGATGAGGCGCTCCGACCAATCAGATGCATATTAAAAGAGCTATCATTAGTCAATAAGTCATTTTAATTGAATCATTCAGTGTAATAGTGCTTTCTAGACGTTTGACAGCTCAGTCATTAGTGATGCGATGATATATAGATATTATTATCTTTTTTTATATTGAAAACGGTGGTTTATCGCTCAATTAGGGAAGAAGTTCTTTGGTTCGATTATATCATTACTGCAGCGGGCGGTGATTGATTGTGGATATTTTGTTAATTTACATCGTTTATTTATATTGATAATAGTTATTTATACGTTAATAAATAAATATATACCTATCAGTAGGTATTAAGTGGTACGGAGCAAGGTGACCACTTATACGATAATAAATGAATATTTAAACAGCGTACATTAAAACACTTGAAAGTATATCATAAGTTGACACAAATATGGATTATCGACAATGACAAGACGGACACACGGACACACGGACGTACAGCTAGTAGCGATCTCGAGATGTTAATCTGAGGACAAATCGTCTTATGTATATTGCGAGAAAACGCACCTGTAACCTGATTTAGTGACGAGGTCGCACCGGCGCGTTATCGATAGAACGTGGGTCGGTAACCGAATTAATTTATACGACATTGTTTTAATCAAATTTGTGTTGATCTATTTGTAATACACTCGTCATTTGAAACCGTTTATAAAATGGAGTATAAATAAAATATTGTTACACTAAAATAAAATAATATTAAAAATTAATAAGAGGAAAGACGATTTTGAATTTAATTAACAATTTTTGCTACATTTCCACAATAATGTAAGAATCTATCGACATCGATGAAGTCTTCATCCCACCGGCCGGTCTCATGCTGCGACTCCTCGGCTCACATCGTAAATGACCCACTAATAGCCACCTAAGTCTTTTGCTAATCTAAATCTGTATTTCCACTGTGTTTATTTTATTTTGCTGTCTACATTTCATAACATTTAAGGTTTTGATGTTTAAAAATACAAATATTATGCTTAATAAATATTTTAATTAATTAATCGTATCCAATATTTCAATTCACATCACTACTTCAATTTCTTATATATTTATATTTTGAGTATATTTTCATCCTTTAGTGCAATTAATACTTAGAACCACTGAATTTATTTCATGGACGTAGAAAAATAAAATGTGTTGAAAATGAAATGTATATTTTTCAACCTAGATCCAACACCAAGAGATCCGAGGTGTTTACTTTGTCTAAGTAGCGGGTCATCTGCAGATGTGTAGATAACGGTAGAGTAGTATATAATAAATAATATCTCAATAAATTATCAATACACATTTTGTAAATCTTTCAATAAATCAAAAACGAAACTGGCTTTAAATTTCATTACATCAATATATTTATTGACCGGCGCGGCTGTGTGTGTGTGTGTGTGTGTGTGTGTGTGTGTGTGTGTGCTTTTTATAAATATGGTGATTTTAAATGAATTCTAAAGTTGTTAGAGGTCACCGACCCGTGCTTTGGGCCCGCGTCCAAGGCGTAATGTTATTGTTTAGATACTTACCTTATACTTGTATGATTTATGATTATTATTTTTTTATTTACGGAAACGATTTCTTTGTATGTATTGTTTTTGAAACGATAAAGAGTATAAGGAACTATGTTTTTATGGTATTTTTGTTATGCTTTCAATAATTATAATTTTATAAACCGTTAGGGAGTTATAACGAAAATCAATCAAGATAAGGGCTGGCCGCACTGGCCGCACTGGCCGCACTGGCCGCACTGGCCGCACTGGCCGCACTGGCCGCACTGGCCGCACTGGCCGCGCTGGTGGGACCGGTCGTTTGTAAAGTATAATGAAATCTGTTCGAGACGTAATCTATCGGAAGCTCGCGTTTTCCGCTCCCACGCCACTGTTATGCAAGAGGTTATGGTTTCCTGTATTGAAGATTTTTTAATTAATAAATCAACTTACATAATATTAATATAATAATAAAATTTAATGTGATGTTTAATCTTTTCAACAAATTTAGTTATTAAAATATTTTGTGTATTAGAATTGACATTGGTTGAAGGGCCAGCGGGAAAGTAAGAAAGAAACTTTGTGTATTTTACAACCGTTGTATTTTAACACTGTCAATAATATCAAATAATTAGTCGACTACTGAATACAGATCCGAGACGCACAAAGTTGGTAACAGTACTGTTGGTGCTGTGTGTGACTTGTAACAAACATGGTCTCATCTGATGAGTCTATTTGAGATAGCAATTAATCAATAATTTAATTTCAATACCGTCGCTGTGGGTACGTGTGTGTGTACCTATGTTACTGTGTGAGCAAAGTTAGAACCTGATTGCCAAATTTTATAAAATGAGTCGGCTTTTCTATTGTACATTTTGGACAATGGTCTGACATCGAGTTACTTTTTACATAGTCTTTTTTCACGACTAACCGCAAACAACTCTGGCTGCGTTTTAAAAATAATTATTAGTTGAAGTAAGTACGGAGGTTAATTGTACTGACAAATTAAGTAAGTTTAATTAATTAAAAATAATTGAAATATTCTCATAACTCGATGTAGGCTTTTATTACTCAATTTAAAAATGCATACATAATAATCTTCCGACTATTTATCATTGGAAAGCCCGACTTGTATATGAAAGTAAGTCTCCGTTTCATTGTAAACTAGTTGCGCCGCGAGGTTTCACTTGTGTGGTATCATCGATCTTGTATTGAAATTGCTTTGAAACTGCCTTTTTCCGTTAACATGTCGTCGTATCTCGTTAATAAGATAAGGATCTGTTTCCTTGAACTTTGCATTTTCCATGTGAATTGTGAATGTATAGAAATACAGTTAAAAACAAAAAGACTACAGTAAATACCAATATTTTTTGTTAATTCTGCAAGCGAACTTCAATCAATTGATGGCATTTTAATAAGTGAACTTTAACACGTAACTCGGACGTAACTCTAAGTTTAAGGTAATTATGGACTTTCACAGCGTAATTGATAGTTGTAGGATTGCACGCGTGAATACGACGCAAGGGTGTTCGCACACTTGACGTCTGACCAGTGACGTACACACGTGTTACGAAAGTTATGGCTTTAAAATGAAAAAAAAAAACAGATAGTATCAGTATTTGACGAATACAAGTCGAACGAATAGAAGTCATTTTTATATTCTTAGTTGATAAGAGAAAAAATGCAAAAGTATTTAACATACGTGCATTTGTTTTAGTATTATAAAAATCTGCGTTTGTTTAGGAGTGTATATGTGTGTGTGTATTATAATAATCAATTTGTGTATGTGAGCACCCTTGAATTATAACTGACTATTTATTTACAAAATTGCCCCCTCAATGAATCCAGATGAAAGCGTTTATTGGTATAGTTTGCAATTTTCCATGGCCTTCTAATTGTCGTTGATGAGCGGTGCCTCCACAATGTGTAGTAATATCTGTTCGTCTGGTCGACTGTTCGACTGGTCCGCTGATCGGCTAGTCGGCTGGTCGGCTGGTCGGCTGATCGGTCGTCATTAGATACGTGCTATTTCGATTTCTTACGGTCGTTACTTTTGTTAACAGATAAAATGGTATAATATCAAAAAGAACAAAGGAAAGTAAGTTCTGAATATTATTGTTATAGACTTCTAAGTACCGGCAGTGATTTGAACCACTCAATTATAACCACTTAATTATAAGAATAATTTAAAAATATATATTATTGTTAGATTATTCTTGATAGGTTTAATGTCCAATTAAGACATCTAAATCTCTAACATCGTTTCAGTACGTCCGTGTCTCCTCGCTCGGTGCTATATATGGTAATATTCTGGAGAACGCATTGCCGTTTTTGTTATGTTCTAAAATATTTCACTTTTGTCCAACAACGAACATAAAGTTAGTACTACATTGTGTCGGGTTGAAATAACCCGGTTCTCGCTAAACATTGATTTTACGACACAATTGCTCTTTGCGCCTGTGTGGTATCGCGGACCTGCCGACTCTAGATGCGACTTGTTGCTTACTAAAATAGTTACAAACATTAACTTACATATTATAGGAATATATCATCAATTATGTAATATATTATTTAACTTATCTCATACTCGTGAGCTAAATGTGTTTTATAAGAGATAGTGTTTAATTATTTAAAAAATCAGATGAAATAAATTAAGAAGTTACGGATTTATATCTCGTTACAACTCAGATTAAATAACTCTTAAAATAATAAGGATTACAAAAATATATAAACAAAAGAATAAATAATATAATTTCCTGTCCTAATTAAGTAATGATTTTTTTTTTATAAAATAAATGATTTTTAAACCTTGGCTCCTGTTATTTACTATGAATTATTTTGCTGACAATACTGTTGTTAATTAAGAGAACAATTGTACAAAAAATAAAATTAATGTTTATTGATTACATAGATCATTTGGTCATTTGATAATTTGATAATTTGATCATTTGGTCATTTGATCATTTGGTCATTTGATCATTTGGTCATTTGGTCATTTGGTCATTTGGTCATTTGATCATTTGGTCATTTGGTCATTTGGTCATTTGGTCATTTGATCATTTGGCCATTTGGCCATTTGGTCATTTGGCCATTTGGTCATTTGGTCATTTGATCATTTGGTCATTTGGTCATTTGGTCATTTGATAATTTGATAATTTGATCTTTTGGTGATTTGGTGATTTGGCCATTTGGTCATTTGGCCATTTGGTCATTTGGCCATTTGGTCATTTGGTCATTCAGTCATTTGATCATTTGATCATTTGACCATTTGATCATTTGATCATTTGGTCATTTGATCATTTGGTCATTTGATCATTTGGTCATTTGATCATCTGGTCATTTGGTCATTTGATCACCTTAAGATGGATGTACTTTGTTATAAATGTAAAAATAAGATTTTGAGACATAATCAATTAATTGTTAATAATGTCCATTACAAAGGTATAACAGTAATAGATTTCGTTGATATCCCTAAGGCTATATTTTGAAATCTATTTAATAGACGTGTAGGCGTTATAGTCTAGGATCCAAATATGAGACTTTGTCTATAACTTTCTTTCACTATTATGACTAATAAATATGCCTATTACTGTTATAAAATAATGTAGGCACATTAAGTAAAACAAAGAGAGTCATGGTAGTCATTAGTTTTTTATTCACATTGAGAAGCCATCACAAGCCCATTGGCTTCAAATAATTTATTTTCATTTCTCTTTATATTCGACATTCCACATTTAATTAAGAAATGACGGTTAAATCGACAGCGTCTCTTAGATTGTTAAGTGTTGCCTAATTGAATGAAATGTCCTCACTTTAATGGTAATTTATTTGCGAATTAATATGAACTTAGTAGTAAAACACTTGTTTAAAGTGTGATAACTTTACCTGTTCATTAATATTGTTATGCAAACACTGCAAATTATATAAATCATACTCCGTAACTTATCTGACTTGTAGAATACGGCCAGACAGGTTACGTTTAGTTTATACTAATTAAAACTTGTGTCATTACCATTTTACTAATAGTCTTATATTGTATATACACAAAAGATTATACATATATTTTAAATTTTTACAAATAATTAGGTACGTAAAATAGTAAAAAGAAATATTCGACCAAAACTCAATGTCCCATCTAGACGCTACACTCCCTGGGGCCGTATAAGTAGATACATGTATGTACAGGTATGACATCAGTGAGAGTGGGCAGACAAAAGCTTGGCTAAGAACATATTGACCATTGCTCGTCTTTGAACCCGTAGAGGCGGCAAGTGTAATTATATTATTAATTATGTCATACACCTTCATACGATAACTTACTATCATTTACAATGATAGTCAAATCATGAGTGTATTTTAATTTATTACAAAAATTTTAAAAACTATGTGTTCACAAACATTGTTGTTATTTACCCTTAGATATACAGATGTTAAAGCTAATTGACATAATTGCTCGATTTGTGATATTAAGTAGTCCAAATTATAATATACTAGTGAGTATCTAAACGTTACAGCTCTACGTCCGCGCAAACAATAGAAGCTGACAGTTCGAAGTGTTTACCTTGTGTGCTTGTTCTAACAAAAGTTGCGTCATAAAGTACTGACAGTCATTAACGTGTTTGAGAACGTATTTTCATCCGGCGATGGTAAAACTTCGAGACGGGAGTATAGAGAAACAACTATGAAGCACAAAGATTAATGAAAAAACGCATGTTAAACAAACTTACATACAGTTTAAGCTGACTCACCTTATCGACTTTCGCTACACTTTGTACTACACGCTACAATATTGTTATATGTTTTGCATACTATATTTATATAAAAAACTGAAACTATTGATTTTTAAAAGAATATTTCAAAACGATGACAATGCTATCAACCAATCAAAAAAATTTACACAAACATTGAAAGTACATTTTATATATAATATATAGGAATACTTTTATGGTAGACAATAGACTAATTAAAGTTTAAATAACTATGCGCCGTGATAGCTCGTGATAGCAGAGGCATCCGCATTTGACGGAGCACTCAAGAGAAGTCATTAGAATACTAAACGACCTTATCAGATGGAGATCGGTGATACAAGATGATTAACTCGTCCTCTTTGGACGACTTTTGAATAATACTTATATCAACTGGAAAAAATACTCTCGGGGTTTCAATGTAACTGAATGTTAACATATAAATACTGACATTCCAGTGATTGCATCTGTATGCTATTGTTAATTTTAAGAATATAAGTCCATACACTCGATGTGTTGTTGGAGTATTCAGTTATGTTAATATACATTAATAATATAAATTACGAATATGTCACAATATCGATGAATATTAAATATTAATGGTTATTTCAATGATTTCGGTTCCGTCATTTGTCGTTCGTGGTTTTATTTTAAATATGTTATTAGATATATTTTTATCTGTGACAAGAGTGGTTTGCTCTCATTGCGAGAGATCAAATGCTGAGATACGATGACAATCTCAGACGTTTGTTTGCTTGTCTGTCCGAGATTTATCTCCTCTCCGAACAATACGGAGTTGAGTATCATTATGTATTTATTACTGACTGGATGATGTCTTAGAGATACGGGTACGAGACGATTTGTAATGTTTGGAAATTATATTATATTAAATAGCAATAATCATTTCTAATACCGCACTACACACTGTGCTACCGATGTACAGCTAACCGATGAGGTTGGAGTGTCATAATAACAAAATCAAATCACTTCATAGTCATTCAAGAAACGATTCACAGGCCGTGGTGAAGAATTCTTCCTGGTTCTGAATTAATAATTAATTCAATTAATTCAAATAGAGTAAAAGCTTTGTATTTTTTTATATAACGAAGTATTTTAAAGTTATTAACTAACCGATCGTTTTTGGGAGCAACTATTTGCAGTTGTAAATTGAGGTTATTACATACGAGTACATGCGACACAAGAAGTCATCAAGAAAGGTAAAACATTAAATACCGTTCAAGAAAACTGTTAGGAATAAACAAATTGAAATGGTCTATTTTATTAGATATCAGTATTTTAAACTTCCACTAATTTTTCAATTTCAATAAGACTTCATCTTGATTATTTCCATAAAATAAAAAAAACAATTCAAGAAAATTCTGCGTTCTGCGAATTCAATTTTCTTTTTACTTCCAGTCAACACTGAGCCGGCCCGTAGTCTGTGTGAAAATTGGCTAAAAGCTACTAAGAAGAACAATATTACCAAAAAGTGATAGTCCCTTTTTCACATAGTCAACTCATAGATACTAAAGACACGAACTACATACCTACCACTTACCTTTTCGCTACTTTAACATATACAGTAGATAAATACAAAATTATAGTAAATTATGTTCATAAATCTCACCAATAAAAGCAGCCAAAACGTCTGATGTGATTCCATACAATTAAATTAACATATACAAGTTTAAATATTGAATTTCACCCATTAGAATGTTTTAACATCCCAGCGACCTTCACGAGCAAACCCTAATAGATCTGGTTTTACTAAGAATGGACCCGAATTAAACTGACTCATTTAACTTTCATACGTAATTTATCGTTATTCAAATGTATTTGTTGTTTTTATTAAGAATATACAGTTAAGGTTCTTAAGAAATGACACAAAAAATTAACAATGACACCATTGAGATATACCCAATTACAAATCATCATCTACAAGATTAGCAGACGTGATTATATATAACATTTTAATGTTTATTTGTTTATTTATTTATTTATGTTTGGGAAACACAATTTTAATAGCACCTATACAATAAAAATTACAAAATGTTTAACATAAATCAATTAAGTTTCCACTGAAAATTAAAACAAATAATTGAAACTCAATACAAAAAATAAAAACAGAAAGCAAAACTATGATATAATAAAATATAAAAATACAAATTATATACAACTTTTGAAATCCTCACGTAGTACCTATCCAGTTATGTATTTTGAATAGTTTAACTGGAATTCCTTAGTTTCAAACAACTGTCAAAGTCAATTTAAACTGTATCCGGCCGAGACTCGAACCACATGATTTTAATTACCAAAAAAGCAACAATTCCGCGGCACACCAATAACATTCCACACTCAATATATGGAAATAGAATCGATTAAGGAATTACCCCAGCGATTATCGATATCAAATCGATGGCTATCGGAAATCGATTGAGATTAGCTACCAAAATGCATTGTCGATTAATCACTCGATTCTACAATGGGTGCTTTCTATTTGGGACAAAATGAATTTCACTTCGAATGGGTTATTTATTTCGGCGTAGCAGGTGTGCTCTCGGACGCACAGGGTGCTCCGAATATTAACTACCGGTCGTAAGAATATATAATATCATACAGGCTGTATCAATATAAGTAGTGGTTAATAATACATTGTCTTTTACCAAAGACTGTTAAATAATATCTATATTAAATTACACAATTTTTTTAAAATCATTTCTTAGTCATTTTTTAATCTTATTTATGCATAAAACTAATATATTGAAACCTAAATAAAATAATAGTAAAAACTACAGCCTGTATAAAAGAATTTGATTGTATAGGAATATTATTAATTCGAAATTTGTTACAGCCTATACTTAACGTGCTCTCCGTTAAAGCCTTACATAAACGTCAGCTCGCGGAACCCGTAATCCGTGACCTCTACTCCCCGGCAATAGGGTCTATATTCTTTTTACGGTGAGCGGTGTGGGAAAGCGCAAGCGTTTGTTAGTCAAGTGTGATTACGTATTGTAAATTTGACAAATCTAATGAGCTTTTGTAAAGATATTTTATATCGTGTTAATAGTCGAGAGTATTAATGGAGGATTTATGTGATGTCGGCTGATTTATATTAACTGTATTTAATTATGCATTAATATTACTTAAAATAATCTCATAATTTATTGAAAGAATGATTCCCCTACAAACAAAAATAATCATCGCGGCCGATGGAATTTAGTATTTCATATTAATATAAATCAATTCGTCCACGCTACCAATTAAGAACGAGCCGTTCATGTAATCGATTGGCGTTGGTTACTGCTGATTTGTCGAAAACTAAACTTTAACAATAGACAGGCTCCGCGACCGGTCGACTCTTCCGAGAAGTGTGAGTAATTGATGACAAGTCTTGATATTTTAATAAAATTGTTGTTGTATGAGTCAGTCTTGAGAAATCTTAATTTTGTATTGTTCGTTTTTTTATACGTATTTCTTGTTCGCGGATCTCAAGAAGTGCTATTACTCCGAGATTGTTTCCAAGTATCCAAAACCGACAATAAAACAAATCAAATAAAAATGTAAAAAACCAACAATTATTGTGGAGCTGGTGAGATCACAAGTGTGTGTGTGTTGTGTCCTGTTATAATTGACAACACCTAAATGTCGTAGCTTCCGATAAGAAGAATAAAAAAGTAATCATAGCTGTTAACACATACCCAGGAGCTGTTATATTATAGCAGTAATACCTGTAAAAGAAAAATAAACGTTTATTAGTGTATATACAGTTAAAAATATCAGAAGTAGGATAAATATTCCAGTTATTAGATAAAAACAAGCCTCAAAGTCAATTAAGCATTAGCAAACAGAGAACAACCTCAATAATTATATATTAAATATTGTTTTCATTTATTTTAAGCACAAAGAAATAAAGTTACGTTTTAATATTAAACAAAAATCTAAATTAAATACTGAAGACGGTTAAAAACTAAAAGCCGTGGTTAACAAACAAATAATTCGGGGCGTCCGGTGAGCATTCTGATCCCTGTTTCTGATAACCAAGAAATCGTTAAAGGTAACAATTTAACACCTACATCTTAAAACAACACATAAAAACCCTTTCTGTCCGTAAATCATTCCAAGTACAGTATTAAGAAAGATATTATATATCTTGAAATAGTTTAAAAACACTTGTAATTATTTAATCAATATAATTTTCCGAGCAGTGTTTGTCGAGTCCGGTCTCCGAGGACCCGTTCCACATAATACAATCTTTTATTTCAACTCCACACAAAATTATAATTAATATTTTTTGTATACCATAAAAGGGGCCTATCAATAATACCAGTATAAATAACATAAAAAAAGAGATTGACATCTGTCCGAAGTGACTTCTACGCTCGGTTGGACGAAATCAGGTATCACAATTAAATTAAAAACCACTCACCTAGAGTAATTAGTTACTATATCAGACTGCACTGTACTGTTGACAAATATATATTATATTTGAAATTAAAAAGTATTTTAAAACAATTTCTGTTGAACAAAAAGGGGGCTTAAAAAAACATAAATAATTTGATTGAAACTTCATTTAATAAATAAATAATATACTCTGTTGATGTCAGTACTTCCGTCACTTACGGCCCGAGTACAAACACGGCATAGTGACGCATTGAGTCGCATGTGGAGAGCCACAGGGTTCCTAAAAGCTGACTCTATTTAATGTTGCGAGTGCCGCTGACGCTACTTTGCGTTCATACTAGAATGAGTCAATTGAATCCGCGGTATGTTAGTTTCTCATTGTGGACCGCGGGCTACTTTCTATCATCTACGTACAGACACACACGCCTCCACTCTACAGGGTGACCGTCCACACCTTACAACCTTTATATTTAAAGTTCTTTATAAAAATTCACCCATAATAGGTAAAATAATGGATATTCGTAATATCTTTTTTAAAACGCTGCTCTGTCTATTACCCGTAACAGGAAAAAATACTTCTTACTGGAAATATATTATTTTTTAAACTTTTAATCTATCTACAAATTATGTATACACCTTTTGTTTTTATTCATTGATATTTTTTTCTCGTATAATGTATTGCTACTTACAAAACACGCTGTATAATATTTCAAAGGTGTCACATTGCCCAACGTGTCTATCATGAAGTGACGATGTAATTGACAAAGTTATTAATGCGGTTCAAAAACAATTGTTACACGAAAATAACCGGTTTATCGCAGGGAATAAGAGTAACTATATCTTGCACTTGAATATTGTAATTTAGTTGTAAAAGTAGTGCGAGAATTTGAGATAAATTAAAACAATTTGATGCTTTGTAACTGGAACTATGAAAATTTGAGAGTCGCTATCTCTTTACCGACTGTATTTTATCCGTCCGTTTACACGAGGACGTGGAGTCGCCGCGGTAATGTTACGCAAACTACTATGAAGAGATATATATAGGTTTTATAGAACTTAGTGACTTTTGGGGGTTATTGACACAATGATTGTACTAGAGCAAAAAAGTATATTTTAATTATTATCTTATCGCCCAAAGACCACCACCGACTAACGCACCGTAATAAAGTACACTTTATTGACTTTAAAAATCGTCTGTAAATAACTTTATATTTTCATGTATATTTTAATTATACATTCAAAATAAAATTGCCTCAATTTAACCATGACGTTTGAAACATCGGTTTAATTAACGACTCCACACTAATTAGTTGTAATACCATTTATAGCCGATAACAATTACGGACTATATTTTATACTTTATTAGCCCGCACTGTCAATCAACTTGTATCGAACTAAATTTCTATAATATATAATCTCACTTGTTTATGTACTTCCAATAAATTGTTCCCATAGGCGTCCGTGTCGCGGCCGGTATTAATAACTGACGCGTGGAAGGTATAATTTTGCAACTCACAGACGTTAAATAACTTCATATGTTGAGTAAAATAATTACTATTGCCTAAGTTTAGATTTCTAATGTCTCGGTGAAAGTGGTCGAGGCGTGTTTGAGCCTTAAAAATATTGTTTCAATAAGATTTTTTTTCACTATAACATAAACTTAAAGCTATAACATAAAGCTTTTCAAATAGAACATCGGAAGCTCTTAACATTACGAAATCGGATTTATTTGATTCTAATCTTAATATTAAAATAAAATTTCCTGAACATTGCGAAGGCGTGTCGTAGCTTTAGGGAGTATCGGAGTATCGGACGGTGAAATGAACATCCAAAATGAAATATTTCGATTTATACCAATTTGGGCGTCTCTAGTATACATTTAATTTGTAATTGAAACAATGTGTAAGCGTTAATAAATTTAAGAACTGTCATGAAATTTAATCGAACGGACTTGTAGTGTGCTGGTGGTCTGCCGATCCACGGGTCCACGGGTCCACGGGTCCGCAGCAGATAGGTATAGGTAGTTTTATACCGTTTACGTAATGATTTCTCTTAAACACAGGTTACCGTTGAAATAATAAAATTTAATACCATATTATTGTATATCTTCTTAAAGATATTTTAAAAATAATACCATGACTAGTTATCAAAATATTTTAATGTTTCTTTCTTGATACTTTGAACTTAATTTAGTCATTCTTATTGTACGAGGTCTAAACTTGATCACAGTTTCTTATATCTTTATAATAATTTTATTAACCCGAGCATCGAATGCGGGACCCGTAAATTCAGGCGCCAGCGGTACCAATGGTTCAGCCGACGCTAGAGTTTCAATGGGCTCTTTAATGTTTAAATATTGCTTCAAATCCTACCTCCATTATCCAATCAACGGACTTTTATTATTAAACGACATATCAATTATAACAAATCCATTATTTACGGATCCTGAACTTAATAACCGAAGACAATTGTGAAAATAGCTTTTTGCAACAATAAAGAACTCGAATGCTTCATTAAATGTAAATAAACTGGTCTTGTAATTGTTTTAAATCAATAAAAGACTCACGATTTTTTGTTTCATAATTGATTAGTAACTTGAAGTTTTATCTTACTTAGTTACTTCAATAAATAGTAATAATATCTATGAATGCAATCTTCTGCACTAACTATAATATATTTTTTGTTACAGAAATGTAAGTATCTGCGTGTGAGAGGTTAAAAGATAAGATTTGAAAACGAAGGGTAATTATTATAGTGTCCTATCAGTGTAGTATTTAGGAGTTTATTGCTGAATCTAGAATAGCAGGTGTATTTGATTCCGAAACGGGACACCTCCCTTATTATTGAGACATTTTTGTGCTATTTATTGAACAAACTATTTATTGAAAATTGTTGTGAAAGCTACGATCGGAAAGTTACTTGTCACAGACCTGAACATAACTGCCGACCAAACCTCGGCGACCTTGACTCATCCATATTTTTTAAAGCCTAATTTTGAGCCCGTTATTTGTAAATAATCTTTTAAATTCAACTAAATAATACGTCATTGTTCCAATGTATAACAATGATTTCTCTACGGAGCATCCATTAATATCTTTCGATTAATCAACCGGTACCATCCGGTAGTAGCTGACGCAAGCAATTTGGAGTTATGATTGATTTTAATCCCTTAATCCGACTAACTGTCTACTAACTGTTCGATGACGACAACGATAGGAGAAAGGTGGAGTAATTAGTAACCTTGATTCCAGTCAAGTAGTCATTGTATTGGCGGAGTTTTTATAACAAGTACGTACTTGTTGAGTATATGAGAAAGGAAAGAGATGCGATTGTTTAAGTATTATTATACTAGTACAGTGCCTTGCTCACGATAACGCCAGTGCTTCGATGGCGCGGAATATTTTTACAATAAAAGTAGCCTAAGTTATTTCTCATAACATCAGCTATCCGCCAATACAAGTCTTATTAATATCGATCCATCCGTTTCAACCGCTACAAGTAGACCGACAGACAGACAGACAGACCGAAATAATAAATTTGTTTTTTTTTTGCAAGAACCGTATATTCTTAAATATGCATTTAGAAAAGAGCTGTTAATTTGGAATTACAACCAGTTACTTCAATTCTATTTATATGTATAGATGTATAGATTTCGTTTCTTTTGCTTATGAACTTAATACTACTTCTATTATGTTCCTTCTTTTTCTCTCATGTTAAAAACAATAGTTATCTCAATAAAATGTAACGTGCCATCTCTCGCTCTGGAAAATATTATAATACGCCGTAAAGCGTGTACACAAGGTTTTATAATAACTTATTATAAGGATGACGTACTACTTTTCTCTATACGTTTTATAACGTGACGGGTTTTATTAAAAATAATTGAACACTCAATATTTTTAGTATTATATATTAATATGAAATGAAATTGATATGTAATACCTTTCGCAGTACACAGGTCGATACAAATAAATCTTAACAGCTCGATCATCGGTTTGATTCCGAGTAATCGATACTCCTCACATGCGATACGAATCTATTCGTCTTTCTTTTGTGTCATTTAATTTTTATCTATGTTTGATGTAATCTAGTGATGAATTATTAAATTATGTTCAAGTTTTCCAGTCAGAAAAATTTAATTTAAATCGGTCTAGTATTTGGCCAATAAAGAACAACAAACAAAGTTTTCCATTTATAACATTAGTATGTACAACCGGTCCGGTATAGCGGCACCGCTACACAGCCGCGCACACTTCATCGACGGGTTCCTTCTATTCCCGGTTCTCAAAAGATATTAATATGATAAATATATTTGCCTCGTCTTGGGTGTTTGTACATTAATTAATAATTCATGAAGCAATGAAAATCTAAATATAATTGCGTTTAATATTAGGTAATACTGAAACGAATCAAAAACAAACATACAGAATGAAGACTTCATAGTTCTAGTTCAAGATATAGTCTATTTGTTCCATTAAAGCGTTACTCAATGGGGTCAAAAGCAAAGATTGCCTTCAAACATTGACACAGAACTTGATTCTCTCCTCGCAACACATCACAAACTGAAATGTTAAATTATGTTAGACAAAAACCTCACAATTACTTTCGTATTTTAATATGACCTGACCTGAGAGTCAAAAGTTTCTTGACTTTATTTAATTTGTTGCCAACTTCGGCTTCCTAGAGCTTCAAGTAACTATCCATATATCGTCCTAAAGGGGCTATAAAATCCAAACATTTGTAGTGGATACAAAAACTATTCGCTAATATATAGCTTTCGACACGTCAACATTTTTTTCGTAGTTATAGAGTCTATCTGTAACAGACAAACATACAACCAACAAAAGTTACCCCTACCATATTGGTATATATACTCTGTCATAAAAATAGTCATTTTAAAAATCACTCTTTAATCTGTAAATGAAATATGGAATGTACAAACCAAATAAGTTACAGAGGATTTCTTTCTCACATAAATGTAAGCTTAAAAATAAGTAATTTTACTCAAATAATAATTTAAATTCAATGATTGTGATTTCCGTAGAGTCGTCTGCCGTCAGACACTCGTACTCGTATGTAAAGGTGAGTATTACGCCCGGGTCGGGTGGTGACTTGGATCAACGTAACTGAGGCGTGTTCAAGTATCAACAAAAATAAATGAAGTCATTTCAAAGCTTATCTTCGATTTGAATTTTAAAAATATTTTCCGAAGATATAAATTCCGGGCTATTGTTATAAGAATGGTTGTGAAATGTTATAAAGAGGCTATTTTCCATTTGGATTTTATATTTTGAAGTGTTTTTGAATATCAATGCTGGAATCATACAGTTAGTAGTTGGAATCGAAACGGTAAGGAATTTTTATTAACGAAATTAATTCAATAAGGTCTAGCGTATTATTTGTAGAAGTATAACATTTGTGGGATGTTAAAACTTAAGTTACAATAATGGAAGGCACAGTTACATTAACACCGCCCATTACTCATATGACCGATTACGTTTGGCCCGTGAGAGGAGACCATAGACAAGACAGTCTTAAGACTATCTCGTCTCAATAGTTTTGTTATTGTGCTAGTAGCATAATAGTCTGTTTTACTTCAAATTCACTTTATAAATTAAATGTAAGCCCTAAAAACATGTTAAATGTATGTTACTACAATATCATGTTAAAAATGAAATAATAAATATATCAATATATATAATTATTTTAAATAATTTAGATTAAAACAATTATCATTCCACCGTATGTTGTCTTTTGTATATGCTGTATTATCTAACGAGAAAGCTTCGCTTAGGTCACGTTAGAGTGGCTTTTAATCTTAGGTCACCAGCGTGAGCAGACACCTATAAGAGGTTGTCGCGTAGCTTTAGTGGAGGTCAAGCTACTCTGGTGGATTTCCGTAAGTAATGTTGTGCTGTTATGTTTAATCTTGGTTTATAGACCGCTTCAATGAAAGGATGTGTGTTAACGTTGTTTCAAATGAGTCTTCTTTAGATGCAGTCGTCTTTTTGTTTTATATATTTTTTATAACGTTATATTGATCTCTATATGTATGTATGTGTGTGTGAAAACGCACACAATCTTACGAAGACCGGTAAGTAGAAAACGGTTTGCTAAAACATGTTCAAAATTGCCTAGTTTGCAAGCAGATGGCTACCAGAGGCATTACCATTGTAAATGGTTGCAATTTGCCGATTCTCTTCCTTGTTACGTTGCCTTCATTACAAATGTAAGTGATGATAATTTTCCATACGGTTTTCGGTGATTGAATGCGGTTAAAGAATTACCCCCGTTACCCCAATTATGAAGTAATTGGGGTAACGGAGATCGAGGAACGACTGCCATGATTAAGTTTTAAAACAAGATAATACCTAAGGTTTATTACTGGAGAAAGATAAAATCTTCACTGTTACAGCATTATACAGTCATTATACGTGATTGTGTTGCTTTCAAATAAATAAGTCAAATTATAAAATGTCAGTACGAGTTGTCAATACAGGATGTCGGCGGGGAATTGTTTGTTGGCAATCATGTTTATCATAACTGTCCCGGGACAGTAATCAGCGTTATTATTACATGTTTCCGTTTCTCCCGCTAGCTTTCCAATTGCCGTGCTATTCTTGATCTGGGAGTTGTTTTACTGCACTTTAATTATCTTCTAACCAAACTATATTATCAATATTATCTATATTTATACATCTTCACTTTTGTATCATCAATATATATTTTTTAATAATTATGTCATCAAATGTTTCAATCGTTAAATCTAAACAGTAAAACATTTATAAGCACCTCGTATATAAGATTTGATTCGGTCCATCGATGTGACGGTGAGATAAGAGGCGGCGGCCTCTGTGCGCCCGCGCAGCGCATTTGACAGTTGTCGTTTGTTAAAGACTTCTTAACTTGTTTTATTTTTATGACACGACTGAGCAGGTGAAGGTTTTGTTCTCCTGACGTCTGGTTTCCTTCATATCTGATATTATCAAAAATGTTAATATATCTAATAACACTTTACATATATAAATAAATAGTTCTGCAACATCGGGAACGGCTATGCTCAAAGAATGTTCAAGAAATTTCCGCAAAGATGTATTCTTGTTTTCTTTTAGAAAGCCTTACAATGTCCTTATGTCGGACATGCCGAGAGATGTTTCAGGTGTTTTGAAGACAGAATTTCTAAGACGCTGTGTGAGAGCAGTGCTATTCATTCACTATTGACAACCCGAGGGACTCGCTTTAATTTTTAAAGTAAAATAAATGACTTAACTCTTGATATTTGGATTACAATATACGTTATAGAAGAGTTTATTAATTATTTAGTCTTACGTATCGGATACTATTTAAAATGCAGCGATAATTTCAATATTGAATTCCGCTTCTGTACGAGAGGTTTGTTCTGTACTTATGTTATACATAGATGTAGAGTACATTTTGAATATGTTAATTATACGTATGCGTGAAGAATAAATTGTTACTATGTGGCTATTCTTAAGGTTACATATTAATACGAAATGACAAATAACATTTGTGTTAGAACACCCACTCTTACACGGTTGCACCCATAGCCGCGGGTGATAAGAACTTATGTAATCAATAATTTTATACCACATCGATCAAATTGTAGGTATGAATTTTATAACACACGCGTAACTTTATTGATGGTTTGATCTAAACATGTGTGTGTAAAGTTTACACTCATACACTCACTTACTTAAACTCTACACGTATACACTCACTTAGTTTTACACTCACTCACTCAAAACTTTATTTTATTTTCTTAAAACATATTCCGAATACATTTAAAACAATCTATTAGTCACTTAGATAGCACTAAACTGCTCGCATTAAGTGATGACTATTGTTTTTAACAGCAGTGTTGAAGCGAGCACTGCTTAGATACAGTGATAGATATCCGTCTCTTACTATCAAAACTCGAGGGAATTTAATACAATATAGTGAGTTTTGTCACATTTTCATAATTAATAATTTGGTTTTCTATGAATAGTATTGTATTTAAGATACGATATTGATTTGATACATGTAATAGTATATTCAGTTAATACATACATAATGTATTTGATCTTAAAACATGTAACTGTAGAAGTGTTAACGAAATTATTTTATTGCAAGGAATTCGGAAGTGTTTTGTCTTTTCCAATATATTATATATACTCTTGGCACCCGTGGTAGCGGCATGTGATGAGTCGGCAGGTGCGCCCTGCGGTTGAGCTATTGTTCCCACGCCTCGCGATACATACTACATCACTACCAGTGTTCGTCTGTTTGTTATCTCTTATTTAGTACATTTATTAGTTACATTTATTTATTATATAAACCATTGTAGGTGCTGCAAGGAATATTTTACCGGCCCCAAAATAATATAACTATATTTTATATTACATAAATTATCTTTTATATTATTATTGTTAAAATTATCCTATAAATGAAACATTGTTTCCGTTGATTGACATTATCGACATTTGACTGTTTTATTGCAATATAATTAGCATTGCGATTGAAACTTAAACTAAGTAAAAACTAACAAAATTTAAATAAACCCTGAATTATGAATAAGTAAGAAAAGAGAAGTATGTCGCCTTTACTCAAAACATATCGTACCTCGTGAACTGTTTTGACAAAACATAATTATCTTTATTTTCCCAACTTACAATTATAACAAGTAATTCGTTCAGAGCGTGTCTGAGGTCGCGTCTTCCACTAATTTATACAGAAATGAGAAGTTCATCCATTATTCCATTGTAATATTAATTGTTGCGGCGCCCCACTGCGAGTACACTCACAACGACACACATCATGCAATTATATACCTTATCGAAGAGACATAAAGGCTAAACGTACTTACGTCTCTTTACGTCTCTTCAAGTGTGTATCTTAAGGTATTTTACGTCTCCTCAAGTTCATATTATGATTACAGAGTTAGGTGACGTCGTTACACTAAATAGTAAGACATATATATATATATATAATGTGATTTATACGATACTAACATATTTAAAATTCATTTTTAATGTAATATTCAACTATGTACCTAATATAGTTGAATATCAGTAAAAATATTTATTTTCATATATATTTTCCACTATTTTATTCTAACTACTCGCGAGATCATTAGATCAATACATTATATTAAATAAGTCTTATCGTTAACTTCTGCCTGAAAGAAAGCTTGGGAGTGTGAATTTGTTAATATATAACAATTATTAGGAAATTATCATTTACAGTATTGACTCATCACATGTATTCTCACTCGTGGGAGTCACTCATACAGACAGAAATATATGATACGACACACCACACACACACCAGGACACACCTTATAATTGATATTACACCAATTGTAATATGTGCATGTAAATATTTTCCTCATTGTGTGTTACAATGGTCTGTTATGAAGATGCGTCTATAACTACAGCACTACAGCACTACAGCACTACAGCACTACAGCACGTGGTCACGACTGAGTGATTTGTTCCTTATAATTAATATGCATAAAGTATTTAAATACACCACGAGCATGTACGACACGTTTATTACTATATTATTATATTATTACACGTAACGTAAGTGCATTTGAAGGTTCGATTAATAATAAATGGTTATTAAAACACAACTCCTCACTAAATAATACACAGTTCATCTTCAACTTAACAATGTTACTCCAAGTAACTGGAGATAAATAATCATACCAATAATGAAGTACTTAAGTACTTGTTAAAATTAATTTACAATAAATTTAAGGTAATTACTAATAAATCACAAGAACGGCTGTACCATAAAAGCCTCCAAAGCAAAGTTATAGAAATGACCATTTATTTCCGACCATAATGACGATCGAATAAATGTAAATTTCAAGATATTAGACAGATATTACAATAACAACAAAGTAATTTAAACTAGCCGTCCGCCCAGACGCTGCTCGGGTTATATATATAGCGGAAGGTAGTGTAGTGTAGGTATGTTTGTCTTAGCGTCTCCATCGAGTAGCCGAAGTTCATTTCATTTTATTGTTATTTTCCTACAAAAATAAAATCAAGATTGTCGACTGGATTTTCCAAATATATTAATTCATATATAATAATAGAATCCAGATTTCCAAATGGAATCTCCGCCGCGTCTTTGTAACATTTGTACGGACAAATGTCATCGAGACAGGTACAATACAACCAAACAATAAATAAATGAATCAAAACATTTTATTTGAGGGCGAATTAAAAGTTTACAATATGTACACGCGACGAGTGTAATCTCTCTAACGGAACGAGAACTTTTTACGTCAGATTCTAAGAGCATCTCCAAGTCTAAGATAATCGAGTTAGGTTTTGCGCGAGTGTGCGCTCGCCTTTTAAGGAATAGGCTAGACCATCTAAAAAGTGGAAATCGCATCCAATCTTCGATTGTGAGCCGATCGACAGTTACGTGTCTATATCGTATATATTTACACCTTCTGTTTGTTTGAATTAAACATTATTTTAATACTTATTACGGTTTTACATTACGGTACCTACATAAAAAAAATACCCGTCTGTCTGTTTGTTCCGGCTAATCTCCGAAACGACTGGACTTATTTTAACAGGCCTTTCACTGGCGGTTAGCTGACGGAATGAGAAGTAACTTATTTTACTTTTATTTAAAAAACATCTCCGCAAACGAAGTCGTGGACACAGCTAGTTTTAAAATAACTACATACTGTAGTAGTATGAACTGAAACAAAAAGAATACTTTTCTAATTAGATAAAAAAATGTTTTTTCGTTACATCACGTAATGAAACTATAGGAGATTTAATAATATTATCTAAATTTAACGTACAATTAGTAGAAGAGAGCTGGGGTCTATAAAAAGTGGACGACTACATCTCATAAGACCCCAATTAAACCGATAATCCCACCAAACAAGAGATGGAAACTCCCATTGTAATCTATTAACTTTCAGTATATAAAGTTTCTACTAAACAACAATATATTACATATCTATAATATTATTATAATACTTAAGTAATTATTTAACTATTATAAAATATTTTAAGAATGGAATTGTGATTATAAATTAAGCACGTTGGGCCCCGGTTTAATGTTTGAACAGGTATAACTAAGTAGCACCTCGTAGAATTATAAATTCATTTCGACAAAACTTTGGCTGAAAGAAGAAAGGTTTAGAATAAAAGTAACTTTTTGTAATATTATAAGTAAATATATATAATTATAAAAATAAATAATTATAATGTAAAGTGGATTAACATTAGAAGAAGAAGCGAGTAACATTGCAATGTACGAACAGTGGTATTAAGTTTTAAAAACGTGATTGACTCGTACCAATAAAGCAGACTTAATATAAACAACAAAAAAATCGATATCTCTTATAAAATATACAATTAAAAATAAAAAAGTATAATCTAAATTAAATATTTATTATGTAAGAATTTCATTAACCGTAAAAGGTTTTATGTCTCAATCAGTGTGTTAATACTATCAGCTTTCTATTCTGCTAGGTGTGAATATTTTACTACTCAGAGATATACTTCAACGAGAAATCCTGTTTGTTTATCGCTGCGAGCGGGATTTAAACGATTTTATGGGAATCTCTTATTCTTTCCATCAATGGATTTAGAGGGAGGCAAGATTATCCATTACTCATACTTCAAATAATACATACATACATACATACTTTTAGTCATACCCATATCATACCCAAAAAATGCAATATAAAAGTTACATGTCAACAAACCTGTGACTATAATAAATTTCTCGAAAACAAGCAAAGCCGACGAAGTTAACTATACACGTTTACTCTTAAGTTAAGTTCCATTATCAGTGCATTGTGTTTACGATAGAGAAGTGGCTTTATTACGCCATATTGGACATAAAATAAACACCATACGGGATCACTTAGCCGCAGATAACACGTGAGAAACGTTCTAATTGAAGACCTCAGTGGACCGATCTACAATCAAAATACATATCTTAGGCCTTATCTCATTTACATAATATAACATTCCTATATATTCAACGTATTGTATTATATTATCCCGCGTCTGTGCTCGTTGAATTGAAACAATAATGTTTGTTCGAATATAAAGAGTTGATTAATGTATTTACATATTCGTACGTACAGACATTGTTGGAAACAAACAAACTCTCAATTACAATCACTGCCCGGATCACTTCACCACAGTTAAGAAGCATCAGACACTAGTACGCGATGACATGTACCTATGGACAACATTTACGTTAAATAAATAGAATAAAAGTTAAATTAATTAACATCATAAAGACGGGCCATTTCATAACAATTTATATAATAGAAGGGATATCCTGTGAATGTCTCACTCGAGGCAACCTTCGGTCTAATAAAGCGTTTGTTTAGCGCAGCCGTCCATCTTGTGCAAGGCACATTAACGACGACCACAATAAATATATTGTGAAAGGATTTAAATTACGACGCATCTTGTAATTAGGCGACTTTCATTATTGTAACACTATAACACACGCACACACACACACACACACACTCACAGCGATATAAATCATAGTAGAAACTTTGATGTCTGCACGATTATGTAAAATAATGTGAGGTGTTTTAACAGCATTAGTGAATACGTCTTATATACATGTTATATGTGTCTTATATGTATGTTAAGACTATTATCAATTCTTGCTTAGCATTTACAAGTTCAAAGTTCACAATATTTATTTGATAATATATTTCGTGCGTCTAAAATTTTCCCATATAGGCTATTATATATTATAATATTATATCTGATACTATCTCAATTAGAGAGGATTCAGTCAACATTAAACGTACCCGTCGCTGTTTGTAAGATCATCTCAATGTATGCGACTTATTTATATTTATTTATCCGTCTCAGTTTAGTTATTAGCCGACTCCTTCCAACTTTACATTAATTAAGAAAACTCTTTACTTTATTTTATTCAGTAGACGTAAAAACACTCATTCATTTGCAAAATAATATTAATAACACAGTATGCAATTAAAAACCTATATTATCCTTTAAGGTCCATTAGGTCCCTCAGACTCACATGATAATATTTAAATACGTACAAGTGTCGATAACAGGACCGGCCGAGACACACACACGCACACGCACACACACACACACGCACACACACACGGGCACACACACATGCACGTGCACACACACACGCACACACACACACACACACACAGGCTGCTTCACACGTATTGTATTAGCATTAACAGGTGAGTATGTATTTATTGTTAATGTCATATCAAAATATATAAGATTAAGTATTATTAGAAGGGTATTATTTGGGTTCTTTGGTAATATGAATACTCTTCTTTTCTCGAGTATCTTAATAATATTAACAAAGTATAAAGTAATGGACCGTTAACGTAATACGAGCACCAAACACTATAAAAGTGTATTTGATATCACACGTACGTGTCACAACCATTAAATAATTGTTATTTATTACATTTTATCATTTACGTCTTAGTTGTGCACTTAACTAGAATTTAATATAAAAATATATATAAAAAGATACGTGGAAAAACAAATTATGAAAAAAAATTGAAAAAATATTATACGCATTATACAAATGTGTAACACTTACAGTTATACAATTATACATACAGAACATTTATTTATACATTTAACCTTCAGATTATAAATATTATCGAAGTGGTTGTATGTATGTATGTATGTCCGTGCCGGTGTCGGGGAGGCACGCGATTTAATTTATACTTTCATTAGGATCAAGGGGCTTGTTTTATGTTAATTTGATTTATTTATAGACATATTACATATTACATATATATCACACATATTATATTATTCTGTAATATTTTAGATTCGAAATGATTGAGATGATATTCAGTTTATTTGTTTGAGTCTTTGATAACACGTTTCAAGTTCAAAAGGTACTATTACGGTTGAATTAATTATAAATATGTCCATGCACAAAACCGCGGGCCGCAGCTAGTGTTACAAGAACAAGCCGCCTTAATCCACGAGGCACGTTTTTATTCAGAATTAAAGTAAACTGTAAGTAAAGGTTGCACCCTGTAATGAAGTGTTCGTACAAAGGCCTCTGACGAACCAAAATACAAACAATTTTTTAAAGTATTGTTTTAAACAATCACCCGACCCCGGAGCCGCTCGGCAATAATTGCAGTATTTTGTATCTTTTAAATTGGTTTACATTTCTGTGGTTTTAAGTAAAAACAATTCGAGTGAAAGCACGCGATTCTGTTATTATCACACTTTGAATAACGTTCTCGCATTTCTTTCATGTACTGTTTCTTATCACTAAATATATGGTATTCCTTTATATATATATATATATATATATATATATATATACATATATTTATATATATTTGTTTTATTATTACAGTCGTTGAAACATTAAACGCACGAGTCCGAGCTTGAGCTGTATATAAAAGATTTCAACGCACGACGGCTCGCTTTTAAGAATATTTTTTGTTAAATAGTAATTTTAATTTACCGTTTTTTTTATTTTTTAAGATAAGTTTATATCTTTATTTATTGCCACAAAAAAGATATAAAAATAGTAGTAAAGTTCAGACAAAACACAAAGGGCAAATTGAATAAGCAAATATAAGATATAAGGCGGACGGGAACAGATAATATATATGACATTTAATATGTCATTTCTGCGGTTGCCATGGTTACGCATTCCGATCCGCTCCCGAGCACCGACAGGTTGTATTACTAGTATCACAGTAACAAAAGACTTTTGTATTACATTAATTGATTTGTAACCAAATATCTCATCTGGTGCTATCTCACGGGTTACTGTGAAAGTGCGAGTGCGGTGCGGTGCGGTGCGGTGCGGTGCGGTGCTGTGCGGTGCGGTGCGGTGCTGTGCGGTGCGGTGCGGTGCTGTACTGTGTAAGTGTAATTAGCACAGTGTGTTCACGTGACTCCGTGCACTGCCTCGCTTCAAATAACGAACAGCTCATATTTTCTTTTAATGCGCCTGTTTTTGAAATAATAAACCAATACTTCGTATGGATATGGTAAAATTAGGCGTTTTGAATTCCAGCACCTTTAACTAAATAACAGATGCTTTCCTATAAATTAAACATATGTAACTGTACGTTCATTAAAATATATTTAAGTCGAGAATATCCTATAATTGTATTAAAAATGTATATTTCCATCAACAGACAGAAAACAGCGTTGAGGTATATATATATATATATAATAATTATAATAATAGCATTTATTTCGGGACTAGCCCATAGAGTGTAAGTATATATATATAAATATTACGATAAGTTAAATTTAATGAAACGTCATCTAATAAGCGCAATATGACAAATTCTTCCATTCTCTTCTCTCATCTGTCAGCTTAGCGGAGATATGGTTCTTTGGCCTTTCAGTCTCCATTCAAAATCTGTCTTCTTCATCTCTCTCTTCTCTTATACAAGTTAATTACCTCGTGTTATATTTATCAATCCTCCGCGTTATTTTACCAACCGTACAATGTAAATATGATTGATTGTTATTATTTATTGTTAATTCTTATTTTAATTAAGGGGAAAGGGGTAAAAGTTTTTGAGAAGTAACGAGCTTAATATAACTAAATATAATATCACAATACAGTCGGGTCTATCTGTCGTTTTGGTTTTTCTATGGATTTCCCTAATATTTTCCCGCTTAACAAAAATCCAGCAGCGCGGTAGGTTTTGTGCGTACATCACACATCACACATCACACATCAAATAGATAATATTTATTATTATTATTATTATTATTATTATTATTATTATTATTATTATTATTATTTTATAAACATGTTATCACACAAAAAAGTTATTTACCAAAAAAAAACTTTCTTAAGAAAGTTACGACATAATTAATATTTTGACGCAATAAAAAAATATTAATCTAAGAAATGTATTTATTTTCAATAATAATTACCTCTCACGAGCGGGTGAAAACTTCAACAGCACATCACAGTTATTAAACACCACGTCCATACACAACACTGAACAAATGTATATGTTTCTAAGTCACCACTACACGGGCAGGCGAGCTGTATATACACTTATTGTCACATGTGGGATTTATACGTGTGTGTGAGTCCAAAATCATAACATCATTATTTTCCCGACATCGCGAAATCGTAAGGGCGCGATGCCCATGTGTGCGTAACAACCTGACTATAGGCTTGCGTAGACGCAACTGAAATCACCTTGCAAGGCCCACTATACCCGTCTCGCTCTAACGGTCTACCTGTCACGTTCTAGCGGGCATTGTGCTTAGTCCAGCGACTAGCATGACAATAAATTACCTATAGGAATCTAATCAGTTTAATAGATGTGATTTTTTTAATTCTTCCCCTTCTAATGGTACCAATGGTACCGCGGTGGAGACATTAATAGACGGTTACTTTAGGATTCTCTTATTGACGTTACTATGATGAATTTAATTAATCCTCAAACTAATTATATAATTCAAAACATACGAAACTGTAACTCAAAGACTGTATACTAAAATAATTGCAATACTTTCATGTTCGTATAATTAATTGCGTTATTAAAAGCCCTATTACTGGACTGTCGATAAGTTTAGGTCACAGGTCCTCATAGAGGAGAAGATTTAAACTCACGCAATACTAATAAAGACTAAGCCTATATTTCAAAGAGCGACCACAGACATCGTCGTGGTGGGCACCACTTTAAGACCTCTTTACATCCAATTACATACATGCAATAAATTTTTAAATTATATTAACTCTTAACGTGATGTTATTTCTTATATTTCAGCGGACCATTAGAGTAATGTTTAGTTTCTCCATACACATTCAAACGTAAATAGATAACTCCATAATTTTCACGTGACCTAAACGAGAATCTATCACTGACGCTTTTTACACAGAAGTGAAGGTAAATAAAACTATGTAAAAACCGAACAGACAGCTATATATGTATATATGTATATAAGGCAACCCGAGTCTAGACTTATTATCCAGCCTTAAGTGGATAAAGACGCAATGGCTGCGCGCGCGCAACCGATTGACAAATCTCTACATGGACTTAAGCTTAAAATTGCAGTTATGAAATTATGAGGCTAATAACTCAATATTCGATATAATAAACAGATCAATCAAGAATAAACGAATATTTATTACAGTGAATTAAAATTGACGCTTATTATATCTACAAAACATTCAATAAACGTTCGTAACAAATACAAAAATGTCTCAAGACAATCCTGTCGCGAGTGTGCACGGCGACTTTCAAAGACGCAACCGTAAAGATCAACTTCGATTCCCGGGTCGGGTAGGCAATGGCTTTACGACGGAGCATGTTTTCCCTCATTACGTATTCTTAACGTATTTTCTCGTCTTGAAAAGTAGTAATAAGATTGTATGCGTTGTTTATTTAACACTACACTACGCATGTGATAATATAATGGATTTTACTTATTTGTACCTTTTTATATTAATAGCCGACACTTTATCGGTATCTAATGTTTTAGGACTTAAGTGTCTTCAATATTACCATATCTTAATTTAACTCTGTAAAACGAATTTTATATTAAAACACAATTCCTTTACCTATAACATCACAATTTTGTGTGAGCATTTTATAACATAGACATATCAATACTAGAAACATTTGGCGTTAAGTGATCGTTTGTAAACAAATTTATCGGTAAGCTCTTCACAAATTCACATACAGGTCTAGTGAAGCACATTTTAAGACGCGAAGCGATCTAATATTTGCTAAACCGTTACTTGTTAGTACCTAATTGTCTCGCGACGGCCGCAAAAGGAAAATATTACAATTTGTAATACAATGCACCCGCGCACGTACGTACGGCAAAAACTAGGCTCGCCCTGCATGTGCCATGTGCCTGGGCGCGACTGGGCTCGGGTCAATTATTCTCAGGCACCTACGGTTGATCAACCTATGCACAGTTGAGCAATTGGTTGCTCAGAATTTAAAGATTATTTCCAAAAATTATATCTCTATCATCTATTATGTGTGTATGAAACTAAAACTTTATTATAAAAATAAAAACTTGCTCAATATTTGTTGTTTAGTTTCTTAAAAAACATTTACAAGGAATATAGTATAAAAATATATAATTGATTATTTGTATATCATACTTATATAGTGGTCAGTTAGGTCTTGTAGAATCTGTTGGAGATGGAAGAATTATAGCCTTAATGGTATAGGATAAGAAAGAACCATACCATACAATTATTAACAGCATAATTACTGTTTATTAGAAATTGATCTGTATGCATGGAATAATGTAAAGAATGCTGTTCCCATTTCCTCTCAGTGAATATGCTAATTATTTGATCTCAAGACGCGCCAGTCGTGCTATCACAGGAGACGCAAAAACTATATAAAAATTATAAAATAGTTACTTGAAAATATATAAATTTATTTTCCATTAAATAATAGTACCTAATGTATAATTTTATCTTAAACTGAACGTTGTAAATTATTTATTAACTGGTATTTCCACTCGACAGATGTACAAATAAATAAGATTTAAAACCGCGAATAAATTAATTGTCCCGGACATGCTGAACATTTTTAATACCTTCATGGCTTTTAAATAAAACTCGGATAGTTCTTTGGTCTCTATAATTTGTTAGTTATAAATAATTGTATAATACAAAAGTTAACAGGACCGGACTTGAACCTGTGACCTTTTTAATAGTATACCATAACTTTGTCCAATGAGCGATCGCGTAATGACTGTGTTGATAAGTTTAGCATAGAAAGTCGCTATATTTATACAATATTATCTTATATTCAATTCAATCTTCAATATTTTTATATGACATTTTTCGAATAATAAATAATATAATATTACATAAAATAAAAAAAGGTTAACAGTTATAATGACAATTAAAAAGTATTCATTTTTAATAACTCATCGCGACCAAAGAAAGTGGAAACAATAAAATTGCCAAGAGCCGTCGCTCAATAAATCATTACTGAACAATTTAAATTATAGGTGTATGAAATACTGTTATATTATTAATATGTCGAATACCAACAATAACACGACCACCTACCACTTCAACGAGCGAGACAACAACACAACAACACAACACACTTCATAGTACGTAAATGTTATAATTATTTTCATATGCCAGGAACTGGGCCATTAAATAGGTTATAGCTAATGAACCTGCATGAAAAACTTCTATTACTATTCATCAATTATTCAAATATTTTAATAAGGAGATGTAACATTTTCATTTAATGAGGTAGTCATTGAATATTTTCATTATTTTCCACAAGACACGGCAACAGTCAATTTGTATTAGTATACAATTAATATAAATTAGACGCTCCGGCGGTCAATAAACCAAAATAAGTGGACTAACAGTAAACACGGGAAAAATCTTTAGAAAAAAAGCCGATACATCCAAGACTCAATTATCTATACGACCAATTGTCCGATGGACCAATAAACCTAATCTCGAGACAACCGACGCCATTACGTACGGCCGCATTAATCTCGAAGCGTTGATTAGTAAAACTATAAAAGCGGAAGTATCAGAAGAATGCGGTTAATGAGAGGCTGAAACCCGATTTTATGGTTGATCGTTAAAATGACCGACAATTGTCTAATTGTTGCCTACCATACGACTACCATCGTGGGAAGAGTTCGGCCAACTGACGGTGAAAGTCCCAAACGCGCGTCTTTATAGCGTCACCTGAGTTCTAAATTCAAAAGTAATCGGAACCACGAATCGCTTTAACTTCTAAATTCTGAATGAGAAGCAATTTGTTTTTATGTGTATAAAAGTTTTATCCCAAATAATCAGAAGCTAGAAACAAGTTGTTAAATTAATTATATATTCAATCTAAAGAGTTGTTGAGCTTAACGCAATAAGTAGGAGTACCTACTCGTGGAAGAACATTTGATAACATCCAGAAGGTCTTATGTGCTATGATTTTTAAATACGTTTTGGAACCCTCTTCGAGTTTCAGATCCTTCTAACAATTACCACACAAATATTAAAAACAGTTTCAATTTTGTCTAATTCTTTTAGTTATTACAATTGAGACAGGTATTTTGTTTCTTTGTAATCATAAGATTTATCATGAAATTCAAAACGAAAAAATGATAAGACAAGAAGATTTCATTAATGTACGTAAAGTTAACTATAAAATTACACAAAAACGGCATTATTTATTGAGACGTGTACATAATTACACGCCCGAAGCGTGCGAAGACACTTTTTGTACAATAAACGGGAATCGTCAACTATTACATGCCTATTACACTGCACAATAAAAAAATGAGCACGTGCTATAATAATTATAAATAAATTAAACTCTATTTGTATTACGATAAAAACTATTTTACTGAACCATACTTATGGTTCAAAGTGATTAATGAAATTTTATTGTTAGTGGTATTTAACCGTTTTCCCGGTAGGTCGGTCAAGTGTGACGCCCCTTGGCACAACAATCACAACAATTAATGTTTAATTATAAAGTGGTAATGGTAATTATATTTAACATGTATATATTACCTTGATGAAAGATATCATGATGATAAAAAAAAATTATCATTTCAAATATTTTAATTTGAGTATTATTTGTTAATCTTCAACACGGAACCATTTAAAGCATTTTGTTTTATTTGACTCAGTTGTTAGTAGCCGTTGTTAAACAGAAAAAATCTTGATAATCTCAAAATTAGACTATCAGATCAAGACTTATCTGCTCGTACTACCAACCATTATTTTTCTCGTACCAATAATTATTTTTGCTGAGAGTCTAATAAAATCATCAATTTTTATTTTATTTATTTATTAAGCTTCACGCCATATCCCTTGCAGGGTAGCCAGAGAAGACGGAGCGCCAAACGCTACGGTCCCTGCATACCTCTTTCACCTCGGCCACAGACATCAACCTCTTCATACATGCCCTCCGGGGGGTCCTCATGCTTTTTACGTGACCTTCCTCCAGTATCATAGATACTAAGTTTTCGAAGGTCACTCGCGGCCTCCCCCTTTCTTTCTTACCGCTCTCTTTTCCTGTATAAATCTTTTTTACCATTCTTTCATCACTCATTCGTTCGACTTGCCCAAACCACCTGAGCATGTTTTTCTTCATTCTCACCGTTATATCTTCGCTAGTACCTGCCATTCTGTGGATCTCTTCATTGCGGATTCGGTCAGCTAGACTGACTCCGCATACTCTGCGAATCGCATCTCTACAGCATTCATCTTTCTTACATTCTTCTTCTGTGTTATCCACGTTTGGCTGCCGTATAACAGTGTCGGTAGCAAAACCGCATTGTGTACAGCCAAACGTGTAGCTGTGCTTACGTTTCGCCGTCTCAACAACGCAGCCAAAGCACCGTTGACTCTGTTACCGGCAGCAATACGTCTTTCCACATCCATTTCGTATCTTCCGTGTCTGCTAAACATACTTCCCGAATATACCACTTCAATCACTTGTTCTATTATCTTACCATTCACGTTGATCTTAAATTCTGTTCTTTCTTCATTTCTTTCAAATATCAGAACCTTCGTCTTATCTGCATTCAGGTTTAGACCATTATTTTCACACCCATCTTTCAGAGTGGTGACCAATGCCTGCAAATTGCAGTCTGATGATACAATGAGCACTGCATCATCTGCATATAGCAAGCAATTGACCTTAAGGTCACCTACTTTCACTCTCATGTCACTGTCTTTCACGCCCTGGAGACAACTATCCAAATACAAATTGAACAACCAAGCTGACATAGCGCAACCTTGTTTAACACCCGATTGGATGTCAAACCAGGGCGACATGTCAGCTTCTACTCACACACAGGCTGAGTGATCTCTGTAAAGAGACTTCACAGCCTGTAGCAAGTTTTCCAAATCCACAAAAACACATAATAACTTAATAAACTTTTGGTTTAGGGCCAAAAACTTTTCCGTGATCAGGCAGAGGGAAAAGATCTGATCTATACACCCTCTTCCAGGTTTAAAACCTCCTTGGGCCTCCCATAACAGCCTTTCAGATCTCTCTTGCATTCTTCTCGCTAATATTTTAGCATAAACTTTACCGCCCAAGCTAATCAAACTGATAGCCCTATAGCTTGCACAGTCTACTTCGAATACGCTGATCCACTAGGAATAAATCAATCATACTTATTTCTTCCGCTCGCTCTCATGTGTTTGCCACAAACAAATTTCTCTCCTTACAAAATTCCAAAATAAGCTTTCCAGCCTCATTTACTCTCTTATCACCGTACTTGCCTAGCACGCTTTCGTAACCACTTCGCGCGGTTCCAACCCATCCTTTAATATCTCCACATACTATCAACTTTTCATTACCTCTGACACTACTTAGAACATCCCTGACACTCTCTCAAAACTCCTCGAGCTCGCTCACTGGAGCTGAGGATACAGACGCATAAACGCCTAACAAGAATACTCTTGTTATTCCCAGCTTAAAGCGAACCCAAAGAAGCCTCGGGTTGGTGGCCTTGTATTCTACCATTGCATTAGCCATATGAAAGGACAACAACAGGCCTACACCTTGGCAACCTCGCTCACCCTCTGGAACCCTAGCCCAAAAGGCGACCCGGTTGCCAGGCAAATCGGTCGCATCATTGCCTTTTCGCTTGGTCTCAGACACACAAATAACATCCAGATCTTTGTCATCCATCACATCTAATAATTCATTCATCTTCTATTCCATTCCACGTAGCTATTTGCAGCTCCGTCCTCCACCTCCTGCCGTTCGGAACATTGCGTGTTGGTTGGCGGTCCCCAACGCCGCAACAATTTATTTTACAATTTATTTTAAATACACAATTCAAATTGCAACAGAGCCTAATTTAACACATTATTCTCACGTATCACTACTTAACTTAAAGTATACCTATTGTGTTAAAAGCAATCATGAACTGAGACATCTTTAATCTTCTATCTCATATCATCTCTAAAAGTTTTTACTCACCACTCTGACATTAATAGCCAACTACTTAACTAATTTTTTCATTAAATTTAGGATTACATAAAAGCTTTTACGTAACCCACCATAAAATATAATACTAACATTTTACAGCCTCCATCAAATGTCACCTATAATACAATACTAACAATACTCACCTATTTGGAGTATAACCGTCAACTTGGGGAAATAATAATAGTCTAAAACCTAATAATATAAATAACGACATGTTAAATATTATGTAATAATACATAATGTAAAATTAAAAAACCTTCAACGTGTACAGTTTTTATTATTTGACCTATGTGTCGATATATTTGGTATCGCTTCGTTTGTGTCGGTGTAATAGCTGTATCATTATGTGTTATAAAAGTAATTATAGCCACGTGCCTATTATTATCCTTTACTTTGTTACTATCATAGAAATAATAGACGGTATTATAATAAGGTACATTTAAGGCACATTTTGGTACTTCAAGTACTTAATTTGGTTACTTCTGAGCAGTTAGCACCAAGGTTTAGTGACTTGACTGCAGGTCGTGTGCGGGCTGACTCGGCCCGCGAACTATTTCTTAATATAAGGTTTAAATGATGTATTTATTATGACTGCATTTAAGATGTATGTACCGCTAGGTACCACATGAAATACCCAAGAGCCCAAAAAGTCACGTTTTAATTTCTCTTTACTTTATCCTTAAGATCCCACCTTCCTCTCATTAAAGGAGCTAACACATCTACTCCTATCAAGTCAAAGGCCCAATGTCGTAGGCGTTGGCGTTTACTTACTATTAGTTAGACCATCTTCTCTTTTAAATTCTTTTTAAAGTCTTAACTCAGAACCGATAGTCAGTTATGTACTAAAACAGTTGAAATATTAACTACAAAACAACTGTTTATTCAATTTAATTTAATTAATTCTTTATTTTTAATCATTATAGTTGAAAATATCCTCCAGAAACCCGATGAAAATGAAAATGAACTGCCGGCACAACATAGATACTGCGTTCTTATCTAAATCCAAAATTCTTATCACAAATGATTATGATGACGGCACAATATCTGGTACAATCAGACGTCTCCCTTCGATTACCGCTATTTAATTTGAACATTCAAACTGATATGTATTATAGTAAGTTGATTTTTTTTATTTTAAATATTCAACAAAGAATGTCCCACAAGCAGAACTCGAACTGCAACTCTTCGTCCGTTTCCGTCGTTCACACTAAGCTGTATATTGGTACTCGCTGTATATTAGTAAGTTTTGAACGCCAAGTCTTAAGACTATTTCTTAGGACACATCTAATACACAAGGCTATACAATTAAGGTTGAAACCAAACATTTTTGTCAACAAAATTGACAATACAGACACGTCAATACCTAAACTGATCAAAGGATAGCGAAATTAGCAATCTTACATCGCATGCCCGTGTCAGCATCCCATTTGTATAGTTCACAGCTCGGGCAGTTAGCCGAGGCCTATTGATCCGTCTGTCCGCTCCGCCGACAATGGTGCATTCGAACCCGAGCTGTGATAATTGGGAAGTTACTAAGTAAATCTGTCAGTTATTATTTGTTATACTCTAGACTTGCTTCGACTTTTGCGCTTGTTAATCATTACTTTCCCATGATACAAACGAAAGAGCGTCTCAGAATTTATTTCTATATTTACAAAGATGTATCTAAATCGTTTCATTGACAAACAGTCAAATATTTAATAATAATAAATAAAATATAAATAAAATGTTTGCAGTTGTTTTTCTGTACGTTTATAAGCAACAATTAATTTCCGATTGTAAATTACCTTTGAAATATCATCGTTTCTGAAAACCTGTTACTTTAATGAGATTCGATTCACTTGTTTTGTAAAAACAATAAAAGCATCTCATCCCTATCGTTTCAAAGCTTTTAAATTCGATCTGTATAATACACTCACGCTCTGCAAACTCTCCCCCCCACTAAATAAGTACGAACATTAAATGTATGTCTTTTTGTTTATCAATTTGTATTTGTCTCCATATTATCGCCTGTACACCGGTCGGCGTACTTCAGAAGATCACGCTTGGTATTATGAAGAGATGTTATTACGCCCATATTTATTACGAATACTTAACAGCTGTTCTATTTGACAACCCTTAATATTGCGACTTAGTATATTTAATACGGAATTGAGTACCGTAATTATTGAATGTACATATAATGAGATTTATTGCAATGTACTCGAACCTTTATCCACTTCCAATACCACTTTTCAAACGTTAAAGTATAGTCAGTACATTAAAGAGCGTTGTAGCAGCTCCATGCACGTGCACAAAACATCAACATTTCTCATATGGGTTACTACCGTAGGTTCATCGCACCTTTTATTGAGCGACGTTTGTTACCAGATAAGTTTTGTATTAGCTCTTATAATCCTCTACACTACTGCGATATCAAGTTTTTACTGACTCAGAGCTTATTGGAAAACTTTTATTGGCATTTATTACTAGAATATTACATCACCTTTTATACTGTGGGTCTGTAAAGAGTTTAGACCTGGATCAGGTAATAATATCATAGTATGTTTGGTTTCATATGTACTAGCTCATTTTCGAAATATTTTAAGTGTGTTTTTATTTGGATAGTGTTTTTTATGATTTTAATTGGGGATAAGATTTTTAGTTTCCTTAATTAGTTTCGCAGTTTAGTTGAAACTAATATAACTAAAGGGACAGGTTTGTGTTACAAAATTATGTCGCAATCTAACACTAAATATCATGTATTTATTAATCTGTACCAACATTGTTGCTGATTATTCATTTTGCAATCGGACGTTGTACTTTGGGTTAATCTTTGTTATTGAAATTGTATTTAAATTAGACATTATCGTATAAACGGTATTAAGCTACAGTTTTGTAACAAGTCTTATTAACGACCATTTAAATAAAAAAAGACTAGTTAGTTCATACAAAAACTAATTAGTTTACGGGAACTCAAAAACTATTAAGGTGAACCAAATGAGTAGGTACAATATGATCATTACCATTTAAATCGGGATAGATGTCCCCATAACCCACAACTATCGGCATATCAAGACTACTATCTAACTCCTAAAGCTCAATGAGCATTGACACAAGAAATAAAAGTTTAAAGACTTAATGAGTTGCGTGAAGATAAAAACGCCGCCGCGGCGACTACAAAGGGTTAACAAATAAAAGATCACATCCGATGTGAAAAGGTTTGCGTATTGTTTTATATTAAAGTGAAATAACAATAGGTAGCCCTTTCAATGGACGGAGCCGCCACAGTGATTAAGACCGCGGTTATATGGGGGCGGGATTGAATTTAGTCATTTGTGTATATAGGGTAATGTTATTATTTTTATATTGTGTTGTGTTGTGATTGTCAAATGCACATATTAGGAAATAAGGTATGATGTTATCAATAAAACATGTAAAATATTTTCCCAAATTTATCGATCCTAACGCCACCTATCAAGATTCAAGACGAAATTTTATATATTTTTCGACCCAAAAGCAATCTGAGTTTGACAAGTGTGATTACATTAATAATTAAGTAATCGACAGTACTGTCCGTCGAATTCTAGAAAGAATAAATTTAGACAAAATAAACATGTCAATAATGTCACATAAAGTCGACTAGTCTATTAATTTATATGGCATCTTTCACCTTCAAGAAGATAGAAGCCCAATTATAAATATTGTTACAGAAAGCTTAAATATGATATGACTAATTCCAGATGGTATATCCTACCTAAGTCATGTAGACCGAACACAATCGGACGAACATAAGTGGACAATAGCGGACAACGCTCAGCTTGTGAACACTGTGTTCTCTTGAAATACATCACATTGTTCCGTCACAGGCTCTAGTACTGTGTTTTCATTACTGTCTCCAGAGTGACGATTTATCTGAATATCATCAATGCTTGGCTACTTAGCCGTGCTTCGGTGAATTGTTTATGTAATATATAACAATTATATTTAGACTATAACTTCATATACAATTTAGGGCCAGTGAAATGGTTTAAATATGATTGGACCGCTCCAACCGTCCACATTGAGTCGATGGGATGCCCTTACGGAGGCGGGTAATTACTTCTAATGACCACCTGCTAAATATATAAGATGCTCCAGATTTCAGAGCATAAGCTATAAAGAGATTTACATATGAATTCCTTATATTTCCACAGGCGTCTGTGTGTAGACATGCAAAAGGAGCAATTTATATTAAATAAATTTTTTATAAAGATTAAAAATATATACAATTTGAAAGCAGAAAATCAGCAATTTACAATGGACCGTAAGAAATGCAATTTTAATAAAATGTTATCCTTGATGTTTTTAAATAAATTTTTACGGATATCGTCCCTGGAATCTCGAGGCTACTCTTTTTGTTGGTCACTTGTTTAGTGGGTCCAGTGCAGGTCTCATTTAGTGGATTAACAATAAAACCGAAATTTGATCATTGTGACCCGGCGACGATTTGTTAAGGGCGCGTTCATTTCTGTGAAGGAAAAAAAATGTAAAATTACTGATATTTTTTCTATATCTTAACAGATCTGAAGTGAGAACTTAACTTAACACGCTGTACCTGTTTATTCATGTATGTCATGTGCAGATTACTTTTTTCTAGCTCGATCAAATTTAATTAACATATAAAAAATAATAAAACATTGTATAATATCAACGACATTTACACTTCGCCTTAACACCGCATTTCGTTATCAGACTATCTCAGTCCCACGTAAATAAAACCAATACTTTAGGGCCCATCCATTGTTATATTGATTAACCCTCCCGTAGCATTAGTCGACCTTCATACCTTCATATTCAACGTTATGTCCTTTGATGACAGCTCCGATTAGATTTTGTTTTAACTGTCGCTGAAGTCGCCGGAGTCGCCGGAGCCTCCAACTGCATTATAAAGGTTTTTATTTTTATTTTTTTGATCGCAATGTCAAGTAAATTTTATATTTTATTGACTTCTCACTGTGCATTGTTTTGTTTGTGCGGTTTTTGATGTTTTTTGTTTTGTTTACGTTATGTTTGATAATGTGATCGTTGTTTTTGTTGTGAATTAATAAGTATAGGTTTTTTTTTATTTATAATAAGTGAGATATATCTTATATTATAAAATTGTTGCCACCAAATGTGTTATTTGTGTTTCTTTTTTGTTAGGAATAAGTACAATTTTCTTATATTATACCATATCGTAGTACATTTTGTAATAATGTTCAGCATAAATAAATATATAACATGAAGAATATTGGTATAAAAAAAATATTTATAGTTATAAGACTGAGCCGCCTCCACGGCACTCCTAGCCCACAGATTGACAATGTTAGCGGCCTGCGTAAAGAACATTTAACAGGTGTAATCGCGCTCCTTTCTCCCGTCCTTTACTCGGCCTGGCGTTGTAATGCCTCGCCGCATCCTGGGTCATACAGAGAGCCTTCAGATATTTCTAATTATTGAATTGCTACAATAATACCTACTAATGGTTATATTATTGTACACACATATTTCTTGAAACAGCCGTTATACATCTAAATATAAATAACATAAGATATCTTTAAAAATATTGTTTTAATTATAAAAATTAACTAATAACACATCATTATATATATTTTATGAATAGAAAAAAAAGCTCACGATCAAATGAAGATTAGAAGTACATAGATAGTTAAAAAAGTATTTAATAAGTTACTTCGTTAAAATGTTTATACTCATAGTTATAATAAAATTAACTCCACTGAAGATAATGTCAGTATACGCCTAATTATTTCATTCCTTATCGACAGCGGCCCCAAATTTTAGAGATCCTCGAAAACGAGAAAAAGATTTCTTACTTTTTTTTGTATTCGTTTTAAATTATAACATTTAGGTTGTTTTTACATTATTTAACAGATTTAAAATGATTATACATTTTTTTTTCATTCTTCTTCAATATAAAAATCTATAATTCGAATAAAAATTCCAGACAATTATTGTCTCAATATCTGTTTTAAAATAATAAAAAGGATGCAATATTAATTCACTAAACAAAGAAAATTGCATAAAAAATTATGTTTGACGACTGACTTTCGCATTGACTTGACATCTAACCGTCTTAGCATACAAAAAAGTGCAGAAGTATTTACAGGTATTGCAGTTCATACAGGGTAAAAAACAAACCTATAAGAAGCATGGGGACCTCTGACTTTTGACTTGTAGAAACAAAATCAATTCAAGCTACTGAATTCAAAGCGTTCTTAATTGCACTTGACCAAATTACCACACCCTAGTGTATTTTATTACCACAATAAAACGTTCAAAGATTGAGTTTTCAAAATCACTTACGATCGGATCAATAAAATTAAATGTGTATTTTAATTTTATTTACGTATTAAAGGTAATTGACATTAATGAATGAACGAACTTCGTTATAATTGATTAAACAACGATTATTAGTGAATTATTTAACATTTCTTATATAATAACTGTAGGACGACAATTGTATTGAACAAATTTTATGTTATTGATAAATATGTTTAATTTCCACACACCCTGTGCCATTATGCCGTTCTAATAAGCCTAACTGTGCACAGAAGTACGAGTCTATTATACAGGTGTATGTTACACACGTAGCAAGTAATTAAATAATCTTACTGAACATGCTATTAATTAAAATAGTATGGGAACGAAGTAATTTCAAAGATTTTTGTCAATCTCAAAACAACATCGTAATATCTGATTACAATCATAACGACTATTTCTTGGATTCTCACGTATCTGATTATACATTATAATTGGATTTATCAATCATATTTTATTACGTAACATTATAAAAAGTAATATTTTACCTAATTTAAACTAAAATAATATCAGAGGTAACGATCCGTCGTGTTATAAGTATAATCAAGTGTAGTTATAATACATATATAATCCTAGTCTAGTCTTTAACTTAGCTTTAAGCTATGAGTAAGTTAAAATAACAAGGAAGTACAACAATAGATAGACCAGCACCTGTGAAGTGCCACTGATTGCCGCATTGTGAGCCCTCACTCGAGTAGACGAGCGCGCCGCAGCACGCCGTGGACCTGCCACAATAACACACATTTGGTAACACGTAACAGACATACTTTAACTTATATAAATATCACTTGAGCTTTCCAAAAACAATTAACTTACTTACTTAAAAATAAACAGAAAACATATATTAAAATTAGCAAACTAATGCAAATATCGTATCCACATGGTGCTCACAACAACCCCCAATTAGGCGACCGCCCACCGGGCACAAAGGGATAGATAATGGTCAGTTAACTGAGTTTCGAAGATAGTTCACTTAGACCTTAACTTTATCAAGTTGCAATTAAGTTGGAGTAATTGAATATTCTCACGGCCCATATCACAATTACCCTCGTGAACTGGACGCCATCGATCTTTCATTATGTCATTTTAATAGCTGCGAGACTCTGCCGGATACGTAATTTACTTTGGAGAATTTTGGAACACTTAGAATATTGATTAAATATGCATTAAGATTGTTAACTTCATTTACAGCCTCTTTGAATTTAATAAAAATGAGTTTAGTAGTGACTAAACTAATTTACCTTAGCAATTTTCTAATCATTAACCGAATATCCTCAGAGCGCAGTTTTCCAATTAACTATATACTAAACAAACATAATATAACGGACTGTGGATCAAGATATCTAACTCTACTAATTAAAATACATTAAATATACCGTTGGCTCACAATGAAAACCATATAAGGCGTAACAAATATGACATTTCATTCTGGAAATATAATTCAATTAACATATAACATATACACATCGTTAATTATCCGACTTCGTTTAATGAATACAGAACAAAGTAGATAATTTTTTGCTGACTTCATAACGAATTTATTGTTATTATAATTAAATTATACACGGCCTAATTGGAACGCAATTCACTACCCCACGTCACACGCGTCACTCGGGTCAGTGTAATTTTATTATTTATTCTCAAAACAAACATCAATAACACAAAAGGATTTCATTAAAATTGTTTTAAAGCGGTAAAAACCGATCGATGTAGATGTACGTTTCATAAACAAGTAATAATAAACAAACAAAACAAAAACAGCAGTTGGAAAACAATAGTTGCGGCGAGATTCTTGACGTTTTTATCATTTCGAGCAGAACAAAAGACGAAGGCTTCCTGTAGAGGCTGCATCACCATTCTTGCGAGGCAGGTTGGGGACATACGGCGGTATCGTTGAACAAATCAATATACACCCAACAGTAAAATAATATACAATTAAAATCTTAAGAATTAAGAAAACTAAAAACCAATTATATAAACGCAAATGAACGATAAAGGAAATTATTTATCTAAATTTCTGCGTTCCCTGAACAAATTTTGTTCAAAAAGCTCACAACTCTGAAAGGCGGTGTGTAGTCTATCACACTGGGTTCAGCATTAACTTACAATAGAGGTGGATGTTCTATTCATCGCATAAAGACTTGATCTCATCGCTGACGATTACGTGACGTCAATATGAAATATATGCTAAAATATTTCTTATATTGGACACTTATATCTTCATATTGCGGATTCTTTATTGTTTTTGTGGTGTCATGGACGCCTTATTAATAACGACGAGGATAATTTTAATACCCGATTTCAATTTAGCATTTGCAAATTAACAAACGACTGCGGTTTGTACACGTTACAGAAACGATATATTATATCAATAAGATATACAGCGCCTTAAACAAATATCAATTTACGCTTAATCCAAGATCTAAAAAACGAAGCAGCACGATAGTAGTAACCTCAAACAAAACGATAAAACAAAGAGAAGTAATCGGCATGTAGCGGCGTATTAACGAGGGACGCGCCGCGCATTTGTCAAAAGAATACACAATAAGTGTTATGGATAACCGATAGTTTGTTGCTTAGTTAGTACCGGTCGTTTGGTGCGTGAACTGTATAAAGCCGGTGACACAGGACTTGCTATTTCATCACTCTAAATATGATATATAATATTCTAGAACATTTCAAGACTTTGTGGTCATTAAATATTTTAATTCACATGACTAACTGGACCAGAACTTGCTTAACTCCAAAACTTATAATATTGTAAAAAGTAAAAATTGTAAGTCCAGGTTAAAGTATTTTCGTTCAGAAATGCAAAGCCGCGGGGGGTCGACGACGCATTGTTTATTATTAGCGGGAACTCGGAGCGTTGCGGCTAATTGCAACCATATCAGGGGAAAATTCTTTTAAGTCATTCAATATTTGTCAGGCTACTGTAATAATAAAACATTTTATTTGTAAGTAAAATAACTTAATACGCAATTAGTATTAATTACGCAAGTATTAAGTATTAAAGCTGAATTACAAACAAACGCATGTTTATCATTGTATTTGTATATTGTATAATTAGTTCAACTTTGTAGTTACGTTTTTTTTAATTATTATATCGATATTAGCAGAATAAAACACATAAATATTACTAATCGATATTAGCAGAATAAAACACATAAACACATAAATATTATGTGTTTTATTCTACAAAGCCAAGAGATACCTCAGAGATGTTTAAAAAAAGAGTTATTGATTCATCTGCCGCTATATTATTTTAAATACAGCTAATTAATTTTAATTTAAATAAAACTTTAACGAATACTAAATACATGCTTCGCAATGTATTTAAGTAGACAAGTAGACAGTGAATCTCATACATTATCTTCTTTGAACCACTATTTTATAGATAAAACAGATACACAGAACCCAGTGTGCCCACATCTTTAACAGTACAAGATCTCGGTACAAATGCGTGCAGCGGGGGGTGCGCGACTGTAACGTGCATTGTGCTCGTTAGATACGACAAATTGTTACGGGTTCGATTCCCGTGCCGTTAATTGGTGAGACCCATGTGAGAACTATTCGCGATTTAACTTCGAAAGGTCGTGGCCTAGAGATCTTAGAATACATATTTTGTATATAATTTGATATTTGATACATTATGGTGTAGCAGATTCTTATAGGCTTAAAAGATCCTAAAGTTATATTTATTAGAAAGCTTAAAGTTGCAGCAACAAGGTAATCAATACTCGCCCTTACTTATTTGTTGGTTGAAGTTATTAGGACTATCATTGTTAATACATTTCTTGTTTTACTGTTACTTAGTAGTAGTAGTAATAAGAGCCGCTACAACATCAACTACAACGCAATAGAAAACAATGAGATAAACCCAAATGTATAACGGATTTGCGAAACAGTGGCACAGAAAAGACAAATGATTGTAACGAGTAACTGGACCGAAACCTGCTTTTAGTTCGCATTCCTGAAAACAATGTCCGAACTGACGCGCGCCCGAGGCGAATGCATTAACGAAGTACACCTCCTTTGATATTAAGCGTATTACTTTTAGGCTTTTTTCTCCGCACTGGTAGCTCTCCGAGTCGCCCGCAGCAAATCGCGCTTTATTACCCACCGACCGGTAATTTATTATTGCATTTTTTGTATTATCAATAGCGTATAGTCTTTTACTTATTTTGATATTAAAATGGCTATTGTTTATAAAAATTGCGGTCGAGATTTTTATCAGCGTTATATACGTCCTACAAAAAAATATGATCACCGGCTTCTGAATTTTGTTTTTGTTTTTTTGTGAAATATTTATTTAATAACATACTGTTACTTACTTTTGGTTATTTTTTAATCTGATATAACAATTATTGGCTTCCACTCGTCTTTCGTTATTTTTATTTCTGGATATACTTAAATTGGCAATCTTAATAAAAAGTTCAAAGAAAAAAGTATAATAACTCAACAATTTCTTTAATTTGTCTCCAGAAAAATAAACTGTAATATATAATTGGATGGCAAAAGGAACATTGTCCTTTCGGAACTGCAAAGGCGATTTAACAAAAGAGGCTTCAAGTCGACTACTGGTCTTCACAGTGACAAACCGCTTGCATGAGGTAACTGGCCTAATTTGGATGCCGGCTGATAAATAAAAAAAATGCTCGCGTAAAGCAATCGCCATTGTCCATCCCAAATTCAAAATGAGGAAGACGCGGGAATAATGGCGCAGGTTTTTGAAACAGGAACGTCGAGTTTTAAAAAAGGAATCAGTTAAACGGAGGCCGTTCGCGGGTAATCACTGGCGACGGGCACTGGCATTAAGGAGGAGTAGGCACTGCGGAAAGAATTTAATGAAAAAATTTATTATTAGCGTCCAATATATAAATAAACACAAAACAAAACATCATCGTGTTACTGTGTACATTTATCTTGAGTACTAATAACTAAAACAATTTAATACGCTTCAGATAATAAAAATTAAGCGGGAAACTAAATCAAATTGAGCCTCTCACACATGACTGTTTCAATTCCATCTATTTGTTTACGAGATTGAAAAAATATAATGACGTGTCTGTTTTGGATCCAATGAAGTTAAAACAAGACACTGCGAGCTTGCGCAGTTGCGCGCTCGGTCTTAGATCGCGTGCGGCGGCCCCGGCGCGGCGGCCCCGGTGCGCCGGCGCAGGTGCGGCCCGGCGACGCGCTCCATTCATTGTTACATTATCCAATCCGCTGGTTCATTAATATTGATACTCGCGACGTTTCAGACTGATGTTAAGTTTTGAGACATTTACTTAATTTATGTATATTATTTCGTCAAAACCAAATTGGTGGGAATGATTTCTTGAATTATTTTTTTCATCTAAGTGTCCGGTTTTCTTGGAATTTACGTGTAAGACTCGTAACCTGAGTGCAAAAAATCTTGAAAAAAAGAATTGACAGGAAAGAATATTGCTAATAATATAAAATAAATTGAATAATTATTCTATATGCATACTTATTAGGTACGTTTTGCATATAAAATGAAATACTTTATTCCAGAATAAACAAACTGTCGGATATTTAGTTAATATTAGTCGCGGTGTTTACGCAACGGAATTGCCACATACGACGTCCAATAGATTTGCAACGCTCCGTATTTTATAATGTAAAAGGAAACTATTTATAATATAAATAAAATAATTACACCGTCCGTCCGTCGCACGGGATGCTGTGAAATGTACCGATCAGTCATGCTGAGAGGAACGATTAAATTGAAGCAGACCTGAGACCGAACTGTCACTTACGACGATCGTAACGACGCAGAAAGGAGATATACATTGTGATAAACATTTTATATCAGTTAATACATTACTTACCGTTCTAAAATACTTTGTTATACTCGTAGCTCTACAAAGCTCCCTTAATATTCTTAAGTCTCCCATGAGGCAGACTGCAGATTTAACTTTTCTCAGAGAATCCTTTTTTATATTATTTTTGATTTTGATTAATGGTTTTGACAAGAGGAACATTTTTATGAATGTATTGTAATTATTTATTAATAAACGACTCGCTGGCCCACTGTGGGTACTCTGCTCTAAGTAATTGTACACTTCTGTACATTGACTTCCAAGTTCGAGTATTTACATCTATTATGTATTTTTTAGTTTCGGTAGGAATTTTTCTTGTTAAAATATGTACCAAAGTGTTATTTCATATCCACAGGATTTTTAGTTATATTTATCATCAAATAAAACGGCATTCATTTTAACTGTAATTTGAAACGTACGAGTGTATGACGCGACTGTCTTGTCTTAAGCCTGCACTTCACAGCACATTTTATATATTTATCTGGACTAGTCGCATTACACCGCACTTGCCTGACCGTGTACCTTTGCGTTTAATAGTTAACAGTTCACATATTTCATTGGTCACTTCATTGTCAGATAAAATGCAATTGTATTGAGTCAATATTTAAAGAGATATAGAAAATTATTTAATCTACATCTGTTTCAAGTAAATATTCGTTCTGCCAAAACTTGTAAAGCGGTTTTCTACTAAGAAATTATTACCAACAAGATAATATAATTCGTAAATATGCGAACCCAAGCTTAACCCCTGTACACACGATCAGATAAAATGTCGATTGAATTGTCAATAATTACAGGCGTTAGTTCTCCAGCTCGACCCTAGGAGTACCTCGACGTGCTGCAGTTAAGAGTGATTTATGTAATCACCGCTTAATGGATTACATTTGATAAATGTTTTACACTAAATTAATATCACATACATATCTAATGCCTCTTCTTTGTTAGTATTTTTATTATACTTTTTGCCATATGTAATACAATTTTTTTAATATTTTTTATTGATTATTTTTCAAACTATAGTTTATTTTTTAATAATAAAGTAATTTTCAAAGTATAATATATATTTTTGTTGAATGAAACAGAAAATAAAAAAAAATGTATAGTATTATTTAAGTTATGTGTCTTTATTACAATCCTAATAATTATTTTTATTTTTTTAATAAGATCCTTCAAAGTATACCTTCTGGTCTACTTGTATCGTTTATATGGTACAAATTCATTTAATATCACTATCACACAGGTTCCCACGTAATCCATGAAATGAAACATCGTAGATGCGTACGCGCAACTAATGCCTGGATATGATATATTGACGGCGGAGGTGCGCGTGTGTGTGTTTGTGTGTGTGTGTTTGCGTGTGTGTGAGCGTGGAATTACTAGTGTGTTATTATTTAGTAATTTGTGACGGTGCAGTTTCGCGGTAATAAATTATTTAAAATATTTCTTTTTAATAACGAGCTGCAATTGTAAGAAATATTATGAATACATATGAATTATTACACATCTGCTTAACGTAGTGCCCGAAGGCGACTGAACTGTTTATTTATAAAATCACCGAGTTATATGCCATAACTGTTAATTTCGATAAATTATCAGACGTATCTGATAGAACCAGTCCAATAAAACATCTTTCTAGTAACTTTAATTTATGCACACAATGCGTCTTGTCACCAATATAAGAAGCCATCACGATTTCGCATTCATTTACCGTGAACCAATCGCGTGACAGATGGCGCCTCCCGCGATTATCTCCTCCAATCAAAAACGAGCATTTGAAAAACAATAGACTATAAAAAAACCGTCACGGTGTGCGCACGAGTCGACGGCCTAGTGCGCTCCACCGCACGGAGTTTAAAATAACTACTTCACAGTAGTGTGTGATTTAACGCTATCCAAATAAATATACCTAATTTATATCTCGAGTAGTTAAGTTTGTAATGGCTTGAATAATTCACTGGGAGTATTGACTTTTAATCTTAAACAGGCTTCACGCACGGTGCCGGCTGTTATTGTAACAGAGTAGTATATTAATATCAGTCTCATTAATACTACATTTTATATATGATTGTTTATCTACAGAGGTACAGTCCGGCGCGCGCAGCGACTCGGGTTAAATATTCAATGGCGCTGTGCTAGGGATTGGCAGTTTTATTTAATTGATAAGAAATTAGTCTAGATTTTGTGTAAATCTATTGAAAAATATGTATGAAAATGTTTATAATAATGCTCATTTAAATTATAGCATTCCGATTTAATCTAGAAGTGTTAGGTTTGATTCCTGACGGGGTCGATAAATGGTTTATTTTATTTTTATTTAAAATTCATATAACTATAAAAATTGTAAACGAATATATATTCTATATACCGGTGGTAGCGGGGTAGTTGTTTTATTAAAACTTTTATTAAAACCTTTACCTTTCGTAAGGTGAGTTAAACTTTAGAACTCGCCTCCCTCAAAAATTTCCTAGTCTCTGATATCTCTTACTAGTTCTGCCATTTAATTTACATATATTATATAATAAGATAATTAAAAGTACAGTTATAATATTAAGGCCTCACACAACATTTGTACTTAATTCAATCTACATCAATACCAAATTGGTATCCAAATAAATGGCACTAATTAAGAATGTGCTAACATTGGTTTGTTCTCGTGAGACAAAAGCCTTGAGGTGAACCATACATCCAGACAGGAATACCAACACCTCGGTAATCCTAATTAGGGATCGACACCTGCGGAACCAACGCTCGGGGAAATAGGGGTGCCAATGCAGACTAATTAGCCATCACCTTAGGTCAATACATCAACAGGTCTGAACAAATAACAAATATAACAATACAAAATAATTTTTTTATTTACTGTTTCAAATATTATTTTTTTATTGTTTAATCAGTATAGAAATTCGTAATCGCTAATCATCATTAAAATATAACATAACTCTAAAATGTAGAGAAAATGATGTAAAATGTTATTTTATCGTAATATAAATAAAATGACAACCCTGTCTAATTCAAGGCGTTGCGTGTAATTAGAGATTGTATACATTAGCAAATACAAATAAAGCACAATGCGAGCGGGTCCCGGTGTGAACGTAAGTCTAGCGAGGTCGAAGATTTACCCGCGAACTTAATGGCCGGTTCCACAGTATTGAGTTAAAATTATATTATTTTGGTATATTACTTTATATTTTTAAAATAGCGAGCCAGAAGACTCAGGAATCTGTCAAATTATTATCATCGATATATTAATAATTATACCTTTTTCGAGAAGCAATAGGAAAAGCTTTATGGGTACTTATATAATATGTTATATTCAGAGGCTGACTCAAAGATAATCAAATATTTATAAATTTAATAAGTATCTAATAAAATTATAACATGTTGTCACTTTAGCTAACTACCTTAAATTTTCGAAATACAAGAAAACAATCTTTAGAGAATTAAACAGCAAAATATCTACCAGTTTAGTGGATACACTAATTGCGTTTTAAAGCACGTTTAGCTCGGGCGCGCAGTGCACGGCGCCTCCGCAGTGGCATGGCCCACTCCAATTAACATAAACACTGCAGTATTTATAACTGTTCCTATATATTACTTTAAACAACAGCGTGCGAAGTAATTATTCAGGGGAAGTTACACCGTCTTGTGTTGGTTTAAAATAATTAGTCTTACGGTCAAAGTGTCTGGAGCTCTCACTGTTTTACGCATTTGCTTTATGTAATACTTATGTACTACGTTATGATCATCTACATACGAGTATAATATATTAGACTGTTAACCAAATGTTTTTTTTTTATTTTCTTAAAGGGATGTTAAAAATTGTTTGCGGCAATATCACTATATAATCCTCAACATACCTGAACATACTGAATCCTTCTAAGAATTACTTGATGAAGTTATTATCTTAAATATTCAGGCTATCAAACAATTATTTCGTAATACCTGAATATAGCTCTATCATGATCTGTAGGTAGGTACTCTCGCAGTGGCAGTAGTAGGTACTCTGCAGGACATCGTTTAGTATATTTCATTTAATACATTATTCTCGTAAAAGCAATAACTTGTGTTCTAAGCCAGTTTTAATGATTTTTTTCCCTATATTTTTTGCTTTATATATTTATATTGAAGATGAAAAGAAGAGCGATAGTCCAACTAAAAGTAAAACATTCCATCCTTCGTTAGAAGTTAACTAGAAGTCACTACTGTAATTTAGCGCACTGAATAAAACAAAACAGATTCACGGACCGGTCACGCAGAGCTCGAAACAAGCGAAAGCATTTTTCATAAGTTAACTTTACGTCCCTCGCTAACAATAAATCTTTGATAGCGCACAGTAGCTGCGCTCACGCGAGCTAATTAATATGGAGTGCGTTTGGATTTATTGGCGATTGACTACAAGTTACGCGTTGTTTGCAAACGAAACACACGGGTCTCGGTTCGTTAGAGTAATTGGCACTGGTAAAAATAAGTAATTCAGGTATTTAAATTGTTTATATATTATTATAAATTTTGTTTTATATATTGTTATTTGGCAAATTTTGAAACACGCGTAATATTCATAAGAGGCCACATATATTTATGTTGCTATTGAGTAATCGTGCATAAGACTAACCAAATAACTAAAATAATTAGTCTCATCAAATACACGATGCAAAGTTGTATATTATTTGAAGTGACTTAAAACCGTACCGGCTGGCTTGACGTGATGTCCGTCCGTGTGTGTCAGCCGTAAAGTATAAGAGGTCTCACATTACAAGCCTTGTCTACATGAAAGCATAGTTGAAGCCCTAAGGTGACGCAGTAGTCCTTGTAAATGGGCTTAACAGTTGAACTTATTTGAACTAGCAACGAAATCTGATAATTGTCATATTAAACTTGTGTAGTGTTGTTATTGCGTTTCATTGTTTTACAAAACATACAAAAAAGAAAAAAAATAATTGAAGATAAAAATTGAAAAAAATAAAAAGTTAACCACGACAAACAGTAGTTATTTAATCAAAAAAATATTGAAATAGTTGTTATATTCGTATCGTAGCGTCGTTATTAAACATAAAAAGAAAAACATTAATATATTTGTCGTATAAAAATAAAAAATCTCCATTCAAATCGCCCGATTAAAAATGAAACGACACGGAATGGAGTAAAGAGTCGTAAAAAATAATTTTCCACTTAAAAATAGGATCAAGTGAGTGTCACGGTATCGAGTTCGATTGGTGGTATGTTGTATCAATTTATTGCTCTCTGGACGCTCAGTGTCACCGGAGCACGAGACGCTGCTAATAAGAGACTTTTACACAATTTATTAAAAACTTTATAAGTTAAATATTATTCTCCATGAGATTGTTTCTTTTCATTCCTACAAAAAAATATTATTTATTTTGGATGTCAATTTTAAAAGTATCGAAGCAAAATTGTTAAAAAAAAGAATTATAGCCTCACAGCCTATTGGTGTAATTATTAATGCTTGCTAAACCAAAGTTCGTAGATTTGATTCTCGTATGTACACACAATGTATATGTATTGTTACAAAGAATGACAATATTTTTTTATTGTACGTAACGTTTATTAGTATTACAATGTGTTAGTTTAACATATTAACTATTGTATACGGTGCTGTTACGGGGCTTAAGTACCTTATCAAGCAAAGTATATTTATATAGTGGTGCCCCTCTTTTAACTTTTTGACAAAAATATGGCTCAGTCATTCCTTCATAACTCACACCCACCAAACCATCACCGAAGTCGGATAATGCCCACGTTGTAATTTATTAACTAATTTGAAAACTTCTTTAGAGTCTTCATCATAAACACGTTCATTGTGTTTGTTAAAATGTTCTCATCTGTAAAAACTGTTTCTATGATCTCCCCTTGTGTACCGCTTAAGTACTGCTAAAATAAAAACAACTATTCTTTTTTCACTTATCTTAAATGACCAGTGCGTCTCTTGTGGGCTGCAAGTCCTAGGTCATCCTTTAAAATAGGCGACATGGTTCTAGGTGCCATCATAGCCCGAGATAAAATCTTTTGCTTTCGGACACGATTTCTCAGAATTCTTTCTCTTACTGCTTGATCGCATTTTCGTGCGAACGTGGACGGTCAGATCTTGTTTGACACAAACAAAGGAGGTTTCATTGTACCTATCAACGGGCCGGTACACAAACATTTGACTAATACCATGCGTTTGGCGGATTTTACAAAATTGATTTGGCTTCAGACTTACTTTATGTAATGCACACACAGCGATTTGGTTATTTCAATCACCCCTCACTCAATCCCTCAATTTTTACGTCACAAAATATTTTACAATATATTGAAAACAAGAAAGCATAAGTATAATCGAATAAAAACAGATTTTAAATTCAAGGGTAATATTATGTTAATTTTCATTGTAACACTTTATGGGCGGACTAAGTATATACATATACATACATGTATGTAGTCAATCAATCAGTCAGTCAATTACTAACCTTTTTCTACTTATCTTTTATCGATCTTTCAAGTACTAGATCTATTGTCACAATGATCTGACACACAGGTCCAGCGCTGGGCGCCCTGCAGTAGCATTGACAGATTAAAGTTATAAGTCTGGTCTAGACTCGAGAGCTGGTCATAATCAATTACGTAAAGCGATCTCAAGCTATTAATAACCAATATCCGGCCTCTCCATCAACACGCAAGACGCTGATTAAACTTCTATGAAGCTTCCTCCAAGATCATCTCAGTAATTGGCTGCGATATCAAAGAGCCGAAATGGGCTGATATTAATAAAAATAAGATATTAATAGATGAAGTTACACAGAGTCTCAGTCAGCTGCATTTTCTTAAAGCAGCCAAGAAAATGATGTCCGATCTGATATAAGAATTGAGTGGATGAGACTTATATAAATAATCATAAAAAAAAAAGTTATTTAATAAATATTAGCGATCATCTTTACCTCATAATTAATATTATAACCGGTTTATGAAATTACGTCATACGTTTAATTGTTTTACGTCCTTTTATATAATAATGATCAACTGAGTTGCTGCTTTAATTGATACCGTGAAACGATTTCTTATGGTGGGTGAAAGCTCATTGAATCCGCCGTTTAGTCTGTGGGTTAACAGTAACCAAACTGATTATACCAAATCATTGCGCCAAAATGGAGAAATGGTAGAGTTTTTAGGTAAAGTACTTGGTGTATTTTTTTTAAGTATTGAGGTATTAATATGTTTTTGAAGTATTTACAGCAAATGTTACTTCATGAGATTCTAGATATACTCGAGTTCGATGTGTTAAATGGTGTCCATGTTTGTGATAATTAAAAAGTTCACTCGTATTTACCTTCCCCACTTTTATAAACTAAATATTCTGCCTCTCGCCTTAGAGGATGGTTAATATTATAAGTACCAAAGAGTCAATCTTTGTTTTATAGGAAATCGATAATACCTTAGATATAAGTTACAATTAAACTGACTGCTCCATGGATGTCACCATGACATCCAATTGGGAGGAACTGGACCGCATAATTAGTCATTTATGTTAGATTTCTTTATTAAGAGTAAAGTTTCAATTTCTCTTTTTCTATGTTACTAATTACGTATAGTTAAATTGATTCAAAGAAATATAAGAGATTCAAAGAAATATAAGTCGTGCTCATATATTCTATTAATAATTAATTATTATTAACTTACAAACCTCATCACTTGCCACTGCCGAAGTTATGAACAAGGGTGATCTTAGTAACATGACATTATATTTATAATAATTACACAAACAGAGGTGTCAGTCAATCAGCAATTCTATGATGTCTAAGAGTAAATAACATAAAAAATAACAAACTGCTCAGAGTAATATATAATCATTAAGTAGCATTCATTACTCTACAATTAATTACTAAGTAATACAAATGTCATTTTAAAATTGATTGTTTATTTTAAAGTCGCTGTGATACCGACGTGCCAGCAGTGGACGGTGCTCGCGGTGAGTAAACGCGAGTCGAGACCTTTACTCGTAGATTCGGCCGTAACTCGCACTCGCTTAGTTACTTACTTACCGATTGTCGACGTGTTTTGCGTTTACTCGATTAAAACATGGTAAAGTAATTAGAAAAACGTTGTTGAACTAGCACTATGACTCCAGCCAGTCCCGGGTGCTAGATAAAACATACCTTCAAATATCATTTAGTATCTGTGTTAATGAGCCATAATTTAGTAATCTTAAGGCTTATATAAATTTTTTGGTACAAAAAAAATATTTTTTTAATAGAATAATGTTTAAACAGCAAGATATTATAATTGTACTATTTCGGTACGAGATATAATAGTCTTATCCACGCCAAGTCGAACGTCGCAAGTTCATAACGGCAAGGATAAAATTGCACGCGCATAAAGGAAAACGGGCGGATATAGACTCTCAATACCGTTCAAAGGCGGGCCGTGTAATAACTTGGATGCTTTCACGTCTTCAGTGGCCTCGGAAAATAAGGAAGGTTTTGTTATTATTTGCAGTGCGGAATATTGAAACACGTGACAGTTTTAATATCAATAGTTTAAGACCGATAACAGGGATATGATACCTTATTACATTCAATAAATGTAAAAAAATAAAAAATATTTTGCAAGATACCAATTTCCAAAACAATCAATTACATGTAACTGTCGAAGTGAAAAGTCCCTGGAGGAAAACAGGTAAAACAAATATAAAACTGGAGGAACGAACAAAACATTGATTAATGACGAAATGCACTCGAAAACAAACTGTCGAAGTTCTTCAAATACGCGATACAAATGCCGTAAGTATAACCCTCGAAAATAATGGTTTCCTTTATCGAGCCACTTCTGTATCTACCTTAAGTATTTCAGTACTTTCAAACGAAAACCTACCCTAACAATATCGGTATAGAAGTACGAATCGATCACCTCAGTGTATAGGGTAAAGGCGCCAAAAGTTGACACAGGATTTTCTTGGAGACTGTTTTGTTTTTTTTTATTCGTTGTCGCGGAAACGGTAGTGGTGTGTAGAGACGTGTGTTTCCTTCTTTTTGTTGCGGAATTCTTTCGGAGCCATTAAGCCGTTGACAGATCACCGTCTTTGAGTAATGCCTTCCATTGTGCGCGGGGGTGCGCGCGGTCGGGACAATACATGAATTTGAAAACGATTAGCGTTTTCTTTATTGCTAACGTTTTTATTTTTACCGCCGCCATATGATTTTACTTGCTTCCATTAAAGCTGTCAATATTTTAATAAATATACTCGGTTTTGATTTTGATTATAAGTTGAGAGAGTTATTTATTATACTTAGGAAAGTACACGTCGATAGTAATAATTTATACGTAATAAAAACTTAGGCGCGAGAATACAGATTTATTATCAATTACATTTATTTATACGCTTTACACCAATGCTTAGCAATTAAATTGATTGCCCACGGAATAAAAGATCTTCCGAAATAAATCAATCATTAGTAAAAATATTTTAAATTCTCATTAATATTCAATACGTCGATAAGGGAAAGTCACGACCGCGGTACCGTCTTGTATCTCCGCCTTATAGCGTCAAGGAACAATTAAAGAAATAAAATAAAAATCACTTTTTCACACGGTCATTTACCCTACCACTTTCAGAACTACAGCAGAAGACTGAATCGTGTAAACTGAAATGTACCATAATGTACTGTTTTAAGGTTGATTTTTGGACAAAGTTTTTCTCTCACAGTACAGACCTTTGAGACTTGTATTTTAATGAAATTAAACAAGCAATATATCAGAAAAAGTATGCTTAAGACGATCCAATATCCTCCATAACTCTAACCTTGTCTCGACATTGTTTTCTATAGAAAACCATATTTTATCTACTACGGGAACATATTTGTTAACATGAAGTTATAACTTCTCTTACAGTGTGTGTTTATGGTCATGTATACCTACAGACTGCGTGTCTGTTACTTCATGATCATGTAATCCATTCTGATCCAAGATCCGTTTGTTGAGGCACTCATGATTTAGTGCCAGTGAATCAACGGTGTTACGATTAGTTTTTCGTCACCCATCTAAGATCAATCTCGGAAGTGTATCAACTTAAATTTTACCTTTTTTAATCATATGTCTCTTCCTTGTAGTTTTGCATTTACTAAGCCTTTAAAATTTATAACAATTTGATAAACGGCTGGTAGAACATTTTTTTCCCATGAGTAGGTCATAACTGCATCATGTTAAAAAATAACTATAAAATCTTCACACATATTACCCGCTACAAGCGATACGCTCTAAGTCTATCGCTATAACAACTCCGGTGTCAAAGGTCACAGCTTGTACCTCAGTCGAATTTTATCTCAATAGTAATCTTGTTCACTGACTGCTTTAAGGCTTACAAGATATACTGCGCTATTGGTATCAATTTCAACTTGATTAACTATGCAAACCTTAGAAAAGATAATCATCTTGGGTCAATGCGTCGGTTTGTTTTAATACCGACCTTATCGACATCGCTTAAATGTCAAATTTGAATGCAGCTGTCAGTGGCTATTAGACGACAATATGCCATCTGGTGTTAAATGAATTGTGTGAAATTGTATTCAGTATCATACACAATATTAACAAATGTTGCAGCGTAGTAATGTTGAAGGCTCATTGCTATTGTTCTAGAATAATTACAATAAAGAAAATACTTAAGCTATGAGCAGTAATAAAAATATATATATCGACTCTACTTTTAAGTATCATTTCACATCAGGTTTATTTTGCAGTACCTCCTTATATGACTATGTAGCGTACAGCAAATAACTCGATACTTCATTAATATTTAAGATATGTATGTGTAAGTACTTAACTATACTGTATTCTTATCTGATTCTATATTATTATAACAACCATATAAATCAAAAAGTGTTTTTGTTGGTTCCCTTTATGTAATATAGGTATTTGATCAGTTGACTCCATAACATGCATCGCTGATATTCGGTACACGTATTTTCTTCTAGATATATTAAGGATATAACACCAATTCCTTGTAAGCTTCTTTACCAATATTAAAAAGAAACCATGAGACCGAATAGCTTGCCAACGTTTGAACAAACGTAATAGACTACTGATGGATGAGGCTGGCGATTCCTCATTACTGAACTACAACATTACATTTATCACCGATAAAACACAAGCGGACTCTTATTTTTAACACACTAAAGACCATAGTTGATTAGCAATAGCGCACGGAGTCGGTGAGAACGATAAGTTTGTAATTATTGGCTCTTCTCTTTTAGCGAGTACTTTGTCAGGTTTACATTTAAAAGTAGTAATACTGTCCAGTACAGGAACATCTTAAAACAAAGAACTAGAACTTTCATTTCTAACAGTAAATTTAAACAAAATCAATTTAACAATATACATTCCGAATGGACGGATATAACTGAATGATAATAAATATAAAACACAATACACTGTGCAAGGGGAGGATACGCGACCAACAAGCGTCTAAAACCACTTTAAGAATAATAAAACTGTCTATAATAGAATCATCGACACCTATGGCGTGGTCATTTTGTTTAGCAATCTTGAGATATTGTACCAATGCGTAATTAGCATCTAAAGTAGGCGATACATAGGCTATTAAGTAGTTCTACACATGTGGCCTCGTTTCCATTGACATGACATTAACAATTTATTTTTAATTATAAATTATAAATACTTTGATAACTTATCTTCTACTACTCTACTGTACTCTACTTCTGTTTTATTTTTATTTGAGTAGATATTGTGGAATATCAAGAAGATATATATATTTCTATTCAACAGACCAAACATATATATATATAGTAAAGTTGGTAAATCCTTGATGTGACACTACAGAAACGGGTCGACTGAAACAGACTCATCTTCTAACAGATTGTCTGATTTAAGTAGTTATTATCGTTATTTTTCGTTTGGACGGTAAAGGAGAGACCAGAAACTCATCCTTCCGTCTCTGCTATATCAACATGACAGGAACGCTTTTGCTACTATCTTCGTTAGCAAAAGCCATAAGCGACAATACAACAAACAGTCAGGTGGACGATCCGGTCGTTAAGCACAGTGTTCTATAAACTGGTTAAAAATCGTAACACAAAGTTGAAGATATCTCCATAAAATCGGACGTGATTTAGATGTCGTGACGGACGCAGATGGAAACATACTCACAGGTGCGGCTAAAGCGGTCTACACTTTCTTAAAATCTGCAGGAAATTAATTAGTCACAACTCTCTTTGCTGTGGATAAGAGTGTTGCGTAAAATAGGCTTGGTTTAGATGAGTTGCCTTGTAAATAGTTTAACTATAAATACACATAAACAGTTGTAAATAGAGTAACTGGTTTTATTGATTCGCTTATATACTGTTGGGTAATATGGTGTTGGCATTCCTATCGAAATATTACCAAGCCTTAGTCAATTACTTTTGTTATACATACAAAATTTAAAAAAACATTAAGAAATAACAAAATCTTTCGTAACAAATATAGTTAAGGAATTCTGCTTTTTGTCTGTTATCTTTATATAAAATTCATGAACCAAGTCCAGGATCATTGAAAGTAGTCTCCAAGTCTGTACTGGGATTATCTAGAAATAGTATTCACTATTATTTTCCCATACTGAGAGAATCCGTTGAAGCTGAATATACGATACCACCATATTAGCGTTATTACCACAGAGCTTTGAACAATTTAGAATGTACATTAAAATAAACTCAAAATTTTTTATAAGTGCATAAAATCATAAATATGGATTAAATGGATTTGGAATTGCTTAGAGACCCAACCGTGGTGCTATCACAATAATATGATAAAGTATAATAAACTAGTCACTCGAGATCTATATCTGGTAGGATGTTCTTATTTAGAAACTATTAAAAGGTCGACATGTCAATGTAAGCTACATGAGCCCCCGGTCTGATGTATCACAGGTCTGCAACATCGGTTTCACATCAGGAAACTCTCACATGTCAATCACCAATTACAGCGCACTTTGTCCACCGATGACGATGACGACCAATCAGCGAACTGCATTTTAGATCGTTCGAATTTCAGAGTTGTGTAAATACCTTCATCACTAAAGATTTAATTATAAGTGTAAATAAAACATGCATTACTTCTAATGTTAGTATTTAAATTAAACTTACCGACGAGAGAACGCCTAAGTTAGAATAAAATAATAAAATACCACTACTTGTATCAAATACACGCTATTTATCATTTCTATTGACGTCAAAGAGCAGTGTACTTAACAGTTAACAGTTGTTCTGACAAAATCTTAGATTCAAATCTACATAGATTTCAATCTACAATGAAAGCACATGTCAAAAGAAGCCTATCTATCATGAGATTTATATTATAAATCCATAACTTAATATAGACTTTAATGTTATTCCAATAGAGCTTAAATTACTCGTCAGTACACTCTCCCCTTGAAATACATTATTAAAAAGCGATTTCGTGACCCCATTCGAAGCGCATTAGACTGGATTAGCTTTAATTTGCTTGTTTTAATTCAGTTTTGATTTTAATAAAGTTCGCTGTTTAATTATTCAATAATCTGTCTCCTCGGGGCGGACAATATGGCGACTTGAAATGGTGAACGAATTTTGACAATAAGATGATTTATTACGCTCAGCTCCTCTATTCAACTTTTCTTACAATATTTATACCTTAATTTGAAAACCTGAAAAACAACGCTTAATAATACGTATCGATTTGAATCAGATTTTGATAAAAATATTATTTTTGATTTTTTTTAAACATAGAATTGTATTTAGTTTATAGAATTCGATAAAAAATATCACCTCAAACTGTAATTGTTTTTGAATTGTTTTTCGTGAAAAACAAACAGACAAACACACATTAAAATCCCCTACAATATCAAATTGTATGATTTATTTGGATCGTTTCAAGTTCCCATACATTATAATATGCACCCATCGCATCAAATATTCCGTGTTAGGGCTCCGCAATAACTCATAAATTGGACCGATTAATTGATATCAAAGGGTTGGGCCCCGGTTTGTTTTGACAAACACACGCGGGGGGTATTTAAAACATGTCGTCCTAACCGAGGCTTTACGGTAGTCGATTTTAAGATTACAGATCTAAATAGACACACCTTTTGCAAAAACAGATAAAAAAGACTCGAAATTTAAATTTTAAAAGTTTCTATGACCAATGATAAATTAGGCAATATAAAGATTCACATGATTTCGCAATATTTAAGATAAAATTAATGCATCCGGTTTAAATAAATAATATTAATTACGATATAATTTTTCATAATTATATTTTTTATATATTTTGAATTAAAAGGCACTCAAGACAAATATCATTTACATATATTAGTTGACGAAAATAAATCATGTTGGACAGTAATCCGCGGCCATTTTGATGTACAACAGCGCCATCTGTGTCGAGTGAATGAGTTATTATAGTACTGAGAGCATAGGGTTGTCACATTTACAATGAAAAAACAAGTCATATCTTAAAATTATAAAAGTTTTTTCTGATTATCTGGATGTAAATAATACATTGTATTCTTTGGTATTATAGAAATATTAAAACAATTAATTATAATGTTTGAAAACTTGACAATCCTATTAAGAGAATATAAAAAAATTGGGATCTTTGCGATATAGTGTATGGAAATACTGTTTTAAAAAATATTTAAAAAAATATATTATCAACAACCCTTAGCATCTAGCAAACGTGAAATGATTTATAGGGCAACCCTTAAAGATTAACCCTTTATCTTGGGTCAAATGAGGGGTCACACACGCTGTGTTTAATTTATTGTGTTTCGTTACGCTCTTACATCACTATTTATTGTACATTTATTAGTTTTACAATGTATCGTGAAAATTATTAAATTGAAAGAATCTTTTACACATGTGGATATAATATTGCACGATTATTTCATAAGTTGTTAAAATATTTTTTCTGGTTTCAAAAATATTTTTCAACTCCTTTACAAGGATATGAACAACAAAATTAATATATTATAGAAATACCGAAGAAATAAAATAATATTTTTTAAGTATTTATGTAAATCTTCCACATAAAGAATACCAAAAGTAAAATGCATCAATCCGTCGAGTCCTCGGGACGCTGCGAGGCGTTTTCTTTTAATAACTACTTCCACTCACCGCGCTACACAAATGGCTACAAAGATTAGCCACGTACGACCAACAAAACAAACATTTTAGAATATGTTTTTAACTTCAAATATTTCTCAAGGTCTTTGCCCTCATTTAATATTGTAATTAATTAATAAAGTTTCAATGAAAGCCTACAAAGTACTGGTTGCGTAACGCGGCATAGATCTTTTCTTAGAAAGCCATTTCCGTTGCAAAGATTTTAATGAGGTTATAATAATAAATTTCCCCCCCCTCAGTTCAAGTTTCACACAGGGAATATTTTACGCAGAGTAATTTTAGCAATAAAGGAAGTTAGCTGTTAGGAGCGTAACGATTAGGAGCCGCTCAGTTATGCGCTGGAATAACACACGGAGCCGCACAGAAGTCTACCTTTAATAATAAAATATTTTATCTTAACTGATCATAATTGTAGATATTATATTTTTTCTTTTTTCTTACATAGAATCCTATTTATTTCATAACCAAGTTTTTTCTTATATTTTTTAATGTTTTACCCGTTTATTGCGTTGTGCTCTGGACTGTCTTGTCAATGTCTTATCAATCAAAATATGAAAATATTAGAAATAATTAATTACATTTGTAATTAAAACCACGTCTATATACAACCAAAGAAACGCCAATATTTCAAACATTATAGTCCATTACTTAACATCACACAAAAAAAGAATAATCGAACCAACCATTAATTACAGATTGACTATTAATTACATTCACTAAATAAATAATAAAATAATTATGGATTAAGCCCGCAAATATGTGTATTTACTTGCAGGCGGTGCGGGCGGTGCGGGCGGCTGGAGTGCGCGGGCGCCTCTCCGCAGCCTGATTTACTGCTGTCTTAATGAAACCTGTTATGTAACTGGATTTATTTATTATTTACCAACTGGAAATTGCCCGCTACTGTATTAGATAATAATTGACTTTGCATTGCGACCACGACACTCGCCGGCTTTAATAAACTACATTGTATCATTGTATCGGTCGTTAAACGGGTTAACGGGTAGCGTTTTATTGACTTTTTTTATTACTTAATACAGACACGCGAAATAAAAAAAACATGCTTCATACCATTATTATAATAAAAATACACAAGTAACATAAATAATATAACAGAGGAAAAAGGTAAATATTTAAAGTAATGACTTCAATGCTTGTAACAAATGCACATCGACCTCTCGCGTCACGTGGGTTAATATTTGATAAGGTCCAGCCGTCGCGGAGCTCGGTCTCCGGGACCGTAATAAATTTTGTTAAAAAATCTATCCAAAAATTTAAAGCATTCGCGAGCGCGGACGGTCGGGCGGCTGGGAATGCTATGGAGCTGTAACGTGTATTAATAATGTTAAACTAATTATTAAATTATCTATTTACGCTTATTAGTTTTACCAATGTGCGGTGACTTCAACAGTGTACAATCGACATATGTAATATACTAATCAATAATAAATTAATATCGAGGTAATAAGAACAACTCTTTATAATTATTTAAAATGTAAATCTATCGAAGTGTACGACCGTGTCGTGTTCTGTGTCTCTATTCCCACAAAACTAACATTTTTCCTCCATTCCAGAGGAAGCAGTTTGTTAATGAAACATTTTTCACATCTTATCGAACATCTCATAACAACTAATATTTAATTTATTCCATGTACCGCCGCACATTACACTTACACGTACGTACATGTATTAGGGAAGAAATATATTTAAAGAGAACATTTAATAGTTTAATCTATCATCATTATATGATTCAATTTAAACTGTTAATATATTATTTATATTAACATCGTAAAGATAACTTTCTATCTTATCTTTATATATAGAGATCTTATCTTTCCATTACGCCGTTACGTATCCTTAAGCGGCTGTAGGTATCTTTTTAACATACATAGCCCAGTAACGAACGGAGATAACAAAGGCGTATCTTCATCGGAGCAAAAACTAGACGATCGTTCCCACACATACATTTTAATATATTATTCACTGTGTCGCAGTACTAATATAGTATATGTATTTGGGGTTTTTATTTTTTTAACTTTTTCTTTATGTCAAAACAGTGATGAAACGATATATAAATTTTATTTATATCTATAGTATATATTTCAAAGAATACTATATATATATATATATATATATATATATATATATAATATAGTATATATGTCATAGATAGAAATACAGGTAACGCAGTGAAGAAAATAAGTTGTTATTCCATAAGACTTGTGTTTGTACTCCCAGCACACGATACGAGTAGCTGCGAGTCGTGTCTTCGGAGCAGTCCCGGGATGGATGTATCTGGAGCGATATTTACATATACGTGTCATTTAACTACGTCGGGAATGCACATTCATTAAATTGGGATAACGAACTTAGTCGTATTTACATAAATATTTACAAGAATTTAAATTTATTATACATTTTATTTAATTTGAATTCAATAAATAAATGGAAACAGTTTAATATAAGTGTAGTAAACTATTTCATAATTACATGTTTCATTGCTTACTTTTACATACCATTTAAAATGTTTAACAAATGATTGCAGCAAATCAAGTTTGTACTTAAAAATATATATTTACATAATATATTACAATTACTTAACACGAGTATAAATTAAACACTACTTGTCCTATAATAAGCCCTTATTTCTAAAGGAAATGTTGCGGCAATCACACTATCACTCACGCCGACGGACTTTCCTGTACGGAGGGCAACGTGTGTAACATAACCTTTATTATTAACGGCACAGACGCCACAACTCGCCACCACTCGCCACAACTCGCCACAACCCGTCACGTCGCCGGCTGTACACATGTGAGAACCGCACGGGTAAATGTTAAACTAGTTTGTATAATTGTGTAGATATTAAATAATTTCAAGGAAATATTTCAAGATTTATAATTTGCTCATAATACTACAAGTTAATACCTTGCACTTTCCCACGACAATATTATATTAAATTGTTTAAATTTAATCAGAAAACATTAAATCGGATAGACGTTTATGAAAGTCACACACACAGAGGAACCAATCGACCCATTTATATTATTATTTGTATTGTCTTGCTTTATGTGTTCTGTTTCAAATAAATACATTATACCTTAAGAGCCGTGTATAATGTAAAAATCATAAAAATCATAAAAACTATTAAGTTTACGATTCTGTATTTTTTATAATATGTTTTGCAAGAACTGAATTTTATGCAATGTCATCCCTAAAGGCTTTGATTTGGGGATGCGTTGTACGTCCCTGTTTTATATCTATTTATATCTGAACTTTTAATTAGAATCTCATAAGATTTAAAATTCAGTAAATTTTTTATCAGTGTCGTTGCTTTCTTCTTTTTCCTTTGCTGTTAACTCTTAATAAACTCCAGATATTATGTAACGTCAATATGTTTATCATCGAGCGGTCGCCGGCGGTGAGTTATTGTATAATGCAACTTAAATATTGTAAACATTGCTGTAGTTCGGTCCCACTGTCTGCACACACCCGGGACCGACCATATCTCGAGGCATACATCATTCACAGCTGAAAGTACTTCATAAGTTCACACATAACATCTTTTATGTACGACATATTATTTTATTGAGTGATTATAAAACAAAGATAGTATTTTATTAAGTCAATATAAAATACCATTCAAACTATTTATCTTTATATCAAAATTTCAAAAAACAAGTTAATTTGTTTTTTTCGAAATAACTTTTGGTTTAGCATTCTTAGATGTTTGCAAATATTACGTTATCTCTGTATAGAATAATCTGAATATATAAGTTCAATTGCGATACTAACACACTGGAAGGACTAAAAGGACTACCAGATTTATTTTGTCCTGTCCTTCCAAATATTGTCTCGGAAATAATAACTAACTATTTTACTTGTGTAAATTACTTTACCGTTTGATGTTGTTCAGTTGTTGGTAATTCTGACGACTGACCCGGAGGTCGTGGATTCAATCCTCACTAGAAAGTACGTTGTGTGATCCACAGACTGATGAATCGAATCGGGGTGTACTCTGTTGTTTATATAATGTAAACATATGATAACTTACTCGAAGTAAACGGAATGTACTATGATCAGTGATACTCTTTACAACCATCGTCTATGTGTTTATGTAAAGCAAGGGGGCACCCAATTAAGGGGGGGTGGAAGAGCAAATTTTTCAGCGCCAACCCTATTTGGTTAACGCGTTCGTCAACTTAAAGCGAACTCATACAAACGCCTATCAAGTGGGGATTCTTAACACTTCGCTCTTTATAAGGCACCGACTTAAATTAGTGTTTGCAATTGTATTATACGAGTTAACATCGTTAAGCCTCGTTCAGATTGTCAATCGTCTCGATTTATCTCGTTGTTATTTGAATGTTTGTTTTAAATAGTGTTTATATGTGACGTGTGAGGGACGCCATTATGATTCGATAGGGCTGTCGCTCGAGAATTATGATACAATTACTGCTTGACAGACTTATATGCAAAGTACGTGAGAAAGTAGGAGTGTTTCTTATTTGTGGGGATGTCTAGATAATAGAACCTTCGGTTTAACAAGGACCGATTAAGTGACTGAGTTATATTTATTATCGATAATTGTGTAAAGTTTAGGATGGCTGCCCGTTTAAATACTTTGTTCATGTTACACATACACACAAATAATTAGGGAATTAGTTGTAGGAGTCCTGTCTCTAAACACAAGTAGCGTAAATGAAAACGGACAGTTCCTTCTTATCTTGTACTAGTTTTCTAATAAACACCTTTTTAGAATAGCTTATTCTATTTTATACATAAATATACATGAAAAATTAATTGCTACATGGCACGGAACGCAAACAGTAGGTTTTGATGAAATTTAGAATATTTATAGAACATTACCGTAATCACTAACACTCACAAATGCACTTTTTACTTTGGAAAATACATTTCTTTTCAAAATCTTAGAAACTGAAGAACATAAAAACTGCTTTAATTTATTTACTAGACAATTATTCATGTAATTTAGTGTAGCCCGGAAGGTGAAATAAAGATTTTTTTTTCACTTACTTATTTTTCTATTTGAGCCTATAATTACATTACAACTCAAAATATGTGAGTTTTGTGTAAAGTTAAAATAATGTCTGAGCTCTCACTACTGCACAATTAAGATAAAAAACTTGGATTTAGATAATAATTTACACGCTCTATGGTCCTATGACCTGATTTAATATAAGTACATAAGTTTTATATAACCACAAGTATTAACAGTACATTATGTAACTCACTGTACCCTGTGCCCAGACTGTTGAGTTATATAAATATATTTTATGGTCTCCAATCATTTTATTATCTACGCCCAGTACGACAGGTGACACGACTATTTATATTCAACATTTACAAAGTTAATAAACGAATAAAAACATATTATTATTATATTTAATTTATATAATATCGTCAGCGTATAAATATCGTTCGCTAAGTATCGACTAACAGGAATATTAAACAAACATCCGTATACAGAAATGTAAATCTATCCACAAACTGGATCCAGACTTAGCGTAAGATTATAATGACGAGAGATAACTTAATATCCCGTGCTCGTAATTGAAACGATCCATAAAGAAAATAAGATAGGAATCTACTGCGAAATCAATATCAACCCTTTAATAAGGAAGTATTTGTAGACGGAACAGTTAGTTCTCGTAATATTAATCAAAGTAATAACAATAAATAATTAGCAATGACAGTGTCTCATCGGATCGGCCCGTCCGCGCCGTCCGCGTCCCCTCCCGGCCTATCACAGAACAATCGTGTTGCAACGATGCGAACAAATTGGCGCTAAGTATCGCACCTACCGCCTACTGCGATCTGCAAGTCTTCATACTTAAAACATTAAAAATATAACATGGTAACAAAATGATCTTATCACTGTTTCATTTTGCTGTAACATGTTTTATGTTTAAACATGATTTATAGGTCCAAGGGTCCGACCGCCCCATGCATCTTACGCCAATATTGTAAGCAAAGGAAGCGCCGCCTTGATGGATCGCCCGACTACGCTTTCAATAAGGTGGATGAGTTTCCGCATAGAGCCTTATCACTTTAAGTCGACAGCCGTGTATATTAGAACTGGATTAGTATTCTTACATAACACTGTCTCCAACGCGTTCACGGGAATAAAATACGTTTGTGTCAACTCCGTTTGTTTACGTTGGAGTATCCGTACTTCAATATTACCACTGAATAGGTATAGTTCAAACATACAGGTAAGTATACTTTTTGATTTGACTCTTCCGGATGGCTTCTGGGTGTTATATTATAGGGTTTCACATTAAAAATTTAATAATATTCTTTTTAATAAATTTGAATTACTTATCTTAATATATAAAGCACAAAGACACTCACTCACTGACTCATTCATCGCTCTACAGCCCAAACCGTAATACCTAGAAAGCTGAAATTTGGACACAAGACTCCTGACATATTAAATAGTAATATAGTGCAATAAGAAAGGATTTTGCAAAGGTCCAAACCGTTCCAAAGTTACAGCTAAAGAACTGCAAAGTTTACCCCCCACTCGCTTAGTTCTCCCATTCCATTGCAGTAGAAATTAAAACGATTTGGCCTCTCACTATGTTTATTCGTAGGATTAGGGTTCCGCAACTCACATACAGTTTGCGATTATTTGTGATTATTTTCTATTGACCCACATACAGTGGGAGGGTGTCAGGCATGTTCTAAGTAGTGTCAGAAGTAATGAAAAGTTGATAGTATGTGGGGATGTTAATGGATGGGTTGGAACCGCGCGAAGTGGTTACGAAAGCGTGCTAGGCAAGTATGGTGATAAGAGAGTAAATGAGGCTGGAAAGCTTATTTTGGAATTTTGTAAGGAAAGAAATTTGTTTGTGGCAAACACGATGTTTGATCATAAACAAATTCACTTGTATACATGGGAGCGAGCGGACGAAAGAAGTATGATTGATTTATTCCTAGTGGATCAGCGAATTCGAAGCCAAGTTATGGACACGCGAGTGTTTAGGGGTGCTGATCTGGGAACGGACCATTATCTAGTCGTTGCTAGAATAAGAGGTCTGTTTGCAGGTTGGCGCAGCCGCACAACGTGTCCTAGCTTGGAGTCGAATTATCGCATAAGAAGCTGGAAGCTTCAAGATCCACCGATCAGAGAGGAATATCAAGAAAGGGTTTCCAAGAAGCTTGAAAGCTGTGATTCTGGAAATGAAAGTGTTGAAGTATGCTGGCAGAACCTTAGGAATGGTATGGTGAAAGTAGCGACAGAGGTATGTGGTAAAAGGAAAAGAGGTTTTAGTAAGAGGTAGTAGTAAGTGAGGGTTTAGCATTCGTCATTTCACTCCCTCAAGCGTCTGCAAAATTTCCTACCTTTAAAAACTAAAATCTTGCTATCTCACTCCCTTCTGCTGCCCCTTCTCGACTATGCTGATGTTTGCCAATTAGACGCTAACGAGGAGCTACTTAATAAATTAGATCGCCTTCAAAACTTGTGCATTCGTTTTATCTTCGGATTGCGCAAGTTTGACCATGTTTCAAATTTTCGACGTCAACTTAAGTGGCTCCCTATTCGCCTTCGCCGGAATATGCATATTTTAAACTTATTTATATGAACTGTTCCACCTGTCCCCTCCGAGTAGCCGTCCCAAACGCTCTTGTGTTCCTGTTAAATCTTTTAATGTCCCTCCTTACAATTCAACATCTTTCTCCAAATCCTTCTCCATTCATGCAGCGCGGTTATGGAATACCCTTCCCAACCATATTATAAGTAGCCCAAATGTCGTATTGTTTAAACGTAGATTAAAGCTCTACTATCTCTCCCAGTTATAATTATATGTATTATATCTGTATTTGTATTATTATATATTTATATATTCATATATGTATTTGTATATATTTTCGATTTATTATATTGATAAGTATTTGAATTTATATATGTATCGGTATAATTTAGTTTATTATATAAGTAATGTTTAGTTAGTTTTTTACTATTAAGAATATTTACTATATGTAGTGTGTACCTATTTCTGCCCTTTTAATTGAATTTTGTCACTCTCATGGGTAGCTGGTAGAGATCTCTCTTTAGAGATAAGCTCATCCAATGTTCTTCATGTCTCTGAATATTTTGTTTTTTACTAAATCTGGTACATGAATAAATAAATAAAATAAAAATAAAAAAGCGCGATGAATGGTGGGATGATGAAGTGAAAGACGCCGTGGAGTTAAAGAAGAAAGCATGGCTGGATTATAAAGCCTCGGGTAAGGATAAAAGTATGAGAGAGATAAGAAAAAGAGAGTACAAGCTGCAAAAGCACAAAACGAAAGCACTTATAAAGATGAAGCGTGAAAATTCTGAGAGAGAAAGGGATGACAGGTTGACGAACAACTTCCGGGAAAACACGAAACTTTTCTGGCGAGAAGTTAGTGATTCCCGGGGTGGTTCGGTAACCTGTAGAATGAAAGGGGTGCTTTCGAAGAGCGGTGAAATCTTAACAGAGCAAGAACCCGTTTTGCAGCGGTGGGCGGAATTCTACAAGGAGACGTATGAATGTGAGGACGCCTCGGCCTTGAGTACCAGCGAAATGCTGAGTTCGGATATAGCCGATGGTGAAATCAGTTTGGAAGAAGTGGAGAGTGCGATTCGAAGTCTGAAATGTGGTAAGTCTGCGGGAGCAGATGAATTTACTGCCGAGATGATCAAATATGGTGGGCCACGCGTCTGGGACTTGTTCTGGTTTTTGTGCAATTTATGCTGGAAATCAGGGGAGGTCCCAGGCGATTGGCGAGGTACAGTCATCGTACCTTTGTATAAAGGCAAAGGTTCACAGATAGACTGTGCAAGCTATAGGGCTATCAGTTTGATCAGCTTGGGCGGTAAAGTTTATGCTAAAATTTTAGCGAGAAGAATGCAAGAGAGATCTGAAAGGCTGTTGTGGGAGGCCCAAGGAGGTTTTAGACCTGGAAGAGGGTGTATAGATCAGATCTTTTCCCTCCGCATGATTACGGAAAAGTTTTTGGCCCTAAACCAAAAAGTTTTCTGTGCTTTTGTGGATTTGGAAAAGGCGTTTGACAGGGTTGTGAGAAAGAAATTATGGGAGATACTGCCCCGATACAATGTGAGCGGACCCTTGCTACAGGCTGTAGACTCTTTACAGAGATCACTCAGCCTGTGTGCGAGTAGGAGCTGACATGTCGCCCTGATTTGACATCCAATCGGGTGTTAAGCAAGGTTGCGCTATGTCAGCTTGGTTGTTCATTTTGTATTTGGATAGTTGTCTCCAAGGAGTGAAAGATAGTGACATGGGAGTGAAAGTAGGTGACCTTAAGGTCAATTGCTTGCTATATGCAGATGATGCAGTGCTCATTGCATCATCAGAATGCGATTTGCAGGCATTGGTCACCACTCTGAAAGATGGGTGTGAAAATAATGGTCTAAACCTGAATGCAGATAAGACGTAGGTTCTGATATTTGAAAGAAATGAAGAAAAAACAGAATGTAAAATCAACGTGAATGGTAAGATAATAGAACAAGTGAATGAAGTGGTATATTTGGGAAGTATGTTTAGCCGAGACGGAAGATACGAAATGGATGTGGAAAGGCGTATTGCTGCCGGTAATAGACAGAGTCAACGGTGCTTTGGCTGCATTGTTGAGACGGCGAAACGTCAGCATAGCTGCACGTTTGGCTGTACACAATGCAGTTTTGCTACCGACGCTGTTATACGGCAGCCAAACGTGGGTAACGCAGAAGAAGAATGTAAGAAAGATGAATGCTGTGGAGATGCGATCTCTTCGCCGAATTTGCGGAGTCAGTTTAGCTGACCGAATCCGCAATGAAGAGATCCACAGAATGGCAGGTACTAGCGAAAATGTCGCAGTGAGAATGAAGAAGAACGTGCTGAGGTGGTTTGGGCACGTCGAACGAATGAGTGATGAAAGAATGGTAAAAAAGATTTATAAAGGAAAAGTGAGCGGTAAGAGAGACAGGGGGAGGCCTCGAGTGACCTTCGAGAACACAGTAGCTATGATACTGGAGGAAGGTCACGTAAAAAGCATGAGGACCCCCCGGAGGGCATGTATGAAGAGGTTGATGTCTGTGGTCGAGGCGAAAGAGGTATGCAGGGACCGTAGCGTTTGGCGCTCCGTCGTCTCTGGCTACCCCGCAAGGGACATGGCGTGAAGGTAAGTAAGTAAGTAAGTAAGTACATACAGTAGGTGTGATAATTTGTAATTATTTTCAATTTACCCACATACAATTTGTGATTATTTTCAATTAACCAACATATAGTTTGCGATTATTTGTTATTATTTGCCCAGCAAAGCGGGCGCGAATCAGCTAGTTAGATATATATTTTAATAAATTTTATTTACTACAATAAATATTGGATTTTAATTCTAATAATTTTTATCTGAAATATATTTTGTAACTCTAGATGCTCGTCTTCAAGGGCCCGCGTCTACTTCGGCGTGTACTCGTAATTGTTGGTTCAATCTTATAAAATATAATCATTATTTTAATAATTATTATCAATTGGAATATAATAAAATGAATACATACATTATTCAAATTTTTATAATCAGTTAAGCCTTAAAATTCAATAATTTGTGTTATAGTGAAATAGTTACTTATTGCGTTGTGCATTTTTTAATAAAATTAAATTATATGCAATAAAAACAATATTATAATAAAGCTAAGTATCAAAGATCACGGGCGCAGTACATACGCTGTGTGTGCGGAAACAATGGGGGATCACGGCTCAATTGGCCGGTTGTAATTTGTTACCATTGTCCCGACCCCAGTTCCTCCGGGACCCCGTGACCTCAGCGATGTCCTAATTTCGTGTCTTTTCATACTAATTGATGGATTAACAATGTTATTGGACGGGATGTATGAAAATTACTCATTAATATATTGAATCACTTCTACTTTATTTTACATACGAGTTTTATATTTAAATATATGAAAAGAGTTGGACATATGTATGAAACTTTGAACCAAATTAAGGGATATTTTTCATCTATAAAAACCCGGGATAGATTGAAGGGAACGCAGAATAGGTTACCCATCTTAAGGAATAGCTTTTCCCAATTTATGATTTCAGGAAATGTGCTAAAATATCGGAAATAAAGACGAAATACGTCCTCGGAGAGTAGTATAGTGAATAACACTAGGTAAATGTTGTAAAATAACAAAAAGCATAAGTTATGCAATTAAAGAATATAACAATAATAATTGCACAAAACCGCAATACGTTTATTATAAAAATATATAAAATGTTAAAAACTGTGACGGTCACAACGATACACGGACAGAATGTAAGAGAGACAAAAAGTCTCTTATCTGCCTTAACAAATGGAATAAGTCGCAATCTCGTGATCTCAAGTAATTATACCGTTCCCGACCGGACCGGACCGGACCGGAGGCAATCAAAATAATTGTCTCGATTTAACACTTTCTGACCCAAAGAAGATAAAACTAGCAAATAGATATATCGTTAATTAGCGTTGGAGACGAAATTGATTAAGTCCAATTAATATTATTTAAATTACTTTGTGTAGTGTCAAAACAAACGACAAAGAAGGTTATTTTAAAAGGTGAAATAAATATATGGAAAACATACAACAAAAGTATATGTTCATTTAAGGAGTCATTATCAAAGTATGTCTGCGCGTGTGCGTGTGACCTTTACAAAGCGGCTGCCGAAATGCAAATTCGCAGCATCGCTCTTATGTAATTTTGTTGTTTTATTTTATATCATTTATTTAACTATACTTATACTGCGACTCCACTGCAAAAAATAAAAAGAAATCACTTTGAAAATAAAATTAAGTTTAAGTATAAATAAAAGCATAAATTAAAAAATATTACGTGTTCAAATATAGCAAAGAGAAAACTTCATAGACAGCACTTTTTAAAATTTATCTATTGAACTATACTTGAGAAGAATCAGCGACAGAAACTGAGCCAATGAACTGTCACTTCTCTTACTACTAATGACTTATTGAGGTATTCAAATATAATAATAATAATTTGGTATTACAAACAAACAAGAAGTGTTATTAACATATATAATGTATTTATCTCGGAGCCGGTGTCGTGTGAGTAGATTGGGTTCGTGAGAGATATTGTTCTTTAAAAACGCCGCTTGATTGAAAGCCCTAAGTAACCTGGTATTGTCTTAAGTCATGCGATGGAAAGTTTTATACTTATTTTGAGTTGCATTTAAGCATAATGGGTGTCACGGTATCCCTGGAGTTTTGAGTTATTCAGTTTATTTTAACGGCGAACATTTGAGTATCAACAAGTGAACTAGGGAAGAATCTTTCCAGAGCGAATAATATACAAATGATTAATCAAACTCATAATAATAACAGGATAAGTCAATCGTAATACACAAGTTTAATCGATTAAAATGGACAACATATCAAACGAGTTGAACGTATCAAAGGATGTGGTGTAATAACACTATTCTAGATTCTAGGTCTTCCCCAATTAAAATGCGCTAATCCGAACGGTTAAGTAAAATGCGTATTGCCAAACGGCGGTGCAACGACCTGCATACCGACAACCTGATCTATGTGATGACAGAGTGGTTGTTAGCCGGCCGGTGCGCGGTGCAAGGTACAAGGTACAAACACACTCGGACTGATGTCACCCAGTATATCAGATATATCAATACTCACTCAACTTTATTGAAATAACATAAATGCGTATCTGATGCCTTATATTTTGTGTGTGGGTGTAAAATAAAACTTAATAACTTATTAGGAAATATTAAAGCATCAGTGTTAGTATAATAAATGTCAAATAATTTAAGTTTGATTAAAACACATTAAAGTTTTAGAAATTACAAAATAAATACATAAACCAATAAATTTGTTCAAGGTGGCCTCTTCATTAGTTAAGATTTTTTAATTTAAGTACAAAATAATAAATAGAAGTAAATGACTCGTAACAGATGCGTATAGTAGAAGTTAAAATGAATTAATATTATTTGTTCGGAGTCGCTGAACTCTTCCCACTCGGGTCGAAGTTGCGTAACCGCCATGGTCCATTCATTTTAGAGATATAATAAAAAGGGCAAATCTTATTTTTCGCTGCATTTAAAACTCGATGTACGAGTAACTTTATTATTATATAATTATTGACGTTCTACTGGAGACCTTTTCACATTCTTTGCCATGAATAGGCTTGTCGGAAAGTTATGAAATTTTGCAATCAAAAAGACAGACATTAGGTGATGATTTTAAAAAAAACGTCATGTCGTTGAGGAATAATCTTCAAAAAACAGATATCCCATATATTGAAGTCAATGGGAAACGATGAGTCATTACACTGGGCTCGCTCCGCTCAATATGCAAACGGCACCCGAGATTTCGCGAGCGCAGCGAGTTGAAATTGAGGGTCTGTATATTCAATCTATGTAATAGCAATGATTCAATTAAATTACACTATATATTTTATTTAAATACATATTTGTATACATACTTTAGCCTCTCTATCAAAGCATGTTAACTGTTCTTGTAGTTGAATTGAAACATTGTGCAATGTATTATATTTCTTATATACATCGAGTATGTACTAATAAAATGACACATTGAATCTTCGCTCTCTCTGACAATGCAAATGGTAAACTCTCCTTACGTCACACCATATCGTACAGTAACATATTTACAACGTGCGGCACTCACCGATGTATTAATTGTTAGATCTCCGAGTACATGTGCAGAGTTTGATTATTTAAATAAAGCAATTAGAGTGAGCAGAAGGCTCGGTGCGCTGCATTATAATAAATCCTTCGGTCCACTTTCCTAAATTGATATTGTAATCCGTTTGTACTTTTTCTTATTTCGCAAAACGAATAACGAATAAATGAAGACGTTGTGATGCTGCTTCGTTAAATTGCTATCTGAATAAACGTCTGTGGAGATAATTGTTAAAAACATTATTAATAAAATTACCTTATTTTTTTTATTATTTCCCTTTCATTTGATAACTAATGCAATATTTTATTTCTATTTCATATATTTTTAGTATATATATTTGTTTTATTAATAATAATTAGATCATTATTGTCGACATTATTTACTATTAGTACTGAATTAAGTATTAATAAAAAGGACTGATATTAAACAGTCTTGAAAAAAAATAATTAGAAATTAACTTATACAGTGACTCCACCCCACTGTTTTCCCCACTTATCGTATTCAACACAAAATGGAGAATCACGAAGAACAGGAGCTGACTTATGTCCTGGACCCGTCCTGGATACGTTCATCTTAACAATAAATACCGCTCTCCAATTAAACAACGCCCATGTTATGATGTCTACCTATCTCTACCTCGGCAGCCTTTGATCTCAAGCGGGATACTTCGATGTCTTGGATATTTTAATTACACTTACTTGTTATATAAGTTAATTAAAATCATCATCATCTAATAAAACAACAACAACGAAATCAAAGTTTATTTAAATCTAAAAAAACTTTTCACAGCAAAAGACAGAAATTCCTTGTTCATTTGTAGATTATTTTCAATAAATAGGGTGTTTTTTATTGTTATTCTATGCGTGGGAATCTTTTTCACATAAATATCTTTTTTAAATAAAGGATTAAAGTTTCATTTTGCTATATGTTGTAAACGTATGTGAGAAATTGATCTGCATTTTACATGCGGGAGATTAAATTGTTTTGCGAATCGATTAACTTCTCAGTATTAATCGATACTGCATCGATGTTTTATTATCCTTTTTAAATACTACCTGATATATTATACCTAGTTTATTTTAATAATTGTTTTGTTTTAAGACAAAATAAATCATAAATAATTGGTAATGACTGGACGAGGACACTTAAGAACTGCATTCGATTCTCCTCAAGAGGTCGCATGTGCGCTGTGCATTATGTATGTATATATTTTAATGAGCTCAATGTTTTGACATATCATTTAATATGTTAATTACTTTAAACTAAGATGTTATTATAATAATAATTGTTTGTAATCGTCCGGTGGATCATTTGGGGCAAGTCAAAGCAGCCATTCCTTTCTATTAAATAAAACAAATAGTTTCCACTCAACTTATTGACAAATTGATTATTTCGTGATGATCAGACGTGTGCTGTGTGCCGTGTGCTGTGTTTGATCAAATGTTTGGCCAACTTTTCGATTTATTTTTACAAGTAATGACTTAAGTAAAACAAAATTTCGGTTATATGTTAAAGACAAGGTTAATTAAATATTGTTATTAAAAATGACGCGTTAACAGCTTCCAAGTAAAACCATAAGTTATATATATAAGTTTTATAAAGTATAATTACATTAGCTCATAATATAATTTTACGTATTAAATATGTGCAACGCAAACGCAATTTCGCATTCGACCAACACGCGGCCAACACGCCAACGTCCAACAAATCATAAATGTTAATAGAATCGAACCTTTGACTTTAAGCCACAATACATCATTGTCAAGCGAAGATTCAAGACTGAACGTAAAGAGAAACGGACACTCACCTCCAACTTTCTCTTATATTTATTTATGCACAATATTAAACAATACTGTAACTAAACTGTTATATTCAAGCCAGAGTACGACAAGACTTAATTTAAATTATCAAAAATAACATAATTAAATAAATTCGGCCAGCCTCTCACTTGTCAATTCGAAATTAACATAAAAAATGCTGTCGACTTTTAGAGCAAAAAATAACAACGAGTAAAACTTTTTGAAATGTTTATTTTTACGTAATTAGTGATAATTAATTCTTACAAACTGGGTTTTTTATTTATTTAACAATTATACACAGAGTATACGTAACATTAAATAGTTTTATCAATGACTTATACCGACCCCGCTTATTTCAAAATTAAATCTCTTCCAAGTTCCAGCACATCTAACCAATCGGAATAGAAGAATGAGAAGCAGATAAGCACTACAAAAATATTTAATAACGAAATTAAACAAAAACGTATACAAGTTATTGCAACTCGTGTTAAGAATTTAAATAATAAAAATAAATAGCTTCTTGACATCTATAGCATTTGCTCTTATGATTATTGAAATTACTCACATGATAAAAAATACAATATGTTGTTCTAAAGTCAGTGCACGTTGCGCTTTATTTTTCTATTAGGGAGAGCGAGCGCGACCCACTAAGTGAGACATCACACGTACAACGACTCACGACCCCTTTTTAAACTCCGCTAACGATTAATACGGGTAACTTACCTGACAGAGGTAATACTTACTAACTATCGACGTTGGTGTCACTAACTTACTTAATTAATAGTTATACATTAGATTTCTTAATAATATTACGAACGTAAAAACTCATTGAAACTTATAACGTACGTAATTTTTTTCAGTAACTAAACCGGTGAAGATCGTAGAGTTATAAATACTTACAGATCGTATGCGAGGGCTTGAGATGGGAGCACCGTGCTTTGACTAGAGATCCGCATAAAGTAGAACATATAAGGGTGAGTGAGAGAGTCTGCCGCCTTTCCCATGCGCGTTTGTCCTCCAACCTTCATCTTTATCCATGTCTCGTGGAAAGCAAACCATGTGCAAATCTTCGTTTTTGCAAATGACCATAGACGCCGGTATAACTTATTAACTCATTACCTCTCAAGTCTATAAAAGAAATGTATATAAAAATAGAAACAATTTGTATAATATTCCAAATAATATATTTTAATATAATAACGAGCTATAAAAACAAACATTCGTCATACTTTAAGCAAATAATAATAAAACGACCACCGACGCCAGCGGCTACTTGGACTGTTCACAGACGGTCGGCGCTCTGCGACAGACATTGATGCAATGTACAGTCAATGTAACGTGAGAAATTGATCAATTATTTTACATACTTTGATTGAGCGATTGACTTAAATAACATTGATTAAACCATTTATATGAATATTGACTTGAATTATCTCTAAATGTATCTAAAAATTGTACTTTATACGAGTATTATATAAAAGTTTTTATTTATTCATAATACCAAAATACTTTTATTCATATAATTGGAATAGCCATAACATAAAACAGAAATTGGTAATTTCGTATTTCATAAAATGTATTATTGTAAATATATGAATGTCAATAGATGTTTCCGTAAACAGCAGTAGAACTCGTGAATCAAGAAGTTTCAACATAACGAAAGGTGTTCATATATTTATTTTTTATCAATATATTCTTAAATGCTAATGTAATAAATAACGCATTCGAAGACTTTTATAACGTATCATTTTCATATTTTATTAAATAGCCATAATGATATACTGCAGTTGTACTCGCTATTAAAACGATATCATTACTATATCAAGCTCTATATTAAAAAACTGTACTATTTATTAAGAAACCTCTTCACCTATTTTTTGTCCCTTATTTTACGGAGCAATATTTTTTCTATTTTAAACTATTGTATAAAATAAATTAAGTCCAAAAATTTTAATTTTTTATTGTTGATATTGTTAATAGCTGTTGTAAGATGTTATTGTTAATAGTTGTTATAAAACCAAAGGTAGACCGATGTTACAAAACAATTAAAACAAAAAAAATGCCAAAGACGATAAGACGCAAGATAATAGGGTTAATGGTACTGCGATTGTTCGCACTTGGGGGACTGGGCCCCGGGGGCTGGGGCCTCCGTTCTTTATAATTTGATCATATTTGTGTGGCAGACAATGCCGGCCCAAAGCGCAGAGGACAGACGGACAAGAAGAGTCATAGAGATGACATTGTTATTAATATTGTTATAAATTAAATTAAATAGAAATCAAGAATCTAATATATAAAAAAATCTATTTAAAATTATTGTTTTGTGTTGAATGTTTATACTTATATGTAAGCTTTTTCTAAATTTTCACAAAGTAATATAATTTTAATTTGTTTTATTCGTCACATTTATTTCTGTTGATCCTTGGTAAAAACCTCACAATAAAATAAATTATTCTTACCAAATCAACACGTCTCCCCGCCACCCCGAGTCCCGGTACGGAGCACGACTCCTTCAGTGGAGTCGCCGGGGGCTACAACGCGCTACTTTTTCCTGAGCACTAATAAACATTTGTATTCAAGCCACGGAGCCTGACCGAGCAGATTTGGCTGCAGGGGGTATGATAGCCCAATCACAATTACTTTATACTGAGTGTAGTGTGTATGTACGTACATATTATAATAATATTATGCAATACTTTTATATTGTGAAGTGTAAATATATAGATATAAATAGAAATGGGACAATCAATTTCAACTATAGCTCGATGTGTTTACGTTGTAGTACATCCTGTGACATGTGTTCATGTCTTTATACAAGTATTGTAGTTTTAGAGAGAATTTATTTTGTTATTTTGTAATATATTTCTGTTTTGTTTTTAAAGGACATTCGATATTTTTATTTATAAAATTTACTTACTAATATAGATATTTAAATCCCAAAGTTGCAATATAAAGAAATAAATCGATACTTAATTAACATTAAACATGCGGAACCAAAAAGTATTGCAGTTTTTTTAACAATGATTAATGAAAGTAGCTGTAAGTATGTCGCCGCGTCCAGCTCGCATTGGGAGGACATTGGATTGACTTCACAATGTGTAATTACCCCTATTCTCTGGTTCATTTTAAATTTATTAATTAATTATGGAATTATGTTCTATATAAACAAATTAATAACAAATGTTTATAATGCAATTATAACTTCATTTTCTATCGTTTCCAAATGATCAATCATCTAAATATTGAAATAACGATAACCTTTCACGTGCTCGTCGCACCCCGTGCACGGACACACTGACAAACCGATAATTCAATACACTGCTTATTATTTCTCGTTATAATTTAAAAACACTTCGTTAAACGCACTAAATTTTCGACTGGACATTAATTAGGCTACGTTCACATTGAGTGTGCGAGCGAGCAACACATCCGGTACTCAAAAACTTATAAGTTATTTTGTTTCTTTGTAAATGTCAAATAACTACAGTGATAATGATTACAATAACCATTACAATGAAAGATTTAATAATAATAATAACTTAAATGAAATAAGATTGTAGACTCTTTGAAGAAAATTTTTTTTATTAATAAACTTGGTCGGTCGTTTCACGAGCGTTTAATGTGAGTGGACCCTTAACGTAACCCTTCATTATAAACAAAAGGCCTATCAAGGTAATTTTATAAAATTGTTGGTTTATTGCTTTTAACCGCCGCGAATTGCAAAAGATATTAGCGTATGTATGCACTGCCTGTTTATAACCACGGTGAGTGTACCGGCGTATCGTCGCAGTGCTGTCTTTTAAAGAACTCCAATATAATATTTACAAACTATTTAATACTCATGTAATTTCATTCATTCGGCTTTGGGCACCGCCAACCAACACGCCATGTTCCGAACGGCGGGAGGTGGAGGAGCTACAAATAGCTACGTGGAATGTAAGAGGAGGAATGGAACAGAAGATGAATGAATTATTAGATGTGATGGATGACAAAGATCTGGATGTTATTTATGTGTCTGAGACAAAGCGACAAGGCAATGATATGATCGATTTGCCTGGCAACCAGGTCGCGTTCTGGGCTGGGGTTCCAGAGGGTGAGCGAGGTTGCCAAGGTGTAGGCGTGTTGTTGTCCTCTCGAATGGTTAGTGCAATGGTAGAATACAAGGCTATCAACCCGAGTATTCTTGTTAGCCATTTATGCGTCAGTATCCTCAGCTCCAGTGAGCGAGCTCGAGAAGTTTTGGGAGAGTGTCAGGGATGATCTAAGTAGTGTCAGAGATAATGAAAAATTTATAGTATGTGGAGATATGAATGGATGGGTTGGAACCGCGCGAAGTGGTTACGATAGCGTGCTAGGCAAGTACGGTGATAAGAGAGTAAATGAGGCTGGAAAGCTTATTTTGGAATTTTGTAAGGAGAGAAGTTTGTTTGTGGCAAACACATGAGAGCGAGCGGAAGAAATAAGTATGATTGATTTATTCCAAGTGGATCAGCGTATTCGAAGCCAAGTTGTGGACACGCGAGTGTTTACGGGTGCTGATCTGGGAACGGACCATTATCTAGTCGTTGCTAGAATAAGAGGTCTGTTTGCAGATTGGCGCAGCCGCACAACGTGTCCTGGCTTGGAGTCGAATTATCGCATAAGAAGCTGGAAGCTTCAAGATCCACCGATCAGAGAGGAATATCAAGAAAGGGTTTCCAAGAAGCTTGAAAGCTTTGATTCTGGAAATGAAGTGCTGAATTATGCTGGCAGAACCTTAGGAATGGTATCGTGAAAGTAGCAAAAGAGGTATGTAGTAAAAGGAAAAGAGGTTTTTGTAAAAAAGCGCGATGAATGGTGGGATGATGAAGTGAAAGACACCGTGGAGTTAAAGAAGAAAGCATGGCTGGATTATAAAGCCTCGGGTAAGGATAAAAGTATGAGAGAGATAAGAAAAAGAGAGTACAAGCTGCAAAAGCACAAAACTAAAGCACTTATAAAGAGGAAACGTGAAAATTCTAAGAGAGTGAGGGATGAAAGGTTGACAAACAACTTCCGGGAAAACACGAAGCTTTTCTGGCGAGAAGGTAGTGATTCCCGGGGTTGTTCGGTAAACTGTAGAATAAAAGGGCTGCTTTCGAAGAACGGTGAAATTTTAACAGAGCAAGCACACGTTTTGCAGCGGTCGGCGGAATTCTACAAGGAGACATATAAATGTGAGGACGCCTCGGCCTCGAGTATCAGCAAAATGCTGAGTCCCGATGTAGCCGATGATGAAATCAGTTTGGAAGAAGTGGAGAACACGATTCGAAGCCTGAAATGTGGTAAGGCTGCGGGAGCAGACGAAGTTACTGCCGAGATGATCAAATACGGTGGCCACGCGTCTTGGACTTGTTCTGGTTTTTGTGCAATTTATGCTGGAAATCAGAGGAAGTCCCAGATGATTGGCGAGGTGCAGTCATCGTACCTTTGTATAAAGGCAAAGGTTCACAGATAGACTGTGCAAGCTATAGGGCTATCAGTTTGATCAGCTTGGGCGGTAAACTTTATGCTAAGATATTAGCGAGAAGAATGCAAGAGAGATCTGAAAGGCTGTTGCGGGAGGCCCAAGGAGGTTTTAGACCTGGAAAAGCGTGTATAGATCAGATCTTTTCCCTCCACATGATCACGGAAAAGGTTTTGGCCCTAAACCAAAAGGTTTTCTGTGCTTTTGTGGATTTGGAAAAGGCGTTTGACAGAGTTATGAGAAAGAAATTATGGGAGATACTGCCCCGATACAACGTGAACGGACCCTTGCTATAGGCTGTAAAGTCTCTTTACAGAGATCACTCAGCTTGTGTGCGAGTAGGAGCTGACATGTCACCCTGGTTTGACTTCCAATCGGGTGTTAAGCAAGGTTGCGTTATGTCAGCTTGATTGTTCAATTTGTATTTGGATAGTTGTCTCCAAGGCGTGAAAGACAGTGACATGGGAGTGAAAGTAGGTGACCTTAAGGTCAAGTGCTTGCTGTATGCCGATGATGCAGTGCTTATTGCATTATCAGAATGCGATTTGCAGGCATTGGTCACCATTACGAAAGGTGAGTGTGAAAATAATGGTCTAAACCTGAATGCAGATAAGACGAATGTTCTGATATTTGACAGAAATAAAGAAAGAACAGAGGAGTAAGTCAGTCTATCTGACCGAATCCGCAATGAAGATATCCACAGAATGGCAGGTACTAGCGAAGATGTCACGGTGAGAATGAAGAAGAACGTGCTATGGTGGTTTGGGCACGTCGAACGAATGAGTGATGAAAGAATGGTAAAAAAGATTTATAAGGGAACAGTGAGCGTTAAGAGAGACAGGGGGAGGCCTCGAGTGACCTTCGAAAAAACAGTAGCTATGATACTGGAGGAAGGTAGAATACGTAAAAAGCATAAGGACGCCCCGGAGGGCATGTATGAAGAGGTTGCTGTGTGTGGCCGAGGCGAAAGAGGTATGCAGGGACCGTAGCGTTTGGCGCTCCGTCGTCTCTGACTACCCCGCAAGGGACATGGCATGAAGTTAAAAAAATAAATAAATATATAATTTCATTCAAATAACAGACACATACTACATGGTTTACATAAATGAGTATCCCTAAAAATTTAAATCTATCTACACAAACCTTTATTCAAAATCTTCATAAACTACAGTTTCAATTTCCGTGTAATTTCAGTTAGTTTTATTGGAAAATTAAGTAATTGTTTTTTCTGTTTTAGAACTAAGAAATGCTAGGATATATACATAAATAACTATTTATTTTGAGATCAAATTTATATTTAATATTATCTAAAAACGCTAAGTAAAGTAAAACTCCATGCAGCATTGCCATTTTCTGGAATCTTAATAATAAACTTACTCTTGAATATAATAGTGTCTCGTCATCCTCGTGTTGTGTGCTCGAGTTACATTTACGTAATACCTACCATTGACATTCCCGACGAGAGCCACTCACCACTCACTCACCTTTTACTCAAAAAACTATTTTTCTAAGATAAGTGTTTTACAAATAAGACTTCTAATTGTCTACGTTGAACTCGAGGTGTCAAGGAATGTTATAATTATTATTTCGTTGACAACAAAATATAAATGTCTATTGAAATATGACGAAATATTAATTGTGGTAGTGCTCGTATCTACATAAATGGAAACATTGAGTTCCAACACTAAAGGGATGTCGGAACCCCCTTTTAATATTCACTTTCACTTTTGATTTAGTTTATTTTATTATTTTATCTAAACATATAGTTTATTAAATGTTCTGAGTGAAATGTAAGCAATTCGTTATAATTTTTTTTTGGTCGAGAAACAAACAAATCAGGTATATTAAATTCAATGAAATCTATTTTGAATCTCATAATTTTTTATTTAAATCGGGATGATATCTTTAACATTACAACGGTGCATCACAGCGTTACAGCGATGGTAAGACAATAAAATTATCCACATAAAAGCATGATTTACGTAAAGGGAAGTTTTGTTTTGCTACCGAGTCGTTTCATAGTGAGTTAGCTGAGAATTTATACTCCTAAAGCGGTCTGAAATGGCTTCATAGCCTGCAGCCAGCGGTTACACACAACACGGGAGCTTTGGAGTGCGCGCACACCGCAGACTGGGTGCTTCTGTTTGTCTTAATTGCAAAACCAATACCCGAAGTAAATATAATTTATATACATGTATACATATACAAATAAATTAATATATACGTAGACAGTTTACAAATATAACTGGTTTACAGCAGATGATTAAATTTCATAACATTAGTTATTATTTATAAGTATTTTAGTAGTGTTAATTCAAACTCCTTAATTTATCTTATGTAACTGAATAAAATGTATTTTAACGTGTTTTAAGAGGCAAGACTTTTTGGTCTAAAAATAGAAGACAAACATCAGACAGTCGTGTCTGAAGTTCGCGCACGCGACTGCCGCTATCGCTACATCTGGTAGCGTTTTGACATACTTTACAGCCAGGGTTGAATTTCTGACTTCCTTTCTTTAATGACATTTGATTTGTGCACCGGTTTGTTTATGATTCTCATAATTACAAAAAAATATTTTATAGATATTGCTTAAATAAATATGAGTGGGTACGTTATCTTCAGCTAAACAATTATATAGTGGATATTTTTTATTACATCGTTTTTAGTTAATAGGTATGATATTGCTAACCCCCTTTTATTAAAACTAGGAATTTAGAGCACATTTAAAGTGCTTAATTAAGATTCATATGTTATGGTGAGCTATATTTAAATTAAAATATAATTATCGTTCTCTATCTCATCAAAGAAAGCAAAAAATAAGCTCCTTTTCTCAAGTTTGAAATCAGAATCACTTGATACAAGTGAAGTGATATAGGAAGAATAAAGTTATTTAGGTTTCAATACCTAATTACACTTACGGAGCTCAGCACTTGTGCAAATTTAATAACTCTTTTTTATACTAAAGCAACTTGACATTTTCTATTTTCTTATTCTTGACTCAGACGGTCTCATATTTTATTTTAGTAAAGTCTTACTTTTCTAATAGACGCATTTATATTTGTTTATTAAACGCAAAATTTGTCATTTAAAATCACATAACCAGCGGCCAGTCCAGTCTTAAGCACCTTTAATATGTAGTCATTACAGTGAAGGAACGAAACGGTAGGAATATTTTCGATTTATAGACTTTTAATAATAAAGGAGTTCGTTATAAAGAGTTCGAATTAAAACTGACTCGCTTCAAACCTGGTGTTTTAAATATAATATGTATGTTACATATATTTGACACGAGGCTTGCTCTCAGTATATCTGTTCGTCCGCAATAAATGTTTTAGGCTCTTTATTGAATATTTATCGTACATTACGTGACAGCCCTGCTGTGATTGTGTCCGAGCTGACAAAGCAATCATTATGTAACAATCGATTTGCATTGCAGAGGTATTATTATATTTTATTTTGCTACACCGTTCAGATACTACGATGAAGCAGATAGCGGTTTATATTATTGATTTAATTTTCGTGACAGCCCTATTTACGATACCTCGGATGGCACGTTATAATAATATATAGAATTTACAAAACAAACAATACTATTTTTTCTATAATATATGATATACTGTGGCGTGGAATCGCTTCCCGCCGTTAATGTGACACCAGCTCTCGAGGAAATTACGACAAGATAAGAGGCAGTGTTGGTGACTAACAATAAATTATGACACAACCAGTTATAATAACACAGTAGCAATTGTCTTATTACAGACATTTTTATGTTATCTAAGAAATATAATAAACTTAAAATAGATTTGATAGATATACATTGTAATAGTGCTTTCTTGATAAGTGTTCTTATTTAAAGTAATAACAATAAATAGTTAAATCACTGACTTATCTGAAACATGATATTTAGCAATCTGGTAAGATACGAGGTTTCATTAGTTTTGTCTACCGAGGTCAAATTGAGATGAGCGCTTGTGTTGGTGAGTGTGTGCATGCGTCATTATTACAGTTTAATTCACGATTTCAGTTTTGTTTCAGGTGATTGTCATTGATTTTGTCTGAATATATTTTTGACTTTCACAGACCGAGAAGTGCATATCATTAGATAGATTCAGATACATATTCAGACGCGGACAAAGCCGCTTGTGAAAACTAATTAAAAAAATTATTAAAACGTTAAATAAAACTATATATTTCTAACTAATTTAATTTCAAAATTAATTCTATCTTCTTATCGAAAATAAAACACATTTCTATTAATAGTGATCTAGAGACAAATTATCTCACTACCAATGATAAGTAAAATATAATTCGAGAAGTTTACTCCAAATACCTCTAATATCGTATAAATTATTCCTCGTCCGATCTCCAAAGACATGGGTTTTTATGGTTTACGCAACAAATCGACAAACATTAATATTATTCAAAATTAAGAGTCCAAATGATTATAATCTCTGTAAGTAACAGTTCCTTCGACCAATCAGAGGTGTTCTTGACTCGTTTAAATGTTTAATAGCTCCCGTTTCATTTCATTATCATAAATTATCATTTCGCGTAACGATTGTAATCAAACCACACGTCAATATACACTATCTGTGCGAATACTTCGACAATTACTTCTTTTTACTCGATACATAATAATATTATATAGCACATATGTTCGCTCATTAATTATTAATCATAAAATAATTACAAGTATTGAATATAACATTGTATGTAATAATAAATTAAGATAATAATGATAATAAATTATCAGATCAGAGCCGTCCAGTGATACTAATATTTTAATATTCAATATGTTAACCGGCAGTATGTTTATTGAACCAGTTATCATTACACGCGTGTTATCACGACCGCGTACTATCAATGTTATCATTAGTTATCAATAGGTTAGGTGGTTCGGGGCCTGGATCGGGACGGGTCGATGATATTACAGCCTCCGTGTGCTTTAATAAGGTTTTGGGAGTAAGTGGTTATTATTTGTTTTTATAATATTTTTGTTCCTTTTTGCTAATACATAAATTTTCAACCAAGAAAACTGTTTCCAAATCCCCAAAAATAGTGAGTAAAACTTCAGAGATTAATTTGTCTTTTGTTATTTAGATTAGTTATAAAAGTCAATACAAAAAATTTTACAAAAAAATTAGGTCTTTTGTAAAAAAAGTACCTTAGAAATATTGATTAAATATAACATATAAAATAGATATTGAATACCTACCTCGGGCGCACGCAACGACCTATTATGACGGTGCCGGGCACACACACACACACACACACACACACACACACACACACACACACACACACACACACACACACACACACGGGTGACACACTGGACTTTTATTATTTTGTTACATCAGATACTTCTTCTCCTTTAGAATCTTTAATATGTAAATACTTAATAAAACATAAGATGAATGGTTATTTGATATTAGTTAATTATAAACTGCAGATCACGTTATTAACTACGATGTGGGCTGATTAAAACATAAGTAACAAACACAAGTAAAGAAACTATTATACTTGTCAAAGTGCCCTCCCATCATCGTCTCATTTTATGGCACACACGTTTTACCTTCCCGTGTCGTTTGTGAATATATTTTTCGACCATTTACTATCAAGAAGACAGCGCACTGCTTCATATTAATAAGGTAAAATTAAGGTTTTAGGATAAATTAACTTGAATATATAATTTATTATAACCACAAGAGCTCGGTGCGTCTCCGTCATTATTTCATCAAAGATTATATCTCAGAAACCTGAGTTACGTGTAACGTATAGGCTATTTTGATTTAATTGAATCAATTAAGGCTTTTCACGGGATAACTTTGATTTTATACGTGCGCTGAATATCTATTTATTATATAAAGGTTAGCAGAGCATTCTTCTAAGAACATAGTATCTATTAGGGAAAAGGTTTATAATGACACAATTATATGTATTATAATTAATTAAAAGAAAGCGATAATCATAATGTCTATTACATCTAATGTGTACTAGGATCTGTTAAATGATGGCGTGGCGGAGTGAGGTGGTGAGGCGGTGAGGCGGTGAGGCGGTGAGGTGGTGAGGCGGTGAGGTAAGTCGTATAATGAGTGTGATTAGCTAAGAGTGCTCGGAGCGGAGAGGATGTACCAATCCTTACTTATTTCCGACTCGGCTTACATGACGCTTAACAAAGTACTGTTTAATATTAATTAATGTAAAAATAACTAAGAATTTACGATAATTATGATCGTTTAACTTAGATATTCAATATAACTGCCGGCAAATAAACAATATTTTTCAATAATAATATTAAATATAAGTGCTTTCATTATGATACCTAGCGTTTAAATTTGAGAGTAATATGTTTAGGACGTTATTATTAAATAAAAACAAAGAGACATCTTTCAATATTCGTCGGCCGGTCGTCGCTGTAGTCTATCGGAAGTATAGAATTTGAAAACGAAAACAACAACATTTTTTAGCAATCTTTCAGCGTTCTACTATTTCCTAAGGTTTAGTCCTAACAATATCCCAATTTTTGTGTCCCAAAAGCGCAGAAAACTAAACATCAGCCCAACTATTCTATTCTAAAATATAATTACAAAAAATGTAATTAAATATTAGAATTATCCACATCACCCGACGATGGCGTTACGTAGAATAGACAAGTGCTTTTCTTAATAAATAAATCAAGTACATGTAAGTCTGTCCACGTGATATAGCATTAGAAGTCAACGTACCTCTGTGTATGTAGTGTGTAATATTAACAACAGCTTCTGTTTACAACAAAACCGGCTAAACGACAACTCGCATTACCAGGAGTTGATATTACCTCAGGAATAAGAAGCTATATAAGATATAATTGTATAAAAAAATAAAAAAATAATATATGTAGACAATTTAAAGAAATTAATTGAGAACTAGCAATTTACGATTTATTAATTTATATTTATAATTAATTAAATTAGTGTTTTGTATAAAACAATATTTGTACTATAAACATGAGCTCACTTAGAAATCGTACTGATATATTATTTTAAATACTATATACGTATACATTGAACAATGCAAGATGCGCCGGCGCATCCTGCAACTTGCGTAACTGTAAAAACGACAACAGTTAGAGAACCTCATCAACTGACCTCATACATCTTGCTATTGTGCGGAGACCTGACATTAAGGGTTAGCATGGTCTTACTGCACGTAACAGGTGATTAACTAACATAATAAATTATAACAAACACAGTTTACATAACTAAATAATATACCCCATATAATATTGCAGCTTTGAATCATTTTGAGTAAGTCAATGATTTTATTTCATTATATTTTTACTTGAATTTCAATTTAATATCCCTCAACTGATATGGCAATATTAACAACAGTAATAAATAATTTTAAAATATTATTAACCCAAAACTCATAATCATGTTTTAAAAATAATAAATACATTTATAACGTATAAATATAAATGTTTAATAAACTGTCCTAGGCCTAGGCCCCGCTGCGCCTTACGCAACTCACTCGTACAAATATTATTTATTACAAATGACAATCCACAAATGAGGGCTGTTTTCACACAATACAACGCGGAACACTTCAATAAGCCCATAGAAATATTTTTATATTTCCATTACATAATAAAGCTGGGTGTGTTTGTGTGTTTGTGTGTTGTGTAACGCGAGGCTGTCTGTTTGTCAGTCCCCGTCGCACAATAACCGCTACTAGTCTGCATTTCTTACCGCCATTGAATTATTGAGAGTTGATAATACTTACCAAATTATGGTAAACGAGCAACGAGACACACATTTGTTACACGTCTGATGATTGTTATTTAAATACATAATAATTGTGACACGTAACAAGGTCTAATAATAATTTGTATATAATCTAATACAATAAAGATGTAATTCAAAATGATATGCACATGTAAACGTATTAACATTGAATAATTTATAGCCCCTAACGTAAATGTTAACAGATGAAACTTAAAAAACATAATAAATTGTAAACAGCTCTGTATAAATAACATATTGCAATTAGATCGTCAATGAGCAAGTGTCGCAGGACCCGTTCCGCTCCGACGCAGTGGTTAAGAAACGTTACGACTATAGCTATCCAATAATTATTGACTAGTTTTCTACAATTTATACTTTCTTTTATCTGCAGGTCGTCGACCGCTTACAAAGACTACTTGATCACAAGACTAAAGATATTATCATCCGCTAAAACTATTCCAAACATATAATTTGATATTGTTTGACTGTATGTACTCGTGTGGTGTCCGCCCCGGCGCAACGGACGTGTCTCGTTTGATTCAATAGCTTACTTGATAACATTTTACAATTTTTATGTAAATATTTACCAATATTTATTTTAATATTTAATATATAACATCAATAAACCCAAATTAATACTGAAAAACTGGTAAAAATAACATTAATGATTACAATACAATACAAACAAATTAACAGTATGTTCATAATTAGAATATGTGTTTATATAAACGACCCGTCTCTTATTTGCACAAGGCCACACACAGTTCAGGTAATCTCTATAATGTTCCGGTGTAATGTCGGACGTGACGAACAAACAGCTATTGTTTGTGAAATTACATGTTTGTATTACATCCAGTACGCGACTGCATTACGCACTTCCATTGATACTAAAGATTTGTATAGACCTTATACGAGTAGTAATATTTAAATATATATATTTATACAAATATTATATTTCGGGGTTCATAAAACTTTATGAAACCAAAAGGTTTAGTTTTAGTTATAAGAAAGTATAAATATTAATTTAATTGTAACTATAACTACATAATTATAATACGAGTATTTATATCAATATAAATTATAATAAAATGAATAACAAAATGAATAGTATTTAATATTATTTGGTATTAAAGGGCGGTCTGCGGCAGTCCAGCGCACAGATCACTCCCTCACTCCCGGTACTCAAAATTGACCGTTTGAGAACGAATCGTTCAATTTCAATAGCATTTTGAATACAATCGATACAACATCTGGAAGATAATTTGATATTGTACGTGTATCCTGGATGTATTTGAAGCGGTTTGATTTTGTCGATTTCACTTTAACGGTTGTACAGAGTACTCTTTATTTATTTACTTAACTTCACTTTTTTACTAATTATAATAATATGTAAATAACTAATTCTAAATTAAAAGTAATAACTAAAAACTATTTTTTTTTTGCAAGCAGATTGATTGATTTATTGTGAATAATAATTTAATAAGTTACATTGAAATATTGTAAAAGATTCATTACAGACCTTGAACACCGATACGTAGATACTCGTAGCTACAGTACTCGTATGTATATACTCGTAACATTGACATGTGCTTAACCATAGAAAATATATCCGTCATTATTTCTTTGCTCTTTCTTAAGGGCGCTATAAAATCAATCCCATAATAAAATGTCCCCATCCGCAATTCCCGGGCCCATTGGACCATTGTACCGCAGCGGGTAATATCTTGTATAATCTATTCAATATCAATGGAGTACTAAAGAATCGTTTATATCCTTAAGAAGACGGTCTCCATACAGATGCAAATGTCAGCCATTCCTCACTAAATCGATACCATTTGGTCATTCCGCTCTCTCGTTCATCAATCACCGGCCAAGATTGAACGCCGGGAAGGCCGGGAAGCCGCTGGAATATTCTATTTGAGATGTCTTACCGTTTATTACAAGCTATTAAGATGAATCATGTGCATAAAAAGTTTGGAGTTTTGTAATACGAGTGTATTTAAGAGTAATTAACATATTGCTGCATGCAATCAAAAAATTAAGGATCATCTGCATCGTGGTAATTACAAAATTTAAGGCTTCATCCACCACGCTGATTCACTGCAGGCTGGCGGGTTACATTTCAAAGAATATCTCTTAAAATCTGTAGGTTAAAAAAAATACTTTACAGAATATCCAAAATTAAGAATGCTTCATATTGTTTTTTTGTAAGAAGTAGTTTATCTAGCGTCAAATCGATACAAAAACATAGGTACCAACGGACTCTAACTATATTTATATTAAGTAGAAAACACTACAAGTTCTCGAAACCTTATAAGTATTTATTTATTTATTTCTTCTTCGAACATTACGAAAGCAAACACGATAAAGAATGTGTGAAATCTAAGATAATTCACATTTCTTAAGTTACACGAATACTTTTAAATGAACTAAATAATCAAATACTGCTCAAATACAATAAAACGCCAGATAAGACTAAAACCCACTTACATTACGAGATAGAATGACATTAAAATCAAAATTATCTAGCAATGGTGCGGTGTTTATTTAATATATGGTAATTCGATGGGATGCTGCGCCGTGGAAGATGTTCCCACGTGAGTAATACTATGTTAATGGTAATTAAGAATAGCCCCGAGAAAGTGCAGGTGGCGCATGGCGCGGTACGGCGCGGTACGGCGCGGTACGGCGCGGTACGGTGCGGCGAGTCATGACTTAGAATAAACAGTTTCGTTATATCACTTAAATAACTATTGTATTAAATAATAACATTAGTCAATTTGGCAATTTTTGTGTGTTATCTCCTGCAGTGCTGGTATTGGATATTAAATATTAAGATATAGAATACTTGGTCGTTTAAAATATTTTTAAGAAATAAAAACAAAAACTCTTCCCGACTTCTCCTTTTGCCTTTCGCTTCTGGTTATTGGTTCTCAAAATATCGTCAATTTTACCGTATCAGTACCATATTTACAGACATCCGCGGCAGTCACCACTTACCATCAGATGGATCATCTTCTCATTCCTTGCCTTGATTTTGACAAATACGATAAGTATGCTATTAATCATTAGCACGAGTCGATCGATGTGAAAATAAACTAACTTCTTTCTTAAATAATTTTGATCTGCTTAGACGAACCCCACTTCCTATATTGATATAATAAATTCAATGACGTATCCATAGCACCTCGACCTCACCAATAAGGTGACATACCAATTAAATATTAAACTTTATTACATTTAAAGGCGTAATAATTGTCATTATAATTTAAATTAAAAAATAATTACCGTACAAAATAGTCAATTCCATAATAAATTAGCATATAAACAACTTTATTTGTAAATATTCATTAATTCAATTAAAATGTGTATTTTTCTGTTGACACCTGACCTTATGTAAAGTATACTGCGCAGAGGTTCGTCCGAGGCACCGTGATAATGTATGGCTTCCATAAATCGTATTCTAATAATGATTTTCTTATTTTACGAACATAACACTCAGATTAGATAAGATAGAGTGTGAGAACTTACTTTGTTTTTAAATTTATTTATTCCATGTGATACTAATATAATATTTAATATTCAAAAGTGACAATTCCCGAATGACTTAGACTTAGCCCAGACCGTTGAACAGAAAACCTTAATATTAACACAATTTATTTAAAAATATTTAAACATTTTAATAAAAGTAAATAAAATTTTAAAATATTAATATAGGTATATAAAGTATTAATTAATGATATCGAAGTAAAATATTCCCAATATTGATTAGGCTTTGGTTACAAATAAATAAATAAATAAACAAAGGCAAACCACAGAAAGGATGATAAGGGATTACAAATGAAACCATACTCAGAATATGTAATACTATAAGTTACATTTACCGACGCGTTATTTGTCATCTCACATGATAACCAGCGATCACTACTGACACTGGGAGTCCTCACAGCCAACTTATTTGTGTAGTAAAATAACACAACTACATAAATGGGTCCAGGTGTTCTCGAGTTACTACGGACAGTCGGAAAGACGTGCTCGATGAAGCGATATCAAATTATAATATTTGATACTTTCACATAATATATTTTCGTTTCTCACAATTAAATAACATAAAAACACATGAGTTAAAAATTATAAACATAGTACACAAATTAATATGGTCGTAGCGGGGAGCCGAGCCGAGCCGAGCCGAGAGGAAATACGCTGAGATGTTCGGACTTAATTTATTTAATATATATTTAAGTTTAATATAAAAACTATTTACATCTTTATTAAGCTAATAGTATGAAATAATTTTATTCATAAATTTATTAGTAAACAGATCGTTTGCATTTGTCATTCACGTGTCGCGGCGGGAAGGTTCGCCGAAGGAACGTCGTCAATGACCATGTACACATTTATATCCTTCTTTATAGAGGGGATAAAATGAGACAATACGAAGCTTTATCCATATTTTATATTATTGTCTTGTGAGTGTATACACAAAGTTGGCAATTACTTGAGACAAATTATGAGGATTGATACAAGAAGTTTTTGGTGAAGGATTACTGTTGAGTCGACAAATCTTCAGCCGCAGATATCCAATGGTTTCGAATTTTCTAAAGAAAGGAAAAAAGGTTAAAAATTTGTAAAATTCCTTTAATTATTACATTTCAATGCGAACAAAGCCACTAGCAGAAGCTTGTATCATTTTAAAGTTGTCCAGTACCTATAATCAATTTAACATTACTTTTGCGTCTCACAATATTGATGAAAAATGCCTTAAATTATACACAGATCGTATAAAGATATTGCTGTTTCATCCTGAAAATAATATAAAACATAAAAATGTCTTTATCACAGAACAAACGGACATACAGGAAACATAACGTTCTTCTAAATATCCTAATATAAGTCTGAGCGCAGCCAGTATAATGTAATTTATATATCGCTGAATATATAATTACTTCACAACATCACGTAGAAGATAAAAAATAATGAAAACCTCCAAATACGCGTGAGGCGGCGAGCGGGCGCGGTTCAGTGACGGGAGAAAGACATCGACTCTAACAACTTTCCAACAATTATCAATATAACAGTAATTATGCAAATTTTATTAATTCATTAGTGAACTAATTGAGAAATTAAATTTACATTGACATAAAACTTAGCGGGGTGTCTTTATGTATGTTAAATGAAATTCTTAACACCCGCAGTGAAAATTGTAATGAATTTATTATTTTTTATAAAAAAAATTTTTAATTTTTTAAACGTCAAATAGTATGAATATTGGTCAATTTGCATAAAATTGCTGTGCCTATAAAATAAACTGTTGACTCCAATATCTGTCAAATAAAACACCTTCTCAGATAAAGTGTAGATGATTTTTTATATATATTACATATTCGTATATATATATATATATATATATATATATATAAAATAGTACATGAAAGAAGAGAAAGCGAGTGTAAAGTATTTATAAGACAATGATGATGATGATGATGATGATGGTATGTAGACATAAATATATTTTTATATATTATTTTGTTAGACAAACATATTGAGAGAAGCTATCTTTTCCTACAAGTTCGTTTCAATATTTATAGAAACATATAAGCGAATTAAACGTACAAAATTTAATCTTCTTTATTTATTTATGTAATTTTATAAAAAACATCATATTTTTAAAAATTATATTTTTACCGTAACTTAATCGATTTTTACGTACTTTTTTTTTCAAGAAACAATCATCCATCCATTCATTCATTTATACATACATTCATACATACACACATACATTCATGTTTCCATCCAACAACACAAATTTGAACTTTTTTAATACCAGTATAGTAAAATGCAACATTACTTTAAAATAATGTAGCTATATAATCAAAGAACCCGTGCAGAGGATTATATAATTAAAAGAAAACCAAAATCATAGTTTTCCATAACAGATGTAAAACCATCACCTACTAGTTCGGTATCTCGTGTCCGTTGTGTTCGTTGTGTTCGTTGTGTTCGTTGTAACATACAAATGCAATTTCTCCACACAATAACGTCAACTCGAGCACCGTATTGTATTCATAAAGTATTTAACATTCGCTCTTGAGGCATCATCTATAGATGCAATAGAGGTAATTTGTTTTTGTACTTACTTGCAAAACTAAACTTTAAATTCTTTACATATAAAGTTTAAATTTATTTGGTTATCTTCGAGCTAGAACTTTTGTGGTAGTAAAGATTCAAATGCTATTGATATTTACGCTTAGAAATATTGAAAAGAATCCTGTTTCTTTCTTGCTGTAATCGTAATTCATTCTTCGCTCTGCTGAGTACTGAATGTTCGAGATTGAGTTTTCAAACAGCCGTTGTCAAAATAAAAGTGAGTATTAAATACTCATTTTGTGTTTCGAGAGATCCTGTTATACCAATAATAATATATTATACTGTGTAATTATATATTGTTATTGTATTATGTAATTATATATATATTGTTGTTGTGTTATGTAATTATATATGTGTATATTAAGTAATGCTATCAAAAAACAAATTGACCTCACAATGAAGCAAAAAAACAATAAAACTAAATCTCGGAGATGATAAACTCTAAACGTACACTTCTTAATAAAATCCACTCCAGAAACAAGAAAAGTCCATTACAATGTCTCATAAACCTGTTAGTTTCCGCCAACAGCGCACGCCTCACCAGGCCGGCGATGTAGAGTCATCTCCTATTATAAAGACAAACAAACGGAACAACATATTACTTAACCAAACGAGACGTGGGACAGAGAAGCGCAATGTACTCGTACTTACGAGAAGGTTCTAGAAAATAATGACGTTAAATCAAGTCCTATAAGGATATTATTTTAAGTCAGAATAATGGAAACATATAATTATGTGATAACTTTGAGCGAGAAGTAACAGGTGTTGCTAAAACGTTACCTTCTGCACTTTCAGTTTAAACTTGTATCACTGCTGGAGCAGCAATCCTTGTGTGACCACCACGCTGCTTTCATACGTTGACTCTTGTTTCCAACGCACTGACCAGACCCACACAAATAATGTCAAGGAACTTCGAAGCTCTCAAGATATTGGTAAACCTTCGATTGCTTAGTTTTTATATAATAACTCATTTACTTATCCCATATGAACTTCAACTTTGAACGACATTTCATTTCTTCGTATTAAAAAACTCCTTTGTTTAATGAAACTGCTCTCCTTCGGGTTCATATTAGGGTGGTTGGTCAAAACCAAATTATGCGACCACGAATACCGTAGATAATGTATTCGATTTGGGAAGAGACGATCGCATCGTTCACGCGAGCTTTGAACGTTAGGACATTTTATATTACTATTGTAACTCGATTTCTTATCTCATTTTAATTGCAGCATACATATGTTTCTTTGTGCAGGATTTCTGGATATGCAGCGTCACCGGAGAGGTAAGCAAGTACTGTGACATGCTCTTCAAACAGAGCTCTGAGGAAACCCTTAGACACATGAGGTGTACGTTTTCCTCTGTCCAAGAAGACGCCTCGAAATTTACGTTAAAACTCAATTTCTATTTAGTTAACATATTCCCTTTTTATAATAAAAACAACTGTCGAATAGTAATTTCATAAAGTAATCTTAAAATAAAGTCTAAAAAAACATTAGTACCAAAATAGAAAAAAAAAAAATTATAACGAGGTGGAAAAATATACGTTTTTATAAAAAACAATTTAATTCGATTATATGGAATTAACAAAAACCCCTAAAATATTTATAACAATAGTAGGGGCACCGATGCGGACTCGATATTCTTTGCATTCACGCGATCATATCTCCACACGACGCCGAATATTTTGTATATTTGTTTATTAGTATATTTGTAAAGTGTCGCCGCGACGATAAAATGCCAATTGCACACAGCTTTGAATGTTTCATTAATTGGTGCGAGAAAGCTTTCGCCTTTTGTTTTGTTGGACGCTTTGTGATCGCTCTCGGAGATCACTTACATCAAGAATTTTAGAATGACAAACCTTTTTATTTTTATTCATGGGGATTTAGATAATTTCAGATAATTTAAAATAAACTGTAGATTAAGAACGACAAATAAGGAAAACAAAAAAGTAGTGATGCGATAAAAATCTGTCGATAAAATTTCCAGAGGATGAGGTCACATTAAAACAATTAACCCCGCATACGCCACAAATAAAGGCCGGCGGTCGCTGCAGACTAATGAGTTGTTAGAGCCATGCCGTGCACGTTGAAAACCGCATGTGAAATTATAGAGATGAAACGCTGGTTTATCGATAATTCTAAATCATTTAATTTACAAATATATTACAATAATAAAAAAAACGACTTTTATTTTGATAACATAATTATTCTTAACATGATAGGACCTAACTCTTAAGTAAAGACTTGAACTACTAAACTGATCTAATTGATTTATTAATATAATTTAATATGTTTAAAATAAATACATACACAGTTTGCCAATAATGTGATCCAACCTTCAATTAACTATAATATAGTTAACATTTATTAACATAATGTCTTTATCCAGGCAACTGGTTCGACACTATCGACGTTTTAGCTGTAATTAGACAATATCGATACAGATAGCCAACACTACGAACCCGAGTCATCGAGTGGCCGCCGCGGTCGAATGCGTAGTGCCACACTAGTGCCACGCCAGTGCCACACTGATGCCATAATTGGTCCTCTACCGCTGATTTTTATCTCAAATTATTGAGTTTTCACGGCAATTAAATATTATCTTGCTTCCGCAGGAAGCCATGTTTGTATATGGTTCCATTAACGGGTCTTGGGAGTATTCTTACTCTTCGCGTCTTCAACCTGCTTTTCTGTAATAGCAAATAAACGAGTTATTTATAATATAATAATTATATACATATATAAATTACAAGAACTAAAATTTTCTTCCAACAAAAAAAAATTCTTAACGTTTACATGAGTATCAAACTATAAATGAAACAAAAATAATTTGCCAAACATTTAAGAAGTAAGTATTTTTTTATGTATAATATATTCTGTAGTTTTTATTTATACATTCCGTATGGACATCAGTTCCTTGTTAAGTCAGTCAGTATCTCGTCTCACAGTAATGCGCCAAGTTATCTGCGGAGTGATCTTAACCGTTACATAAACGTGGAAGGTTAACCGCGGTATTAACTTGTTAATGTTCAATGCATTTTCGACACGCGATGTTATATAATTATTATATTATTAAAATTTCTATCTTTCATTTCTCTTAGGTCAGTTAGGACTGATTTTGCAGTAGCATTAACTTAAGATTTTGTGCTATTACCCGTTTATTAAAGGCAAATTTCATTAGTATCCTTCGCATTGTTCTCACGTGGGTTTCGTACAATAAATAAGGCATTATCTTTAATAATAACTCGGTTGGATTGAGCGAAACAATAGCTTGAGATTGTGGGCGTCGGATAGCATCAGGATATTGATGAAGTTATCTGTACGGAGCTGTTATTACCGTTGAAAAAATCTGTCAATACTAATTAATTAGTCTGTATTTAAATGTGTTTCAGTTTATAATTTATGCAATGAATATTCAACAATACAATAACTGTATGTATTGCCATTATGATGTGTCTAAGACTAATCACATGTTAAAGTTAAACCGTAGCTATTGTTAATTGTTATTGTAAAATTTTGTGTGAGTTAGATTAGGTTTTATGCAAAAAATCTAATCTAACTTACACCTGGTGGATGTGTGTCATCAACATTATCATTATAGCATTCAGTTGCCATCAACCTTCCTAAAAGCACTCAAACCTTGTACTAAAAGTATTGTTTTAAAGTGGGATGTATAAATATCTATAGCGGGGCTTTGTTTCTAATTCCAGGTGTGACAATATATTTACATGTTGACTGTAGTTACTGGTTTAATGTGGTTCTGGTGGTGGTGGAAGCTCCTTCCTTAGATGTTGTACACCCCACCCAGTAGGACACACAGACTCGTTATATTATTTAATTAGTTGTTAATACAGCTCTATATAATCACCGAATGTTCTTTATAATAGCAACGTCTGATTTAATTGTGGGTAGCGTTAATTGGCTATTGTCCGACAATATTGGCCTGCCCTCGGCTGCCCTATGGTTTACTAAACCATTGTTATATAATTTACCTACTAACAAACGAATTAATCTCTTGATTATTTTATTATATATATTTTAACCGGTAGTTACGTCATAATATTGTTAGCATGTAGACATGTAGTGGATTAAAATTAAATCTTACATTTTAATAGATATTAATGCTGTCTCGGCCGGTTACTGACTAATTTTCTTAAGCATCTGCAAACCCCTGTCACTAGTAAAAAGTTAATAACATAACAGTATACAACAAAGAACCTGAGATATTCTTTGAAACATGCCCATAATCATAATAATTAAACGTAGCAATAAGGAGCCTTATCAGCCGGACGTATAGATGGGGCTACTGACCAGGGTACGTCATTTTGCACTAACCGCAAGATGGGACGGCTTTCATTGCCCCGCAGTACAATACTGGATATTAACACTTATAATACGTATACGGGTAACAAAAGCGGCAATGAATAAGGTATTAATACATAAAAACATAATGTTTGCGTGTATTGGTAGAGTAATATGTCAGAGTAAGAACCAGTTAGGCAAATTATCTGCGAAGAATCAGTGACTTCACCTGCCGCTCGCTGTCTTCATATATTTATTTATGCAAGTTCTGTGATTGTGTGAGTTGTTAATGCTATTGTTTTATTGTGTGTGTGTTGTTTACTTCTGCTTCTGGAATTCGTTAATGGAACTTCTTGCCTCGTATTCATTGGATAAATGGATTGTTGAGTAGAGACTTGAATTTTATTATTTATTTTCATTGTTGTCCGCTAAACTTAATTATATAAAACAATTAATAAATAATTAAACATAATTAGCTTTTACATTTTATTATCCAAAACTGTCGATTTAAAACGCTAAAAATAAATTTTTAATAACAGGTAACTTCATTTTCTAAACCCACCGGCCGTGAAAGTATCTCTGACATTTATTACTTTCATTAAGTTCATCTGATTTTTAAGATAACTCATTATTTATGTTCCATAAATGTAATAAAAACATGTCATAGCTACGTTGGTAGTAATATAAATGACAGAAAATAAATAAACTTTTCCCATATTAATATGTAAAATACATTTAATCTATTTTAAAATAAGTATCCATTAGTCAGTAAACAATGCTTCAAAACAAACAAATAATACTTTAACGCGTACAATATGGAGAGTGGAGGAGGAGTGGAGACTTTTCAATCTCCCTCGCGGCGGGGTGTCTAATTATACGTATAATGTGTACATTCTTTGAAATATACATATTTGTTATAATAGGTTTGTATATTTACAAAACACTACCTAGCGTCCTAGGCTTTATTGTCGTAATGAGGTTTGGTGTATGAATATTTATACAATACGCTCTTTGGCGATGTAATCTGTGCATCGATGTCCAAACTCTCAATTAACCCAAAAATACAAACCATCCGTATCAGTAATTCATTGATAACGGATATCGATAATAGATATCTCTCAGTTCATTAGAAAACGTATTCTATACATATTTATAAACCAATGAGAGATGTTTAATTAAACAATGATAAGTGCACTGCGGCGGACGTCAATAATCATATTTACGAGTACTTCTTCTACTATCATTAAAATTATTTATAATCAATGTACGTCTGTGTGTTAAATATATTATTCCTATCTTTTAGTTGTTAATAATGGTTCCTCTGTGTACTTATGTTAAATTACAAAACACCGACTGGATTAGAAAGCATCGTTTTATTCAAAATTATTCATCAATTATATTAAATTTATCTTCAGTTCGTGTGAAGTTTCATTCGCCTCGTACATGTTACGTCGACAAGACTACCATTTACATACATATGATAAAAATATAAGTAAAATCACAGCTCATGTTAAAAATATTTAAATATTAATCAAAATGGATAAAAATATGATTGTATAATAAAGAGTACAAATGAAATCGCACACTTAACACTATCTCTGTTAAGACGAGCCGGACAAAGTGTGGTTGTTAGGCGGAGTACGCACGTGTAACGGAAAATATCAACACACACATGTCATGGGATTCTACATTAATCACAATCTAAGTTAACGTTTGAGATCTGAAATTAACAAAGAATATTATTGTTATCTATTTATCTACACCGCAATAGCGACACGGAAATAAAATGTTAAGTTCATGGTAGCATCCAATGACAGCATATTCTAGTTCACAAAAAGGGATATAAAATGGTCACAGATTCGATTACCGCCCGTTACGTGTTAATGACATTTACATTATATTTGTTTGGAATGTTATCGGACGTATTCCGCAGTGCATCCCGGCCTTACAAAGTATGAAAGGCCGGCCGGTCGCCGTGTACGAATAATCCGCAAACAGGTAATAGTATACTCAAGAACTGCGAGATAAAGAAAGTATCAAGACTATTACGGCCCGTCGCACGCGCGTCGCTCCGAGGAACGCACGCGGGGGATGAGGCAATGGTCTATGTAATAATAATAATATGTCATTTACTTATTTCAAAGTTATTTATTTTTAACCCTCTTATACAGTTTTCCATCAGATTAACGACATTTAAAAAAATGTTTTTTCAATGCAATACAAAAAATGTTTTTACAATTGATTATCTTATATTTAAATTTAAATATTTTCAAATTAATATAAGAGTCTTATCTCCACAAATCCAACATCCCTTCGACCATATCTTTTGTAGTTTCATGCGCGTCATACAGCCTCGACGAATTAACACGAGACATCGCGATAGAGCGCTAACCTGTGTACCTGTGCCTGTGTACCTGTGCCTGTGGCTTTACTGCACACACAACACAACGGAGTGGGATTATGCATTTTAATTGGATACGAAAATTAGAACGAATATATTTATAACTCGCTATTGCCCACGACTTCACTCACTAAAAACTTTAAATTATGAACTTATAGTACCAAGCGATTCTTACTAAATAAAATCAAAAACTATAATAAATTGTAGTATGTTGTGGCAAAAAATATAAGAATATTTTATAACTTTTTTCTAAAAGACAAGAGAAGACAAGACTGTTGGATTTATTAAATAATTTATTTAAAATAATCATGATTTTGCAAACACTTCGAAGCCCGAGTTAAGTTCTGGTTTCAATTTAAATTGCAAACACCTCAGGAAACTGTCCGTTTTACACTAACTAGATATGGTAGGTTGTCGAAACCACGAGGAGATTCGAAAACAACAACTAGTATATTATGAAATTCAAATCTACCAGATTATAAAACCGACAACTGTGTCAATTACTGAATAAAAAACGTTTATGAGATATGTCGGAACAGACCAACATAATTAATATAAAGTATCTCATTATCACACCATAATTGACTAATCAAATCCTTATTTACTTTTAACTTGCTCAATATATAAATAGATTTTTAAGACTTCCAAATAAGTTAAACATTTTATATCCCAAGTACCCGGTCATACTACAGCCTTCTATTCATTTATAACGGAAAGTTATGAATAGTTTATTGACAATTATTTTGTAACAAGTCTACTAATTCATTATCATACTAATCCTTAGTTCTAAACGAATCTACAACATATATTAACCTATTCTAGATTAATTTCCTCTACTATTTATATTAGCACTAAATCAAACATTGTTCCAACTTGAATCGTTAAATAAAACGTGTTCCTGATCCTAGAAATAGTTTTTGTGTTCTGAGATACTTTAAATTAAATAAATTCTAATAATAGTGGCTTCATACCAAACCCACCTTGGTCCTGTGTCGGAATCGTGTACAGTTAGTACAATGAGAGTATCGTATAAAAATATCAAGATCCCTTATACGCAGCATAATGGCGGACGTGCTTACGGGACACGGGACTCAGCACGTCAATTGTGTGTATTATTTTATTAAGTTATTTTTCTTGTGAGATTTTTATAATAAAAAAATAGATCTTTAATATTGTAGTAATAATAAGATTATATCTGTTTACTTTATCTTTTTGATTCTTTTATTTTGTATTACATACATATCAATATAATCATTACGAATTATTAGATATAATCAATAAGAAATAACGTCAAAAAATATCGAAATAATGGTAGAATATTATTTATATTTCAAGACATAACATTTACGTTCTAGTGGCCGTCGTCTCTGAACGCTAAAATCACTATTTATTGTTAAAGTGACGAGTAATAAATCTAAGGACAAGTATCCATTGTGATCTATTGTGCTTTTATTGCGGGTTATTGAATCTGACTGGGTTGAGGAAGAGCACACACACACACACACACAGCCTGTGCGGGTCTGCAACACGAGGAAGTAGGTTTAATACCTTCGTGTAATCACTAACACATGAATATTATATTTGAGAATATTTTTCTTTTTAAATTCTTTCTTATTTTATATTTATTAAAAATATTAAATAACAAAATTACTTAAAATATGAAGTGAGTTTACTAGTCTGACATTGTCTATAAACATGTTCAGCCATGTAAGGCTTTTTTATTTTTTTAATATAAACTGAAAAATTCATCAACACGGTCAGAATTTGAACCTGTGACTTTTGGCATATCTAGGACTCTATATATAATCTCCTTCACCTGGACGGAGGTTCAAATAAAAAAATATATATATGAATATTTTTTGTCATCTTAAAAATAACTGTTCATGACATTTTTACAAGATAAAAAATATTGTTTGTGCAGTAAGTTCAAACCGTACCCGAGCACAATAAACATGTCTCCCTCAGCTATTAAAATAATTAATATTAATTTCATCTTAAGCTCATCTAAATCCGAATCTTATCTTTGACTTTATCTGTATTTTTTTATATGTATTTTAAAACAACCTTTTCGGCATTCAATTAAAAAAACTCAGGAGCTAGCGGCCATTTTGTTAAAGTCAAAGATGAATGGTCGACGCCAAGTTGAGTAATACTCACCAGTGCAGTCTTTTGTCGCATAAATTAAAAGACCCGAGCATTCCTGGCATTTGCATTATTTACTTTGTTTTAATCAAATTTTATTGCTTTAAGGAACTCGCCCGGCGCTGCAAATCATTCAGTGTCTTATTTTGTACGATAAAATTAAATGTTATTTATATCATTCACTTTTTACAGACTCTTTGTTTTCTGTAGTTATGTTTTGTTTGTGTTTGTTTAGATTTACGGTTTTGAATAGACTGACTTATGTACATTTTTTAAGGATTTATTATAAAAAGGTTATGACAGCCCGATACAGTTGACTCTTAATTACATAGACTGCACGTTCTTCATCCATCTGCATTATCGGTTGTTACTTCTCATCAACGACAGCCAATCAGTAACGTATCCGGTTGTAGATGGTCATGGCTAAAAACAAAACAATGCCGGTTAGGCTATTCTGAAATACCCACCAAATTGATTTTATGCGGTCCTTGTAATGATAAGTTAATATAAAATTCAAAAATCATAAATTATGAGTCAGGACACGATAGCTCAGTGGAAAGAGTGTCGGTCTCGACTCTCAGGAGTCTCAAGTTCAAGTCCTGTCCGGTTTTACTTAATTAAATTTTTACCATGCACGATATGTTATGCGGCACTGCCGGCCCCACACGCCCGGCCGGTCCGCCCGCCGCCCCCGCCGCCCCCGCCGGTGACAACTGTACAGTGTACGTACAGCGCGTACAGCACGTAACAGCATTAGTACACAGATTAAAATACATATAAAACTTTATTGTTATTATTATTCCAAGAACATCGGAGCTTATCACGTTGACACCGCTAATGGACGGCCTTTTATAACTATAATTAGTGCCTTCACCGTCTGTAACAATACTACAAATTATAGTTATGGTTTACTTATAGTCTAAGAGTCGGATTGGAAATTGTTATTAACTTTATAATTATATATTATTATATAATTATATTAAATCCAATAACAATATTATTTAAAAGCTGTGCTGTGGCCGGGCCCGCGGCTTTTTTATGTTTTTAAACGACGACGCCAATATTAAAATAATAAATAAAAGTAGCCAAGCCTTATTAAAATCGGTCCCGCCGTTTCAGAAATTATCCAAAACAAACAAACGGACAAAAAGGGAAAAAAAATACTTTTTAGTATCGTATATACTCTCATAAGCATTTAGTGAAATCTATTGATATGAAATTACAAACAGACAATTAGTTTTAACATTTAGTTAAACTATAAATTTGTAAGACTTGTGACAAGAAGAAGCAATAGTTCAAAGGCTGATGATAAAATGTTCAGATCTTGGACTATATCGTAAAACTAAGAATAGGTCGGCGTACTTTTAGCGAACGATATTTTTAATCGTCCATAAATAAAACACTAGAGCGGATAAAATGGATTTTAATATCCTCGTCGGCGACTACCTCTTACCGTACCGACGTACCACGGGGCTGGGAGACTGCAGGAACTAGGTATCGATAACCATGAAATAACCACAACAATAACGACCACACTAACTCAATTGGTTAAGTATTATTACTTACGAAAAGAAGAATGATTAAATGCACAAAACTTTTCACTCTTACCATTCACCATTCACCACAATAAACTAATTTAATTACCGTGTCAATATAACAGTATAATAATAGTTTAAACAACTCTAACACATAATTACAAACCATTATACTTAAGACAATTAACGTCTATCACTCGTTTCCCCAGGGCTGCGGGGCTGCGGGGCTGCGCGGGCGCACCGCCGCGAGCTAAGCTACCGCCAACTCACTCTACAAAATTGTATCTCGTTAGATACAAATTATGTAATTATTTTAACATTTGTTATAATGTCAATGTGCTACTGTTTATTTAAATGTCTTAAAATTAGCTAGTTGTATCCGGCGACTCCGTCTACGGAAGGCTATTTACAACACGTTCGGCATTTTAATAGAGGACTTGTGATACAAGCCGGAGAACAGAGATATTCGCCTCATAGTTATTGTCCTTCCCATGCGCTAAACATTTGCAAGAGATTTGGTTAAGGTTTTTAGGCCTGCTGCAGCCCGCCCTCAACCCTCCGTGAGAATGTGTGTTGATGCGAAGTAGACCGCATAGGTGGTATAGTCTTATATGGCTTTCATCATTTCTATTCTAAGCCTATTCAAAGTAATTGTCATTAAATTAAATAGAATGATTTGTAATGACATCTTTGTATTGTTTTTAATACTTCTGACTGAAGGTTGTAAATTAAAAATGAAATGCTTTAACTTTGATGACAAACACCTCAGCTTTGAATTCTAATTGATTCAGAATAAGATAAAGCTGTGAAACTGACAACAGCACCAAATGTTAGTGAGGGAAATGACATTTTAAACTTCCTTCGAATAGCCTCTACTTTGTCCGAAAATTCAACGTATCGGATGAATCAGATACTGCAGGCATAAAATTTGGAATCTAGGTGAATGTCGAAAACCCAGACACAATAAAATATTTTTAGTATTATACCATTCATTGTACAAATATAAAGTATATATTGGACAATAATTTTTTTAATTCACGACTGCGAGATATTTGCTGACATTTATTGATATTATTGTTTTTCTATTATATTTGTTACTGTTTTTCTGTTATAATTATTTTATTGTAATTTGTTTCTGGTAGTGTTGTTATTTTTTGCAATCTTGGAGAGATTGTTTGTTGTCAGCAAACATTAAGTATAGGGCAAAGGCTTGATATCGAACCCCGAGAAACTCCAAAAAATGCAATGATGGCTGTGCGTGTATTACTCTCAATAACTGCTCGCCTTCTTAATTTTATGCAACATTAAAACCGACGCAACAAATCTGCAATGGTCAGTGTATAGGGTATTTTCATACGTCTTTAATGAGAGAAAATGTTAATTAATCACCTTAATAATAGTTGTTTTATTCTGAAAATAAAATAATGACATAAATAATAGAGAGTACGCACGTTCAATGTTTTTTCGAGTGAAAGAATGTCGATTATGATTTGTAGCGAGACAATTAAAAAGCTGATTTGGCACAGTGTGCCGTGTGCTGTGTGCGGCGTGTGAGTGAACAATTCTAACTGTACGGTGCAGTACGGTTAGAATGTTACTCCACCAAAAGCTTTTCAAAATTATTTTAAATCAGCTTGTTTTCCGTACATTTTAAAGCGCAGGTAATAAGAATAGGCCAATTAGTTTTTTTTCGTGTCCGGTCTCGTAGTTCTGAATTATCAATATTTCAAATGTTAATTTATGTTTTTGTTTATTAAGAACATTCAAACTCTTAATATTAAGTTACACAGTTGTCAAGTAATAACAATTCAATTAAATCGCGAGTTCAAGATCGTGTTTTAAATTTCCGCACAACATCCGTTAACACAAAATAATTGTATATAAAATAAACGTATATGTAACATCACAAAAAGCGAACCAAATTCCCTTCTCGGAACATAATTTTAATTAAACAAGAGATACCGTGATCTCTTTTATCCGCCGAGCTGAGAACAATGCGCCGGACAATTACCACTGCGTACGGGATCCGCAAAAAATGTGACCCAAATTGCTTTGTATATTTATTATAACAAGTCTGTTGGTTCGTTTGCATCGGCGTTATTGTGTGGACTCAATCCGCAATCACAAATCAACAACGCAAAGACACAAGAAACATCTACATTTATAATCAAATTAACTTTAATAATTATTAAACTAATGTAACGTACTTTTCTATTTACTGTCTACGTGCTTACGTTACTTTCCAAATTATTTATATATTTTTTGTTACTTTTTAATAAGAGAGTAAACACGGGATATGGAGTTGTTTAATGAAATTTCCTTTCAGCAAAACTCGTCCGGGTCAGAATGATTTATGTATGTTTTGATACAGTTACTGACCCTCGGCTGTGAAATGTGAAATTTATCAAGACTGGTTTCGTATGTTAAACGTTTATTTTTTTACGTCAATCCTACAATGTGTGATTACCGTGTTATTTGTAAGTTCTTGATATTTATTTTTTTTATCTGGTTTACATAATTTTAATTTTTTGTACATTTTTATAAACGGATCACGACTTTTATTTTTGGTACAATAATGGCGTCATATTGGTGTTAAACGAACGTTGTACGAAACTGGCGATATGTCGATTCAATGTATTGTTTCATTTTAGATCATCTAAATATTAGCACTACTATCTACTACTATTATTATCAGGCTTCTTTAACCCACCACTTTCACAGCCCTCTCTTTCTCTATGTCACTCGTGGATATTGTGTGTCAGGTTAGACCGGCTGCTCTCACCGCCTACCTCATACTATTAAACTATGTAATCTATAGATTCAGTGCATTATTTCAGTGCTCGTGTCTGGACCACATTGGTTCCTGGTCAAACATAGCTCTTTCTTATTTCCAATATCCTTAATATCATCTTTTTTTATATATATCAGTCTTTTAATTCATTGTTATACCTTTGTCCAGTAAGAGGCACTATAACACCATTATTTGATAAATTTCGGTTGATACTGTGAGACTTACACAATATATGTAATATACATCACACGGTATCTCGGCCATTAAGCTTTAAAAGCTCCTCATAAAGTATTGTCCGTTAACACCGCTACAGCTGTGCCGATGTGACCGAGATGAAAATAATTGTCAAAGTCTATCTATTCGCTAAACACACTATAATTTCTAGGCCCCTTAACTGTGACTGGTTTTATTTTTGACCGGCCATTTTGAACCTTACCACTTTCAAATAAGATCTAGAAATATTAAAAATATTTCTAATTCGCAGTACAGATTTAAGTATTCTTATTTATTGCAATTTGTCAGTGAAACGAGATTTTAAACTCGTTTTAATTGCCGATGTCTAGCTGCAGGGGTGCACACGGTGCTATTTTAAATTATATTATGCTACCTACTTCCTTATAGCCCGTTATAAGTTATTATTTTATCTTTATTAAAGTAAGTCTTTAGCGCGGAGATATAAAGTAACGATAGACAATAGAAATGTTTATATTTAGAAAACCACGAACTACTCGTAGAATCGAAGTTATTACATGTAGTTTTCATTTTGTTAATTTAATATTGATAGTTCATCGGAAAAAAAAATAACTACATTTTTCTTCAAGAGAGAGACTTATTTTAAAGAACTATTTCTCTATATTACTAGTATCTAAACATCCTTAATATAAGAAATATATATTAATTAAAGGTTAAAAAAAGTAAACTGACATCCCTAAGTAAAATGATTGTTGCGGTCAAGCCGCCGCCATTTTGTTTTGTTCCCGCGCTCTCGTATGAATGTAACGCTTAATCATCAATAAAGATTCCTTGCTAAATACATAATGGGACCTTTGCCTTCTCAAATAATAACCTTTTTCTAACTAAGGACATATATTTCCTCCTATTTAGGTAAGAAAAGAACAAAAATATTTTCACAACGCATTTCGACTATTACATTAATAATATAAAGATAAGTAGGAAATAAAAACATTTCAAATTATTTATTCTTGGAGATTTGACAAAAATGCTCCAACTGGAGAAATGTAATTCATCTAAACAAATAATGTAACAATATTAACATTATAGTAATAATAATTATAATATGATAAACGAAAGAACGAACGGATGAACAAAAAAGTATAATAGCAACATATAGCATGGTAAAAGAATAGATGAGTGAAGAAAACCTTGAAAAACAAAACTAAATACAAACGAACGAATGATTAAACCGTTCGGTACAATAAAACCTAATTACAAACGAATAATTCAATGATAAATAGCAGTACGCAGCAGTCGTTCGTTCGGCGGGACCCTGCACGTGACAATAGACTCCATTTCCAAAGTCAACGCCCAATTCAATTTAGACGCCAATCAAAATCTTGAAAAGCTAATATTGTGAGTTTTCCTTCCCCTCTGTTTACGTAATTTAAAAACGGATATTATTTCAATTGACTCTAAATGTATGATGGTATTTTTGTATGTGCATGTTTTTTAAATATTTTTTATAGAATGTCACATGTAATAAAAATGCCTGCATAAGTCAGGTGCAATAATGTGACAATATACAATAACAAACGTTATCTATATCTACGAGTTTAGTCAAATGTTCATAATATTTATACATTTTTATAAAGCATGCAATCATTAAGCAAATCAACAGATGACTCGCATGCAGCACTCCTCCTCCTCACTGTATCAATATTAATTATTACACATCTCGAGGCTATTGTGTGTGTCCCTTGAGGGTCTTTGGAATATTATTAACATGTTCTAACTTATTTAATTTACTGAGAAAAGATTACCTGGGTTATAAGAAAAAAATCAAAAGTAATATGATATAAATAAAATAATTTTAATAATCATCATTTATAACATTATCATAACCAATTTGTAATTAGTTAAATTACATTGTTCATCCACTCCATTATGTCACCTGCGGGGGGCGCTGCCGGTTGGGAACAATTTCTCGTATTTCCGCCATCCCGCCGCATCTGCCGTCAATCAAAGAATTTCCGCAGCCAATGATTGACAGCCCGCGAAAATTGACTGACTGATTGTTTTGCCACGGCGTGTTAGCGGCTACGTGTGTACTGCGCGACACAGAAATAACGATCTCACACAACTGCCAGAACATATTTAAGATATAATCAAAATAACAATCCATCCGATTTTAAAGTTCACTTTAGATTTCTAATAAATCCTCGGATCAGTTATTGAGTCAGTTATTGGGTAGTACTAATGAATTGATGAAGGACAATTGACAACAGCATATAGAAGTAGTAGATAACAATAGTAGACAATTTATACTTTTAAACGAATCTCAAATAGGCGTTACCTACATTTTAAATCATAAAAAGTAAGCACCTGTTTGAAGTAGCGGTGGTATCGCACACTGTTAGTTACCATTAAAGATAAATTAACTTTAGCACCCAGCACGAACGTGAGACGTTTATGGACTTTGGGAATTATTAGAGTGTGAGTTTCATGCGCAGGCGCAGACGTAACATTAGCACCCATTAATAATTATATAAATCTGAGGATTATATTATGTGTTTATATTAATCATAAAGTAATTTTAAGGCATTATAACTTTTTAATAGACAATTATGTGTCGTTTAAAAACGGTGGTGTTCCACATATCGCTAGGCGGGTGTCGATCGACCGGTACGCCGACTGTATTGAGACCTCTATGTCAATTTAGATTATATTATGTGGTACGCTAGAAGTAATCTGCCACGGTAATTGATAAGTCTCAACTTATTTGTTATTCCATGTTATTAATGTTATTTTACTAGAATGGGATTACGACGATAATAAATATATACCTTATCCTTCGTATATAGGAGTTTGTATCCAATAGTTATCTGATATAATATTTATATCTGTCTTTTTCAACGATGTTTTTTTAAAATATTTTTCTCCTAAACGAGTATCTGGAGTTAGTGCTTTTCATTGATTTTACAGGTTCCAGATTTAATCTTCGGTCGTGATTACTCGCACTTGTCTGATCTGATCGGTTAAGAAGACTACTACTTTTACCTGTAGATTATATTATTTGTATAATATGTGACATGTGCTACAAGAGTGGTCAGTTATTCCCCTTCCAATGTTAGGAAAAGCAATGCGTACGTAAAAAGGTAAAAGCTGATAAAATTAAAGAGGTCTGCGTGGCTGTCAGACTATTTGCTCTCAAAAATGTTGCAACATTAAAGATATTTATACATCCTTTGGCAATTTAAATAACACACTTCATAACTCTTCCTCATTAGGGAAGGAACACGTATTTTTGCTTTATCATCGATAAATCGCAACAAAATCGATAACAACTCTGAATTATGACACCTCTGTTGTGTGTCTGCCTCCTCCATCAAGGGGTGATAGCCGAAACTAAGAACACATAGAACTCCCACTTTTATATTTTCTATTTTAATCTTAAGTCAATCTGGTAACATTAGTTTGCTCATCTCGGCTACTTTTATAACTTAGGATATGTTTCAAAAAAATACTGTTATAAGAAATATTTTTATGTTTCGACTTCTTGGCTCAGTGGTAAGGAAAAGAGTACTTTAACGATTAATTTTAAGAAATAAATTATTTTTTGTCAAACATTCAAAAATAAAAACTATCATATTTATAATTTAATTTGTTATGTAACATGACTTGTCTTAATATATTTCTTAAAATAAACAGTGTCGCTTCTAAACATTGGAAGCTCTGCTTCAAGTTGCGTTGTATGCAAATTCTCGCAATGAAAGAATTATATACGATAGTGTACATCGAAGGCTTGCAAATCTGTCTGTCTGCGGTTAGTTACTGACAATTGGTTTGTTTTAAAATATATACATATTTGTACAACCATTTATAAGAGGCCAGTATTCACACAATTATTATTATAACATTTATTTATATTCCTTAACAATTATAACATAACATTTCATTAAATTGACAGTTCATTGAAAGTTAAGGGAAAGTTGTTATACTATAATCAATACATAATAACTAAGAAAGCGGTTCATGAAAATTAAAAATTGCAATATGTTGATGAGTTTTACCTCGACCTAATCTGTTGTCTGTTATTTTGAAGATAAATCTAAAAAAGCCAAACAAGGGATAATTTTAAATTAGTTGCTAAGTATAAAAGCATAGAAATATATTGTTAGAAAATCTGCGTTCCGAACTTACTCTTAAAGTAAATTAGTGTCTCTTACGCCATTATATTATTTGATACATATTATAGCAACAATTATTCTTTGGTTTGGTTGTTGGTTGGTTTTAATTGAAGGTTGTAATTTAAGGTTATTATGAGTTGTTAAAATTGCTTAAAATAATTAATGAGAACTCTTTAAAGATTTGCTTCAGATATGGAGTCATGGAGTCATGGAGTCACGGAGTCATGGAGTCGCCATCGCCATTGTATGACTGCCTTAACTTTGTGTTGTCAAGACAAGTCTTTTTATGAGTTATTTATGTGATCACAGTATACGCTTAAAGTTTAAATTAACACCACCTGCTGGTGTGAGGAGTGTGAGCCACTGAACGCAGCTGGCTACAGCTATGCCAAGCTATACATAGTTCAGTTGTTAAGTCTGTACATTTTAGAAATATTAAATTTGTATTTGTTGGGTCAATAAAATTGAGATATCTAAATATACTTTTATATATTAAGCGACTTGTAAAGGAAAAATTATATATATTAAATTTGTTTTTAAAAAATGTATCAGATGTAATATTTAATTTTTATCACCAAAATATATATATATTTTTGTAAGTAAGTGCTACTACCGTTAATTACAGCTTGGCTCAGCTCCGCGTGGAGCTCCGTCCCAGCGGCCACCCGAACGACTTGTTTCATAAATATTTTTCGAGAGATGATTTATTTCCGAGGCGGCTCTAATTATTTGGGTCATACCTTCTCGAGATCAACTCTCGTTCTCGCGGCGCGTACGAAACGCGCTCGGCCGCCGCGTTGATTTATATTTTAATAACAATATGTAAAAAAGTGAAAGATATTGTCAAAACGATCTGAATTATCGGAGTTTAAACATGAAAACGGGGTATTACTTAATTCCTTTAAAATAATATGTTAAAAGATTTTTGTAAAGTTAATTACGATAAATAAGCTCATATGAAAGTATGTTGTTACAAGAAAATAAAAATTACGTTATTATAGAACCGATGGATGAAATTTTTTAAAGGTAAATGTATCGTATTTTTTTATATTTATATAAATGTATATATAGTACCACAACATGGATTATTCCGATTAAGACTTTATAATAAAATTAGATATATTAAATTACCGAAGACAATTACGATACAGTGCAATGTCTATCACAACGTTAATGGTACGCATATCTCTAAGCCATTATCCGCAGTTCACGTCTCAATCCAAAGGTTAACCGCGTGTCTGTTACTGTCAGAGCGCTCCCCGCTGCGCCTGCGCATCCTTGGATAGGAAGCGATCCAAACCGTAGGATGTAGAGACAAACGGATTATACCGCTCCTTATGACTTAGCGAATGGACTATACTCACTATTCACTAATTATGTTATTTCTCATATAATATATCGTAGGTATAAGGTGAAATACTTCGCCGAGATGTTTTCCGATCCTCTCCCTGGGATTTTCTTAATGGAGCTGTACTAAGAAGATTACACTAATATCGTTGTCATATTCTTCTATGAGAGTAGTGTTTCGTCAATTCTCCATCGCTGGTAACTCACAGCTTGGACTCTAAAATAGATAATTTGTTAAACTAAACTATCTTGATACGTTGTATTTAGATATTTGTTTATCTCCGGGCCGCGGGAGGCTGCGTCGTAGTTGTGGTCGTGAGATCATTAGAACAAACAATATAAGATCATATTTGGATTCTAACGATGGTGGAATATTTATATGTATATCTATATCTATATCTATATCTATATCTATATCTATATCTATATCTATATCTATATCTATATCTATATCTATATCTATATCTATATCTATATCTATATCTATATCTATATCTATATCTATATCTATATCTATATCTATATCTATATCTATATCTATATCTATATCTATATCTATATCTATATCTATATCTATATCTATATCTATATCTATATCTATATCTATATCTATATCTATATCTATATCTATATCTATATCTATATCTATATCTATATCTATATCTATATCTATATCTATATCTATATCTATATCTATATCTATATCTATATCTACATCTATATGATTATTTTTAAATAGTTTTCAAAACTTGACAACCTTTTGCTGTTGCATTCTAATATTTAACAATTAGAAGTACAACTCAGATATCCTTATATATCCTTGGACTTTTCTTATATTATTTTTTAAGAGTTCATTTATTACGTTATGGATTTATTGTGTGATTTATTTACAATTAATTGTGTGTTTAATAATCTAAACATGATACTTCAAAAACTAAGGAGGCTGCGTTTATTAGAATGGTTTTCGAAATAGAGAGGTAGACTTTGGGAACAAGTTTGTACAAACTGAACGTTATGAACTAATGTCGTCTGTGTGATCAAAATAAGAGGTGTAATAGACACCAGTATTAATATATGTTACGGACAGACAAATTTGCGGCAGTAAATAGGCCGTAATACATTATAAGAATGCCGTGCAAAATGGCAATCGCGGCGCGGGCCGGCACACGTACGGGTGATTGCTGCGCGCTGCTATTTCAGTAATCACCAGCAATGGGACACATATTCCTGATATTATTGTGCGTTCCGTGTAGGGTGACCGCGCTTTACAAACAACAAACTAAGTTACTTATTACATCCATGTATATAAAAAATAAACAAATTTATTTATTCTCTGTGGTACTTATTCAGAGAAATAAGTTTTTACTAAGTTTATTTTATGTATATATAAAACTTAATATTTTATTTATATTATGTAATTAAATTTGATTTCCAAGCTAAGTTAACTATTCATTTTCTGAGGGTCTAAAATTCGGGACAAATCTTATTTGTATGGTATATCTACCTCTGGACCTGAAACTGAGTGATCCATTTGAGTGACTTTATTATTTAAAATATCTAATCAGAATTATATGTAATAATATACAAGACGAAGGTTCTGATATTTGAAAGAAATGAAGAAAGAACAGAATGTAAGATCAACGTGAATTATAAGATAATAGAGCAAGTGAATGAAGTGGTATATTTGGGAAGTATGTTTAGCAGAGACGGAAGATACGAAATGGATGTGGAAAGGCGTATTGCTGCCGGTAATAGACAGAGTCAACGGTGCTTTGGCTGCATTGTTGAGACGGCGAAACGTCAGCATAGCTGCACGTTTGGCTGTACACAATGCGGTTTTGCTACCGACGCTATTATACGGCAGCCAAACGTAGGTAACACAGAAGAAAAATGTAAGAAAGATGAATGCTGTGGATCTCCACAGCATTCATCTTTCTTACATGATATTCATGCATTCGCATATTCTGCGAAGAGATCGCAGATGCGATCTCTTCGCAGGAGTCAATCTAGCTGACCGAATCCGCAATGAAGAGATCCGCAGAATGGCAGGTACTAGTGAGAATGAAGAAGAACGTGCTTGGGTACGTCGAACAAATGAGTGATGAAAGAATGGTAAAAAGGATTTATACAGGAAAAGTGAGTGGTAAGAGAGACAGGCATTTAAGGTGGTAGAGCCTAGCTGTAGTTATCCGACTACAGCTCGTATTGGGCTGGCTCGACCGGGGAAGGACCACCCTCTCACAGAAGACCGACGTGTAGTAACCAAATTCATTTGGTTATGTTCCGTCGGTGAGTGAGAGAAACCGGAAGCCCAACCTCCCCCCCGCGCCAAACATGAAAGCGATGCCTAGAAGAAAAATACCCCAGGAGGGTACCGGCTTTGATGAAGCCGGGGACCCCCTCCCCGAGCAAAATCGGGGAAATGATTCTCGGATTTTGCTCGGGCTGCCCGTCGTATCTGGGGCGGGCAAAGTATCGCCTTTTGTGTTTTATGAGGGCAAACGACGAGTCAACGCAGCGGCACCCCGACCCACTCTAAATGTGGACTTTTGCAACATCCGGGGACTTCATTCCAACTTGAACGCCGTCCATTATCATCTAGAGACGGCGCAGCCGGCCTTGTTGTTTCTGACGGAAACGCAGATATCTCAACCTAGCGACACAGCGTACCTGTCATACCCCGGGTATAAACTAGAACATCATTTTATACCACACGCCGGGGTATCTGTGTTCGTAAGGGAGGATATCTGCTACCGTCGCCTTCAGGTTTTTGAAGGTCGGGACCTGTCTATACTCTGGCTACGCGTGGACATGGACGACCATGTCAGAGTCTACGCGTGCCTCTACAGGTCCCATAGTGGTAATGCAGAAACGGATCAACTCTTGGGCCATGTTCAGGCGAAGATTGACGATCTGCTTTCACAGACTCCCTCCGCCGAAGTCGTAGTCATAGGGGACTTTAATGCGCACCATGCCGATTGGCTAGGGTCACGTGCCACCGACTACGCGGGGAGGTCTGTGTTTGACTTTGCTCTGGCAAATGGTCTGTCCCAGCTGGTAAAGACGCACACTCGTCTACCGGACGTGGACAGCCACACGCCCTCTTTGTTGGATCTTCTGCTGACTACACATCCAGAAAAGTACCAGATCACTGTCGAGGCTCCCTTAGGTTCCTCTGATCACTGTCTGGTACGGAGTGTAGTGCCCATTCAACGGTCGGCTCGCACAACACCTGCGACTCGACGCGTTTGGCACTACAAGTCAGCGGATTGGGATGAAATGCGGTCCTTTTTTGCATCCTACCCATGGGGGCCGATTTGTTTCCCTTCCGATGATCCTAGTAACTGCGCTGCGGCTGTAGCTGATGTGATACTACAGGGCATGGAACTATTTGTACCAAGCTCTGTGGTACCACTTGGTGGCAGATCGCGGCCTTGGTTTGATGCGTCTGTCAGGGCTGCAGCAGCTGGCAAACGGCAGGCTTACCAAGCTTGGGTCAATGCGTTAGTCACTAAGGATCCGAACTCTAGAGTTCTGAAGAGAAAATATAATCGTGCCTCCAGATTCTTCAAACGGCAAATCGCTAGAGCAAAGTTCAAGCATGTCGTCAAAATTGGGGATCAGCTGGCAAAGTACCCGCCTGGCACGCGCAAATTCTGGGCGCTTTCAAAGGCCACTCTGGGAAACTTTAGCCAGCCGTCCCTACCGCCGTTGCACATGGGGAATGACTCTCTGGTCCACACGGCAAAAGAGAAAGCCGATCTCTTGGGCACTCTTTTCGCCTCCAACTCGACTTTGGACGACCAGAGGAAGACACCGCCTATCATCCCGCGGTGTCAGAGCTCAATGCCGGAAATAGTTTTTCGGCAGAAAACTATTAGGCAGTCTCTATTTTCCTTGGACGTTCATAAGTCGAGTGGGCCGGATGGCATTTCTCCATTGGTGCTACGAACGTGTGCCCCTGAGTTGACTCCAGTGCTAACGCGTCTATTTCGGTACTCCTACCTTAAAGGCGTAGTCCCGGTCACATGGAAGCGTGCCCTTGTCCATCCGATCCCTAAAAAAGGTGATAGCTCGGAACCAGCTAACGACAGACCTATCGCCATTACCTCTCTGCTCTCCAAAGTAATGGAGAGCATTATCAATAAATAGCTCCTAACCTACCTCGAGGATCACCAGTTGGTCAATGACCGGCAATATGGCTTTCGCCATGGTCGATCGGCTGGTGATCTTCTGTTGTATCTTACACACCGTTGGGCAGCTGTTATTGAAAGCAAGGGAGAGGGTCTTGCAGTTAGTCTGGATATAGCGAAGGCCTTCGATCGTGTATGGCACAAGGGGTTTCTGTCGAAGCTACCTTCCTATGGGCTTCCCGAGAGTTTATGCAAGTGGATCACCAGCTTCCTCACTGGGCGGAGCATACAGGTCGTTCTCGACGGTTTTTGCTCGGACCCCAAGCCCGTGAACGCTGGTGTACCCCAAGGCTGCGTGCTATCCCCAACTCTGTTCCTCCTGCACATCAATGATATTTCTAATGGATATCTCCAACATACATTGTTATGCGGATGACAGTACTGGGGATGCGGTATATTCCGGCCGTGCAGGTCTCACTCGGGAAAACGTCGACGAGTGCCGAAAGAAACTTGTGTCTTCAATAGAGTCCTCCGTGGGGATGGTCTCTGAGTGGGGTGAACTGAATCACGTTCAGTTCAATCCCCTAAAGACACAGGTTTGCGCGTTCACCACTAAGAAAACCACATTTGTCGTATCACCGCTCTTCGAGAGCACTCTCCTCATTGCCTCGCCAAGTATCAGAATACTGGGTCGCGACATTTCGAGCGACTGTCAGTTTCGTGGTCATCTGGAGAGCAAGGCCAAGTTGGCTTCGATGAAATTGGGAGTGATCAATAGAGCGAGGCAGTACTTCAAACCTGGCCAAAGACTTGCGCTCTATAAGGCGCAGGTCCGGCCACACATGGAGTACTGTTCTCATCTCTGGTCCGGATCACCCCAATATCAGCTTCTACCATTTGACCGCGTACAACAGAGAGCCGTTCGAATTGTCGGGGACCCGGTGTTCTGCGAACGGCTGGACTCTTTGGCATTGCGTAGAGACGTGGCTTCTTTGTGCGTCTTCTACCCCGTTTACAACGGGGAGTGTTCCGAAGAACTATTCGATCTGATGCCTGCCGCCGAATTTCATCACCGCACAGCGCGCCATCGCCTCCAATACCATCCTTACCACCTGGATGCGTGGCGATCCTCCACTGTGCGGTTCTCAAGGACATTTTTTCCACGTACCACTCGAATGTGGAACGAACTCCCTTCGGCGGTATTTCCAGATCGGTACGACATGGGTACCTTCAAAAAAGGCGTTTATTCCTACCTACAAGGCCGGCAACACTCTTGTAAATCCTCGGATGTTGCAAGAGTTCATGGGCGGCGGTGATCACGTCCATCCGTGACCCGCCAGCTCTTTTGCCCTCCTCTTACATAAAAATAAAAAATAAAAAAAGGCAGAGGCCTCGAGTGACCTACGACACAGTACTAAACACAGTATCTATGATACTGGATGAAAGTCACGTAAAAAGCTTGAGGATCCCCCGGAGGGCATGTATGAAGAGGTTGATATCTGTGGCCGAGGCGAAAGAGGTATGCAGGGACCGCAGCGTTTGGCGCTCCGTCGTCTCTGGCTACCCCGCAAGAGATATGGACTGAAGCCAAATAAAAAAATAAATACATACACAATGAATATCTTATGTGAGTGTGAGTAGTAATTTTTAAATCAATGGAGATTTTTTTCTTTACTTGACAATTAACTGATTGCTTAAAATATACAAGAATTGACTTTTTGAAATGATCATAATTTAATATGCAAAATGGTTGAACATGTCTGACTCATGGTCACCGTACACCTTACGAAACAGAGGAAGCTATTATTTTTATTGCATTATATTCTTTATGTATTTCACAATAAGGACTCCGGTTTGTAACTTCACTTTACGATAAATAGTGAAGCGAATGACATCGATAATCGTATCGGAATCGTTTTAGTAACTAGGCCGAGACTGTTGATATGTGATATATTTCATGCAACAAAACACCAAACAAAATTAAAAGTCAGCTCGGTCTATAGTCATTTTGTCTTGATTTATCTGTAAGAATGATTTTCCCTTTTAATTTACAATATTTCATCATATAAGTAATATAATTAAAAATAATTTGGATAAGTATGTATTAATAATAGAATTTATATTCTATTATTAATACATACTTATCCAAATTATATTATATTGTAAATTAATAGGGAAAATCATATTATATTCATAGGAATATAATATGTAATAAATTCAAAATTATTCTTTCACCGTGGTTCACTCGCGCACAACGCCATCTCCCTATAAGCAGAAACACTTATATAGAAAATTGTAAAGTGTGTAGGATAGAATTATTGTTAGCGAGCCATAATAGAGTATGGGACTGTTTCTCTAAAATACGCGTACATTCACATTCACTTGCGGAACAACTGCACTATCATTTATTACAATAACCTGTTTTATGACTATTTGTGATGTCATTTACAGCTGATGAAATGATACGTATTGTGTAATAAATTGTGTATTTCCGTTAATAAAATTTGGCATTCAAACCTCGTCTCGTTGTATTTGACGCTAACAGTTCCTAATAATTGATGTATAGGTACAGACAAACAGAAACACACCGTTTTAGAAGTATTAGCGTAAAATTTATTAAATTCTAATGACAGATATCACAGATATCACAGATATATATATATATATATATATATATATTATATTACATTTTACCGAACCTCACGTGCTGACAGAGTATAATGCATCCGTGACGTCATCAACGCCATCTTGGACGCGCTGTCATTTGTCAAGTGTCTTCAAGGCCTGGGAAATTGCAAACTGCAAAGGAATTCAAATTGGATATTCTATTATATAGAAATGAGTGGATAATAAGATTTCTTTACTATATTGTTTGATGATTTATTGTTTATGTTTTATGATGAAATTAATTTCATTTAATCTGTGAGCTCATTGCCATTACCAGAACAGGAAATATTACCTTCCAACTCACTCATAGTTTTAAAAAGACTTAAAAAGACAAAAACTGTCTTCACGTACCGTATATTAAATGTACTCAATAATTAAATATTGAAAACATTGAAAAATAAATAATATTAAAGAAAGATACAATTAGAATTGATGCATTTTAGATACACCTAGCTCAAATACTTATCCAAATAGTTAAATATTACTATTGAATTCCACCCACGACACGCTTGATCTGTATATATATATGCATGCGTGGATTTTACATTATTATATATATATTACATACATTATGAAGTATACAAAACATAATCTAAAATGAAGAGTAAATAAAGAACAAAAGCATATGTTTCAAACAATTATTGTATAAATTATTCTCCTACAAGCGATTCGAGTTTGTTATTAGGCAGGTGATCAATTATACATTATCCTAGCAAGGAAAAGGCATGAATATTCACTATCTGAAGAATCAAAAACAGGTCTTTATCTAGTGGCTTGCCATCCCGTCAAATGGACTAAGATGGAGTACTTTGACTATGTTTGAATGTAAATCTCCTTGTTAGCTAGTCAATAAAAATAAATTATGACCTGAACTTAGCTTCGTTCTACCCACGAGTTTATTAATAAAACACTTACAAATTAAATTTTAATTCAACCTTTTGTAGTCGCTAAAAAAAATAGATTTATATTGTATAGAATTTTATTTCAAATTCCTGCCATCTAGTAAGTATTTCATAAACTAAAAAGAATATGAATGATAGTTTGAAAAAAAGCGCCATCTAGCAACAACAGCATTACATTATCAACTGTTATAAAGTATTGACTCCTATAAAGTAAAATAGTTCTGATAAAATCGAGTAGATGGCGCTGAACCCACTTGAATGTACGATTGATGATATTTCGTTCTTTTACAAAATAAGCGATGGCGCTTCGACTAACCTTTAGATGTTAAATAATTAAACTATAAATCCTATATAATAAATATAAATATAATGAAGCAATTTAAACGATACATAATTAAGGTATTAGTAAGTCTGAATTATATGGATATTGCGTTCCTCGAGATAAGAACTAGGTGACAAGTTTAACAACATTTTCAATATTTTCTAATTTCATAATCGTCGGGGTAATCTTCCTACAGTATTCTTATGATGAGAATCGGTCAGAGAATGTCATCATTTTGAATTGAGATTGTACATAAATATTTTTTCGTAAATATAATTAATCTAAACTCTAAACAAATTTTGGGTATAGCATGTAAGGATTTAGAAAAATGTAAGATTTTCAATGATTAAGACATTCAGTATTCAAGGACAATTTTAGTAATATATTAAAATAGACAAATCTCCACCTATATACCTCGAGTACCGTTACCGTAGACCGTCCACACATAGTATGTCATGTGTTAACGCAGGCTGCACGGGAGATATTTCAATTAAGTTAGCTTTGTCTCAACTGTCGAGTGCCTCCTGGTGTCATCGCCGACGCGTGATGATCCCGGCGTCCGATACGTTTCATTTGTCAATTGTCATTTCGTATTTGACGTTGCTTTCTACGGTATTTATAAGGTATAATTGATATTTTAGAAAATATTAAAGTTTACTTGGTAGATATGTTTTTCCTTGGCATTAAGGGAGTCAGAAATTTAGGTTGCTGAAAGCTGAAAATGACGTTTCTTGATCTTGGTTTATACATTATTTATTTTTTTATTACAATGATATTTTAATTCGTATAACTAGGAGGTCGTTCATTTATACATGCATAATATTAAACAATTGTAAGATAACTAATGATAAAATATGTAAAAAGGTACAATTAATTTGCTTGAAGTATCAATAGAGGAATCAATCTGTAATACGAATCATACATGATGAAGATGTATTAAATGTAATCTCGGTGTCTGTGCTCGTGCTGCATTTATAAGTGTATTCACATATAGTACTTCCATTTTCTTAATTCCGTCTAGGTCAAGGATTGCTTGACTTCCTTTTACAGTTACTTTTTGATCTTCAGAGCAATCTAGAGCTTATCTTAACCATATATAGTGTCTGTCTATTCAATACACTACACTACACTACACTACACCTAACTGACTCCTAATTATTTACAGCCATATCGATATTTGAGATAGATATTGTTAAATGTTAACAAACTATCACACTTCAAATAAATTATGATCCATTTTTTAATATAAAACACAAACAAAATTCAAGATAACATATTTATTAAATCGTAAAAGAGATCCTACTAATCAAAAGACTCCATTTTTCTAAGGTTATTATCTCGTCTAGAGGTCTGCTCATTTCGTTCCGCCCTCGAACTACGAGTGCCCTCAGAGTTTGAATCACTCTTACAAATAAAATACTTGTTTAAATTTGTTTGCTTATTTTCTATTTTGTTTATTTACTAAGATACTTTGTTTGTGTTATGTTTTAATTAGTCTTCATCTCTAAATTTTATTATGAATAACATTAATACTTTCATCGTTACAAAATATATATATGTTTATTATTTTCGTATTACAATAAAATAAGTAATTGCTTATGAAATTGCAACTATATGGCTACAAAAATCCGCCATGTTTAATTTTAATAGACAGCCATCTTAATAAAGGTCAATGACCTCAAAAAGTTCAAACGAGGTTACATAACAAACAAATACCAGTTGTCATCACGAAATGGACGCTCAATATTCATTAATTAATTAAAAAAATATATACAAATTTGGAATCCGTGGTCATAGAGACCGAAATAACAAACGCGATTCGAAAAAACGGAAAGTCTGACGTGCGTGTGTTTTTTGTCGAAAATAATTGAAGTGGAATAATTAAATGTTTTCTGACGAGGAAATAAAAGAAAGCAGCCTCATGCGGCCGGGAGATGAGATAATAAGGTCCGATCTTCGTTTTTTTATAACAAAAGTTACACGAGGATTTCCTATCTTTTGTTATTTTCTTTTATGTTATTCGGATGTTTTATTGGTTTTGTTTCCCAGTATTCGCGAAGTGTGCCTCGTTGACAAGTACGATAAAAAGTATTCGGGCGGTGAGACACTGCTGCCGAACTCCGGCCGAGATGTACGTTAATAATACTTTATAATTATACATACAAAATATAAACATTTAATGCACATACGAGTGTAGTAAATAAATACCACGTAATAACTGATCCAAATAATAATATCTAATTTTATCTGTTATGACTTGACTATAAATGTGTAAAACAATTCCAAAATCTGGTATCAGCTGGAGGTCCCTCGCTATCTCCGGGATGGCCTGTACGAGGGTCTAGAGGCCAGGTTCGCGTGGACGGAAGAAGACGGGAACATCGCCTCCCTGGTCTCCGAGCCCGGCTTCGGGAGCGGAAACTCCTTTGGGAAGAGTCTTGATGCTGCGCTGAATAATGAGATGAAGGTTAAAAATTGACTCTTACTTGTAGTAAATACGTGTACAGATGTCTCCGAAAGTGACAGTAATTTAGCTAATAATCAAAATATTTCGTAGCTTTATATATGTATTTATTTTTTATTGTACAATAAGGTACATCTGGACATCAAGGATGTGAAGCATTTCCTACAAATCGACACAACGTAGAGAAATAAATAAACGAGGGGATATATACATAAGAAAAAGAAAATGCGTAGAAAACTAGAATTATTATAAAATTATAAATACATTATTTATAATGTTTTCAAACATACTAACACACAGACACACGCGTATAAAAAATAAGTTATAATCATAAAAATATATATCATAAAATGAAATGAAATACATGTTATATATAATAATAATTAATAAATATCTAACAAATAAGTAGAATAAAAGGAAAAATTTGTTCTTTTCTCGAGGGATAAATTTCGGATACTCTTCTTAAAAATTAATCATGTGAAAGGTATTTTATAAAAATCTACTAAATACAATGGATTTTTCTTGTGTGTTTGACTCTGATGTTAAGCCTTGATGTTATATTTATGACGATTGTAAGATATTTATAATTTACGTAAAAGAATTCAATTGGGCTATTTGGGAAATTATAGATGCTCTCTTTTATAATGATTTCTACAGTTAGTTATAACAATAGTGATTTGTGGAAACATGAATTTTCATAAGTTAACTCTATTAGTTAAAGAAGAAACTTTTAATCTATCCCGTAAAATAGAATTAGTTTTTTAATATTTTTGTATCTAGTCTCAGAGTAAATAAAATGTTCCAATAAAATAGATACAGATGAAAATAATGTCTTAAATGGTTACATTTCCAGGACGCTGATACTAACTTCCAATCCACGAAAAATACGTTTGAAGGGAAATCTTTCGTTGAACCACAATTGGTATCTTCATCATCCGGATCTAAACCGAGTAAGAAATAATTCAATATCATTTTGATACATAAGGACAGGCATATTTTACTACTAAAAGCTCGTAAGAAATAAATAAAACTACTTTATAACAATTTAACCCACCAGCAGATCTCCAAATAGATCGTTCAAAGAGGTCTTACAAAGTGGACAAGACGGATCCTCGGTCACGGTACCACTACGTGAAGTACGTGAAGCGACACGGACGGATCGTCAAACTGTGGGAGTGTGGGATATGTAATATATGTTTTCTATTTATTTCATCGGGGATATCATCTAAACGTTTAGTATTTGATTATACATAATACAGCTCGAGCGATTGTAACCAACAGAAAACTTTTTTTTTTTATTTTATAACCTTTATTTACAAAAATTTTTAACCAAAAAAGCTAGTGATAACATCTACAATAATAAGTTTTTTATCTTTTTATTCAATAACATATCTGAATTTCATAATTTCTCTTAGATTTATGCAGATTGCAAATTGCAACAGCTCTATACTCTGTCACAATCTCTTATATCAGGAAGAACACACAATCCATTTTATTCTAAATATATTGCCTTGTTTATGTTTACAAACAACTTAAAAGTTCACTCTCATAATCTGCAAATTTCAACAATAATACTGTACAGTTCATACATATTACAAAGGTAAAGTTGGTATAACAGTTTGTTCTGAATTTATCCTTTTAATTCTCATCATTCGTGTTTCTTTCATTTTCCTGTTCATGTATCGTCAATTTCGTCCAAGGTTCTCGTGAGTTCCAACACCAGTACACGCTCATGCGTCACCTGCCCACACACACGGACGAACGGAACTTCCACTGCGACGCTTGCGCCAAGAGCTTCCGTCAGCTCTCCACGCTGAGTCAGCACCGAGCAATACACTCCGCTGAGAGACCTTACGCCTGTGAGGTAAGAACTGACGTTAAACTCTACAGATTTGATTTCACCAAAATATAACTACACTTTACTTAATAGTTAATACTTATTTATAGTCTTAAAAAGTCGCTCCTAAATATCCAATTTTAACTATTAGGCTAATCTATCCCATTATAATTTAGTGTAATATTTTTTACTGTGAAATAAAATAGTATCTATCTAACACAAAACCACATCCTTCCACATATCCTTGAAACCTATAACTCAGCAAAAACTATACTAAAAAGCAGAGTCCACTCCCGACAGGTTTGCAACAAGACGTTTAACCGAGTATCAACTCTCATCTCGCACCGCAAGACTCATTCCAACGAGAAACCTTACAAGTGCCACATTTGTCCCAAAGGCTTTCACCAAAAAGGTTCCTTTACTTTCCTTTTCCCATCACTCCGGTAAAAGAGTATTTCTTTAAGGTTATTTTGCAATTATTCATGAAGAGAAAGATCCAAGTTATCAAGCCAATTATTTAATATATAAGGTAGTTATTAGAATAACGATATTTTAAAAAAATATGTTTTTGCAGGAAACCTTCGAAACCATCTTTTCACTCACACCAACGAGCGTCCGTACCGCTGTAATATTTGCATGAAAGGCTTTAACCAGCAGTCAAATCTTGTCTGCCATAAGAATAAGGTATGTACTTCTTACCCTATTAGCTAAAGCTTTATTTTATTAAGAAGAAAGATTATTATAATAGAATTATTACAGCATTATATAATTGATTTATATTTTAGGCCCATCAAGATGAAAGTAGCACCAACAATGCAAGAAACAGAAACCCACCTCACACGGTCACACAAGCTCCAACTGAAGCACAATCGGATGACAGGTTAGATTTAACCAAATAATCTACAAAATAAAAATAAAAGTAATAGATCATCAATTTATATTTTCTTTTCTAGAACCTCACAGCAATGTGAAGTGTCTTCATCAGTCGGACCCTACATTCCAGAACCAAAAGACTGGTCTACTCCCAAACCCACTTGGAATATACCAAAACCGGAACCCGATATTTGGAATGAGGTTTCGTGGGGAAATAATGGTGTTATCGTGGATCCCATTAATACTTACCACATGGGAGTTGCTTTAGCGACAAGACAGACTCCATTTGCTTTGCTCAAATCTGATACTGGAACTCCAGTTCTGGTTAAGGTTGTTGATACAAAGCTTCCTGGCGGCAAACAAGTGAATTTTATAATTTTTCCCCTCTTATAATATTTCTTATGGTCGAGCCTTTTATAAAATGCCTTCGTTAAATAGATGTTGGTTCCTGCAACTGCAGAGGATCTTCGCATCGGTGGAAAGATTATATTGGATAATAAGGAAAGTCCAGTAAGTTCTTATAAGACTTTATTTGAAAGTAAGTCCTCAAATGAGATATATGAAATGTCATTTGTCTATATTTACTAGGAAGTCGCTGTCCAACCGGATGCTAATGCAGTACAGATCAGAGTTCCAGTAGTAGCAACAGTAGTTCCGAAGATGAGACCTGGCGGCAGACTGCAGCTGTCTGTGGAGGAACCTCATCATGCTTATCATTCGGCTTTGCCTACTGACAGTGAGCACATTATATACGCTGTCTGATATAATTAATTAAGAGCCATTTTTAATGATTAACTGATACCTGACTTCTGCTGTAAAATTAGAAAACCTTACTAATTATTTTTCCGTACTTGGACAAATACCTCTTCATAATATGTTATGACAGAATATCATCCTAGGTGTGGTGATTCTATCAATAAGTCTTAGAATGATTATTTTCAACGATCTTTAAATGAATGTAAGTCTTAGATGAAACTAACACTGATTTAAAAAAAATATTTATACAGTCGGAGATGTGAAGTTGGAACCTTGCTCCAGTACAGCCTCTAATCCTCAACGACTAGAAAAAAAACAACTCGAAGGAAATTATGAACAGACTATGAGACCTGGTAAATGAAAATACTAATAACAAATATTTGTTTGAAGATAGCGTTAGTCTTATTAAAATTATAGTTAAAGTACCCAATGGGTACATAACCTGCCCCGCACAGGTTGTTTTACCGACAATGTAAAGAATGTTGTTGTGCAGGTCGCTTGTGGACGACCCCAGCCTCACCGCCGCTGGACCTCATCTCGCTGGATCTCTTTGAACCTTTGGGTAAAAAAAGCTTATAAAAGGAATTTTACGACAAAAATATAATATGAAGAAAAAGGAAAGTCATAATTAAAAATCCTTAACTAAAGACACCACGGCGTCTGTTTATCGATATCGTCAACATTGCATACAAAGTACATTGTGATAAACAGTGAGATTACTTCTTACGTACAAACAGTAATTTTACCTCTTTTTAACATTAATTAATAATTTAATAGAATTAATAATTAACAATTTAATAGAATGTTGTCGTTTTTTTGTCGAACTAATTACTTTTGAGAATTGAGAGTTGTTACAAAGAATCTGGTAGGAATAGTGCAGTATATTAACATCCGACCGAAAAGACAACAAAAAGGACACAGATTCTTACAACAAATATGTAATATGTATTCTATGTATACATACAGACGAATGATTAGTTTATATATTAATTAAAATTGACAGGACCCCAAATAACATCAGTGGACATCGACCAGCCGCCGCACTCGGACGACTCCGACATATTTATTGGAAAGTTTGAGGTACGCAATGATATTGATTGTTACTGTAACATAACAACATATGAGGACGGAAGAAACCAACGAACAGTGTTAAATAAATATTTAATTACAGGTACAAGTTGTTAAGGTATTCTAAAACATTTTTATGTATCTTTTTATGTACGAATATGTATAATAACTTTAAATATCCTTGAAGCCATGTAATGATATTAATTAACTTGAATAAATATAAAACTAAAATAAAAACAGAAGCAGGAATCAAACCCGCAATCCGTCGACGTGTGTTTTATAAATTGTATTTTATAGCGAATGTTACGTTATAATAAATCTAGCGGCTCCGGGCAGGCACCGATTTGATATAAGATTTTTAATGTTTTCTTCTGTTATGGAATAGTATACGATACTTTTAAAAATAATTAGAGCTCTTTTAATTAGTTATATTTTTGTTTCAGGAGAGCATCCCTCTATCGGATTCGGACTGAAACTAACGACTCGCGTAAGGTTTGTTTTAGTGTTAAGAAGAACATTTATTAGTAAAATATATTTCTTGCATATTCATTTGGTTATTTTATTTGAGATATTCATTTCCATATTTCACAGACAAAGGCACGAGGCAAACATTGATTATCGTATTTTAATATCTTGTATCACTTTATCCAAAATGCAACAGCATTAGGACAACGATTGGTGATAGATTAATGAAGAGAAAGTAACTTCATTACTTTGATAATATTAAATCCTGCAGCAACAAACTTAAATGAGATAATATTTTGATATGTTTATAGTACACACGAAAAACGAACAATACGATAATAAAATACATATATTTAATATAATATTTTGATTATCATTTCAATCGCACCCCCTTGAAGCATTCGTAGAATGCAATTTCCTCCGCAGTGTAAATAATCCGGTATTATGATGTTAGCTGTGACGTGCCATTATATATTTTAAATGTCGTCGCCGTGTCGTATTGTGCCCGGCGCGTGGACGGAAATAGGCCCTTTGGGGGCGGCTGCGAGTGGCGCCGGTCTCTCCGCCGCGAGAGATGGCGTTACTTGTATCTCACAAACATTAAAAAATACTCCACAATAGTTTTACGTCTATGTTGAGAAAAAATATCATTTCGAGTCTAAAAAAATGCCTACAAAATAAAAGTATAATTCCGATGATAAATATTATTATATAATCAAATATTTATTTAACAGAATAATTTATTTTGAATTAACACTAAACCTACCGACAATTCTTGTATACCTGTTCCTACCGCACGCCATCAAATTATTTAAAATTTATTTTATTATATAACGCAGGTAATACTGGAAATAACTAAAAGTAAAGATTGTAGAAAATATTATATGCATATTCTAAGAATTGTCATGTAGTTTGATTACGATATTATAATGTTTAAATTCGTGTAAGTTTTACAAAAGTTTAAGAACGGTCAATATGACCGGAACTTGGTAGGTTTAGTGTTAAATAATATGTGCCACTACATAATAAAAGCAAGAGATGGCGCTAGTAGTTGTTATTGTAACAACTATGAAAGCTTTGTTAGTCTCAACGGTCATAAAATATACGTTTTATTAAAACAAATCCTTTTGTATTAACGATACTGTGTATCCATGTAGATGTGGACGTCATAACGTGTCAAGTTTAACCTCCTAAGGCCCAAGCATGTTTTCTTTAGGTCAGAGTAATAGCCCAATGTTCTTCTACAAGTACATAATGTGTAAAGTACTAACCGCCCAAACAAAAAATGTCTTAAAAGTCTATATAACCGTAGTTTTTGTGTCTCAATATTTTTTTATGGTATGTATGGCATGGTAAACGATATATATAAGCAATAAAAGTGTTAAATTATTTTGTACTCATAGGAGAACATTCGGCTGCTGGTCCAATAGTAGGTATAATTTTTATGTTCTCGTAGGATGACATTGGGCTGATAGACGAATAAAAACATTTTTTGTTTTATTTATTTTGAAATCAACAAAATCAACAAATACAAGTCTTACGAGCTAAGAGATCTTTTTTTTTCAATATCTATTAAATCTACTTAAAGAGAACAAAAACTACGCAAGTAGTCGCTCATCAGCTGAATAAAAATCAAGAACTTTAAAAAAAATATCATTTTCTTTTCAAATTAGTATTGAATAACTTATAAAGAAAAAAAATCAAATAGTCGCTCATATCGTTATCAATATGGGCATATACTCAAATATAAAATATTATGTGACAAAAATCAGTTTGTGAATATAATTATTAAAATCAACTAGAAACTTAACATCTAACCCAAGTGAAAATAAAAAAAAACAGTTTCTCTCAGAAGTAAAACATAAAGTAATATTGCACGTATTACATTGAACACGAGATTTTTTTGTAGTGACAATGTCGGCACCTAGACTGCTTTATTTTAAAAAAAGGCTTGTGGTCTTTCTAATGACTTGTGGTCTATTCACAAGCACATACCGCCTCTCTTGTTTTGACTACCTATTACATACGTACATATCTTCGCTGGCATCAACAGAAGATAATAACGTAACAGCTTTATTGTCATACCACTTTGTGAGTGCCATTTTTTTATCCTTTTTAACCAGCACCTGGACATTTCCTCTGCCACGATTTTTAAGGTCACGGTCGTCTAAAAAACTATGCTTGGAAGGTGCAGGTATCATATTTTTCATAATAGTACCAGAACATTATATTCTACTGCTTAAAAGTTCATCTACCAATTTAACGCTACTAAAATACCTATCGATATAAAGTATATGACCCGGAACGAGGTTATCAGCTAACGTCAAAACGGCTTTTTCTCTGGTATAATATCGACTCGCCATCTTTTCTCTCAATACATGCGCAAGTTTGGGTAGTTTAAAAAAGCCATTATCATAGTAATTGCAACATAAATATAGCATTCTAACAGATCAAAGTTTAGACTTTTCCCAGTAAATTTAACCGCTGTTTGATTATGTATATCAAATAAAGGATCGCCACATCTTCATCAGAAGGTATTAAGTCTTCTATATCAGATTCTGCTAATAATTGTTCTGTATTGCGTCCGCAAACCTATAACCAAGTGTATTTATTAAGAAAGACAACTGAAAGGCGCTGACTGATTGGTGAAGACGTTACGTAGCATATAAGGGGTAACATAGGAACAGTCAAACTAACATATAAATTTTACCAATCTACATAATGTAATCTGATAACTGCCCATTGTCCTTTAGCAAGAACATAAATATATGAGCAAATGTTAAACTTACGGCCTGTTGTTCTCACACAAGAACATAATCATGGAATGAAAGATAAATATAGGTTGCATTGACTTTAAATAAAAATACATACACACATGCATGATTTTATATTTTATATTGAATTTAAAGATATAACATGAACATGAAACCAATAGATTATTAAGATATTTTGATATTTAACTAACGGACACGACGCTTGCGCTCCATGGTTGACAGATAGGCATCGCAGGACACCTTAATTCCGATTGGTTCAGCTCAAATGTCAAAAATAAAATGTCACTACCTATCCAGCAATCAGATAACAGAACCAAAAATGGTCAAACGGCGGCAAGTTTTGAAATATGAAATAGTTTGTATTATGTCCTCACTTGAGGACACTGGGTCACGAGGACATCACAGGATAATTTGAAGTTGGGCGTAAATCAGTTCCTTGAGATGTACTTGAGAAAGTACATTGGGCCTTAGGAGGTTAATATTATCGACTCTGTTCTGACAAACCTGAACTAGTCGTGATCTTGGTTCTGAATTTAGGGAAATTCCCAAATAAATTTTCAATATTAGTTCTAATTCAAATCATACACTAAGGATAAATCTTATATTAAAATTATTAACAATTGAATTAACAGCAGTCACATTTTTATAACACAATACAACACAACTGTTGTCGCGGTGTGCGTCACCGTCCAACGAGTGTTATTTAAAATACTCAATGATAATAATAATCTCCGTGTGGTTTGAACGCGGTAATTTTAATTCCTGTAAATTCCAGATCGTTAAGTTTCCATTCGAGATCGTTCAACATAAAACTAATTACACGTCGACTATTCATACAATTAACCACGAAATATAACGAGGCTCCACAACATTAGCACCAGAATGCTACAATAAAATGTGAATTACTTTCGTCCAGTTTTTTACCAAAGACGGGCGCGTGGCGCACGCGGTGGTACACGCGACTCCAAATATTAAAACTGGTGTTAGAACTGACACGCGGCCTTTCCCACCAATAAATAGAGAAATCCCGACAGCCCTATTGAATAAAACCATTCTTTAACCGACAGTGAAAATTTAACCTCATTCCTTACAATTAAAGTTCAATATCCATTATCGTCACAAACGTAGGTCAAGTTCGTTTCTAACAATCGAAATCAAATCGTAATTCCCATGTCTAAAGTTGATATTGGGTTGTGTAAGTGAATAATAAAATTAGGGTTGTCGATGATCTAAATACCGCCCCCAATGGTTATCAGATAATGCACCGGCACGTGTTGGGTGCGTTTTTTATCGAATTTTTATTTCGTCGTGCGACTCGCGAGGCGTCTGGCTCAGACGTACAATACCATTGTGGGAACGACTTAGGAGATAGAAATCCCGCTGAATGTATAGAAAATCTCTTCAGACTCCTTTTGAGCGCCCACTAAAATATATGGGAATAAAAGAAGAAAGAAAATCATTGATTAAATACATTCATTTATATAATAATACGAGTATTAAGAATACACTATAGCGTATATAAAGGATTAAAACAGTTGAAACAGTCCCCAGTTGACATCACTAACGTCACGATGACAAAACAAACTATCCATTTCATGAAATATCACTAAAATGAGCTAATCCCTCTCGAGGGCCGCCCTCGGCGCCCTCAGTCATTTCATATTTTGATTATGATATCAACGGGCGCTATGGATCGACATTTTTTATACCCATTGTCCCTTAACACACATATTAAACTATTAAAAGTCGCGTGGCGACACGATATCATATTTCACACGTATAATTGATGATGTAAATGTTTCTTTGTGAGAATGTTTTTTTGTTTGTTGAAGCAGAAAATGAATGAACTCACATGAAGATTTAATGATAATTTTTATAATAAGATTCTTGTAACTGTAATATTGATAATTACCAAGCAAGTAATGCGTTGTTTATGTTTATGTGGTATATGTGTTGTGTTATAGTTATAGTTGTTATAGTTGTATTACCTCCTAAAAACTCACTTCCCACCATTTTATTGGTACAAGTTAGAGTATAACCAACTGCCGGCGGTACCTGCGTGTTTTCACAGTTCATATACAACATGAAGACTGCAATGATACATTTAGTGTAGGAATATCAAATTCCATTAAATATTTCGTTATTTCGGTCGTAGTCACCCGGAGTGAGGAGTTTAGATTTTGGAGTTCGGTCACATAACGGCAAAATTCTTAATATGTGAAAATATAAAGATAACCCAAATCAAATATCCCTGAAACAATATATAAATTCTTCAAATAAAAACTTTTATAATTAGAAAAGTATAAGTGTGTCTAGTACACAATAAAAATTTGTAATCGGCTCATACTCAAACTCCGACTCGACTATCGCGCAGTACAGAGCGCTGTCACCCGTCATTAGCAGTCGCATGGATGAAGACATCAGTTGTGAACCTGCGACCCATCGTGATCCGCGGCGCGCGGCGGCGCGTGCGCGGCCGACGGCGCGACGGAGGACGGCTCACTCTTCATTATAGTTCAGATCAATTTGTCTATTTTAATAACATGGCAGATTATTAGAAGAATATTTGTTATTGGACATTCCACTAGATTTTGCGGAAGAAAAATAAGTCTATAATATGTCAAAAATTAAAAGGTCAAAAATAAAAAAAAAAAGGTTTAAAAACTAACGGAACATATTATTATTCTTTATTATAAGAAAAAAGATATCATATATAACAAAGTTGTATTTCGTAGCATATTGTCTATAAATAACTTAGTTTCTAACACTGGAATGAAATATATACTAAGGTATTAAACCACACAAACACACACACACATTACACACAAACACACACACACACACACACACACACACACACACACACACATACACAAACAACAATCTATGTAATCTGTAATGTCCGTATTCTATATTTATAACATTTGTTTATAAAGCAAATCATCATTAAAACTCGTGTCAGTAATTCCTTCCTTAATCGTAATATAATAAAACCGTAGTCAAAATACTAATAAGAATATTAAACAGTTTCTTAAAAACAAAAGACTCACTGCCAACAATATTTTTATTTGGAACACGAATTTCGCAAAGCCATTACAATATTTCGGAACGAAACTACGGACTTAAAAAATCAATTGCAGAGGGATTGTAGTCATATAGCAGGCATGGACGCACTCGCAAATTGTACTCTAACGTGATTACAACTGCTAGTGCTATATTGTCTTTACCCCCCCCCCCCGGCCCGCAGACCCCCTACTTTGAGGGAGGTTATCTAGATGCGGTATATTATTGTTTTATAGAAATGTTTCTGTCAGCGTCTGATAAATATATATTATGATTTTGTTGATCCTAGATTAAATTTGTAAATATATCAATTTGAAATCTTTTACATTTTTTTCTACTAGATGGCGCTGCTAGTTGGGAATCTAAATGGAGTGTGATCATAGTTATTAACTATTAAATATCCATTTGGTAATATCATATAATTAACGATAAAAATAATAACGTCGTTGAAAATCTTATATTGATAATGTTCTCATCTGGAGTCTTTTCCAGCATCCCGTGTCTCTTAATGGAAGTGATTGAAGTGTAAGTTCATTATGGCCGCCGCAGTGGGGCCGTGATTTTGCTAATTCTACTGCTCTGCGGCTGTGCTATTAAAATTATTACACAACAGGTTCAGATATTAAAAACAATTAATACAATACAATACAAACTGTTCCCGTTCAATTTATACGTCCGCAAATATCTTTGTAAAATAAAATTAATTTTCGAATTATTTGGCAGATACAGAACTTTTGTACATTTTTTTTTATTTACAATATTTTTTTTTATTTTTCCTATGACTTACGACCTCGGCGGGATTCAAGGCTTTAGTATGGTATATGTGTCAATTGCATAATTACGGACAAACATGACTTATTCCTACAATACTACACATCACCCTGAGCGAACGCGGAGTCATCGAAAAAAACCATTAAGTGACTGAACAAATTTATAATTCCTCAAGTAGAAGCTAATTTAAATAATTTTATATATGTAAAACTATTAAGCAGAAAAAAAAGTTGGTAGAAAATCTTTCCGTCGGCAAACTACAAATACAAATGGGATCAAAATAAAACAAACGTAACTTGAACTATCAAATAAAATGTATCTAAAACAACGACATAGCGTAAGTGAAACGTCTCGAACAAACCCTCATATTATAATGAACATCCCCTAACGTGATAAGGGTCGGGGTCTTTATGCAATAAGTGACTAATTTGATTTTTATTTTCATCTCGTTTTGCTCTTTGATTGTCCCTCGGGGCGGAGGCTACGGCCAGCGACCACTGTTATTGTGTTAGCCTGTGGCGAGCACCTTTAGGGACCTTTATGTATATGGAGATCACGTCAGGGCGCCACTGTGGGTATACGCTAAGTAAATATAATGGAAAATATATATATTAACTCTTAACTTTTGTTTGTTCGTAACAGACAGACGGAGGTGAAAGAATTTTTTAAATCCGTTTAGTAGTGTACCGATTTTAAAAATTTTTAAACCTCTCGAAATATTTATCAGCGAAGAACATATATTAGTTTTTATCCCAGTATTCCCGTGGGAGTATCCAGAGAGTAATCAAACAATCAAAATAATAACGGTTTTCATACCTAGATAAACAATAATAAAATAAATATTATATTATTACTATAAACATTTACGGCCATGTTCAGTTATTATATACCTACTAGGAATTAGCCGATCTCTGGAACTTTTGTGCAAATAATATTTATACTCTTATATATAAATACAAATTTGTGTTGAATATAAAATTATCGATACCTTAAGGTTTCACAAATTTAATTTAATGAATATTACATTTACATAAGTCTATTAATTAATATTATATAAATAATTTTGTTGTTCTTCATATTCCCTGTGATATTTCGTTGGATTCCACGCTGGCAGTACTCGCGCTCGTCCGACGGAGCGTTCAAATTATTAAATGTTTATAATTTAATGCCACTTTCACTAATTACATATTAAATTACTAAATGTATTTATAGAAGTAACTCTCTTTATAATTATTTAAATGAACTTGGACTTTTAAAATCTTATGAAGAGTTAAATAAAACGACACACTATTTTATGTAATGAAAAAATAATTGGAATACGTATTTTGTGTTTAATCCGGACACCTTAATTATAGATTTATGTGTTTATTTCATTACTTACATAATTAGTATGTACGTGCTACACTTAGTATTTTAAATTCATCTTCAATTTTATTTTATATTTGATACCTACAGTATTCTTTGTCATTTAAATAGTTCAAGAGCTCTCTTTACTTTGAAGTATTAACAAAATATAATTATTTATATATATGTATATATAAATATATAAACTATGTGATCTATACTTTAAGTTGTCTTTACCAGAACTGTGTGTGTCTGGAGGTCGACAAATACCGCCTTATGTACACTAGTACATTACCTACTTACTACATTACATTAATAGTCGTAATTATTTAAAAATATATAAAAAACATTTTGTTTTGCACTAGTTTGCAACAGTTATGATTTAAGCAAATAAACCAACGAACAAACAGACGCAGTGACTTTATCTTTTAATATGTTATGTTCAAATTAAACTTAATAACCTATTTGACATCAAAGCAATGGAAAGTTGTCATTAAAATTCAAAAAGCAAGACTCAAAAACGTATAAAGGAAAAATCTTCAGAGAAGCCTTTGTCACGAAAACACTAGAGTAATTCACACAACTTATATAATATACGAACGTTACGCGATAACTGTCTCTATTGTAAGGGTGTAGAGATCATTACGGAGTGCACCGGTTGTATCAAAAGCTAAACAATAACGTATGTAACTAATTTAACATGTCGAGTGCTGAGGCCGGGGCTCATTGTTTTGAAAACTTTGTTTGGAGTGTATTCTATTTTTTATACATATTTAGAATACATTAAAATAGAATACTTATTTAGAATACGATGTAAATAAAATTAATGATAATAATAATATTAGTAGTGCGGAGTCGGGAGGGAGGAGGAAATCGAATCCACGTACTTATTGACGTCGAAGAAACAAACACACACAGAGTAGGAGTAGCAAAGACCAACTCACAGAACGGAACAGACTTTTACGTTGTATTGAATTTTTATTACAAAATTGTGCACATCGTGAAAGATTATTTGTTATTCCATTTTATAATTGACAAAATGTTTTATTTTTGTACTGCGTAGAATCCATTATAGAACAATAAATTTGAAAATCTTTATTTATTACTGCCTGGGCAAACCCTCGTGTTTAAATACACGTGATCGTGATGACACTTATGGAAATAACCGACTTATTGTTGTTTTACTAGTCCGAGGGCACTAAGTAGTTGTTTTTAGTAAAAGTCAGTTAACTTAAAGTATTTATATTTATATTTGTGCGCTCGTATTACAAACCGGATAAATATAAGAACATGATCTAAATAATGTAGAATCGAATTGTATATCTTTATAAAATCAACAAAAAGACAGCAGGTCTCAAAAAAAACACTCATTTAAGACTTAAGATGTCGAGGGATGTACTCGTATCACTAGAATAGCCGATTATTATGAAAAATGCGATATCATTAGTTCTATATTCTACAAATATTTAGCAATGAAGTAACTCAGCTAACGTTTTAAATACTTTCATTGAAACATGTTAAAAACATGAACCTGTGACCTTCGGAGACCAGAGCTGTCTTGTCGCTATCTGTCCGATCTAGCATTATATAAATATTGATTACATGACGAAATAATTTGGAACAACAAGGAATTTGATACATTATAAAACCCGCCGTCTGTCCGTCTGTCTCACACGCACTCATTCAAATTAATACTAATTGATCTTATATTTTCCACGCACTAACTCGTATTTTACTATTTTTGTCCTATCACTTTGTTTTACTGCAGTCGTATCTACAAAACAACCTAGTCTGTGAGTCGGTCTGGAGCAAACGTGAATCAGTTAAAGGCTAGGTTTAGTAAATTTAGTAAATTTTAAGTCCGCCAGTTTCTTGGGGAGCGAATGCAAATTTTACTTTGGTACGCACTGTATGGCCAAAAACGCTGCGGTTTCTATAAAAAAATTAAATAAATTACTAAACAAATTCGGATCTAGTGTAGTTTTAGAATTCATAATATTAAAAGAATACATAATTTTAAATATACTGAGATTAAAAAAACGTAAATCTTGTTCAAGTATGTTTGTGTAATACTTGCTAGGTACTGAAATTTGAGTTGGATATAATAAATTATTTGTAGAGAAAGATATAGACTGTTCGAGACAACCCTGGACCTTGAGAAGCGATGTTAGAAAGTATCTTCTAAAAATAAACACGTGATACTATTTTCTTTCCTGGTGTCAGTAGTTCCGATGTTCCCTTCCAACGCGGTGCCGCTGGTATCTAATTGTTATAATAACAATATGAATAGTTTTATATTAGTAATAGTATGATATACCTATGCAGTGACATTGAAGCCGCCTCGTGAAACTAAAGGTACTCATAGAAATATCAAAACAACATATTTAGAATTCATATAACTATTCGTTAAATCATACAACGAAATAAGTAAAATTAAACATAGGAAAACTTACAAATTATGATCAAATAAAAAAACGCAGCGTTTTTAAACACCTTATTTCCACGTGACGGCATCCCTGAACGTCCCAGTCTGTCAGGAAGGGTTGGAGCTGTTGGTGGCACCTTGTTTGAACAAAAGGGTTTTTTGGCCAGCACGCTCCACCGGCGACGCGCTGATTGGATCTCCTCCAGAATACTGATGGGATTTATCGAATTTATGATAGATTTATCTTTTATTAGTTAATTTATATTCAATCACCGCCAAGCACCGCCGAGCACCGCCGAGCACCGCCGAGCACCGCCGAGCACCGCCGAGCGCACTTCAAGTGACGTTTTGTTTAATTTATTTATATTTCTTTTCATCTGGTGAGTGGGACTTGTATGGGACAGATAATTTATTATTAAGATTACATAATAATCGTTTATTTCGTTTCAAAGTTCTGTTTGATATAATGGAGGGTACATAATAATAATTGAGATACTTATATCATCATCAATTCTTTTTTTCATAACATGACGTTTTTAAAGAAATATCTCCTTAGTGTTCAAAATAGATATATAAAATATTTGTGTATGTATGTCTATGTATATTATGTAAGAGGTTTTTAAGATATAGATATTTTAAATTGTTTAACATTTTATACGTTATTGCATATATAGGTACTATATTTGCATTTGCAAGCTTCTGTTCATGTTATTATAAAATAGCTAGCGAAGCCAAAAAATAACTGCAGAAAGAGCGGCACACACGTAATGAAAGCGCCATTCACATTAATAATTGTGTTTAGAATCGACTGCTGCTTTATTGACGCCGTCCCTCTGTGACAACTTACAATAGTATTTTTGTATCCATCAGATAATAATGTTAAATCGGTCACGGCTCCTTCGAACTAAATACCTATTCATTCAGTTTGTTAGTCACGGAGAGAATTCTATTCGTAATTCAAATTTCAAAAACTTATAATTCGTAACGCACCGATCGCGAACACCCACGGTACAAGTGCAACAATGACGTCATTAGCTGAATATTAAAAAAATAAACCCTCCGCGCTCCCCATAGAGGTCACATTCGTTTATAATAAAATATTCCTGGCCGAAAATGTGGTGAAATTTAAAAATAATAATACGTCATTGCTCAGTCCCTCTGTCTTTTTGGTTCAGTCTACCGTGATGCATGTTACGGTCGTATGTTGAATTTGATGAGTGTATAACTCCCGTTTCCATTGTCGGCGACTTGTGATATTCATAAGATACATAATTAAATATTTTAATTAAAAATGTTTTATACTCATATAAATATGGACTTTATTAAGCTTTTGAAACATTCCATTGAGGTTGCATGCTAAAGTCCTATACCATAGTTTTGTATTATAAAAGCAACAAAAGTTGGTAAAACCTTATTGGTAAAAAAAATATATTGTCATAATATCTTTAAAGACAGCGTTATCGACAATGGGCACATACAATAGAATCCGATGGCTACACGCGTGAATTTAAATCTCGCCTCGGGTGTTAGGAAGCGGTGATTTGTGGTTATTTACCGCGGCTGTTAAGTTTCCATTTTGGTTTTCAACTCGTGCGGAATCCGCGACGATTTCGATTCGAATAACGTTTTTAATTTCACTTGCCCTTATTGCGTATTGTTCGAAATTCAAATTCGCAAATTTAAATATACTGGAAGTAATGACGGCGTGTGTTGTTGCACGTTGCGGTTGTGTCGCCATTGTAAAATATATCTACAATATATGTTGCTTCAAATGCATGTACATTTTACTCGAGAGTTGTATTTGTTGAATATTATTAAATTCGCATTCAACTTAAAAAAAATATTTTTTTTTTGTTAAGATATTCTTATAATCAAATTTGCACCACCATATTAAGTACACCTTTTTCACAATTACAATAACTTTAAAAAAGTGTTGTTTTTGTTAAACAGATATTTTTTTACTTTACCTAATCTTATTTAATTTTCATAAGATAACCAAAACCTATAAATATAACACGTAAACTAAATAGAAGACATTACAGTTGCCACGCTACCTGAACCCCGCGGTGTTCCCGCGGTGTTCCCGCGCCATTTCTCTCCGGAAGTGTCTTCAATGGATGGGACGTCTTCCGGCGCCGGCGCATCCCGGCCAATGGAGCGGGGACTTCCGAATGCAATTTAACCGTTATTTGGAAAATATTGCGGTTAATAGCCATTTTAATGGGTATTTAGAACAGTATTTAATATGGCGTTGTTAACAATATATTTAAAAGGTTACAAGTAACGTTGATCCAATAAAATATATTTGTACCAAATGTTATCTCCTAACAATGCAACAGTAGTTCGCTGATCAGTAGTAGTCTGTGTAATGGGATGAAGTTGTCAGTCTCGCGTTACTTCGTTACGCAACAGTTTAAGATCTTAAACAAACATGGAAATATTATTGAATAAAGGGACCGCCTCATGCAGGACTGAGGATATTCATTTAAATTATTTATATATCATGTTAATGTTTATATATATTTAATTTCTATATCTATATTTTATTAATATTTATTATAGATTAATATTTTTGTAAATAAATATTTTTGTGTAAATTTATATTATAGAAAAATCCAATTTAGAACGTAATGTGAGTATTATCTTAAAACAACAGTAGAAAACTAAACATATTTTGGTGTTATCTGTATCTTAATTTGAGGACATGTTACAATTAAATAATATTATATTTTGAATGTTTCTTCTGTACTCCACCTTCCAAACAACCCTACTAGATTAAGGGCGCTAATCAGTGAGGGTGCAAAATACCCCTCCGACAAGGACCGAGTATTAAAAACACAATAAGAAGCAATAACACAGCAACGCCGACGCTACATAGCTGTCCAACGTGTAACCTCGCCCTTACGTCACCGTCCATACGAGCCGCCGCCGCGCCGCGCTGACAACACAGGCTGCAAACGTGCCTTGTCGTAGTAATTCGCAACGCCTTCAAAGTGTCATATCATTCATTCATATAAATACATATTTTGAATTGCGTCATTATAACATGTAAAGGGTCCTTTATTTTATATCCTACCAATAAATATTGTCGTGTGGGGTTGGAAGTTACATTTTACATTTTTATTAATATTCATTTCAATTTTATTGCTTTTAAATTGTATTTCACTTTTGGAGGAACAATATATATTTAAAGTGTTATAATATGATTGTATTCTGTTTGTAAGTTTGGAAATCTTTACAAAAATAGTATTCTATTAAAGTTATTTGCCGATGTTGATATTTTAAAAATATAACAACACTCTTGCTGAGTCATCGTAATATTCGTTAAATCGTTATACAATATTTAGGTTATAATCGTGACAATTGTCAAAGATTTATAAAATGATGATTGTCAGTTGACAGACGACAGTATAAAATACGTCGCCATATATAAAATATTAGTATTATTTCCGCTAAATAAACACCGTTCAATAAATATGCTAAATGAGTATTTTAAACATGAAGTCTGAAGTTAAATTTAAAGTCGGTGTGCGTCTGCGCCATTTGAATAACAAAGCCCTAACTACCGAGGGTCCGGTCCAAGATACCTCTCACATACATATATGTTTGCCAAAAACCTATTGAGGGCTTATTTCTTTGGAATAAAGAATTATATTATAATAAATTGGTTGTATTCGTGAGGCAGCTTATTATTTTTAATGGTATATTTCTCGATAATGGGGTAAAATTCATATATTTTATAATCTTATAAGGCGTACAGACTTGAAATTTAGTAAGAATATAGTATTATCAAAGTAAATACAATGTAAGAATAGATTTGACGAAATTTCACCTGCGTTCAGTTTTGCGGAGACGGTAATTAAAAAATCACATTTTCAAACTACAGCTGTTACGGATATAAAACTTGGTGAGGATAATTTTTTTGGCTTCCAGCGTTAAAACTAATGAAAACAATGTGCTTTATATCAATGTACCCATTGTCACCGCGCGGAAGGGACGGGACAGTTAGATTAGTTAGATAGACTAGAAATAACAAATAACATACTTTAAATTTAATAGAAGATATTCAACATTAGTTATCATTAGCGACGACAACACAATGTGATTCATATATATTAAATAAAGTCACACAACCAAATTAGAAGCAACATATTAATTTAAATAAAATGACCGATAAATCTCAATAGTAATTTATTCTTAAATGTATACCATAAAGTAACGTGTAGGAGAGGAGTCGCGTTAGAGCGGGTTCATATCCGGCACGTGTCGGTGCTGCCGGTGCTGCCGGTGCTGCCGCGGGGTAGCGACCCTCGACCGGGAAATACATTTTAACAATCTGGACTTTTAAAAGTTGCTAAATTGGTGCATCTTTAAATAAGGATATCTCACAATATAATTTTTAAACAAACTTTCAAAGCTACATTCCATCTGAATGTCACATACGAAGACATGTTATATATACAGAATTTAGAAAATTCTGTTAATGATAGGCTGCAATTTTGTCTGTCAGTGCATAATTAGTTTTATTAACCAGATATGATAGCACCATTTGTTAATAATAATAATATAATAATTACTATTTATTAATATTTCCCTGTAATCCCGACAACATCCACATTGAAATATAAAAGCAGACTAATCCATCGTTAAAAAATGGACAAGAAATCTTTTCATTTACAATGGAAAGAGAATAAAAACACAATGCGATTGAAAGGCAGTGGAGCGAGCGACGCCGCGCGACGGGCATTGTGTTGTGGTATTGTTAGCGAAATGACTCTTTATTAAGAGCAATGATTTAAATAAGTAATATTTACATTATATTATATATATATTATGTATCATGTATTATTTTCATTCAAGTAACAGATAGAGAATATTGATCCTAAATAAATGGCGTAGGATAGGATAGGATTGGATATATTACACCTGCATTTTATAATATATATTACATTATAAATATTTCACTTAAGTTGCTCTGTTTATGCACTTCTTACTCGTAGATATATTTTGGAATCAAAGATTTCGTTACTAGGAGGCTGCCAAAGAATAAGATCCCTGAGAGTGACATAGTATTAAATAACTTTTAAAAACGTTTATAATAAATAACATTATTATAAAGAAAACATATATCTATAAATGAGAACTTAAAGCATACTGGATAAAAACAAAGTGAATCTCATCTCTACGGGAAAAGTACATTATTTTTGGTTATAATTGTAATAAAATTGAAAAAATCGTATTTTTATCTGAAGTTCTCGACCAGCAGACGACTAATGAGTAAAAATCAGCTATCTTTTATTAGAATCCTGTATTTTTCTTTTTATTTTCATGTTCATACAATTTATAACAGGTTATTACAGAAATTTAAAGTTACTTATCGAAATACATCTTTTCCTTTACACAAATATACTCTTTTACAGACATCTTAGATTAATAATATATTAAACAAATACACAAAGTAAAAGCAACTACTTCGAATTAAAATAGTTAACACAATAATGAATAATCGATCTCTCTAGCGATGATAATCTCGGTTGATATCGCTCAGCTTCAATCTTAGTTCTAGATCGCTCATTGGATCTCATAAATCGTACAATATTACAATCTTAAGAGTATTAATATTAAATCAATATCCTCTAACACATGTGTGTTGTCTTACACAAAGTTACCACAACAGATGTGTGCTGCACATGGAATCCAATTTGAGATCACGCTTCGTTTAACACATCCTATTGGATTTATTTATTTCATCATTCACTTGTAATTATAATTATTATAATATCAAACTATTAATATTATATTTGTTGGTTTGTACGAGACATTTTCGGTTAATAATTGACTTTAAATTTAAAACATTTATTTGTTCGCGTGCTTTGTAAATTAATTTAATTAAATAAAAATGTTTAAAAACAAATAAATTGTTGAGATTTCTATAAACGTCATTCATAAGAATTGAATAATAATTAAAAAAACCTAAATAAAAATGTGTATTAGTTTTAATAGAAGCTTTCATATTGTATGACACGTGTTCATAGTAAATTCAATAAGACCTCTCCACACAATGTACCTCAATACATTCAAATGCAAACCTCTGCACCTAACCCTGGATCCGAATAAAGAAAACGAGTTCAGAGGCCGTGCAGCCAGCCAGCCATGTGGTAACCGTTTCATTCAAACCACACCCAACCATTAACCTAAAATCTCGCATCTTTCAACCGAATCCTTGCAGAATCTTACGGAATACCATCTGCATAGCAATCTTGAAATGCATTTTCAAATGGGCGGAGCTTAAATCGGCCAATGTTCAGTCAGGCAAAATATAGTACGGCCATCCTACGCGGACCTACCTTGTACCCTTTATATCGTATAAAATGGGTGTAAGAGGTAATACGAGTCGTATTTCCAGAGCTCTACGTAAATCGGTTAGGCCACTGACTCCGCCTATCGGCACGCTCGGGTGCCTTCCCTGCGAGATAGAATGAGACAGTATATTAAATTAGAATAAAGTAAACTCAGATTTTCTTAAAGATAGTTCGTCAGATAGAGGACATTGTCGGTATATAAGAATCGCGACGCGTATGTAAATGAGGAGTTACTTATGATTGGCTGGATCTGTCACAATTTGATATATTTAAAAAGTTATTTCGCGTTACGATCAAATACTATGTAGTTACGTTACAGTTAATTCGATATACGAGTAAAGGTAGCGGGTGACGAGTTTATCACCTCAACCACCACCACCAACAGCCACCTCTTCGGTATTGGGAATATGTTTTTATAACAATACTTTATGTACATACGAGTATGAAATATAAGGTGTTTTAGCACGACAGATTTGTACCAATAAATGATATGAAATAAATGATTTGTTTTTCAACTTCAGATACACTAAATCTTCAACACGTACGTGAGCTAAAGATGATATATTTTCATATAAAACTTGCTTAAACAGTTATAGCAATTGATTAAAAGTTAAGACAATGTAGTCGAGGGAAAACAGTTCTTTTGCAGCAAAATATTAAGTTTTTACGACTCGAGTGATATATTGTTGTTTTCCCCCCGCCGCGGGACGTATGGTAATGCCAACCCTCTTAAATTGTTATACTCCGGCTGTAAACTGGGGATGTTTTTTGGAAAGTTTTATTACTGTACCATAAGATATAGTATGGTTTTCGTATTCCGAGCAAGGAGGGTCCTCAGAGACGTGTATGAAGTAAGAAATTTTAATAATAACCTTTATATTTTAACATTTAAACCACTTTTCACAATGATTTGTAATAGCAAAGTGAACATACATACGGGAGTGTTTAATTAAACACTGTTTAGTATGAATATATCTGCGAGTGATTTATAACTAAATGTGTATATCGATATCTCCTGATTAATTTCTGTCCCAGTCACTTGACTCTCGGTCACTGACTTCACTGAGGTTAGCAACATGCACGAAGAAACAATACGAAGACGTGATAGTTAATTTTATTCTTAAGAATGAGATAGGTCATAATCCTTAACTTAATTAATAACTTAACGACAAAAGGCTTGTGTTTGAAAAAATATGATTTTCATCATAAAATTATAAACCACCTTGCAATTGCAAGGCACCTTGAATTCTTTATAATTGCTTTACAATGTATAGCTGCATCTCAATCGCTTTTTAAGTTTTGATTTATAAGATCAAAACAATAAAACACTTAATGAGTATTGAGTATACAGTAGCCGTGTAACAAGCACGCAGTGCGTAGACTGTTAACCAACCATGACTGTGACAATACAGATTACAATTATAACGGAACTTACCTTTTTTATACCTTCAGCTGTTATACTTGTCGATATCTTGTGCACCCATTATCAACAAACAACATATATATTTATTATAAGAATAATTATCATCGAAAACTGTTCAAATTGTCCATATGTAATATTTGTAATATATGTAACATATGGTGTTCCCTCAATATTAAACTTAATACTACCATATTTCACATTTTTCTACCTTGTATGTATGTAGGTGTGTTAACAATAAATTGAATGCAGTAAAGTTCTTTAGGATGCTATTAATGTTTAACATTCTGTGACGAATAATTGGATTTGTCACCTTTTCATTAATTTAACATCTTTTATCCGAATAAAAAATATATCTTTAAAACACTACCACTTTTCATGACCACGTAATTAGTACCATAAATATATTAACATTTCCCTCAATAGCCTGCAGAAGCGAATATTCGTAGAATCTCTATTAATAGCGCAGTACATAGAGGCCAATATTCTTTGAAGTACATAAGAGCATGTATGTATAACCACACTAAATCTGACGGCGCGCTGGATCAGCCATTACTGCTAATGACTTCGCTACGGTACCTGCTCTCATTGCAATAGGGTTGCGACACACGACATTTATATAATTCATAACATTCAAAAGAGCAGCATCTTTAGCAACAGATATTTGAATGGATTGAAATGCATATTCTGAAACTTTATAAATGTAATAACTGCACTAAGCGCGATTAAAACGATCTGAAGTCTAAGCCAAAGAAAGTAGAAGTGATGTCTTGGTATTTTCACATAGTCTTTAATGTTAAAATGAATGGAAACAGTTAAATAAAACTTTACAGATTTAACTCGCGTGTATTTATATTATATTAATTAGAAAGTTTCAAATTCTTTGCAGAAATTGTCTTGCCATGGACACAAATGTGTACTACATTGAAAATCTTGGAAAACATTCATAAAAACATTGTTCTTTAAAAAATGTTTCCTTATTAGCTTATAATTATATACATTGAAAAGGAAAAAAAAATATTTCATAGTTTATTATGGGATAAGGGAATACTTTGGTCCCTTATCCCATAATAAACTATGAAATATTTTTTTTTAATTCATCAATAAATAAAATTAATGAAAATAATCTTAAAATGTTAATGGCAGCCCTAAACTTCGCCACTGCATCAATGCATCGGTCATATTACGAGCACACGGCATCCATAAACATCGCTACGCTACGCTACGCTATGCTACGGGTCTCCCTTGATTGGATTTACGCTGACGGCTTGATTCCGTCATCGCCTGCTATAATTGAGTCGAACGTGGTTATAATCATATTACGTACCGTTTCTTAGACAATACTCTGGTGTAAACGAGGTTTAACTAATCTCCGTTTCAAAACTAACAAATGTTCATTGACTCAAAGCAAAATAAACTGTGTTAGAAGAAGAAAGAGATTTTGTATTTTAAGTTGAGATGTCGTAACTGTGTCAGTACTTTAGATAATTATTTATTATCGAAGATACGTGTGTTGCTATTAGCCAAATATGTATATATGTAACATATTAATAAAACGTTCGTTTTGTGCCAAAAAAAATGTTACTTTAAAATACAAATTAAAAACATTTTCATAACAAAAACAGCCTTCTTTATAGAGGTTTTAAAAATACAATTTTGAAGGGCCGATGTCCTCACAAAGGGTGTTCATAGGCCTAATAGGCGTAAAGTGTAAAACTGACTGATCACGTAGTGCTTAGTTGGCGTAAAACGTGCTCAGTGGGGGTGATGATGACCAGGAACTTACTCTGCTTTAAATTGACTTTGTTATGTGCATATTGGATACGTGCCGCTTCCATGTTGGATATTGGCGACGGATCTATGTGGGTTACAAATTATTATACATTTGTAAATTACAGTGAAGTGAAGTGTGGGATAGTACATTCAAATGATGAAGCTGCCTTCAAGTTTAAAAATATAGTGTAATTATCAGGAGCAGAAAAAAGCGCTCACCTTTTATGCTTTCATTTTGTCAAATTAAATTTTAGATGATAGGAGAGCATACTTCTTGAACGACTGTGCTAATTGGGCAATATACTATGCATATCTATAGGAAAGAAGAACATCTAATTCATATAGACTTGATAAATATGGAAAACTATTTTGACTTCTTCTTACCTCCAGTTTATTCCCAAATACCAGTTGAACCAAGTTTACATACAAAGATGGAAAAATCATACATCGGAAGAAATCATACATTGTTCTAGCATATATAATAAATATGATGAAAAATGGTGTAACATGGTGATACCACACTTTTTGCCATCCATCTGGATACTTCTATCCCACTGTAACATTTAAGAGTACCCTGATTATTCTTTTCACGAAGACGTGGGATGTTTTTCAAGTCAAATGAGGAGATACTCAAAAAATATCTTTTCAATTTGATAATACTCTGATAATAAGTTTTAGAAATATATTATTATGTTGATTTGATGAATGGCAATGTTGCTGATATTAATAAAGTCAACCAACTCCAATCTTTGTCATAGCTTCTAACCACCGGTGCGTTACAACTTGCCAGTTGGATGCATATACAATACACACATATGCCATAACATTGTAACTGCCAATACACGCCAGAGGAATATCAACTAAATTGTAATACAATAGAGTATATTTCTAAACGCACGTCCGTGTTGTTTGAGGTATGGTGTCACAAACAGGTTGCGCCTCTGTGCTTGACAATAATGCATGGGTGAGCTAATGTTTGCTTTGTATCAGGCAACACTAGTTATGTTGACCGCGGTCCGCTTCAGGCGTGAATGTATAATTTGAACGAACAGAATGCCCAATTAAAGAGGTTCATGCATTTTGTATTAAGATATGTATTTTGGGGCTATTGTTATGACCTGAGCTGAATATTCACTACTCGAATTCTCTTTCCTACAATTCAAGCTATTGTTTTATTAATCAAATTTTTGATTATTGATCAAAATTATCATATAATATAAATGTAAAAATAAACCTCATTTTTGAAAAAAATATTGTTGTCCCAATCAAGTAATAAATGAATATAAAGATTTTCAACGTTTACTAAATTAGCAGATGTTACATAACGTTACATAACGTTACATAACGTTACGTAACGTTACATTATATAAATGTCACGATGGTACCTACGTGACACACAGAGTACTTCATAATACTAACACTAGATTATATCCCATAGACGCGTTGATTACTTGTGTATTACCATAGCTTACAGGCTTTTCCATTATCAGGGGGTCTAAAAGCTACGTACAATGGCTCTTGAAAGCTCACAACGCCATAAAATACGTGTCCTGCGGTCAACAGATTGGAATACGCACTAGCAATGTATAGACAGGATATAATACAATATTGTATTACATAAGTGAGAAGCGCTTATTGAATGAGATTATTTATAAATTAAAAAAAGATTATTGAAAATGGAGAATATCCTTAGACGTATTTATATACCATCGTAAGAAACTCAGCACATTTCTTTTACTATATTTTTCAGTATATAGTAAAAGCAACCCATCAGTTATAACTATGTGGATATTATTTTAATAATGGTTGGTAATATAAAAGTGTACGTATTGATTGGTCGACTGATATATAAAATGCTTGATGCTTTTATAATAAAGAAGTCATTGCATAATATGTCTTACAATTTAATAGACATTATTAAATATACTTAAAATTTGTATAATATACCCAATAAAAACAAACCAAATACTGCTTCTAGTGAAATAAATTAAAAACATATTCGATAAGTCGATTCTAAGCATTCGTAAGTCTGCAGACAGCCTAGATGCAGCACTGATTCATTCGACGGCCGGCCCACGTCTACGGACAGACAGACCACTCTGTGTAAAGCGAATTGAAATGGAGATACCCTGAAATTTCTATACGGAAGCGTATTATCGAATGCATTTCATTAATAACTCGGATGGGTTTTCGATATCCTTTAAATTTAATACCTTTTTATTGATATTGGACATTGGAGTTCAGTATTATTTATTATATTGTAATATATTATATAACGGAAGACGATTACATACAGAATACATTTATCAAAACGAGTACTGGCACAATAGTTCAGTTCGTGGAGCGACGGCGACGGACAGTCGAAGGTTACAGGCTAATTGCTTTTCATTTCACATTTCACATATTTCATAACATTTAGGACTTGTATTACACTTAAATAATAAATTTCAACTTTGTATATTGAATCACCCTTCACGCACACACACACACGTACACCACGGGCCCGCTATGATTTTTCCACTCACCGATTAGAGCACTAGGGGCAGGGGTTTTTAAGATATTTCATGATATAACTTAAAATTTTGATATACATTATTTGAAATGCATAGTTTTTATATATTTTTAAGGTATTATTATATAAGTTTCATTCTCAGTTGCGACCTACGTCATGACTTATTTAGCGATTACTAATATTTACTGTTTATAATAAATTCACTTTTAATGTGTTAATAAAAAGATAGGAAGGAATGAATAATCTTACAATAATGTAACTAATACGTTTATATCACATCACAGTCGGTAAAAATATTAACCAAATGAATTGGCACTTGTAACAATAATCACTTCACAAAGATGTTACAATTCAGTTAGTTATAAGATAAGCAGTATCATATATTTTTATATTAATGATATTGGAGTACGTTTCCAAGTAAGAATTTAATAAACTATAGTCCTAAAAGTGCGAATACTCAAATTTACCGAATTGAAATAAGAGAGATATTCAAATATTCATTTGGTTTCATTTTGAGGTGTTGTGGTGTGACAAACAGACACTAATAAAATGTATACATTGAGAAACACCGACATTTGAGAAACTATAGAAAAAGCAACCGAAAAATCACAGCTAAGTATTGTATTTAATATAATAAATAAAAACGCATAAAATATTTTTTAAATCTAATATAGATTTACTAATAAATGAAGCAGTATGTTATTTGAGTATTTGCACAATGCAGTAAATAAAGTAAATGTTTTTACACATTCTGCGTGATGAAGTCAAAAGTTTATATACAAGGATAAACTTTATCCACAGACTTTTTAGTGGAACTAAAGTCAAAACGAGACCGTAGTGTATTGATCTCTGCGGCAGAGTTCGCAGTTAACTATATAACTGTTAATATTAAACCCTAGTTTGTGAACGCGATCTGAAGTAAATTCTAATTACTGAGATTTTATATACACATCGAATATATTACTTTATAAAGGGACGGGCACACCACATTCTAACTGAGGTTTAAAGAACGGTTAATTTCGTTTTCTTTTGCGAAAATATAATAAACAATAAATTTAAGATTTCTAAGCAAACAGCACATTCTTTTACAATACCATAAAAATCAGAATTTCTTTGTTTGCACAATGTTATGTAAGTAATGATATTTTTAAGTTAATTTAATATATTTTAAACTAATAACACGGATAATAAGTAAACTACTTTTTTTCCCTTTTTATCTTGAAATAATATATCTATCTATCTATATCTTGAAATAATGATGTTATCACCTTATAGCCGATAATTAAACATAAGTAATATAAGCGGTGTCGCCGTCCGTGTAGTTTGTGAAGCAAATATCGCTAGTAAATGTGGAGCGTCTTTGATCACACTTGCAAGTCAAATTGGCGGTTTGCGGGAACTCGTTGTATTTGACGTATATTGTAAATATCTATACATATAATAAAATATTATCGAGATAAAATCTGTCTGTATAATATTAAAAAATAAAACAATATATAAAACTTTCTAAACTTTTGAAATCTCTTACGATTTAGAGATTTCATATCATTATTTGTGTGTTTGTGGATCACAGAATGACTACGAGACAAAATTTATCAGCTCATTTTAGCCTATTGTATATAGGATACTTTATCGTGCATTTTTTTCATTCTATAATAAAACACAATTACCGGTTCTAATATAAATATAATAAAACTAGAGATGTACAAGTTTGTACAAATTTGAAGTGATGATTGCTTTTTACTTAGGGTGAGGGAGACGCAGAGACGCAGAGACGACATCGCAGTCCACTGCTACATTGATATGCCCTCTGAGTGGAGCTCCTTGGATTATTGTAACTTGATGTGTTTTGTTTATAATATCATATAAAATTGTTTAATCACATCCCGATTTATTTAATTTAACTGAACATTAAGTTTTTTTAATATTTTATAATAATGACTCATACAAAGTTAAACCACATCAAGTCCAAAATTCATTGTAAGTTTGATAGTCGACCACATAGCGCATAGGGTGGATTCACATTATGCATTGTGTTTCACTCCTGCAAGTGATAGATTAAATCAATTACAATTAATCCGAGTTGCATGATGGGTGTGCGTCTGACGTCACCTTCACTTCACGCATCGGTGGATGATTTTGGGTGGTTTCTAATTAATACAATTTTTGTATCATTTTAATAACAATGTTTTGCTCTTTGTTCTGTTCTTTATATTCAACATACTCGTATGTAGTATTTATAATAATATATATTTTTAAATATGTATACTAAATTACACGAGTAGTTTTTAGTTTATGTATCGCGTTATGGCTTAAAAGCAAGCTGTGCCGTATATTTACATAAGATAAAACTGGAAGTTCTATTTCTCGGATGTGTTGCCAAAATCTTATATGATCTAACCATCAGTATATAGCCAAAAAAATAATGTATCCCGGTCTCCTGGCAATCCAATCAATAGTCGATTAATCAGTCGCAGAGCTGCGCGAGCGCATCCGTCCGTGAAATCTTACAAAAACCCGGGCAGCACGCGCTGCTGGACTGATGTGGAGAGACAGGAGTGCCGTGGAGCGGCGTGGAGCGGCGTGGAGCGCATCGCCGATAAACCTTTTACATATCAACAATAAAGAATTTATAATATTGATTTTGGTTCTCATTATTTTTATATTTTTTTATAAATTTTATTGCACTATATTTTTTTTGTGTATATTAGTGCGGTGAGAGAACTCTCAAGTGAACGTGCAAAAATAAAATAATACATAGATTTTTTATTTATTTTTGGAACAAAAAATATCAAATGTAGAGAATGTAGAGTCGATCAGCTCTACAGTCACGCACAATATCTGGAAGGGTGGCGGCCTGTCGATAACAGTTCACCATAAATCATTGTTGGAATGTCGTCGTTCGCTGCAGATTTGCCTGTCGATCCCAACTCTACCTAACTTTATACATCACTACCTTTCGCCAGCTTTTGCATTTTATTTCACCCTACTTTTGCCACACTAACAGAGACTTCATTTTTATACATATTTTGATGATTTTCAAGATATTTTCTTTACATTCCCATTCCAAATATTAATATAAGACATTTACACGCACTTTTGAATCTTCAATTACCACATTAAGAAGGTCAGTATAGCTCTGAACGACGCTCTGCTGAGAAAGGCAGAAACACAACAGTTCATTGAAATGCTTAATAAAGTAAATAAATTGAATTATTATATATTGAATTAGTTAAATCAAAATAGTACCAAATACACTAGATACATACACACACACACACACACACACACTAGACAACTTCAATATAACTAACTTCATAAGTCACGTAAGCGGCCCCAAATAATTTAATATGTCTCTGTGACGTCACGCGTGCAGGCATGTCTGTGTGTTCCGCGCCAGGTCGTAAATCCTTCCGCCCCGTTGATTCGTTTAATTAATTCTCAAATAACAGAATTCGTAACATATTTGAATACATTTTTCTACCTGTGTCGTATCGACGTAACGTGACCTGGTTCCGCTGATTGGAAATATTAAACGATGTTACAAGTCATATTCCATGCACACAACAGACAGACGAAGAAAAGAGAACAAGTAACTTGTTGTTAGGTTATCCATGATGTTATTAAGCTCTTTTTTCATTTGTTTGTTTGTGCGTCACGCTGTATCGGACAGATTTTGATGAAATTTATTACGTTGATAGGCATGATCTAGGACAATATTATACTAATCTTACATATTTTTACTGATATGTAATCTCTTGAAGAAAAAAAAACACACGAAAATTAATTTTACGAGCTATAATTAGCAATAACTAATTTGGTTTGGTTTTTGTCAACATGTCATAGAAATATCAATAAAGATATATATATACTATAATACATGTATATTATTATACATGTATAATCTAACTATAATTTGAATGTATTGTGCCTTTATACAATATAATCATTAATTTCTATTTAACATTCTTACAAAATGTTAATTATAAATAGTCATTGCATCATCACCACGCCTTACATCTCAAGCATACTAATATATTACATAAAAACACTTAAATTACAATAATATTATTTAAATTATTAAATTGAAATTATTTTATATATTTTTTATTTAAGACAGCGCTTTATGGTGTTCTAAAACGCCGTCGGGATCATTTCATATAGTGAAAACATCTGTTTTCTTTTAAAACCTACGAAATTAATAATTATGATTGTTACAATTCCTATAATATTAAAGCTTAGTAGTCCTTTGACAATGACAGTTAATTGTATTCCCTTAATCTGGACTTTAGAAAACAATAAATAATTATATGTTCCTACTAACGGGGACTAGTGAAAATCCTGTTGCAATCGGTCCCGCTGTTCCAGAGGTCAGCCGTAATAAACAGACAGTAGGACATTTTTTTGTGTTTTATTACCGTAAGTACTTTTATAAGCATTTAATGAAAAGCTGTTAATTTAAACCTACAAACAGACACTTCAACTATATTAATATGTGTGGATTATATACTCTAAGAATACAAAAATAATATTTTAACATTAATATTATATAAATTTTAATATCCATTTCCCGGAGCGGTAGATAAAGAACATTTCGAAATGAGATCTTCTCTGTATAGTTATTTTTCTCTGTATAGCTGTTTTTAATCATTACTATAGCGGTTTTCCGTTTTTTTGCCTTTTCCGGTGAACGAGATAAAAAATGAAGATGAACTGGCGAGGTGCAGAGTAAATACGAGTCCGAGAGTACCGCGGCTGCGAGGTATCGATGAATAATAAATATGTCAAATATTAATTTAATAATTAACATAAACAATTTATTAATTTTGAAAGGTAAATATTTCAGCTTCTAATATAAAATAGACAACATTTATACCATTTTATTCAAGGTATATATTATGTAGAAATATATAATGATTTTATATAATTAAATTAAATAAGTTATAATGTTTTTTTATAATAAATGATATAAATTTCATCGATAATACGATATCGACCATCTCGGCCCGCCAGCCCTCGGCGGCCGCGGCCGCACGGGCCGGTGAGCACGAAAAGTCGTTTCCAGCAAATATATTAGAATATACATTACCCTACGTGACTTTAGTGAAATGAATAGGTCTGCTTATATTCCAACCTTTATGTAGGTTTTACGTAACCCATGTAAATTGAATAGCTGCCCCACATACGCGATAGTTAAGTTTTTATGGGCTTTTTAAATTGAATGCCTTCTCATGCAGACCTGATTCTGAAGTCTCATTAGTTAACTATTTCAATGATGGCTCCTCGTGGTTTATTTTTTGTTTTTACATTAGTTGAAGTAACGTTATAGAACCTCTCTATAATAGTTTTGAATCGAAATATACCATGAATAGCTTTTAATTTCAAAACTAACCTTGTATTGTGTTTGTATTTTAAATTTAATATATTAATTAATTTATGTATTTTATTCCAACATCACCAAATATCTTTTGATCACTCACAACGTCACACGCACTGAGACCTTACTTCCTTCATGGATCTTCCGACAGATGTTAAGATAAATTTGTCAGCGTGTCTTTAGGTTGCCCTTATATAAGGAATTTTATTGATATTGATAAATTTGCCTATGTATGAATGTGTACATGTATGTGTGAGTGTGTGCGCAAGAGTAGACAAATTACACAGTTCCCTTCACTGGGCTATCTTCAGTCGAGCGACACAGTGTGAAATGTTTTCGATTTTTATTCTTATTGAGTATAGAATTGTAATATGTGTGTTTTTTATATTCGTAATTGTAAGTAGTAAATTTTTATGAATCCTCTTAAGACCTCGGTAACTTTGATGGTATTTAGTGACAAAATGGGACGTCAGGTGGAAAAACAAACCCAGGATGCATTTTTAGTTCATGACAGAAAATTTCTTTAAATTATACTCATGTTACAACTAAACAAATATATATATATATATATATATATATATATATATATATACTAAACATTAGGAAGTCGGTACGTTATAGCGTAGAAATGACTTCCTAACTCCTAATGCAATAATCCCAAATTACAAACTAGTTGGACCGACCCTCCACAATGAATTTATCAAGCGCTAGTTTGCAAATACTTGAGCAGTTAGCCCGGCATTAGTACACACATACATGTATACACGTGCACGGCTTTATGTGCTTTATGTTCTATGCAATAGACATTAAGTTCCCTTGAATGTTATTAAATCTCTTAAGGTCAATTATGAAGTGGGCGTGATCACGTCTTCAAACTTTGCCTGTCTTAGTTCTATTTTGCTATAATAAATATAATGTTGTATCAAATCAAAGGCGGTATGTCTTGTGATCTTCGTTCCTGATAATTCATTTTAAACTTGGCAACTCGGCCAGTCTTGGCTGAGCCGCACAAAAGCACCCCATGCCAAGTATGGCGACATCTTAAAAGTTCTCTGTAAGTACATAACATACCAGACTAAACTTTGTCGTTTCTTTGTTAAGATTTTTATGGTTCTTCTTAATGTTTCCGGCTTTTTTATTATCCTTATGTGAAGTAAAACTTTATTAAATATGTTTTGAAGTATCTATAAAAGTACATCTTAGTGGTTTTGAATGCGAAGTATCAAGATTTAGATCTCGACTATAATGATAAGCACATATATTTAATAATGTAAAACTAATATTGTTGCTTAATATAAAAGTGAGAACACAAACACTTCTCTCTTCTCACATAAGACGCCGTTAATCAAATATCGTTTTTTAAGTCTTCCGGGATTGTAGGTTTTATTAAATCACGTAACAAACAGGCTGTACCATTTTTCTGGTTTGTGCCTATCACGGATTAAATTTTCACCTCCAGCTGACTGAGAAATCCATTATTTCCGCCAGATGTCACCAAAATCAAATGTCCTCGGAATAAAAATGGAATAGAGAATTAACCTATACACTTTTTTATACGTAACTATTTCAAGATATTATATAATTGGTGTCGTGGCTCCGTAATAAAATAATTTAAGAAATACACTTCAACACATCTCTCCTACTTAGTACGTCGTAATAATGACTAACATAAGAAATACTCAGTGATAATGTTCAATACAATATAATTTTATAAGTTTTTTTTTTATATTAATAAAGTAATTAAAACATATATAGCGGTGCGGGTCCACTGAGGTCCTGTCGCTTCGCCGTGGCAGTGAAACACAAAGTTTTTTTAATCCATCCAGAGATAGATTAATCAACGTCGATCAGGAGCAGACGGGAAATGGAATATCAGGACCTCAACCCTGAGCACTGTCTTTGTAATCATTGGAGATTTCAATTGATTTTGGGGCAATATTTATTATTATCATATATACAAACATCTCATGTGTGTGTTTGTAATTACAAAAGGAATATCTTTTCACTAAATGTGTATGAACGTACGCTAATTGTTTCAAACGGTACTCACATAAATAAGAATCATTTTTTTATTTTTTGTCTGTTTGTGTGTTTAGATAGACGTCTATTTGTCCCAGCTAGACTCTCACCGGCGGATAGCTGATGGTGTAAGGAGTAACTTAGGCTACTTTTATTTTAAAAAACATATTTGAATAAAATATAATAATTTTATTTTAGTAGTGATATATTAAATTGTAATGACAGATATAATGAATACGGACCGCGAACACCACAGCGTGAGCGAATTAGCTAATCTAAAATTCTAATTACCCCAGAGCTTGGGATTAAAATTAAAATACGAGTTCCGGAGTTAAATCAACAAAATAAGAGACAAACAAACTTTGCATATTCCGCTATTAATAATTAGACGATGGCGTCAAATGTAATTTATTCGTATTTTCAGGTTCGGGAGCACTGGGGGGGGGGGGGGGGTGATCTGATAACACTTTATTCGCGGAACCATTTTGAAATATTGTGAATAATTTAATATTATTTATAATATTAGGTATTTAATTTTAAACATTATTAAATAGATGTTTCTATAATTTTCCTACTCATCAAGATACGTATATATATATATATATACATATATATATATATATATATATATATATATATATATATATATATATATATATATGTATATATACGTATCTTATTTAAAATATAATTTTAAATTATTACATTAAAATGATTTTCTGATATCCAATAATAGGATTACAATAAATAATAATGTCTCCTGAACTGTAAGACGGTGCTACGTCGTAACCCCTCTACGAGGCTACAATATTTGTGTATTGGCCTTTCGTGATGTAACATTACTTGATCGGTATAAAAAATGTTACACCTATTTTGATAAAACCGTTCAAAATATGTACTGAAATATTAAAAAGAATATAATATTTAAGAAAAAAAATAATAATAATATTTTTTTATTTTTATGAGATTTCCGTCGTAAAGTAAAATCACGAATGATAAATGATGTTCAAAGTTAGGTCGGTATGTCCCGTCTCGTCTCGCCGCACGCGCCACTGCGCTCGCGCAGCGCATTATCAGATTTACCTACTCAAGGATTTCAGACTCGCGCTCCACTGCGTCATATGAATTATGGATAATATTATTTAATTCACTTTGTATAAAATAACTTTTTATTAAAATAAATGTAATAATTTAAAACTTGTATATACACGTAACATACGTTCATGTCATACAATTTCACAGACTGATATGTTCGCAAATTATTTCAACATTATAGTCAATAGATCCAAATAGTACCTAATATAGTATGATATCGTATTGTACTACAATAGCGTGGAGCGTGTGCCCGTGCCGCCGCGCCGGGTGCGGTCGGGGGCGGATGTCGTCACGTCGTCGTGTCCGCGTCGTTGCGTCTCTGCGATTTGAGTTCAGATTTATATGGAGTAGACTTACACTATTATAATGATAATAAAAATATATATAATATTTATTATCATTATCAGCTTCATAGAATTTTTTAAATATTTTTTTTTTTATGTAAGAGAAGGGCAAACGAGCTGGCGGGCCACAGATGGTTTGTGATCACCGCCGCCCATGAACTCTTGCAACATCCGAGGATTCACAAGTGCGTTGCCGACCTAGAAATAATATCATTCACCTGCCCTTATCTCTTCCAAGATCTTCTTCTACGTCATGTTACTGGTTAGCTGCTTTGCCTTCTTTCATCTTCTGTAATATGGTTCATATATCAAGGTACTTGTATGTTAACACTGTATTATTTAGTAATAATATTTTCATCAAGTTATGTGTACTATCAGCTCCATAAAGTACTTACTAAAATATTCGACATACGTGCAAAGTTTGGAGTGCGTGTCAGTCTGCGTTAGTTCTTAACTCCTAACGCGGTGCCGTTCACTTGAAACTAAATAGTTCAGTGTTTATCATTTGTATGAGGTACCTAGGTACACATACATAATATACATAGTGTAGGTATATTTGTACTAAGATGATCTATTTGTTGTGTCCAAGTTTCTTCAAGTATATACATTTATTTTTAATGCGACTATTGTAGTTATTGAGATGAGCTCTTTCAATTAAAAAACAATATTACTTTTATCATTATATTACACATTAAAAGTATGACAATAGTCTGACAGTTAGATAACTTCGTTTAAATGATGATAATAATAATCAACAATTCACCTTATTTCCCCTCCCAAATCCTAATCATCTCAATCGGAGCGTAGGCCGCCAGTAATAATAGACGACAATGGCGGAGTGGCGGAGTGGCGGAGTGGCGGGCGGAGTATGACTTATCTACCCGTGAAGACGATTCGACGCAAATCAACCATCCATCCGGACATTGGAACCTCATTTCTTCTTAAACAGCCTCAGCTGGTTCACCGCGACGCGTAGCGACCTCGGCACATTTCACATTATCAAAAATATACTGTGTCTAATATGTTTTAAAGTAAAATAAACTCAACATAATCTTAATATTTATTTATACCTGATATTAGAGCTGCTTGTACTAAACTTATACGTGACTTATATGAGCTGTTACACTACACCCTCTGAAATGAGACATCATGTTGCTTTTTAGAACGAAGGTGCTAGCTAAGGTGGAATTGGAAGGAACACTTATTGGCTGGACTTCCACTACCTTTTAGATGAATATTGGAGAATATCTTTAAATTTATTGTCTTATGGTAGATAAAAACGCCGATATTATTATTTTAACTGTATCTAATTGTAGTTGTTTTTAGACAAAATAATTTTAACTTATATATTCATATAGTAATTTCTAAATTCCTACTCAGTCCCCACATACGGTGGTCGCAGAAACAATTTCCTCGGCAGGAAGATCTTGGTATATTCCTTTAGAAATATAATTTAATCCGTATACAATAGCCGCACTGGTGCGACCTGTGGGCACATGTGGGCACATGTGGGCACATGTGGGAGAGATAGAGGATCCTAAAAATACTTATATACTACTAGTATATAACGAATAGGGAAGAGTTTCTAACAAATAAGTGATGGGACTGCTGTGTTTGTTGAAATAAATTACAAAACTACAAAATTATAAATTTATCTAAGATTATTAGTCATATCCTAATTTAAAGAGTAGTAGGTAATGATGTTATTAACTGTTTATACAAACAGACAAACAAACAAATACGCTAAATATTTTAAATATAAAGGAATACTGTGATATATAAAAAGGAGGTAAGTATTCTGGTGACATCTCTCGACTGTGGAGTCCGCAATAGGATTTGAGATCACGGTTTGTATTCAGCCGCCTCCGCAGGCTCGAGGAGGACCGACGCGCTTACTTCATGGATGAGGCACATCTTCAATGTATTTTTTTTTCGTATTAAATAAATTGTTAAAAGTTTTCAGTGGTGAAGTGTTTACAGAGAATTTCAAAGAAGGCGTTTGTTAAGAAGATATAATAAAAAATTTTACGCGACTTACGAATTTTACCTCATCCTCGTGCCGTCTTCTGTACATTCACTTCTTTTGTATGTCACATTTCATTTCTTATTCTTCTTCAATTATATTCTGCTATGCATCCCTCCTCACGCTGGTGATGGCCGACGATCACCATTTACCGATAAATTGATTCCTAATTAATATCACTCACTTGCTTTCTTAAATATACTTTACTCCTTACCTCTTATACAATTACCTATATATACATTATTAATTACTTAATCACTGTCATTTCTACATACGTTGTTAACTACTGATATATAGTATCTTTTAATTACGAAATAATAATATACCGTATCCAATAAGACTAAGGTGAACGTTAAAACGTGCCTCTGTCACGCATCTTTGCTCGCTGAACGTACGTACGGTCGGTACATACATACTGATGTATATAATCGTGCATTGTTACCGTACAATGGAAGCAGATTATATTTTTATGAAATCCGTCCTTGACTTATGATTCAAAAGATATTACTGCCAAAGAGTTGTGTGATGATTTATCTCAACCTTACAGATCAGGCCACGTGTTTTTATAATATGTAGATGCAGGATACTTCTCTATATACTTTTAATAGTGAAAATATGCAGTGTTATATGTATCACTCACAAAAAGTATTTGAAGTTAAATAAATTTGTAATCGGAATCAAATATTGTAAATAATTTCGCATACTTAAATTAAATATAAAACGCTGCAAAGGTGCTGTAAGGTATATCTCAACGATTTAATACAAATTTATCATTAAATATTAAAGATGAAAATTGTACACAGTACAGGTAAAAAATAATATTTATTATGAATACACATATTATGACAGAGTGACGTAAAGAAAGATAAAACATCTTTTACTATCTACATATTTTTTTTATTTTAATAAAAGTGAAAATCTTAAAAACCTCTGTTTTATTCGTACAAAGTTGAAAACCGTCACACGCGTTTAATTACTGGCTAATTACTCACTTCAGACGAGCGTAAGCGCTCCGGAGTGCCTCACCGGCTTCCTATTACTTTATTAGATTGTGGAATTAAAATTATAATTACTTTTGTGTTTATATTTCTCAATTAATAAATGATGTAATGCATGTATAACGTCCCGGTAATCGCGTCAAGTCGTGTCACCGTCGTCGGCCGCCATTAGCACCCCAGATGCCGTAATCTCGATCGAAGCCAATACTTCCGCGCGGGTGCTCCGGTAATTTCTCATCAGCTGACGAGGTCGCTCGCTCGTGACGTGCTCTCGGTAATTGTATGCACCGATTCGCAATTTATATGGAATATTACATCGAAGGCACCGCCCTCCTACCCCGACCTACTACCTACTGTGGAGGAAACTGCGTATAACTGCAGGAAATTATCTATATAAATAAACGATTGTAGGATTTTTAAATAAGTTTTCTAAATTCTTTATTTATGTAATACATGACAGTCGTTGTTATTTTTCTGTTTGTGTAGTGTTATAAGAGAAGATATGAGCTGTTATGTTTTCTTTTTTGATTTTAAACAAAGCCTGCCCCCGTTTTAGCAATACTAACTATTGATAAAAACGAGCAGGTGTCAAGTCAAGGTGTCAAAGAAATGAAGTGAGAGTGAGTTTATATTTTACATGATCCTACTCATTACTTTATCACGACACAAGTAGCAAAGAAAAACATTTCACTAGTTCTTTACTTTCAAAACAAATATTGCCTAAAAATAACATGACATTTTTAACTGTGAGGTCGGTGTGGTAAATCCTCGATCTCAATACAACGTACTCTCCTTCGACGACGTGCAGTGCTCAGTGCACAGTGCTCATCGCGCACTCATCTTAAAGGACCGTCCGAGCATCGAGTCAACCATTTGTTTACTTGTTATTTTCCCTTTTCATTTTTATTTTATACAATTATAAACATATTTTGAAATTAACCTACTATGAAATATTTTTTAAGTATTAGTTATTGTTTATTTTTAATTTTATATTTATATATTGATATATCTTACAAAATTAAACTATTTCCTTTTTAATTAAGAATTAAAAAAATATTCTGAAAAATATCGGTATAAATAGTATTATCGACGTAGTCAGGACTCGTACCTGCAACCTTTAGGCCAGTACTCCATAAATATAATTAAAAATGTTAATACCCGTACGTACCAATATATTTTTATAAGTGTTTCATAAAAAAACAATTAGCTTGTCCTTAAGTATAGTTTAAATTAATTATCGGATTAAGGCGGGCTCCGGAGCGCCATCTATCGCGTAGAACTAATCGAGCGGCTTGATTAATAAATGGTGCTTAAAAATCAACCTTTTTTCGGCTAAACTAATGGACCAAAAGTAAATCGCTTTTTTATCCACGAACGTTGCTCGAGATTTATCGACGAGAGATTTTTGTCGGTCGGAATAAATTAAACGGAAAACTTTTATACTGAGTTTTAAAATTATATACATTTAGTAATTTGAATATAACTGATAGTTCCGCGGCGGGTTCAGATACAAACACTACACGTATTCCGTCTATCTGGATAGCAATAAGGACACCACATATTTTTATATATATTTAATAATTAATGCCAGTATATTTACAATACGGTTCTAACACAGTGTAGATACAGTGTAGTGCTACAAACGGATACACAACCGATGCATTACATATAAGGTACTTGAAGCGAGTTTCAAAGACAGCATGCACTTAGAGATGGAGAGAAGAGGTAAATCATCTAAATTATAGTTCAATATAAATATAAATCTATAAACGCTTATAATTAAATCATGGCTCCGACGGCAGTGTGCTTAACAACGTCTTTGGTATACACTTAATATACATATATCTACTAAACTAACCGACTAAAGTGAGCGTCACTGAACCTCGGGTCACCCCTCATTGGAATACATAAGATATATATATCATTCTGTTAATATTTTTTGGTCGGATGTCTTTGTTATAGAAGCTTATAAATATCTCAGTATAACGGAACGATTTACATTTTACAAACAGATCGGTTTGATTAAATATTGCGGTGATTTAGCCCACCGTGCCAATTCACTTTGGATTGGCGGGATGTATGTAAATAGTTTTTCATATAATTCTCAACATCAAGGGTCCGTCCGTTCGTCGCGATACCAAGATAATTATAACATTATATAAGCTTACATATTATAAATACCAATTCCAAGTTAAAATAAATATAAATATAATATTGCTAAAACCGTTGAAGCAATCGACTTCGTTGTTATAAAACTTATGTTACCTGTATTGTATTGTATTTGGCACATATTTATTATATTATCAACAGACATACATTCTATTATACTTTTATATATTAATATTTAAAGTGTCAACATCATATACGCTACATACAGTAGGACAGAAGCGAGGAGAATTGAATTCAATGAAACACAGGCTGCGGTTCAATATCTTTATCGCCTCCACTGCACCGGCACGGCACGGCACGGCGCGGCACGGCACGGCACGGCACGGCACGGCACGGCACGGCACGGCACGGCACGGCACGGCATCACACTCAACAGACAGAAATAAATAAGACATTTTTGAGCAACGAATTGCGATAATCGTATTTTTTTAGTTTTTTATTATTATCATTAATTAAACTTCATTACAAGTAACATTTGTCCGTATATTGTCTATTGTATTAACAATGGTATGATATGTATGTACTAAGGGTGGACGGCGCTATGCAACGGGTGGCCGACTAATGCACTTCAACCGAGCTAAATATCATTTATATTCGTACTTTAACTGTAGAAGTACTTCCAATATAAAATATATGTTTTGGGTTGAATTTTTCGGACACTATTGCATAGCGCGGTCCACGTAATATGGTCTAATACGCTTACATAATATCGTTTGGTAACATAGCATAGGCCATTATAGGACCGAGTAACAAAGCCGAACACCAATGGCGCCGTCGGCTGCAACTCACACAAACAAATATACAATAGAACTACTATAAATATAACAGCCGTAAGGTTTTCACTATTCCATAGTAAAAATCTCGAATTAACTAGTATAGTACAAAATAAACCATAAAATAAGTTACGGTTCCGTAAAGTAGTCGAAATCCAAATATAACTTTAATACTACGATACAACAATAAAACACACAAATACTTATTTATATATATTTATTGGTTCGTCCTAAGCTAACTATTCGAGATGTGAGCGGCGCGGCGCCCGGCGCGGCGCTCATTGCTGAGGAAGACAACGTAAGACTCAAAAAATTAAGCCCAAAATTTAGGCCAAATGGAAAAATCCAAAAAAATCCAGTAGTCCAGGAGCGGCCACGATTCAACAAGAATAACCTTCTCTGTATAAATAACATTTAGTTACAATTTCACAATTCTTCCGTAGACGCGATGGGGGCTTTCAGGATGGGAGTCCTGGGGCTTCTGAGGCCATCCTTGGACTGGAAGTCCTCGTTGGACAGCGACGCGGGCAGCGGAGCCACCTTCAGCTGGTGACCGTTTAATTTAATCTCAGTTATGGAGTGAGATCTCCCGTGGTTGATGTTTGGTTTCTCCTTGTTGGCGGCGGTGGGGTCGTGGGTTGGAGTCTTCGTCATCTGCGGCTTCACTCTATTCGCTTGTTCCCGCAATGCCATTTGGTACGCCACTTCGAAAGCCTCTCCTAAAGTTAGAATCACTTCTGTCGCTTGATCCTGAAAATAATTTGTGATCTCTGAGTTCTGTGATTGTATTACGACCGCTGGAGACGACATCGTCGACCATTAGACAAATGGTGATGGATGATGAACCAGATAATTTGAAAACATAATCAGTTGCATTATTCTATATGATAAAGTCAATGTGAATGTTTATAATGTGTGATGTGTCACGTGCCACGTGCCACGTGTCGTGTACTCGTATGTGTGTGTAACTCACCATGGTGGCGACTCTGAAGACGTGGCAGTAGTGGCTCCTGGTGGAGTGGTCCTTGGTGATGTAGGCGAAGTGCGTGAGGTCGTCTGCGTCCTGGCACGCGCAGTGGATGTTGCGGATCTCGTGAGAGCACACCAGCTCCTAGGTCCCAAAGTCAAGTCAAAGTTGTTTATTTCAATCAGATAAAAGATAATTGATTATATTTTTATATGATTTTACATATATTAGCGGTTTAATAAATATGTTCAAGGAAGGAGTTAATCGAGATATTTGTGTTTTTTTGACGTAATAATATGATACTGGGAAGAAACTTCTATTCTTAAAAGAGTAGTTCAGTTCCCTACAAACAAATGCAATTTAAATTATCAACGCCAAAAATAGTTTTTATTAACGACTGTTATTTATAATTATAATATTGTAAGAAATATATTTCATTTAAAATATTATAAGAAATTCGCATCGCAATTTATAAAAAAAAAATTACATCTCTCTCATCTTCGCTCCAATCAAAATATTTTTCGAAGCAAAAATTAAAAATACGAGTAAAATCAAAAATGAATTTCCAATTTTGTTTCACAATAGCGAGAGAAACACTAATTATCCAACCTAACTAACCGTGAAGCCTTCTGACATAAAATCATTTCGAAAAATAATAAAAAAAACAATCCTTCTGTAAGAAACACAAAGGATGGTCCGATCAAGTGTGAACGGCGTTGTATAATTAAAAATCAAACGAGCAAAGTCAGGGGTTTTGTTTATCGGGTCCTCCGGGGATTCGCCCTTCGACACGCTCGGTTAGTTTTCAAAGAAACTTTCTTTATACAAAGTATTTTTACATATAAATAAAGAATATATCCGTTAAATATTTTACATGAAACCAATATTAATATATATTTATATTATTTTTAGAATTAAAATTTCTATAATATTTTTTAATTTAATATATATTTACATATTAACATATTTTATGAGCGGGCCAATTGTTGAAACTATTAACAACTCAAGCACCAAAGAGTACTCACCCTAGTAATAGTGTTGAGGAACTTGACGCCGCGGTAACTTATCGATAGTATGATATCGGGCGAGTCGCGCGGCTCTTTGGTAGTCTTCTTTAGCTTCTGTATCGACTTCTTTGTTGACTCCGTGCCCCGCAACTCCTTCACGACCGTGGAACCCAGGTACTGAGTTAAGAAATTTACATATATATTATGTATATAGTTGAGAAAAATCATTAATTTACACTTATTTAGCACTCACATTGGCGACGTAGGTGACGGCGCCGGTGACTAGCACGAAGGGTTGATGTTTCCACTGAGTTTTCAAAGCGCCCGGAACCCCAACCATCAGCTCGGATGGAGCTCTGATCTCCAGATCCGACGGCCTCGGAGGTTGAGGAGCCGGCCTGTTCTTCTTACTCCGCTTCAAGGTTTCGCCGCCGGGCGGCGCTAAGCTTGGTACCACGGGTGGGGGAACTGGCTTGAGGTTCTCTGATGGTGGTAACTTCTCCTTTATGTCGTCTTTTAATTGATTTATATTATTTTTCTAAAACAAATTAAATATATAGAATATTTTTTTCTTACATATATTCCAAAATGACTTCGGAGGTAACAATTGATGACAGTCTGCAATGTAATTGTAATGGCATATTCAACTCACTTCAAATATACATCGTATAATTTCTAAATAGGAAACACAGCTTCGCAATACAACCAAAGCAACAATATCCCACAGAATAAAAAACAAAAGATTGCTAATTAAATCAAAGAGTACCCAACAAACCGAAAACAACGAAACAGATTCAAACAGTTCACACTTCAGAAGTGTAAAACAAAAATGCAACTGAAAAACGAGTTTTCCGCGAGCGTGAAATTTTAATTAGGCCTCTACAGCCAAGGCACAAAAGCAATATAATTGTCAGTGTCAACCATCTAATTTGACAAGTGTCATTTGGTAAAAAAATGGCGGGGAGTAGTTCTGAATGGAATGATCTTCCGTAGCAGTGACTCTGAATAGGGAGGGATGGGGCTTTCGTTAGTGCCATCTGAGGGCATCGATTTTGTCTTTATTGGATTGTCTTGCCATAAATACTACATTTTATATTATATTTAAAACATTTATGACATATATGATCTCGATATCATATAACCCACAAATATGTTTCATCGCAATTTACAAAAATAAATAAACAACACTAAAATTGACCTAAAAAGACCTATATACATTCTTAACCACATCCGATATAAAACATAGCCGTTCCTTGTATAAAATGTTTTCTATTTGGCGAGGCACTAGTCGGGGCACGCGGAGTGCCTCTCACAACATGAATGGAGGAATGAATAGACGAATTGAGCACTAATTACCCATACGAGGTTGGCGACGTGTGAAATTAAAAAAAAGGTCTCGAATATACTTTTCAACAGCACACGTACAGACCCGGCTAGCTTGTTTAAAACACCGGGATATGCTCGAATAATATTTTTATAGAACTGAAATAAATAATTTATGATATTGGATGTATTATATTTTGTTCGCCATTTTAAATTACGATATATAAAATGTGAGCATCGCAGTGCACGTGTTCGAGCGCGGGGGGTTGCCGGGATACGACATAATTAGCAGGAGATGAGCAATTTCGGGGATTATCTAACACCTCACGGATTTAAAGCCGATGGCTTTTTAATAAAGTGGCGTGACATAATAAAGTGCGTCGGTAATTACGAAGGACTTTAATTTTGATCTCCCTCAACACATTGTGCTAAGTGTAACTTGTTTCTACTTATTTATTTTCGTTATCCTTTTATTTTATATAATTTTTTCTTTATCTTTTTATCTTACCTTTTTCGTTTTTTATCTTATATTATCTTATCTTCAGTTATTTACTTTATCTTAATATCCTAATTATTTTCTTCTATTCCTTAATAGGAGTGTATTACAAGTATGTAACAAATCTACCACATATATATGTAATAATTTACATACTGTAATATTCACAAGTTATTGTGAAGGGATATCCTGTAATTTTAATGAAATTCAAAATAAATCTGTCAGTTTGTCATATGGCTATAAGTGATTGTAAGTGTCTAATGAATACATGTAAGTATATGAATACAAGTAAGTACAGAACAAATTCGTTGATAAAACGTTTGATGAATTAAAATATTATATAAATAATTTCTTTTTTAGATTGAAAATCAAAAATATATAAAATATTTCATTATCTGTGTAATATTTTTTTTTCTAACTTAAAATTTTGCAATTTTGAAGACACCTCAGAAATATCGCAAGACACGTTACAATATTTTTAAAAACACGACAAAATACTCTAGATAATAAATAATATCCAGTGATCTGTCTGTCAGTCCGTGCGTGTACTACTGAGTATATTAAATTATAAGCAGTCAATAAAACCGTATCATGGCACTCATCAATGATTCCAAATGGCCGTCGGATATCCTCCTTAGCGATAATCATCTTCAAAACATAAATGCAATATGCAATCGTGCATTTATTATTCAAATGCATAATGCATTTATGCATATTAATGAAGACAATGTGCACTTTGTATAATTTGAATTAATTCAAGATTATAATAATAATTACCAAATTCGAAATTGAAAGTAAACAGGGGATGGAAATATCTACAGGTACATAAAAAAATATTGAAGTGTCCGTTTGTTATTTTAAATTAACCGCGTTTCATTAAATGCATGTGAAAGAATATACGGTTCTGACATAAAAACTATTTTTAATATTTTTGTCTCTCTGCCTATTTGTTTGGGCAAATCTTTGAAATGGCCGGACGGGTTTTAAGGAGACTTTCACTGGCAGATAGCTGATATTATGAGGAATAACTTGGGCTACTGTTATTTTACAAAACATATTCCGAGCGGACGAAGTCTCGGGCACAGCTAGTATGTAATAATATGAACTATAACAGTAACGGTTTTCCCTTTCGATAACACAATGCCTGGGAATCTTTACATTACTATGCGTTACCGTCTGTGCGTGCAGACGCAGCTCCACGAGTGGAATATCAATACATCTAAATTGGATGGATATAGCATATATATAAGGTTACTTTATTATTTTGTACATTTTAATTCTCTTTAGAGCGTCTGTGATAACTTTTCAAGTCTTATAGACTGTCATTTTATTGATAAATTTAAGATTTATTGTAATTGAATGAGCATGTTTATGACAATCAAGAAAAGAACATATACTAGAACATATACTAGGATCCACCCATAGTGGCGGGAATTGAGCTGAGCGCAGGAAAATCCATAAAAGAATAAAAGGAAATAAATACTTAATAACAATAATAAACAGTTAATTGAAAAAGTTTGTCGCCATGAAAATTGGACTACGAGCGACACAATCGCTTGATCTCTTGGTTTTTTTTTATAACTTTTGATTTAATAAAGCTATTTTCATTCTGTTTTTTTCTGTAGATGCTTATTTATTAGTTCTACATTCTTGCCAAATTTGACTAAAATCGCTCCAGTAGTTTTCATGTGATGAAGCGACTCAGCTCATTTTGAGGAAGACGATCGGCAAGCGCGCGCGAGAACAGTTAAGCTTTATTCTATGGAGATTCAGTTTTTCGACCATAACTTTTGATCAAATCAAGATTTTACTAATCAGTTTTTTTCTGTAAAAGCCCGTCAACAAGAGCTATAGCAATGCCAATTTTGATGAAGATCTACTGAGAAGTTTTTATGTGATGTGGCGACATAAAATTGATTCCCAAAGAAAAACATTAACATTAAATAAGAATATAATGAAAAGGATCCATCGCAGTTACCGTACAAAGTACATCCCAGGGGCTTGTAGTGATATATTTAGTTTAAGTGTAAGTTTATAAAAGCCTAATGTGGTTAACATGTTATTAAACAATTTCAACTAACTTGTAACTTGTAGCACTGCATGTCGGCGCAAGATTAGTGAAGCGACCCGTGAAAAGACTGAAACCTAACAAGCACGCTATCCCCATAACATTGTCAGACGGGAATTTATATTAAAGTATTTAAAAACTTATAGTATTTTTATTACATTTTAGACGAGAAATAAATAATATTAAGAAGAAATAAGGTCCTTAAGATCACTAGTACATGCACAAAGATATTTTTAATTGGACGTGACGGCGAACGAGCAAACGGTTTACCTGATAATGAGAAGTATGACATTGCCCAAATAACATATATATAGAGACAAATATATATACCCCTCTTCAGGAGAATGAGAACAGGAAACCAAGATGGACGAGAGAGGATGTTTGTGATCCCAAAAGCGGAAAGGAGGGTCCGTTTACGTTTCCGAAATAATATGAAACGAATGATAAAAAAGAAAATACTTACCAAATTATTGAGATCAGCATTCATATCTGCGATGTTGTTCACGGGGCCGTTGTGCTCCCCCGACACCGAGCAGAGAATGCGCTTCCGATGGCCGCTCTTATTTATTTCCAAGACGGCAGTCAGCTCCACCTCCCATATTCTCTTAACTCTATCCATATCTACGTATAAATGTTTTCTAAAAGTATCACTGTATTGTTCCAAATTAATAGTCCGCAGCCACTCGTCCACTGATTCGTTTTGTTTTTTACTTATATTATTATTGTTATAGTTATTGCTTATTTCTTTTATCTTAAGAGGTAATTGTTTCGCCGATTCTAGTATTTTATGTCTGTCGTTATCTTCTATGCCCATTTCCCTCAAATCATTGTCATTTATTATACCGTTCTGAAATAAGATATCATTAAATAAAAAAAAATCAAGACAAAATTATCAAAGTCTCACAGCAAATACTCACAACAAAATCGATGTCATCATAGCCGCTCTCGACAAACAAAGGTTCGTAGTCGTGCATGCCGAGGCCCGACAGCCAGAGTCCGAGGGTGGAGGCCACGGACGGACTCAAGCTGGACTCCGAACAACTGAGGCCCAAACGTGATGTGAACTCCTGTTCTAATTCCGATACAAACACAGATTCACGGACGAGCTTGCTGCCGAATGAGGCCATTATTTCCGAGATCTTCGCCCATTCCTCCTGCGAACAAAAAAGGTATTAAATTGAGAGTGCGAGTGATACAAATTAGTCTAAGTAACATAAATACCGAAGCCTTAAACCCCGGACAGAAAGTCATTAAATTAGTCTTAAATTTTTCCAAATACAGTATGTTCCACTAAGCTTCAAAATATAATACAACCGATACTGACAAATGCGTGTCTCTTTATGACCCACGTCTCCAAGTGAAGCAACATTGAAGTCACTATTGAGTCACTTCGCTGTTAAGGCTGCGGGTCGCCGATGGCTTCCGGTATATTGTGTGCCATCTTTAAGACCAGGAAAACCACAAAATTATAAAATTACCAACCCGCGATGCATTTGTAATTTTGACAAGACAATGCTTTGCAGTTCGTTGGATATTCCTTTGTTAGGCACTTATCGATTTCTTTTTAAGCAAAATACAATTTTATTAAGCATATTTACTCTGTTAACTAGAATATATTAATATTGATTTTTTTTTCAATACATTTTATATAAGTGGTAAGTATGATTAGATTTAATATCTCTGATAAATACTATAAAACATTTTCCACAAAAGAAAATATCTCTATTTGTGATACTTATGTAATCTTTCGATTGTGATTTCGTCCGTGCACTAATTCTATAAAATATTGTTTTTTATTTATTAAAAGATTTGACGATCATCTAAAAAATTTCATCCCCTATTTAAAACTCCTAGGAACAGAATGTTTAAATTATTGGTCACAGACTGTCAATGCAAAACAGGACACTACAATTATCATTTGAAACATCTGACCCTGGTTTTAGACTGTTAAACGAGTCAGTCAGGATGAGGGTCCAGTGTGTCCAGTACAAGAGAGTGCAAATATTGTATATATGTATATATATATATATATATATATATGTACTTATATATAAATACCAGTACATATACGTGTCACGCGTATACTCCAAAACATCTGCTGTATGCAGGTGTACTGCCACCTGCAACCTGCCTCCGCGTTTTAAGATGACATTTAACGACCGACACTGTTAATATGCCAAATATTTAAACGTTAATACAGACAGTATTTTTATCGGTTTTTTGGTGAATTTACATATTTCTTGTCATTATAAGATAAATATAAGTATTTGATAACAATCTAATTCTAAAACAGACCGCCTTAACCAAAAAATATAATGTAAAAATTGTACCTATACCACATAAAAATATCACTATTTATCCATCATAAGTTCCAATAATCGGAACCTTTTAACAGTAAAGTTTTACTGACAAAGAATCCACGCAGTTAAAATTTTTTATTGGGCAAGGAGAATAATTCCCACCTCTCTCCTTATGAAAATAAACAAATTGTCAAACTGACTTCTGAATGTTTATAATCGTCTAGACTGCTGTGTGTTTGTTTATCCCTCCTCTAGATATGGTTCATTTCAGGTTATGTTTATAAACTTCAACATGTCGTTAAGTGACGTCGTCGGTTTGACCTTTGTTCATGTACCAGCAGTTGTTTTTGGACATCTAGAATTTAAAACGTTATATAATCTTTTGAAAATAGCCTACTTTTATGAGCTAAAGTTGTGATACGCTTGAAATAAATAGTATTTTATGAAGGAACATAGACACGCTATTATTTTTCTGTGTCAGGGTCATCATCGTATTATCACTCCGTGACCTTGTACTCGCCTCTTAAAACGACTCCACACGCTTCAATATTTAGATTACATAATAAATACCGAGTCGCAGAGATACATTTTAAGATAACATAAAAAATAAGATTATTGATAAATATTTTCAATATTTCTGCACTTATTAATCTGTGTATATTACATCAGATAATAAAACAGTTATTTTATATTTGTAAAGTGGTGGTGATTTTTATTCTGTATGGATACACAAGAGCGTGTGTGAAGCTACCTTAACGGTGTCGCAGGTGTTCTGAACATAACCGCTAATTCCATCGTTTCCTGCCTTTGTATAATAGCAATATTTCATGGTAACGGCAATTGCACATTTGCATAATAACGTGGTATGAGGAAGACGAGCAATTTAAAAAAACTCCTTTGTTCCATCGCTGTGTTGTACACCAGATATATCCGACATTTGTAACTGCGGCTGTACCAGATGTATTAAACATTTTAATTGTACCCGAGGCCACCTAACATACAGACAGAAGGAACATGCCTACATTATTTGTAACTTATTTAACACACGTATAGCTGTTACCTGTTCATCAAACGGGCTAAGGATAGACAGCGACTTGTCCCCGCTGTGCGTGGAGCTCGTGGTGTTGCTTCTCCTCCTAACCTCGTCTTCCGGGCCGTTAGTTCGGTCGGTTCCCTGTCCATTGCTGCCGGAGTTCGTGTTAACAGTCGGTATGTCGGTGGGTGAGGCATCGTATACTGATTTTAGTTTCCTCAAGGTCTTGGGCCGCTCGGCGGGCATGGGGCGCAGGCCGATGCCGTCGAGGGTTGTAGTGGAGCCTTTGAATAGGCCTGTGGACAATGCACGACATTCAATATCAAATATAATAAGTGAATATTTAAACGGCTATCACTCTTTCCGACCAACGCTCATCAATCTTCTGATTAGGACGTTATCTAAATTTCTCTGTACGTAAAAGATAATATATTTAATTATGATTGAATTTATAATGATGTATTCGGCAAAATCGCGTACATCTTTTGTACGTGTTTTTGTCGAATATTCGTAACGAATGAACGTGGCAATGATAGTTTTTTATTTGTTAGTCAACGGTCCGTCCGTACGCCGATAGCAAAAGTGAAACTTATCGTTTTCCACGAAGGCGGGCCACGGCCGTTGTTTAATGGTCTAGTCGTAGTGGGTATTACTTTTTGTTTTGACATGATTAACAGACCATTTAATAAGTACGGTGATTTACACGAGATAAACTTTTTATGATGTAACACTCATGTCGAAATATATATTTAAATATACGTCAAGAGATCTAAACTTTTAGATTCATTTTGTTCGACAGTTATAGCTAAAATAAAATTGTACTTTATTTCCTATGTTTTAAGATATATTTTACAATAATTTCGTATTAATTATCAAAGTAATGTAACACGGGTAGCGTATCAGAAACTATATCAATTACATGTTTAATGGATGACCGATAATAAATTATATATAAACTTAATTTTTATCTCTTTTCAAGGATTTATTTCTTTGCACTATTGAGATGTAACCGTTAGGGTAACCCCTCGCTATCCCTGATCCCGGTGCTTCATCCCTCATAACATCGATCTATGTTGAACCGTTCTCTAATTATCTCCATGATAATGTATAACGCGCTGCAGTTAAAATGATACGACGTCCATACTTGATAATAACATGATTTGAATAACGCTTTGTTCCGTCTGAGCGGAAACAGCGGCAATTTGAACCAATCTGGACCCAATAAGCCATGAGAACCGACTGGAGAGAAGGCTTCAACAATCGCCGATGCGAATATTATATGTATAGAAGTGTATATCTCAAAATATTTTACGTTTATAACGATAATTTGACTTTAAAATGACATCATATATATGTCAAAACAATGTAATTTTACCGAAAATCCGTTATGATATTAAGGCCTAAATATTAACGCCTAATAGGATCTGTTAATTGTGAGAGATGCAAAACACGTCTAATAATACAGAACTCGGCCCGCTCGCGTCCGCTGCGGCAGATGCCAAACAATTTAGGCCAATTTAGATCACCGCGTACCGTAAGATACTTAAGATACTTAACACGCTCTCTGACTGAAACGAAGACCTGATACTAGGTTTTGGATCAAACATTAATTGAGGCTAAAAACAAACATAAGAAAAAAATATATACAAGAAATATAAACATTATATATATATTAATTATTTTATAAAAAATAATAAAAAGCCCACGGTTTTACTTCCTTTGTAACTTTAAATAACTATAATTCGACCTGTGTTTCGATCTGTGATCGATCGACAGCTTGTGTTAATGGACGATAGAGGTTTTATATCTCAAAATAATTAACTTAAAAACTATGTAAGTATATTTAATGTATTTTATTTAGGTTATCGTTTGCTATAACAATGGGCCATTGTGATCATCCATGGGCGCCACCGCTCACGATAACACGTGGGTACACCACACCGTCACCGCCGTAGACACTGAATATACACAACATTTACATTTTAGGCCACCTACTGTGTCAATAGCGCAATTTGTTAACTAATGCGTTACCGCCATTAATATTAAAATAACATTGTTATTAATTTATTCAATGTCACGAAAAAAAAATCTAATTCCTACATTCTGACTTAAAAAAAAAAAATAAGTTGTTTTATTTTTATTAAATGTTTTTATTAAAAAGGTTTGGAATATACGTATTTTTTAACTACTAATATGTACATAGCATTTAAATAACGACACATTTAACATTACATAATATATTCTATGTACTACTAAAGTTAACCCGAGTGTGTATGTTAACCTGTATGAAACAAAAGTCTATTGTGGATAAAGGTCGAGTTGTTTTCGATTTTTATATCGGTTTTATTTTTATAAAAATGCAAAAAAAACTAAGTATTTTTTATCTGTGACATTTACCATTTTTTTTACTATTATTGTAATTAGGCATTCATCTTTCAGCTTTACAAACGTCACACTGACAGATGACGTACCGTTGCAAATCAAATAGGTCTATGGAAACGAACCCACGGAAAACCACAGACAGAGAAAAATTTAAAACAAAATATATATAACAATTGGTCGGTTTAGTATTACTGTATATGGAAACTAATGTGTACATTATGTAATGGAAATGACTCATCTTTGCGGAATCCATCGCAAATGATGAGGCGAATAGACGGTTTATTGTGAATTAAGTGACGAACTTTTATTAAAAGGTTCTTGTTAAACTCTAGCACCTATATCGAAAGGAATACTTGAAATATTATATATGAAGCATGAATGTTAAATTTCATAGAATTTGGTGCATTTACGACGGTTCGTGTATCATCGTCTGGGAGTCAAGTTGTCGTTACTGAGAATTTGTTACGTGCGAAATGTTAGTGTATTGTCCTGTATTTGGACATAACTGTGTTCGTCGACCTGAATAATGAACAGAAATAAATCAAACTTTACATCAGATTATGATTCATAAATAATAACAATAAAAAAAACTCAAGATACAACATGTAACATGTTTGGACAAGTGCTGAATCGAACTTGTTAAAAACAACAAAAACTTACAGTTTCCCATCACTACAACGATCATTAATATCCCGCGATAGTCCGTGATGTCCGATAGACGTCATCTCTACATCGGGCAGTTTATTTTGAGAAACACTGGTTTGTGGTACACATTTCATAAAACAGTGCGCCTGCGCATGTACCACTTAGATTTGACAAAACCATAATATAACAGTTGTAATTAATGTATTTTGATAATATCAGCACGATAACACTTCAGCGTGAGGAGTGCGCGGGCGCAGCGCGGCGTGTCGCGCGTCGCACCGGCGGCCGACTGAAGGCACCAGAGAAACAATATTGATAAGACTCAGTCACTTATCGACCACTTTAATAATCTAAATCAATTTATTCACCGAGACAGTTGTTGTATGTCTGTCCGTTCGTTGTTTAATATAATTAGTTTTCAACAAGTTTTTTTTTTTTAGTTTATTATTAACTATTCAAATTAGTTTAAACTGATTTTCTATCTGTACCATGTACATACAGTCAAACGACTTCTTGACGTGAACATTGAAGCATTCAACCTACGTTTAGTTATTAGAAACTTCGGAACCGTTGACTAATTTGTATGAAGATAACCTTTTCTTGTATTCCAACATTACCATATATTACGTAAGTAAATAAACACATCTATTAATAAACTTAACCCGTTCGTCACGGGCTCAGTAAATTTTATCTACAAAGGAAACCGTAGCTAAGGGAAAGTAAACTTTACAACCGCGTCGTAAAGTCCAAAATAGCTTAAACAAAACGCCCTTAACCTGTTGAAACGGGAAAGTTATTAACATATGGAAAATAGAATAGTTAAGATTATTTTATTACAACTATTAATCAAGTAAACGAATGAGATTATCTCAAAAGTTACTTAGGAGAGGCAACTTTCCATGTTTGTAACTTTCACACACACAAGGAAGGCGTAACATGTGTGCCCAATGAATTTATTATTAAGATATTCAACACTTACGCACGATAATTTAAATATTTTGATAAAACAGACATAAACAATCTTTAGTTTATTGTTTTAATAAAATGAAACATGTGTATAATATTTACTTTCACCATATTTCTCTTTTTACGTAATTTTATATATCTTTAAAAATATAACACAAATCTCTATCATTATTAAGTGTTAAAATATCTAGAATTACGAACAAAACAGTGATCTATATGATATATATCTATATCTATATGATAGATCAGTGCAGCGCAGCGTACCTACAGTCCGCAACACGGTACCTTATCCTACTTTTAAATAATATCAAATAAATATAAATAATGCACCCATTTAGTGAAAGTACAACCAAATGTTACGGTCACAATAAAACGACTGTAAAAGCCACGGCGGAGGAAACGCCAATAAAAAAGTCATCCCCCGAGATACCGCAGTAACATAACACTGACGTTTTTATAAAAATACCATTTTCGTTTCTGTACTCTAACAGTCGTAAATGAAGCAGTACTGATCCTTATTGCTATATCGATATGGTTTAAATTTATTTGGATTTGTGAATTAAGCCCTAAACCAAAACTGTAACTCAATATTAACCGTATTAACTTTCATATATAAAAAAAAATGTGTTCCCTACAAATAAATATCAGGAATATGTTATTTTATCATTGAATTAGAATTACTTATTTCTTCAATTTACCCTTATTATACCTTTGTACTAGTATAAGGTACACCTAAATATTATTTAGTTTTCCTCATACGTCACACTCGTACGTACGTACTCGTCAGGTTTAGAGGTAAACGCATTGAAAGATATTTCGCAGTATTTGATAAAACTGGGAATCAGATAAGGTGACCGGGAAATTACGAATTACGTTGCAACAATAATATATGAAAATTAAAGGAAAAAAAAACTGTATTTTTAAAAGATAAAAGATTTTTAAAAGGCACTTGAAGGAGTGATTGTACACCATTAAACAAAATACTATCGCAGTATTAAGATCGCTCGAAGCATCTCGAAGATCAGTCCGATGACTCCCGCCCCATGGACGGCAGAACCCATGGAGCACTGACTCACACCACACTCCGTAATGACTCACTCATTACTCATACGCGGTAAAGCTGATATGTGATACTGACCTTCAGATTATATCAAACCATTATATCTCTATTAACTTCCCAAAATTATTAGTTTTCTTGGCCGAAAACCGGGTCGCAAGTTCGAGTCCGTTCCGTGTTGATTTATTAATTGTATATTTATTTATGAATGCTAGCGATAAAATCACGTCGACCATAAATAATGGACAAAGAGGTTCGATGGCATTGTCCGGCTCCATTTTAAAACGCGACGCTGTAAACACACCGTCTTACAAATAATGTACGTTTTATGACGCGGTGTAAAGGTTTATTTACTGACGGAATAAATGTTATAAATGTTATTTATTTAATGTTCCGCGAGATAGAGACGATAGTGTTAAGGTGCAGTTTATATTTTATCACTCGTTTATAAATTGCAATTATGACAGGAACAATACTCTAGTTTAGGAGGTTTTATCATTAAACAGACACTTATAATAAAATATTTCTGATGTAAAAACTATTGCAATCATTTCATTTTCTAGTCTACGAAGCACTAGGTCTAGCGCAGGTACTAACACAGCACAGATAGAAGGCTGGTAGTGACTTGTGAGCGGTGGAGCTTTAGCTTGCTATTATAAATTAAAAATTAAAATTAAATAATAATAGGATCATTATTTGAATCTAGAAATTTTTTGTCAAATTTTACCCAAATATAACATCGCCTGATGTTAGAATAATTGAATTTTGTGGTCAATGAGTGTGACGTCATCGATGGTCAGTAGACGTGTCGGTGAACGCGTCCACGGTGTCATCATACAACGGATACGCGCAGTGAAGTCGTTGCACTGTTCCGAGACACCTGCTAACCTTGCGCGGCCATAGCTGCAGTTAGCGCATGCGCAAACATTTCTATCTTTTTTATCTTTTATATTAAAGGTGGAGGAATTTGTGTTCTTATATCTCATTCGACGTGGAGGTTATCTTTTACGAATTAATACCTGAAGATATCGTATCTAGCTATGAGTTTAAGTTATAGTTATTGCTATATTATTTTTAGTCTCACCAGGACAAGCGTAAATCACAAGGTAACTGGAATAAGGAACTATGTATTTTGAACATTCATACGTAACATAAAACAAAAGAATCAATACATGTCTCGATTCTCTAGAAAACATCTTTCAAATTTACAAAACATTAAGTTAATATTTATCTGAGGATTGAAATACCTCATACCGAGGTTGTGAAAGGTCAAATTGACGACTTAACTGGAATTTAAAACTAACTTTAGAACTGAACTAAACTACTTACACTCATAAGTTATATAGGTATACTTAACCCTTAAATTGGCAAAGTATAAAATGCTATAAAACCTGAATTTTGTCATCAGAAATGTTATTTATACACATAAAACGACTATAGAAAAATTTGAAAAAAAATCTGAAAAGCTTAGTTTTCCTGAAAACTCATGTATGCCACAACATACACCGCCAACTACTCAAGAATACAAATCGTAAATGTGTTGTATGCAGGGGCATACATTGCCAATTACTGTAGGTACTGACTACGTATGTAAAAAAAACAACTAATATATTTATTATTTATTTTTATAAAAAAATACATAGAAATTACGTAGGCACATGGTAATCTAGTTGACAGTTACCAATTTTTGCCAGTTAAGAAACAAAGGCGGACTTGGCACTTCATACATTGTACGACTGTAAGTTTTGAACACAAACGGCATCTTCCTTGTGTGGTCATTGTCATAAAATGACCAACGTTGTCAAATCGTGACGTTTCAACTGGACTGGCTTGTGGTTCTCTTTTTGGTGTCTTTGTTACTACCCTCAGAACGCTGGTATTTTTTTAGACCTTCGTACTTTTTAAAACCCCACTTATTAGGTTTGTCCTTCATATATTGACGCCGCTTCTCTGCTTTTGTCCCTTTGTATGGGATCATCATCTCATCGATGCTGAATCTCCTTTCATTTTCTTGAGCTAAACAATTGTCTCTTACATTTTGCACTAACGGCTTAACTTTATAGTATCTGTCAGAATCTTGTACATAGTTGTCAACAAAATGTAAAAAACGACGTATTTGTTGATAACGTTTTAGTGGCATCAAATCAGCCACAAGTCTGTATCTATATCGCAAACTCCAATAATCAGTATAAGACGGCATGCTTACAACACCCATAATGATATGAATCCCTAAAAATCCCGTAATTCGTCTTCAGTCAAACCCAGAGTACGTCCAGTTTGAGATATTGCATACGTATATGTTTGTTCGACAATATCTGTCAAAATGTCTGGGGAAAAAAACTTGTAGAAATACTCCAGGGGAGTTAGGACTGTGACGCTCCCGACAGGTTCCGATTCCTCTTCTATAGAAGCCACATGTCGAAAGCCAGCTTTTTTCCAATTATTGGAGGAGGCATTCGTCGACATGCTAGGTGTTACCAAACCAGGGGGTGCATTAGGTGCAATTAGTGTAGCAGTTGCAGAAGTAGCAGGGGTTGCAGGTGTTGCGGAAAATGAGGGAATATCACTCAGTACTGGTACTTGGCTACAATTCGGTTCTAGATATGGGCTTGAATAAACATTTTGGAAAATTGGTGTAAGGCGAACATTTTCGCTGGTGGGGTCTTCATCATCTAGAAGATTAAGTCTTTCTAAAGAGCTATCATTTGAGGGTGCAGAGGAGCTGGACATGAAAAGCGGTGTGTGCACACGTATTTCGTCTTCAATATCAGAATGTTCACTATCATCAGAGGGTGCATTTTGAGCAGGGACAAGCGCTAAAATTCTACCACCACGAGTTTCAAGCTTTTGCTGCAGACAAAGAAAAAAATGCTCATATACAAACTAAGCAAAGCAAAAAAAGCAAAAAAGCAAAAAAGCAAAAAATTAGCAATGTATGCCCTGACATACAAATTAAATAGGGGTATTTTTTTACAAACTTGGCAATGTATGTCACAGCATACATCATGTTAATATCCAAAATAACACCAATGTAAGAAGTTAGAACTGCAAACTTATTAGACAAATTATATAATCATGATATCAAGCATAGGATTCAGTCGTGAAACTTTTCCCAAACTGGGTAATAATCAATAAAATTATATAAATACCTTGGAGAGAACAGCTGACGGCCGCCGGTACGCCATTTTCGTCAACTAATGTCAAAACTAGTGATACCAGATGCCTGTTTTATATTTTCTACTAAAAGTTGTTTAAGTTGCAAGGTGATAAAAATATAATTTTATGTTATTTATGTATTTTCTAATACAAAATATTTTTTTAAAGTTGATGTATGTTGGGGCATACATTATCAAATTAAGGGTTAAACGGTGCTTTAAACAATTGACTAAAAGATTTTATCAGGGTTTACAATCCTCGGAGCATCTTTATCTTCGTAAAATATTTTTGCTATTGTTATTCTTATGTAATGTATTGTACTGTACTGTATTATATTGTATTGTGTTGTATTGTATTGTGAGCACCGGAAGGTGCTTGAGGTCTATTGTGAACATTAAGTATTGTTTAAAGGTTGTTAATTCCTTGTTCCTCACTTTAAGACATCGGAGTTACATTTGAATACAATTTCTTTGAGTTGTTTTTATGAAAAATATAACCTACAAGATGTTTGAAATAAACATACATCCAAAATTATATAACACCTTTACACTATGTCTTTACCATATCGCACGTTGTGTCTTCATCGTATCGCACGTTGTGTCTCTTAGAGCGAGGCACGCTCTCAAATTATATCATAAAGTGAATAAAGTCACGTTTTACATTACTTTATTATAACCATATAAATAATACAACGTAACAGAGATATGCAATATTAATGTCTCTCACTCTCTCTCTCTCTCTCTCTCTCTCTCTCTCTGTATCTCGCCCTCTCTAAGCTAAATGTTAAAGCAAACTTGTGCATTATAGTCTAAGGCTGCTAACACATCTCATCCGCCTTAACCGATCTGAGTCCAAAAAATGAGGTTCCGAAGAAGCCCTAGTATCATTTGCCAGCTTTTCACCCTGCATCCGAGTTTTGTAATCTGAGCCTTTACATTCAGGTTCTCGAAATCGAAGCAGATACAGACACACCTTAAGAGTACCTTCTGACAGTTTCGGGTTTAATTCACTAAAGATGGCACTCATTTTTTGGTAATAACATCATCAACACTTTACTGCACCGCTGTCGTGTAAGCCGCTTAACTTGACTAAAGAAGACCTTTCATGTTTTTGACATTTATATAATATTAAGCTGCACTTAAAATACTTTCTATATACTTTAAAAGAATACAAACCACCCACACACGCTAAATATCACATAACCTTAATAATAATCATAATCATAACACACACACACGTAACTAGAAATATAAAAATTTCTAATCGTGACCTCGCGTCATAAAGGGACCGAAATATAATCAAGAGAAATCAAAAGGTTAGTTGCACTTAGGATCTCTACACACGTGTTTTAATCTTACAAAACCTTTATTTAAGATCAGACTAGTGTAAGCCTCGCCTTAAACCCGTGTCAAAATTATTTAATAGATATTCTAATACATTATGTTTTTTTTTGAATTCATGCAGACGCGTTTGAGCGTCGTGGCGTTTATATTATGAACGAAATTAAAAAACAAACAAATAAAATATGGTATGTACTACGCCCTTGTGCTGAGCCACACTCTACTTTCACATTTAATCCAATAAATTAAGACGTATTCTCCTTTGTCCGAGACATGTAACAATAATTTACTGTTGATTCTAAATAACTGAACGTTCGAACTTAATGCGTGAGAAAATATTAAAAAGTTCCGTTAAGTTAAATCATTTCAATACATTGGACCTTCGTATGAAGAGTATCGCATCACGCGCGCTTTACGTTAGTTACGCATTGGATACTACTTGAGATGTTTTTCATCCGTATGAACAGGTTTATTAATGTAAAACATCGAAGATTACAATTATTATTTTATCACATATTAAACCAAATGTCATTATTAAAATAATCTACATCACAAGTTGCATAAAGTACACTATGTCGATACTTGCGAAGTTGCAATTAATTGCAATTCTACGCAATTGTTACAAGATAACGGGACAGACGTGTGAAATTACTTGGCACTCCTTGTCTTACACGGTGACAATCATATGTATATTATAATAAACATAGTTAAAAAAATATATTTATGCCAGGAAATACCACACTTATAAATTATATTTTTACATTTACTAACTACATTTACTATAGTGTTCAGTTACAGTAGTCTACAAAAGCACACTAAACCCTATAAACTATATCAAAAAGTTGTTCTTAGAAAAGAATATCCAAATATTGTCACACATAAAAAGTGATGACAAATTACTGTTATGAAAGCGTAACCCCTCTGACGAGGGGTCGGGGGGGGGAGGGGTGGTATGTAAATAGAATTAAAACAATTTATACAAGAACAATAAAAGCACACAATATCCTCACAATAAAAGAGCGGATACAGGTATCCTGGTTCCGGTCAATTCAACTCTGGAACGGATATTCATTATATCCCCGTCCCTTTATTACTTTTTTGATGATATCTAAAAATATATCGGGCGTACAAATAGTCTATCAGGTAAACGGGAATTAACAGGTAATAATGCTTTAAGTTTAGGTAAAAAGACTCATGGAACACAATCTTCATACAGATTTAAATTCTTTGACACAACTTTTATTATTAAGTCCTTTTATGTAAAATTTATTATGCCTTTTACGGCGCGATTTATACATTTTTATAGAGGACAATGCATAATCAAATTCATTCTTTTATCTGATTTGTTTTATGACACGTAAAAATAATTGCCGTTCCCATTTTTATTTAAGTGTTTAATATTAAAAGTATCTTACCCATTTGTCCCTCGGTCGCCGCGTAGTCCGGAATTTTTAAGCCGTTCTGCACTTTTCACATAGACTCGACACACATTATTGTTATATATTTATTAAAGTCGTATTTCACTAACACATGTTACGACTCTAAAGAAGAATATCAACGTCAAAGCGATAAGGGTAACCCATGGCCCATGGTAATAAACGAATTATACGGCATGTTCTTTCTAAATTTATTCTAAAACAAACAATTAATTATATTTCAAATTCAAATGTATTCCACGAGCGGTGCGCAACGGACGATTTATGCAAGAATTGTCGGTGCAAGAGTTACCGTTACCTATCTTTCTACAAAATAAAACAACCTAATAAATTGAGTCCTAAATCTCTACGTAACAAGAAATCCCTGGTCCCGAGGCCAGCAAAAACAATAACGAAGCCATCGCCCCGGAGTTCACTGTTCGAGAATAGAACCCGTTCTAAATTTAAACCGGCCGTTAGTGATGCGCGGTAACTGGCTGGCTAAATTCGAATTTATTTTTAAATTTCGAATCCCAGTAGTCACGTTCAAGGTCGGGTCTCCGTCAACAACTAGCACTCTTGAAATACGTATTCCTTTTTATTTTTTAAACAACATCTGTCTTCTATTCGTGGGGCCGCAAGTTTAGTTACGATTTGTTGACTATAAAATTTAAATTTGTTTTCATAATGGCATCTCAAATAACAGAAACGGTCGTATAGTTTAATTTGTAGTGGTGAACTAAGTCAACCTTGGACCACTAATAGAGAAATAGGTGGGAGTTTAAATTAAATAATGGCGATGATTGTTGCTAAATGGATTATAATCGCTTCCATTGTGGAACGAGGCTTAAAACTAATTTAATAGTTCCTACCGTTTATTCGTAAACAACAAGTCTCACTAGCAATCATAACTACACTAAATATATCTTCAAAGTCATTTACAGAAGAAAGAAGTGCGATTTAAATAACTGTCTCTTAATAAATCTTCCAAAGCTGGTGGGACCTCACACTATCCGAAAATAGCAAGCATGTTGACAGACCGACAAATGAGTTTTCTGAATTCCTGACAAAAATAGTTGTGTACATTATAGATAGAACCACAGTTCGAAGAGCGATTCGAGTTCCAACGACATGCTCGTATATTTAATATAGTTTGAAAAGAATGACAATATATGTCAAATTAAAAACAATTTCAGTGCGAAACAAAGTTACGATCAGATAAATACTTCAAAGGATAAATTGGAAAGTATTACAAAGGAACCAAGAGTATAACCGTGTAATGAGTGTGACCGATACACACACGGGCTGCGTCAGACGGGACCGAGGTGCAGATAACGCTCAGAAGATGAAGAAAAAAGATTCACTAAACCGAACAAGGGGCACTAATTATAAAAAAATACTGCAAACAGCTAGTTTACGATAAATTTAGTTTCATTACTCCAAGTTTCGTCACTTGTTAGCGACTTCTATTTTTTGTCTTTAACAACTTTTTCTTCATATTGTTCTCGTGACATTTGGAAACAAAACAGACTATTAAATTAAAAAAAGGACAGACACGTCTGACCTTTTTGTTAACAAAATTATAACAGCTGCTCTCTGTCAAATAAATTAATCTCACCCGCATGCAGGTCGGGCTACCTTTTGTATTCGTACCTTTTTACTATATGTGGGATACACTGACTTCAAAACATACACACATACAAACGACACACACACACACATATGCAACAAAGAATTAGTTGCATTGTGAAAATATGTCATATAAATTATTTACTATAAGAAGATTAATATTATCATTATATAAGAAACAAACCGCCCCGGTGTGCGTCTTCCGGGCACGTCCTGGGCGCGCTGCTTGTCTCTTTTAACGCACCGAGCGCGGCGGTCAACTCCTTACCGTAAATAGTCATTTGTGATATGAAATTAAAAACTCATTTAACACCTTTTTTTGTTATCAATGTAAACAATTTAATGAATTTTATTAAAGAAACAGGTACAATATTATACAGATTTAGTATAAATATATGTATATATTTTTTTTATTAACACATTTTCCTCAAGCTTAAATGATCCAAAATTAAGTCTTAAAATATCACAAAGACAAAAATGACACAACAAAACAGAGTTTGTTCTTTAGTCCGATACAACCACGATACGATGAATCGAAGAAGTAACGAATGATTTAATATTTAAGATATATTTAGTATACACAACATTTGCTCAGAGAAAGTACCAAAAATACTTATATTGCACGATATTATTACATGTACGTTTAATTGGTCAGGATCTATTAACGGGATACTTGCGCCTGCGCACGACTCTCATTAGCATGTTACGTAAACCGGACAGAGAGCGCCGCCGTACCTACGGGCCGGAATATACTCTCATCTTAAGAAATTAAAATATTAAATAAAATCATATATTTATAATCAACATTTAAGAAAACAAATAAAAAGTTTAGGTTACTAATTAATACGTAAATATTTCGCCTATTAGGCAAAATAATGTATAGGACGTTCCTCTTCTCTCAAAGTGAGATCTCTGATAAGGCCCGACCTCGCCGCGAGCGCTCCTCGCAGGCCGGCCTGCGCAGGCGCCACACTTTATCCATTTTTACTTGAATTCTGCGTAATCCCGTCGACGGCGGCCTCAAAGATTTATAATCCTTTCCGTACAGTTGCCACAAGGTAAGGTTTAATTCTTTGTGCTGACTTTCTTTTATGTAAACTGTGCTAATTTCCCAGAAGTGTTTCCTTTGAATTTAATTAACTACGAAAGTGACTTTAAAATTCTAATAAATTGTCATGCGAAGACATTCTGAGAGCCTAAGATTTATTTCCCGAGAGGTCAAAGACCTCACAGCTTATCATGTATTACGAGTACATAGAACGTAAGATGTAGTCATCGTCTAGTCGCCGGCGGACGAGACGGACGTCACCAAACGCATTTGCACAACACACGAAAATAAAGTTCAAGATATTTTAAAATAAATAACATTGTAAGTGTTTATTATAATGTAATGCGGACAAACAAAAATCTACAGTATGAGATAATGAATCTGTTGTCGTTACAAAAAAACATATTCTCTTCACACTTATGAGTGAATTATTAACGCATCTTTCGTTTAACTATTAATTTTATACCTTATTATATATGTGGCATCTGTGCACAGGAATTTTATTAAGATTCCGTGTAAATTATAGTCTTGTAAGTCACAAGGTCGGTCGTTGTTGTGATACCACGACAGCAATTAGAAATGACGATGTGTATTTTTTTTATGACAACATCGACTAAATTTAGATTTCTCTCGTAGGTGTGTACTGTGTGCCTCCACTTAAATAGTTCACTATTCACGAGTTCAGTTTAGGTTGTAGATCATGAACTACATAATATTTTTAATAAATACGCATATGATAATTGACTGAGCAGTTTTTAGAAGTGTTATTACTTCGTTGGCTTTTAAAAGTAGATACTTGGTATAGCACACGAAGTACCCGCCGTAGAGCACGCATGCATTCCTTTCAATTGTCATTAATTGTTGTAATCAAGCAATTGGCGGCGGGATTACATTGCTTTTAACTATCATTACATATATAAAAATACAACGTTGAAAAATGAACTTAAATACTATAGAAATAATGTTTAATGTATTTAAACTAAGATGAAGAAAGAAATAGCAGGAACGTGTACATCCATTTTACAAACAATAGGTCGCGGCAGCCATTTTGAAAAGTACAACAATGTTTCGTTTTAAATGGAAGCTAAAAGTTGTAAAAACACACGTGCGTCTTGATTTAGCAGACGATATTAAAATGACTAATGTTAAATACATATATGTAATATTAACTATCTACATTTAAATTCTTAAAATTCTTAAATAACAACAAATTTTTGTTGTTATTTAAGAATTGTCCGCATTTCCGCATAAAATATTAAAACAAGTATGATGATTATTGATTTTAAAAATATGTTAAGTAATGAGAGATAAATACTAATATATACGTACGTATACCCCGTACAATAACAATCCAACACAACGCAATATTATTCAATGATTCATCAAAAGTACAGATAAATCAAAACATGGTGTCCGCTGTAGCATCACGAATCAATCCCCGTGACCTATAATCATGCTCTGAGTCGCCGAGGGCCGCGACTTCACATTACCACTTTAAAACATATTATCTTTAATTGATAAATGAAATGTTTAAAGTCATATCATTATAATATAATGATAGAGCAATAAGAGGTAACATTGCAGTTTAATCCACATTTTAAGAGATCACGGCTTCGTCCAGCGTTGAGAGTAGAGGTCGTACAAGTTAGTGCGGGACGTGAATCATTGGATGCTGGATATAATAACGGGGGCATTATTCAAACTATCGTTCTATTCGAGGAAATGAGTGGTATCTCACGACGCCGCTAAATGTGTCAGCGTATTTTTTCTAAGGTAAAAAACATGGGTTTTGTAAATACTTTGATAACACTACATAAATATCAGATAAAAGTATGTCTGCAAAAACCGTCACAATTATCATGATTCATGACCCTGTTTAAATAGAAAAAGCGAAACCCAAGGCAAATGTAGACATGAAGAAATTAGAAACGATTTAAAGGAAAATCGACTGTAACACGATAGGGGGAAGTGTCATAATGGGATGCACGGAGTGGAACATACGCCAGAATTAGCGGGTTCGGATGTTTGTTTGCTACCTGGCGATATTTGTTAGCATCCGTCGGTGAAACTGATAAAGAAATTGCTTCACGGCTAGATATAATGTAAGGATGGCGTAACCGTTTAGAAATACAGCTGGTTATTAAAACCGAGCTGAACTAGATTTCTACATAAAGATAAATATGACGGCACACGAACCAACAGAGAAAGATCGCAACCATTTAAGAAGATATGTGACAAAGTTAAGGTAAACTGTGATAAGTAGTGTTCGGATAAACAAACACATTGGGATGTTATTAACATCCCAGTTATCATAAATAACAACAATAAAGTAGCATAACATTGGTAGGCCGCTACGTTACAGATAAAGACCACGTGCTTGTCAATGTGGGTGTGACCGTGAACAATGCAGATAATATAAATTTATAGTACGCACACTAGCACAACTGTACTGTATAAAAGTAAAGGAAGACTTAGAGAAACTTTTATATGTATAAGAAGTAGCACGTCAGTTTGTAATGAGTGTTGGCGAAGTGAAGATGTCAGCGCATTAAAATATCATGACAACAAATATTGTTTTAAGAAAGAATCACGTTGTGTCGGCCGGCGGCGTGATGTGTGTGCCTGACTGTGCCTGTCTGTGCCTTGTAAGCAGCTAAATGTTAAAGATCATAACCAATCAATAACGCGGTGGCGCAAGCGCCAGATTAACTTGTCGCGGCTTTATAGGAAACTCTTGTAATATTCGGCGAATTATTTCACAATTTTTAATTCTTTAATGCACGAGCTGGATTTCATAAAATCATTAATCGATACAGTTTGTTGAAGTTATTCAATTGTATCGAATGAGACTTCACAGTCGCATTTCTTCACCTACAATTATTAAAAACCTTGATCTGGCAATTAATGTTTCTCGGAGTTACGAGACTCGTTTATTATGGTTGAGAATAGTAATAAATCATGGCTGTCCATACGACAAAAAAGGCAGAGAAATGCAAGACGTAGCTACCTTTTACCAGAGCGCTATAAAGCTATGCTATAAGTACATTCATACCGAGCCATAGGTGTCCAGCGGCTCTCTCGCCCTCTCGCCCCACGCGTCTTCTTAAAATAGATACAACTAGACCCTTATTGAAGTAGGTACATAAATCGCTGCCGTTTTTTGCCTGCACGGAACGGATTTCGAAATTAATCGTCACCATCCGGCGGAAACACTCCAAGATAAAGGAGCTCTCGAGGTATCCCCCGTGACATTAAGCAGTTATGTATCTGCTCCCTCGCCGTCGATACATCCATAGGTTATCGACATGCGGGTCTGAATATGTTACTCTTATTGGTAATTAAGTGTTATGTACAATGTACTGCCGGTTATCTAATTTATGTAACTAGTGTTTGTTCGAATTATTCATTTGTAATTTAAATAGCTCTAGTGTTTCTAAAAATGCAGAAACTGTAAAAGGATCGCTGTACGCACCAACACGTGCTACCCAAGTTCTTTAATTTTTATTTCATTTTCGATATTTTTTTTACTTTCCGTACCTATTACATAAATAAGATATTTTCATATTACAAGTTTATTCAGTTTACAAAAACACTGAACACATACACATACATAAATTCGGTAATATTGTTTGATATTCCAGTAACACATTGTTATTTCAACCCGAGGTCGCGACAGACGGACGGTCAGCTTCGGTTAACCAAATATTAGCTGAGATATCACGGCTAAGATAAATAATGATTCACGAATTCCGTCTACTCATTAATACTAATTACTAATGATATTGTACAATGTATTTTTAGGTAATTTTATAACAAGTAAGAGTAATACCGCGATGTGAAACTTTGTAAATTAAGGTAACTAACTTAAGGTAAAGATAAAGAGTGATAGATAGAGGTAAGGTAATTTAGCTTTACGAAAGAGAGATTTTGTTACTGCAGTAATGATTTAATTGTTTTTATTTTACCCGATTGAAATTATTCTAAATAATAAACTATTAACGCCGGGTACTATAGGGTACCATTAAAATTGGTTTAGCCAATTCGACAATAAGCCCAAATGTATTTATTGGCTGATCGTTTCCGGTTGGTATAAAAGTATCCATATAAGCTCAAATTAATGCTCAGTTACTCTGATATTAAGACCGAAAACAAATAATAATGTTATGAAAAACAACGTGTCCGAAGCACTTTTACATTTATAAAAAAAATCATGCCGTATATAACCAAAATCATAACAAATACAATAATCAATAATTAATTACTACGATCACAACATTGATATTTAACAAAGAATATTATAATAATAAGTAATTGACTTACTATTAATATATAATACACAAAACATATATTTCATGTATGTTCGTAATTATATTCCGTGGGTTACCCTTGGTAGGAATGTTAAACGACACTATCACTCTTATCTTCGCAGATAACGAATTATTTTAACTATTATTAACATAAATAAAGATATCGCCGAGAAATGTCAAACGTATTTTACTGATAACACTGCACCTAAACTCAATTTGGATTTAGTTAAATAATCGATAATCCAGACGTGTTCCGTCGACCGACGCGCGACAGCGACTGGCGGAGAGGATCATCCAGCCATGCGCCGGCGCACGCTATGCGACCAAGTTGAAAATACACTATGTCTTTGGCAATTCATAACAAAATCTGTTATTTGATTAGGTCGGGTTAAACTCTGTTTATTCACCGTGTAAGCGAGTATTTTTAGTAAATACGGGGGCAGGTACCGTCTAGGGCCAAGGGCTTCAATTATATACTTAACGATTTTTTGTGATCGCTTATATTTAAAAAAGAGTGTAATCTGTACGGAGGGAGTGAAAGACATCTTTATGTCGGTACTCTGAAGAGTTATTTAACTTGATTGTACAAACACATGGACAGTAGGAATACCAATGAATTAATAATAACAAATTATATGAACATTTTTAACCCTCTTTGAAACACCTCTTTGCCAATAATTGTATCTAATTCAGTAGACTGCCTTGAACCGATCGTTTTAATTCATTTTGTAACAAATATTATTTATGAGATTTCGTTCTCTTTTTTTTTTGATAGCCGTATTAATTAATTGAGTTAATTAAATTCACACTTAATTCTACATCAGATATATTAAATTAATGCGACTGCTGCAGTCGTCGTTTTATGGACCAGTATAAATAATTCACTATTAATTTAAAGCCCACAAATTTGACTTTTATATTTTATTTGATAAACTAGTTTAGGCAGAATTAGACTTAATTTACATTTAGAAATTGACATATACGACGATTAATGTATAAGGACACGGACACGATAGCTCAGTGGACAGCACGACGGATACTCACAGATGTCACAGGTTCGATATCCACAATATTTAAGATTTAAGTTATAACAGACAACTACAACAACTATCCCGACACGCTGTTGCAATGCACGGTGATGGGTTGGATGAGAATTGTAACACTACTACAAATAATACATGTACTACGTGACCTTTACAGAGCAATTAAACTATTTAAAACAATAACAAATGTTCTACTTTGATAGATCGTTCAGATCAATATCACGGATACCGGGGCCGACGACCTCATTGACCTCACTTTAATGTGATCCAGCGTTTTTGGACCATGACAATTATAGACAAAACAAATAAATAATATACATATATTCCAAGCAATATTTGGACGAAATATTAAAGTAACATATTGGAAAAAGTCTATGAAATAATTTGGCAGCAAAGAAAGGAAAGGCAACAGAGAAAGGGGGAGGCCTCGAGTGACCTTCGAAAACACTGTATCTATGATACTGGAGGAAGGTTACGTAAAAAGCATGAGGACATGTATGAAGAGGTTGATGTCTGTGGCCGAGGCGAAAGAGGTAAGCAGGGACCGGAACGTTTGGCGCTCCGTCGTCTCTGGCTACCCCGCAAGGGATATGGCGTGAAGGTAAGTAAGTAAGTAAGTAAGTAAGTAAGAAAGGATATTTCACATTGCAGGTTTTAAATCTCAACACAACAATGATTTCATTTCACCGGCCGGTTTATAGTATAAGGAAATAGACGACTAACAGTCGGCGACAGGCTGAGACACCGACGAGACGACGACGACCCGGCTCCGACGCACCCGCGCGACCGGGGAGCGGGAGCGGGAGCGGGAGCGGGACCGGGGAGCGGGACTTAGAGCCACGAGAGAGATTTATTACAATCAATATCAATTAATAATTGAGAGAAAAATGCAATAAAGTTATTTATTAACCTTACAATAAAATCTATAAAACGTGTTGTGACCTACGTAGAGAAAGTTTACTTTCTATAATTTACAATAAAATTTTAACTAATGCAATAATAATAAACTTAATCAAACAATGACTTAAAAGTACATTTAACTTAAGTAGCACTATTGCAATTAGATTCATACCTGTGTAAAATTTTAATACTTATAGTAATATTCCGTAAACCACAATGGAATTATTAATCACTATATAAATGTATGTCTTTCTGTTTCTGTATGTCTGTGTAATCGTTTGTCTTTGCAGGATTTATGTTTGTAATTTTTTTTACAAATAACTTGTTTTATAATTAGTATGAAGTTCATATATAAGTAATAATTTAACAGATACACTTTACACATATCCGTAGATAAAGACTCAATTCCTCTCAGAGTGACTGATCCGTTAACACACCCTAAATCGCAGATGTAAAAATAAAGGGCTCCCTACAGATCCTTATCCACTATAGACACTTATAGGGATGCTCCTTCAATTCTATCCTTAACGACCTTAAATTGTCTTAAATAGCAGCAGTGAGTGAGTCGGTCGGTCGGAAGTACGAAGCAGCAGTCGATACATGTCTGGAACCATCCAAATCTAACAAAACAAATTTATGTTCTCGTTACAATCTATATCTAAGTAATAAAGGCAGTGCAGCGTGCAGCGGCAGGACACTTGACAAGTAACAATAACAAGGCTTTGTTTAAGAATATAATCTTTGTCAGTTTTGAAATGAATTCTGGATGAAATATCAATTCCCGAATTTATGTTTATAAAAAATAACTATTGAAAAGTATTGAATAGTAATTAATAATCTTGCAGAAATATAAAAAACCTTATCAAACGATTCTCACACTTAATGAGGTAAATAAAATGTTATTATTAAATACTCTTAACACAGCACAACCTTAACACTAAAAAGGCAGTTTTCAATTATCAGTGCGTCGGTGCTCGGTGCTCGGTGCTCGGTGATCGGTGCTCGGTGCGGATCATTAAATAATTACACCTCAACAATTTCCGTCATAAAAATGCAATCAACGTCGCAATGCTAATGAAAGTGTTATATTATAAAAGTGTACACCTCCAAAGACACTCGGGAGTGTTTCTCAAAGCAGTTAACTACGATAGTTCCGCGGAAGAGCACGAGCGAGGAGAATATAAATGACCACGACTTATTCGTGGTCCCGGATCGCTATCGGGACGCGGGCCACATTTTAACTTACATTCACTTACTTGGCAAATAAAAGTATCAAGATTGCCCTAAATACTGCAATATTTCAGCGTCGTTAACTTAGCAACCGCTCGCCGGCGACTTCGTCTTTATATTTATAAAAAATAATAATATTTATATTTCAATAATATATTAATTAGCTTTAATTTTAACGTTTGAAAGTTTTATAAAAAATATATTTTATTTAAGTATTAAGTGTCCGTTACCGGTATATATATTAAGGTTGTAAACACTACAGCGTTGCGTTAATTTCAATTTATTATTGTTTGCGTAAAACGGTAACTTGATATTTCATAAGATTAAATTAATTTTAAAATGTTTGACCTTTAGAGTAAAGTTGTAACATAGCCTCCGCCGCTCAGGTCGGCTCTGCATGTACGTATATATATATATATATAAAACTCCTTACGCAGTGTTTGACCGCGATGGACTCTGAGAATACTGAACCGATCTTATAACATTTTACATATTTTACAAGTTCCAAAGTAGACCCGTAAGATTATTTTTTTAATAATAACAATAATATTTTTTATTTGATAACTAACGCGCGTGTAGCAATACGCGGCCGGGTCAGCATTTTAATAAACATAAGTATAGTTAAAGTAGTAATGTCTTCCACTTAGTAAATTAACAATTTATAATATATATTTTTAGATCAATGTTAAAAAGAGGTTGTGGCGAAAAATCGGCCGCGGAGTCAAAACTTAATTCAATATCACGATTCCTATAATATGTATATCAAAAACCCCCACGTGTGCGTGTGTGAGCGTGTGTGTGCGTCTGTGTGTCCGTACGCAAGTGTTGAGAAACAAAAAGTGTACGTGCGTCGCGGCGGCGCCTGCGCGTCGCTTTGCGCTTTTTAGTCTCAATTGAAATCACACGCTCCTGAGCGCTTCCTATCTATTTATATTAGTCGACTGTCCGTCCGTCGCACCGGGAATCCAGTTATCAATCATTACAGTTGGCGTGTCACGTGATACGTGTGTATTGTACAAAAAATGTTAATTTCAACGATATTACAGTTATACAAGTAGTAATTGATACGACAATATCTTGTAATATTCGGTGCTCGGAGCCGTCCGTGCACGCGTGCGGTCGGCGGCTAATTAATCTCAGTGACTAAATCGCAGCTATGAGGAAGTGGCTTTAGCTTACGGTTGGCATCTTGTGGGTATCTCTTTTACCACGAATTTATATCTATTATATATTTACACAGCAGCTATCAGATCGCTTCTCGGGTATATTTTTTTAAAGAATAATCACAATTTAGGATTGTGATGATGTGTGTGGCTATTGTCATGTAGACACAATGTTAAAAATGTTAATAAAAGTATCCTGTGTTCGATTCCACAATATAATTCGCATTCATAGTTTAAATTATAGATAATATTGAAGAAAACCTTATTATTAAAATCTACTAATATTTTTATAAGATGAAGAAATCACGCCCAGGTCAACAGTATCTACACGTGGTCGCTGCTACGGGATGTCTTTAACTGTCAATACAAAATATATATTACTTGTTATTATGCATCATTCAATCAATCATGTAATTATCTATAAGTATGTTAACTGTATAGTACTGCGTCAATTTTGTTTAATAATTATACAAGACACGATAGCTCAGTTGGCTCAGCAACGGAGACAACCTCCCACAGATCGTAGGTCCGAATTGCATGAACACGTTTTGACAATTTTATTTATTTGAATAATAGACAACTCTAACAATTCCCTATCTACTGAGATACCCGGCGGTAGATAGTTTGCAGCTGAACTACGGGTCAGCTGCTAAGATCAGGGTACTACGGGACCCCGGTACCTAAGCCCTCCGGCAGCGACACATGCGCTTGCGCGTGTAAACTGCCGGGTTACCGGTTTTGGTGTTGGATTCGTAGTGGTAATGTGGTTAGCTGTAGAGGTTCGGCGCTGTTCGTCTGGGTTCCCACAGTTGTCGGGGGCTCGTCGGATCTCGTGCGCAGCTAGAGGTGATTGACCAGCCTAAGGGGAAGGGCTGCTGCGGTCTTTTACTTCGGGGTTTGGAACAGTCCATAAGCAGAGATCCCTTCGGGGGTCACTGCAGTTCGAGTAGCCTCCTGCTTAAAGGTTAGATGGATGTGCTAGCATCTATCCGGTCACCCGACTGTACTATAGGGTAGGCTTGCAGCCTGCCTGCCTGTCGGGAAGTAAGCGTGCCTTACAGCTCCGGCACCAGCTGGAAACTGGTAGTTAGCCTCTCTAGCTTTCTCAGCAAGTTATTGCTAGTCCGAGAAATCACACGGGAAGTGAGCGTGCCTTACAGCACCGGAACCTTTCATGGAGAAAAGGTAGCTGGGTGGTCGCGATTGGACTTGTTTATGACCGATAGCCTTGCGAGCTTACTAGTCTTATAGTGCCGTTGTCGGACGACTTCGGAGGTCAGATCTGCCGTACCAAGGATCCATGTGGCCGGGATAAACCTGGAGCACATGTATAGCGGCTCAACCTTTATAACCGAGGGGTTGGTGGGGTTGAGATGCTATAAAGATAATCATTAGGACAGAAGGAGGCGAGGGCGGTGACTCTAATAATAGATATTTTGTTTGAAAAATATCGTAAAAAAAATGCAAACTCTAAATGTTATATTGTCGTTGGTAATAAAAAATATATACTATTACAGAACTATGGACATGACGACATATAGTGTTGTATAGTGTTGTATAGTACTGTATAGTGTTGTATAGTGCTGTATAGTGCTGGTGGACACCGACACGCGCTACCGTCCATTAATGTCTCCAACACCATTATGATAACCACCGTTGTAGCAATATTCCTTTTCAACTAAAGACAGAAGTCATCATTGTTATGGAGCGATTTATTATATTTAAACTAATATTCAACTTCAAACCTTCTATAAGTTTAACACTAATTATTGTCCGCGACTCCGTCCGTTTAGTCCACGGAAAACAACGGTTTTAATAACTTTCTTGAACTGAAGATACGTTTCATATATTTGTGAAATAATTTTTGAGATACGATTTACCGTTTTAAATAATCTTCTAAGTTTCTTACACAATTTCTTTATAATATTATTATAGATTAAAATAAGATTAATATCTACAATTAATAGTGTAACATTATCATTTAATGGCGGTAAGTGCGGGCCAACCGCCATCCCAATTACCTACGGACAGTTGCATATTAAGGCTGTGTTAAATAATATAAAGCTAGACATGTAATTAGAGACAGATGTCGTAACTCGGTTCATTACGTTTATTGCTAATAGCGGTAAATATGACCAATAGATTGATTGCCAATAAAAAAGTAATTGCCTTCGCGATGGGATTTAAATAGCAATTTTCTAAGGGCCGGTCGTCGACCCCGCCGCAGAATTGGGTGAATTGTCTACAAGGTAAAGAATGGAACCTTCTCTCTTGTATAAGTATCTGAATGTAAACAAATATAAATTAAAATTTTTCATAACATATCAACATACTTGTATTATTTATTTTAAACAAATATATAAAAATCATGAAAATTTTATATAAATTTTTTTATTTAATTAAGAAGCAATAACCTCAAGAAATATGAAGGAAATATTTTTGTATGTTCAGTTAATATTCTCGTTCTGAATTCAGTTAACATTTAAAGTTACAATAAAAAGCAGAAGAGACTCGTTTTAAAAATATCAAATAGTCAGACGTAACAAATCATAAATTCCTGCGTCCGTGTGTTATTTGACTAAACAAACACAAAATCAGTAATGTAAAAACGAAAAACGATCCGGACGCACGCAAAAGCTTTGTGGAAACGAAAATGAAACCGCGCTCCGAATTCGTCAAATATTGGTAAAATATTTGGCAGCGAAATTTCGGTTGAAAATGTTTTCTGTTTACAGTCTGGCAGCTCGCGGCCCGTGTTTGCGAAGTCAACAGACAAAAATCTGGAAAATTTTGAATTCACGCCCTCCGCTATACTGTATCACATTTGAACCTTGATATTTCACACTGGATACTTTTTGATATTGCCGCGTTCCATCTATTATGAAATGCAGACGTACCCGATATACTTCTAGATCTAGTATCTTTTTGAGTGTCTCATATTCTTGTGATCAACATCATTTAAATATAAAAAAATAGTTTATAAAACAAACTTTATTTCATATATATATATATATATATATATATATATCTTTGGGTTCTTTTTCATTAAACACTATATCTATAGCACACAGATAACAAGTAAAATACTCACCAGCGAAGGGTACATCACAGACGAACTCCTCGACGCAGTCAGCACTGCGGTCCGTGGCCCCGCTGGCCACCGACACCGCCGAAGACACGCGCAGCAGACCCGCCTCCGTCTCCGTCTGACTGTCGCGCAGCATGGAGCGACGTTTGTACTCCTGGACGGAACATAATTGGTAACTTTGATTGAAATATTGACACAATTAATAAATTTCATGAAGTTAGCTCCTCACTATAAGCCCCCTTAAAACATCGCAACTTCAGAACTATAAAATTATAAAATGAACCTCTATTGAACTTGTAACTTTGAATCAAGAATTGAACATATTTCAGACGTTCTCATTACTTATGGACATAATATTTTATACCAACAACGATTTGTATCATCAAGATTAAAAACAAAACGCAAAAATATATACTTTAAAAGTTAACATTAGCTCATCATGTCATATTACCATTTACCAAAGAAACCAAAATCTATATTTTACCACTCACTGACTGACTAATCACAAAATGTCCGAATCTATCTGTCCGATTAACTTAAGATTTTACAGTCTTTTGTGACATAGACGTTCACTAAGAACGGGTTTTACGGAATTACTATCCCAACGAATTTCAACTTTTTGCATTATGCCAAGCTTTAAACCTGTTATACACTTAACGCGGTTACCATAGCAATAGTTACGATGACAACGGATACTATGACAATGGTTACCATAGCAACCTAAGTTCACATCCAAATTAATAGTGTGCCCAGCAAATAAGGCGGAAATCAGCTAGTGTTGTAATAAAGCATACAATTTCTAAACAATAGTAGTCATTGTAAACCTCATAAGAGTTCGAAAAAGCCTTTATAATAAGTGATATGAACGATAAAGGCACACAAAATAAATTAGAATTTCCAAATATTTTTGTCCGTCAAAAAAGCAGCTTTAGACTATGAATCTTCGCCAGCCTCTATTATTACCTTCATGCTTCAGGTATGGCGCGGTGAAACCATTAAACTCCTACAATTATGAACGTCAAGGCTCAATGTATCAAACATCCAGAACGTGTGCTAGTCTCTTACTGGATAAATTTTCTTCATTATCCAAAACTACTCCATCGCCTACCGTTCAGTACCGTTACAGTTCTGTCCCGTAGGACTATTCTTTTTGAGAGATTCGAAAAACTCTTTACGGATGTAACAAAACGTTTAAAGAATTGTCTTTAGTGAATACATCGTGTCACCACAATTCTGGCATTGTCAAAAAACAGGATCGCCATATTGGTCCGTATTATTTAAAAACGTGAATTAATCATAAAACATTTTGACTTGTTAGAGTAAATCTAAGTATAGAAGTAAATCGTTGGTCGTCAGTCTCTCAGCTCCGTGTAGCTTACGATCAGCGTTCATTTGCAATTCTATATCCAAGGTAATGAGGTAAAACCGAACGGTTTCGAAAAGAATTTCATGATGAATAATTGATGATGACATCACTCACGACGACAAAATGGAACATCACGATCAAAGTAAGATGGGAAACTCTTTACAAAACTCAGATTTACAGATACAGATCAGTAAAAAGTACCGCGTCGTGATGGCACCAAGAAAAAAGATAATTTAAAAAAATCAAGATTCCCGGTGGTCAGTGTAAACGCATCTCCCAACCTGGTTCTGGAGTTTCTATATGTTCCGTTCTTGACCATGTTAACAATGAATTCGTAAGTTATTGACAAAATACTTTGTTTAAAAAAACTTAAGTTTGTACATCAGAGATGTCAAGGAACACCGCGGCAACAAATGAACCAACAAACCTAATATAAAATTGAGGAAGGAACTTGTCGCGATTGGTACATACATACTTCACAAAGAAAAATAAAATACTTAAATCAAAAGAAAACACCCAAATATAGGTGTAAATACCTACCTGTCTTATTACAGAGTATTAAAATAATGAAGCAGAGCTAGAACACACCTAATTTGATTTTAAGATTAATAAATTCTCTAAAGAACTTGTTGCGGAAGTATTGTTTGGAGCCTCCATTTAACCACCAAGACGAGGTGTAAACCCCGGGTTGCTCCGCGCATTGCGGCAGGCGTTCACACACTTCTTCCATCTAACGTGTATTTGTTATTATAGTATCAAGTGAATGTAATATAAAATACTCTAGCTATTTTTAATTCTATGAAGTATTTCATTTCATAAACTTTAAATACAATAACTACTGGAAATTAGTTTTTACATATTTTACTTAAATTTGTGTATTTTAAATAAATAAAAAAAAATCTAAACAGCCAAGTGTATTGAGAATGAGGGGGGGGGGGGGGGGGATACAAATAATATATAATAGCATAATTCCTAAATAAAACACAATAAAGTGGGTAAAAATAAATAAAAAAACAACAAATCAAAATTAAGATAAACATATTTATTAAATAAACGAAATAAACTTGAAAATAATACAAGAAAATAATCTTAAAACAATATGCAGGTATAAAAACAAAATTCATTTTTGTCACATCGATAGCTCTAATACTCAATTGGTAATCAATCGTTGGGGTGACCGCAGACACTAGACAAGACAGTCGCATATTTTGTATATGTTATATTTCTAACACGTCGCACGTTTGTGTAATGGACAACGTAGCGTGCCGTGAAGTGTCTGTTTCAAAGTCGTCTCGTTCCACCCACATCGGTACTACACTGTCATCTCGAATGTAAAACGACATTAAATTAATAGAATATATATTATAATGTAAATCATGAAATGCATTTCTTAATTAAAACTAATATAACCTTATTTCTACATATGCTAAGTATAATAATACTACAAAGATAAAACAATTATATGTAAATGAATAATCTAACACATTCTTCACATAGCACCGTCGTACGCACTAAATCACATTTGCCTTACAGTAACAATATCAACTACTCGTTACATCGCCCTGCGATTTCTTTCGAATTCTTATTTCTTCTACAACCTCCATTATAAGCTGAAATTTTTAAAACATATAATAAAGTAATAGTGTAATTAGCGCTAAATGAAAGGTTTGTCTGACGTGCGCGTGCAGTGGCATGGAAAGGGTGCTTTTTGTTTTCTTTATCGAAATATTAAACAACTTTTATCCTATTTATGTTCAACTTTATTAATTGTAAATTGCAACGTAAAAACGTTACCACGGATGACCGGCATTGTTTTATAATATTTTTAAAATTTTTATGAAACTACACTTTATACATCTAGCTTGGACCTAATGCGGCGACAAAAGCATCTTATTAATAGTTATGTGGAAAGAGGACAAGACAAAAATGTCGCCAGTCCGCGGTGACACTTGAAATAAACTAATCGATTGCAAGAAAGACTAAAATTTTTAAGTAAACGTTGATGGTATGGGTATAATAAAAAATATATTAAACAGTTAATATTGAGTAGCGTACAGCACTAACCAAGTACGAACAACAAACAGTCATGCGATGGAATAATGGAGAACACTAAATACCGATATATCTTCAGTCCGGACTAACCTGACTCAGCGGCCGTATTCTCTCGTGGATGCTATTCTCCGCCTGCTTTGCCGAAGGAGGGGGATGGTCCGGGGTGGGGGGTTGCTGGTAGTGCGTCGGGGACATGGGAACGTCCCCCCTAACGCCGTCGCAATAACGCTCACAATCGCTTGGACTGATCGTGGACTGGTCGTCCAAGAGACTCTCCAGGGAAGTTCTCTCTTGGTTCGAGTATTTCCTGACTCTCTTATCCGTCATTCTCAATTCGTTGGTCTCGTACTGCGGTCCAAACGTGTTTCTTCTCAGTTTTCTTCTTGGATTTTGTTCCTTTATGACGACATTTTCGTACATAGCCGTGATGGCGACTGGCTGAGTGCGGTTCTTGATGCTGGTCCGAGGATTTGGCACAGGGATCGCTCTGGGGGAGTTATGGCTCGCTTCGTATTCCGAATAGGATAGTTTACCGTCGACGTACTGATCGACAGATCTACCGTGTTTGAGATAATGTTTAGCACCCTGTAACAAACAGAAAGCCAAATATCACATATGACATGTACTGATATTAAATAAATATTTATCTAAGGTGCACGTAACAGAACTTTACGAAGCTACCTCGTGGCTTTTTAAATCACGTCGGAAAATGGTTCTAAACAAAACTAAATTCGTGGAATCATAACAGAGAGTCCTACCACGCATGCTCGGCTAGGACTCACCTGTATTTCGTCCAAATCATCCTGACTCCTCGCATGAGCTCTCAGCTCATAGCTGTAGCCGGATGATGGAGAGTTAACGTGAGTAGGGGACACGGACAAGTTCCTTCGAGGAGGCTTCTTGGGAGGGGTGGGCTGTGAAACACATACACTGAAGACGGTCGTACTCGGAAATAAAAGACAAAGTTGTGAAAAAATAATCCAAAAACCCAACCGTGACAATTTAACTGAAGTAAACCCCAAAAAATATTATTATTACAGTTATCCTCAGTTAAAACAGTTGTATTTACTGTTCAACTACTGAGAGGTATGACAAAATCCAACTGCTGTAAAGGCCGCTTTCAAAAACTGTAAGGTAATTTGAAAACAACGCGTTCCGGAAAATTGAGTAAAACCGTTCGCCTATTTTTAGCAGAGCTCATCGTCGTCACGGGACCGAGATAAGTGCTTGCAATTGCGTAATTGTGAATTTGAACGATTGTGGGAGAACCGGTTTGTTTGGTACAAGACGATAAATTAATCCCTACAGGTTGAAAAATTTATTTATATATTGTCAATAACTATATTGTGTAGGCTCGATTGTAATAGACCTGCAAAGCTAACATTTGGTTTTAGTAATTCTTCTATTAATATACATATATATATACATATATATATATATATATATATATATATATATATATATATAAATGACGACAGGTAAATCTAATAAAGGCGTGGTAAAAAACAAAAATCTTTACAAAACGTAAAAATTGTTTTATGAATGAGAATGCTCCATTTCTTTTTTCTGCGCCCGCCGCCGCCTCCGTCTCGCGCCGCAGCGGATAGGTCTGATAGGTCTGAGCAGTTCAAGTAATTTAATATCGAGCTGAGGACGGACTAAATTGTCAGCAGCCGGTCACTGAATGAACAATTTTATACATAATGGCCTCTTAGCAATGATACTTCCAGACTAATTTCTCTGGATACCGATCTGATAGATTTATTACGTGTTTATTTCATCAATCCACTCGATTTATTCTGACCCATCTCAGTAAACGGGAGCGATTTAACTACTAGAAACTACGAAATAATATACATAATAATATTGCTATAATTTTAAGGTATCCGTCAGCTACATAACAACACAACAACTAAAGAAGCAGCATAACTCAATGTTGCAGTGACGTCTTATTTTAGATTCGCAGTGGCTACATCAAAGAGCCCTGCGCGGGTCGGATGCGCCGGCGCACTAACTCGGCGCCGATGATTTGTCTAAACAGTCACACTGGGCGTCACCGATATGGATCACAAAGTTAAGTTTAAATAGACTTAGTAATTTATTTTATACAAAGTCAGACAGAAATCAAAGTCAATATTTATCTATTTCAAATAGTTTCACGGTTCCCTGTGCAGCATTCTTTAACACGTTAGCAAACTTTTATGACATTACATCAATTCTTTTATATCAGTTTAAATTAAATTCAAAACACTGCTGCGGACGAAACAAGAACTTAAATTTTTTTTTTTTATTTATTATTGAGATTCTTCTTGAAATTATTCCATTCAACCCAAATTCCCAATAATATTGGATTACTAAAATAATTTAGAATCGGTGATGTATCCTGTAGTATTGTAAATGTAAATGTTTCGCGGTCCAGTGACCTAAATATATTGAAATGATCCAGCCATAAACACATGTGCGAGGGCCGGCGAGGCAATCGATGTCGACATTGTACTGAGTATTGATTACAATGGCATATTGGCTAATTTTATTTTGTTTAGCACGGGTGTTGACGGAAGTTTCGATCCTCTTTCTATAGGAAATATTGTTATAGGAAATTTATGTAATGTTACATGATTTTGAATCTCTATTTAAAGTATTTTCATACACCACCGAATATGAAGTGGTAGTAGTTTCCTATTAAAAACCACTTGAATTTTATAGCAATTGAATGAATGATAAGAATCGTTTAAAGGACAAAGAACACAATCTTTAAAACACGCGTCAGAACAAGCGAACAAACTGACAGAGTATTATTTATAATATATAATTAATGACTCTGTATCTTTACAGGTACGCCTTTGTTTATTTTTGTACTTTCTTACCTTATTTATATTTTTATTAGGCAATTTATTAAACGTGTAATCGTTGAATGAAAAAGTAAGATGACCAAGTTAATGTACGCAGAAGTATTAAACAACCTTGATGTCTGGGCAGTAGTGATCAGCATCCAAAGAATGCCTGTACTAAATGTATGTTACTGCAAAAAGTCATTAGATTAATAATTTTGTCGCAATTGCAATGTAATGTTGGTAGACTTGATTTCAATTATAATTAATACAGAAAAAACGGATATGTAATTAATAATAATAGATAATTTTTTTGTTTATATTATTGTTAAAAGTTAAAGTTTTCTTTTCATATTAATATAAATTACACGTTAGTACTGGCCGACTACCTGACTATCGCTGGCCGGACGCCAGGGACTTTACGAAACACTGCTTCAGTAGAACTCAACGATACGCCTAACAGCAGTTCAGCAACAGAGTCCACTGATACAAGATGAGCTTATTGTGTTTTGTTTCTATTTACACGTCCGGCGTGTCTGTAATATATGTATTTATTAAAAACAATGTATTTATATATTTATGCATACATTGTAACATTGATGAAAGGTATGCAGCGAGTCGTGTTTCAGTATGTGTGGAGTGTTGCAAGTGAAGAGGACTTCCGAAGCCATGGAGAGTGTACGTCACAAGTGACACTACTGAGAATATTACCCTACTGATATAAAACTGTATGGTTGTAAAGGAAACATAATAATAAGCATTTCCTTCATTTAAGTAACACAGTTACCGGCTGGCCGGTCCGACAGGACGGTGGACGATGTGGTGTAAATACATATTTAGATTATCGAGTCCTTGGCATACTTGTTACTTTTCTTGTCGACTATTAGTAACTCGCTCTGTTTTATAAGTTACGTATTATGACCGTTAAAATATATGTCTGAAAGTGACGAATGAGTGTTTCTAATTTAATTTTTATCTTTACTAACTGTAGCAAAGAAAATAACTTTCCTAAATCTAATTAATAAAATAAAATCTAACAAAGAATAAATAAAACATATATATGACGAAATTGTTTCTAAATAGAAATATAAAAAAATAACTTACACAAATTAAGACACCGATTCATAAACACACAAAGTCGTAACAAACACACACACACACACACATACACTCACACCACAAAAAAAACACAAAAACTAAACAAACACTACGGAGCAAACGAAGTCATGCTTCGATATACGCGACGAGACTGACTTCCTAATTCTGATTTCTCAGCGACGCTAAATACCTACGTGGGTTTACGATCGCGGATTATAGATCTTTAGCCAAAAATAATTTGTTTTTGTGAATCAAAATAAAATAGTTGTAGAATTTTATTTTATTCATGAAGTTATACAAATTAACATCACGTATTTTTTTGTATACAAAATATACAGCTGTGATGTTTTCTTGTTTCAGCGGCGTCCAGCGCTGGTCATTATTTATGTATGTATTGTGTCTCGGGAAGAGTATGTTTAATTGTATATATATTAATCCGGTCATACGAATTATAATTGAATGGGAATTTAAAAGACTTCTTTCGAATGCTGCTCAATAATAATATTCATAATACTATATTTCTGATTGTTAAATATTGTTTCTGAACATGTATTTTACATTACACAGACAACCTTTTATGAATATTAATTATAACACGACTAGGTCGTTGATAACAGATAAAGGAACGGAGAGAAGATTCTTTTATATCACATACTAATTGGAGGGCTCATTGTGTGGCAACATCCGCTGAGAGCAGCAGATGGCGCTCTGATGTGTGTGTCACATTTCTCACGACATATTAATTATCATAATCAAAGAGTGGTTTCTTACATTTGTTAAGTTCTTTATAATTTGTAAGATAGTCACGGAACATTTCGTGACGACGGAAGGTATTTCCACAATAATTATATTAGTTAAGGTCACAAGTGAGCAACATGTCATGGGTGGGTTTTCGGAAAATTATAAAGTAATCACACAAATGGAACAATCTTAATAATTAAATATGAGCTCTATCAACAAGTGTGACAAATAAAATTTAACCGGACTATAAAAAGGCATTTCCTTTTAATTAATTATTTTGAATTTAGGTAACCATAAATGAATATTAAAGCCAACTCACCGAAACCTTGCTATAATCGTGATGATGTGTGAGATGCGGCGCGCAGCTGGACGCAGCGCTTGATACGCTGAGTGCGTCCCCCTCACTCCCCCCCCTCCCCCTCCTCCCACCGCCGCCGAGCCCCGCTGCGAACACCCCCCGCCCCACCCCGCTCAAGCGAAGCAAGCACACAAGCCGCGTCGGCTTCACAATCAGACGAGGAACTACCAGATACACTAATATCGCTCTCAGTTTTAGAAGATCTAACGGAATCTTCTTCGGCGATGACGTCTTCCTGCGAGCGTGTGTTGAATCTAAACGAGCCGCTTTCGACCCACGGCCGTTTCGTTGTACTGACGTCGGATTTGATAGTTTCGGCGTCTGAACTTTCCTCGTCTGAGTGCAAAGTACCGTCTGATTCCTCAGACGATTCCTCGAAGCATGTTTTGAAAGATGCGTCCGATACTACGGTTATATTTGAATTGCAGGATTGTAAAGACCAGTGGCCAGAGTGTTCAGAGGAAGAAGATTTTCGTATAGAACGCGCATCAGTAAAAGAATTGGCGCCAGTCGATGAGGAATTTGACCCTAGAGAAATAACTTCAGATATATCTTTTATAGAGTAAGGTCTGTCGGTGGATGACAAGGTCGACTGTCCCGACATTGGCACATATGAAGGGCTCTCTAAACCTAAACTGTTACTTTTTTTTACGGAAGACTCGTTTCCTTTTATTACTTCTTGGATGTCAACGATAGCGTATGGATCTTCTAAATTAGAAGGAACCGATTTATTTTTAATTAAAACATTTTTTTGTACTGTCGAAGAAGGAGAAAAATCTAAAGTTATGTCGGGAGTAGAAATGCTCTTTTTGATGGCTGAAAATTTCACAACAAACTCCTTAAGTCCGTCTCTGCTGGCATGTAACGAACAATTTTTATTGTCACAAAAGCATCGGAAAGATGAAGAAGCATATTCTACACTATTTCTTAGGGATTCCATATCTATAGATACTTTTTCTTCTTGTTCGTTGCTCGGAATGTCTAATAAATCTTCTGCACTACTATGATGCTTTTGCGGTCGTGGTTTACAAAAACATATAGCAGTTTCAAAGTAACTTTCTCTTTTATCGTTAGGTACCTTAGTAAATGGCTCTACGTCGCTGTAAAGAGTATCTCTGTTGAAAATATAAATGAATTCTTCAACAGTTGGAGCGGTGTAAATACAATGACCAGTGCCACGAATGTGATAATTCGGTAAGGTTTCTTTCAAGAATGAAGCGTTCCGTTTTGCAAAATGTTGTGGAACAATTGAGTTTCTATCCACTTCGATGTTAGTAAATGTTTTATGTCTGAACAGAACTTTCTTTTTAGACTTTTCAGTTTTCTTATTGGGTAGCGTCCCAGCCATCGTAAGATAAATAGATTTATCATTTTCATCGCTACAATCGACATTTTCTATCGCACTAGCTTCAGTAAGATAAGAAATGTCAGATGCGTTTGATTGCGTTCTATCGATGCTACCTTTACTAGATTCTTGACAAGTCAATAATTTCTGTCCGTGTCGAAAAGACTTAGATTTTTCGGATAATAAAATGTCCTCTAGATTAGATTCATCGATCATTGAATCAGAGGAGGAAGTAGAAGAACTACTGATACTATCCGATCTACTTGCACTATTAACTGTATTGGAAACCATATTGACTGGAATAAAAGATCTTTTAGGTGGATCAGGAGCCTTTCTCTCTGGTTTTAGTGAAACATTCTCATAAAGAGATCTTTTTTGAACTTCACACAGTGCCTGAGTTGTAATATGAGTTCTAGCTGCAGGTGTCGGTCGATTTATTGTAGATTTAGCTGAGACTATATTTTCGTAAATGGCATTTTCGTTATCGACCCCTAAAACCAAATTCGATCTTGGAGGTGGTTTTGGTATAATTTTATTTTCAGTTTTACATACCATTTCCGTTGAATTTTTAGAAGAAAACTCATAAGATTCATAGCATTCGTTTACTAATATGGTAGATTCTAAGGAAACATTCGATGTTGTTGATTTCCTGTAACTGTTAATTCTGGGCTCAAAAACTTTATATTTGGTATCGAGATTTACGGCTTCTGTTAATGGCACTTTATTCTTATTATAATCACAGTCCTGTTTATTGTTAACAATACATTCAGTAAGCGACTCCTCTGATTGGGGATCATCTATTTCGATATTTTCGGTTATATTTGGCAAAGAAGTTTTAAAACCTGGACAACTTCTATTGCTTCTATTTACCGTAGAATCTCTATTTAATATACCTAATCTATCCAAGGATATGGTGTCGAACTCGTCAGTACAATCAATAATACCAGATTCCTCCTTTTTCGATAATATTTTGAAAAATTTACTATTCCCTATGTGTAATGCAGTCGCACTATTTTTAGATTCGGAATGTTTAAACTTCCCATCGACATTTGACTCCAATCCGGGGTTAGATATGTTAGGAGCAGAGTTAAATTTTGCTTTGAGGCCCAAGCATTTAGAAGCAAGCTTTTGAACAAAACTTTGAGGTGGATTTTTGGTAAGAAAAGATGAAGATGGTGTTATTAGGCTATCACTTAGGTTAATAGGTTTCTGGATCTCTGGGTGTTTCCTGTAAAACACATAAAGCAACTAAAAATTAATTAAAAAATACACCTAAATTAAAAATAAATAAAATTATTTAAAAAAAATATTAACTTATTCCTACCACCACCGAAAGCAAACATTAAATAAAAACCAATGTAATATTATTTAAACGATATCCATTAAACGTTGTGTTAGTTTGTTAAATTTCTTTTTAAAAACATCTCTCCGTCTATGTTCAGTGTTAGAACGATGGCGCTGGTATTTTTCGTTAACTTTGTCTAGATTCTCACAACTATAGAAAATTTCTTCCGATATCCTTTCTCCACTTACAGCTCCTCGACAATAACAAGGCAAGCGTTCAAATTTTTGTTTCCTTTCTTCAAATGGATATGCGTCTGTTGTCTTATCAGAATTCAGACTATAGAATGTAAAATATGTATCTTCTTGTGTATATTTACAGCCGACGTCCCCTCTGAGATGAAATGCAACGTAAGGGAAAGGAGATTCGGTTTCTTGCTTGCTTTCTTTACTTGGACCGCTCATATCGACATATAGAGTTGGATTAGCGTCTTGCTTGTGACCACTCGATGGCACGTTCAGGAAACGTTGAAATTGTCGATTAGATGAATTAATATCAACATAGAATTCGTCATCTACTTTTTCATAACTGTTAATAATAGCTTTGTCATCGTCCGATATGTTTTCGTATATGGCATTTTCATTTGTATTAGCATTTCGATTTAAATCTTCATTATTATAAATGTTATTTATTTCTGAACGATTACAACTCGCGTAATCAGCAAATTCGTAAATCAATTCGCTTTCGTTATTATTTACTTGTTGATTATTATTATGTAACAAGGGTTTCGGTGATGGTTTAGGTTTTTTCTTTCTAAAAACGTTCAAATTCGGGGAGTTTGGTGACGAATTGTACTTAAAAGGCATCAGTTCCGGATGTGATAAGTTTTCATAGATGGTTGCTTGTGCGACATTTTTTTCGGGATTACGATATAGATTATACTTTATCAGACGCGTGAGCCTCTCGGCCTCGGACGTACGCGTGTTAGTGTACGTAAAACTACGCATTCTGTGACCCTGATACGTTTTCATCTCTGCTATATTAGGATTTTGAACATTGACAGTTAAATCAGCGTTAGGCACATTAACATTTGTATTAGTAATTGCAACATTACAAGCGTTAGATAATACGGGATCCGTAATATTGTCATATAATCTGTAATTAAAATAATCTATTATTTATATCATGGCCATTGTTTCTGCAAATTCTTAAGCTTAGTTAAACTGTAGCAAAAGCAAAAATAAGTCAAATATCAAATTTTAAAAAAAACGGTATATCTTTTAAAGTGATTTGAACCATCCGCGCCCATCGCGTCAGTCCTTTACTCTCAAAGGACAGTATTTTTCTCGTCTCGTACAAACCTTCTTTGATTTTGTCTAAAAACGGTCAGGTCGCTTCTAGACAAAATCAAAGAAACGGAAAATTTTAATGAGGCTCGCATTGACAGTTTTTGTTTTGCATCTCTCCGCCGAGAGAGCTTTCGCAGATTTTTTTCTTTGGGGAAACATTTTTGATTGTGCTTTTTCTGCGTTGTTTACAATTCGGTTACAGAATAAACGTACACAATTTTAAAATTAAAAATTAACACGGTAATAGTCACTTATATTAATTAATTATTTCCTTGTACATTTCGAACAAAAAAAATAATGTTATCTCGTATCGAGTATGGATAATATATCGATAAATTTCAATACTTTCGCAATAATGTTTAATAATATAATAGATACCGAAAAACTCAAAGCGGTACATCATTAGAGTTCACTTCAAAACATTAAAAACCGTGAGCTCCTAAGACAGCAATCAGAGTTCAAAGGTGACACGGCGTGTGTCATAATTGAGAGTCGCTCTCCAATTAACGAGCGAACCTTTCAGAACATCTTCGGGTGTAATTACAGGGACTGCCTCGGACGACGTTTAGCTCAGCCCCGGCTCGGTGCGGGTAAATATCAAAGGGTTGTGTTAGTGGGTTAGAAGCGAAACACACGCGAGGTAGGGAACTAGAGTCCAGTGGTAACACCGTACCGGTTATAAGATACATTTTTCTACTATGGCCGTAAGCGTGTTACTTAGTTTATATTTAACAAAAAATATTTTATTATAAAAAGTACCAAAAAAAGTTACTTCTTTTAGATATATTAGGAGGTTGAATTAGTTTTAAAGGTAAAACACAGATAGCGTTATTTGCAACTTTTTCGCATCGGGCACTACCTAACCTATATTTCTGCTGAAGCCTCATCACTAGGCTTTGTTTATGTGAATTTTTCATTTCGCTGAAGTATAAACAACATTGTTTTTTTTTACTCCGATTATTTCAACTTTTCTGCCGTCATAACGCAATTTGCGGGAAGCTTTGCTTTTCTGCTTCAACTTGAAAAAAAGTACAGCCCAAGCCCGTGAATTGATGCTGGAGGCCTACCCGGACCATACTCCGTCAATTTCAATATGCGAGTACTGGTTTCGACGATTCAAACGTTTTGTTTTTGACACCGAAGACAAGGAGCGTCTTGGCCAGCCTAAAAAGTTCGAGGACGTGGAATTGAAGGCATTGCTGGACGAGGAATCGTGCCAAACCCAAGAAGAGCTTGCTGAATCATTAGGCGTAGATAAATCTACCGTTTCCAAGCGTTTGAAAGCGATAGGAATGATCCAAAAGCAAGGAAATTGGATCCCGTATCAATTGAAGCTGCGTGACGTCGAACGGCGATTTTTTATGTGTGAATTGCTGACCGAACGGCAAAATCAGAAGGGTTTTTTACATCGAGTGGTAACTGGCGACGAGAAATGGATATACTACGATAACCCAAAACGCAGAAAATCATGGGGTTTGCCCGGCCACGCATCTGCATCGACGGCTAAGCGAAATATTCACGGCTCGAAGCTCATGCTCTACATTTGGTGGCATCAGTTCGGCGTCGTATATTTTGAATTGCTCCAACCTGGCGAAACAATCACGGGGGATCGCTACCGACTGCAATTGATGCGTTTGAGCCGGTCGTTAAAAGAAAAACACCCGAAAGATGGGCAAGAGTTGTGGCTAGCGATGGCCAATACTTTCAATAAAATATTTTCTACTGTTTTTTCCTAATAAAGCCGCAAATTACGAAAAAAACCTTTAAAACTAATTCAACCTCCTAATACTTTTAATAAAATGACAACTATTTGTAGGTTTGTAACAAATAACTCACACAACGGGCCCGTGGTAGCTCGTGGGACTGCAGTCGACGGGGAAGGGGGGTACGTCGTCTTCGCTCTCGTAATTATTTCTTCCCTTGTTCTTATGCACTGTGAACGAAACATATCCAGTTACATTTATATAATATTAACAATAATAATAATAATAATAATCTCAACACACCCTGTATAGCCCATCTGACTTGTCTGGTAACCTCCTCCGAGTAGTCCGCCAGGAGGTCCTCGACCGTCTTGTCCCTGCTATCAGTGGCCCTGAGGTCGGCCCCCGCCCTCAATAACACCTCGACCACCGCCGCCTTGCCGAAGCAGGCGGCCTCGTGCAGGGGTGTGCCGGAATTGGTACGTATGTTTGGGTCTATGCCCGCCTTGAGCAGCACTTGGACCACGTCCCTGTTTGCATCAACAAATCTCATAATAGTTATACAAAAGATGACGCTATCAATCAATCAACCAATCGGAAGGGTCTACGCGGGCTCGACTGCTAACTAATTATCTTTTAATAAATCGACCTTCGAGAACTTAAGTGTTACAAAATCAAACTGATCAGATCATAACACTTATAAATACTTTAAAATTAAATTCATTATTTTTTATCACCGCCACGTGTAAATATACAAATATTATTATGTAGAGGGATCCAATTAAGTGAATGGTTTTAACGAGTAAAACCACGAATTACGGTCGATCCATTCATTCGCCGACACCCCATACAATGTAAGGTAAATTCACGACAATTGAAGCGTTATAACGAACGAATGAATATGAATATCATGTGTACCCGCCTTTATATTAGCATACATTAATATTCAACAATAAATAGTTACGTAGTTCGGTAATGTTAGGTTATTTTATTTATTTTAAAGTAAAATTAACAATTGATATTTTACGTATAAAGGATTTAATTGGCTCGAAGGACCACTTTTATTCATTTTATTATTATTATTATTATAACAAATAATACAAACAAATCCTAAATTCCTATGGATATCCTAAACTCTATGATCCATATAACAATAAACATTTCCCTAAAAATATTTAATTCAAAGACATTTATGGGATGGGATGCTCTTACTAATATATCCATGAAGTAAACTCACTTGTGTCCATTCTTGCTAGCTCTGTGCAAGGGAGTTGTGCAAAACTTGTGATTCCTCCAATTCGGGTATTTGTAGGGGTGTATCAGTGAAGGTTCAACTTGTATCAAATGTTTGACCGTCGATAATCTGATAAAAACATTTGCAATACATTATTATTATAACCTGTGTCCCGTCAAAGTTACCAAATAGTAAAACTAAATTACGAAATGTACATCAACTTTAATAAGCTTAGTTAAACTTCAAACCGCAAAGTTGAAGCGAAGGTAACGAGGAGCGTCCAAAGTAAAGCTAATTTATGAACAACAAACTCAAAAGATAGTTTTCGGGACAAATTTCTTAACACTCGACGTATTTTATGAGGTCGTCCGCGTCTGCCTTCACACAACATTGGGGTAGTTTAGGAAAACTTGATAAGGAAGTGTTTTCATGGAAATAATTATTTAAAAATATCAAATCTCGATTCAAAGGCAATATTTATAGTCGACTCTGCTCCAGTTACTAATAAAAACGAAATTGTAATTCTTTTCTCGAGACATCAAAATTGAGGAGTTGAGTTTGTACCGAGCCATCGCAGATTAATTTTGATCTCGGGTTGAAGAACGATTATTAATTATGGCTGCGCTCTCCGAGTCCCAACTCTTGTGATTAAAAATGTTCATAATTTATTTGCGATTCATAGAGACTAGCCCTGAATCATATCACAAATGCTGTCTGTCTAAACACTTTAATGATATTAAATATTTAATCATTTATATACAATTACAACATTTCTGATTTTAATGATGAGTTCTTGGAGGGAACTTATCTTTATAGTGTACTAACCTGCCGTATTGAGCCGCTAGATCCAGAGCGCTGTCTCCCTTTACGTTCCGGATGGAAACGTCAGCCCCGCGCGCCAGCAGCTGAGCCACCACGCTCAAGAAGCCGTACTGAGCGGCCATTATTAGAGCCGTTTCTTGGTCCAGGGTCTAGTTGGGATTATATACGATTTGTATGTGTGTTCATGTTATAACTTATATTTTGCAAATATAGAATAAAACATTCATTAACACGATCAGGATTCGAACCTTCGACACCTCGAACTTGCCGAGATACTCGTAACTGCCTGGTACTAAAATTGTAAGACACAGTCTCATCGGTTCGGTAATATTTTATTAAGCACAGATTTCATGTTTGCGTATTAAAACATCGTTCGCTTCCCTAATAATTGACGGACGTTCAGTTTGAGACGATTACTTGGTATGTAATTACATAAAAAAGAAAAATCATAATCTCTTGAAGACGCGCTCAAAGTAAAAGTAAGTTAAATAAACTTACTGACTTCATGCAGCATTTGATTACCCACTCTACCAAGTACCAAATCAACTAGAATACTATTATCGCATTGTGAAAAGGTTGTTAGTGACCTTGTGTCGGTGGATATCTTTAAGTCGTTTTTTTCGGAGTCGAATGTGCCATCGCCATCTTCCCATTCCCCCCACCGATGACGTCAATAAAGACCAGTTAATTTTCTTTCTAGAGTTCCGTCGATAACTGCTGCTCTCACCATACAAATGATGAACTCACCAGCTGGTTGACGTCCACCGCTGGGTTTGTGTGGGTTAGCAGCATAGCAACAATCTCGGCGTCTCCCTTCCACGAGGCCAGGTGGAGGGGAGTGGCCCCCATCTTATCTATCACACATGGATTCGCATCCACGTTGAGAAGGAGACTCACTATCTGTCTGTAACAAGGATGAATATTAATATTTTAGCCTCATTTATTATTTATATTATTATTTACGTGCAGGACTCGAACTTGCAACCTCTAGGCGTCCCCGTGATTTAAATTAACTTAATTAAAGCTGCAATTTACGCTCTTCTAATACTTCTATAATAATAATGGAACATAGAAGAAGAATATAGCTCCAAAACATAAACGTACAATCAAGGTAAAATAAAAAAACTATAAATACTAAATGGCTTCGTGTTAGTTCATGTCTTGGAGTTATATGTAACGTACGATAAAATGTAATAAGAAAATCGACAAAACACACACACACACACACACACACGTATACTAATGAATGAACATAAAATACATACTAATATATTTATTGTCCTTAAATCTATTTATTACTTATAAGTTCCTAAAGTTTACTTTATAATATTAAAAAGAACCGAACAAAAAATACATAGAAGACAATTATTGTTTGCAAATCTACTATTTCTCTGCTTGTGCATTAAGAAGAGTTGTACATGGTGCCTACAATGTTTTTTAGTTCAATAATATAAATATTTTTGATATATTTGTACACAATTTAAATTCAATTGACAATAACGTTGCTTTTCATTATTATTGTGTTTTGTAATTATTATATTATTTAATAACAAAATGTATTTGTATGTACGTGAAATAAACAAATAATAAGAAACATTTAACGAACATTTTCTATAAAAAATCTTAAGCTATAAAAGAGAATATTCGTTTGAATAACTTTTAATTAAATATAATAATATCTTCATACTTAATGTTACATTTAAAGAACAAAGACATGTGTGTACAGAACCAGTCTGCTCCGTCTCTCGGGTATCTTACTGTGAATCGCGATTCAAATCAACTTCCACGACGAATACGAGATGGCGCTAGTAGTGGTTTAAATCACGGTAGCGACATCACCATAGAAATAGACATAAGGTGCATCGAGTGGACCGGCAGTTAACAAACAGACAAACAAACTTAACATATTTTTGAAAAGTAATACTTCGACTTCATGGTTGATGAATTACTTATTAAGTATTTTCCATATCTTCTATTACAGTACAAATATGGAATGTATATTATTAATAATCATTAAATATTAAAAAATACTTCTAAAGTCGGGAATGACAGCCAGCCAATATTAAATATTCGATATTTATAAACAAACTAGGAAACCGTCATTAATATTCGTATGACCAAAAATTCGAAACTTGCTTTTAAACAGTTTGACTGATTCAAACACACTTGATGCTATCCATCAATAGACTTAGTTTATGAAAACATTTTGTAAAATATTACCCGAGACATAAAATTATATATAAATCTTTGACATTATTTTATTTAATCTCTCATGAATGATATGAAGTATAGTTATAATAATACATATAAATATATTAAGCTCTACCTTGTGCCATCAGACGCCTCATTCCACACCCCCCTCTAAACTATTTCAATTCAACCTCATACATTTTGGAACCCCATACAAATGAAATTCTTGTTTTTTCTTTCCGCATTACATATAGGGAGTGATATATCACCCGGGTTTACTTACTTATGTCCTTGAAGACATGCGTGGTGGAGCGGAGTGTACCCATTATCGTCCTGGACGTTGACGCCGGCGCCTCTTCTTAAACTTAAGCTGTAACAAAAATTTTACATTAAAAAAACAAGAAAAAAATATTTAAAAAAATTCGCAGTCGGTAGGATTCGAACCTACGCTCCCAGAGGGAATCTGATTTCTAGTCAGACGCCTTAACCGCTCGGCCACGACTGCTTCGTGAACGACGATCGAAATAGCTGTTCAAAAAATTAAAAATTCCCACAAGATTCATTTAAATAACATAAAAGTAACGTATTAAATGATCGTAATAATAAAATAAACAAACTATTTCTAGCAAACGTGTTTATTGGAATGATGACATCCCGACTAATTCGGGTTTTACGTACTTAGTGACGTGACGTAATTGGAGAGCAATATTATTTAACGGCAAAACCCATATCACTAATCCAACTTTGTATATTAATCTTTTACTGTTGTTGTAAGCATTTGACAAATAACTGGTTTTACCACTTATCAAATTATTATAACTACTAAGGGGTCGCATTATCAAATATAATATATATTCTTATTTTCTTAACAGGTTTAATGAACTAATTAATACTGTACCATATATTGAAATAAAAAACAAATCGCCAGAACACACAACTAGATTAGATGCGTTTCTTTATCATTGGACTCAAACTACAGACATGGCCACATCTCATAAACTCACCTATCAGAATGAAACTTCTTTCTTATTTTCACCCTAGCTCTAACACATTTCTTATAAATACTATCCTTGGCTCGACACACGTTAGTACGGATATCACCGGCGCCGAAACAGTTAACGTTCTTCTTTAATTCACCCATCACGAGTATTTATATTGAACAAGTAAGAGGTGCACCGACATTATAAACAGATGACTCCGTAATGACTCACGGGATAGCTAAAAATCTTAGTGAGTCACGGGACAATGGAGGAACAGGTTGTACACAAACTAAACCACGGACGAACCGCGGGCGAATATTAAATGAAACTTATTGTAATCGAAAGCATATGATAATATGTGATAAGATAAAGAAATGGTTCAAGGATATACATCGCGAATTATGTTATTATCTAGGCGTTATAATTACAATATTATTTATTATTATTCATACGTTAGATTGTTAGTTTTATGTTACTTGTGCCGTGTCAAAGCTTATTTATCATCTCGAGTGTAGATAACGAGGAAAGTACTGATAATATCGGCGACTGCCGCGGCTTGAGCGTTCACCGCATGTTATGCCGAAATTAATTTACTTTTATATTAGACATGTATTTGATAACTTCAATAATAATATTAATTCATAGAACTAATATACAAATATAATTATGAATGTGTTAGTTGTGTTTAAATCAGAGCGCGTACACAGCAATGGTAGACGACGTCTTGTTAAATCGGTTGAGCTTTCGTAAACCGAATGTTATTAAGTTATTAGTCAGAATTGAGCGTGGGTTGGAGTTAGCGCAGAGCGGGGTTTTCCTCTTTGCAACGAGTAACATTACGGTCACCTTCAGAGACACTTATTATGTTTTTAATTAAGGTCCATGTGCCAGCGCTCCATTGAATAGCCGTAAAACTATTTAGCGGGTGATTTTTCTATCCAAATAATATTATGGAGAGGAGACTTTTATTTGATTGTGTTTGTTTGTAATGAATAGGTTTATAAAATACTGAGTCGATATTTTAAATTCTGTCACACGTCGCAGGCTACATTGGCAGTTAATGGGACAGCTTACTTTTTCCCGATTTCTACACGGAATCAGCGGCAAACTACGATTTTTTTTTACTGTTAGAAATATTATTTTTCTAGAAATGTACGAATTTCTGTTAGTTTTAGGATGTGGCCTATTATTTGATGCGAGGAAACTGACAAAATAACTGTCAATAGCTAGTATTAGTTCTGTATATTCACCTACATTTAACAATATGCAAAAATATGCAGAAACTCCTTAACAATGGGACAGTAACACAAAACTAAATAATCCTAACAGCCAAACAGCCAAACAGTAAACACAAATAGAGGTTGACGGTGTATAAAATCGGTCAAACAGACTAACAGACTATTAACCACAGGAACAATGCCTTCACACTCGAACAACAACACTCACGTTGTACCGATCGTCAGTCGTCTCCCGAGCCACCTCACGTATAATATAATATCAATAAATAACATACACGTGTCTCTTGAGCTTCCTAAACTTGAAGAAGTCGCTGTCCAAGTACGGTATCCAGAACTTCATTTTTAAACACCTCGCAATATTACAGCTATTATTTATTTGCCATTTGAGGAACGGCACCGCGTTATCAGTTATCAGTTATCAGTTACCGGTGTAACGAATTCACAATCAAATAATATTAACAAGAGCGTTGCGGCGCGGCGACCGGCGACCGCCCGTGACTAACCATCACCCGACTGATTCATAGCCAACAGGTCGGTACAACTTTTTATTGCGGTATTTTTGCTGGCGGTAACTAACTGTTGTTTTGATTTAGTTCTAGAGTTTAAATTTGAACTTAACTTCTCGGACCGTCATTAACTTAACTGTGACCTACTTCGGCGAGGTTTGGTGACGGCGTAGTTCTTTACGGATATAACAATATTATTTAGATTAATTAGCAAATTTATGTCCAGTTCCCTAAAATGATGTGTGTAATACAATGACCAATTATTAAACAATAGTTTAATCACTCGTTTAGTTCAACATCATAATTATTAATTGCTCAGATCGTTATTTAATGTGTTGTGAACGGATATTTAGAATCATTTAAAAAGTGCAAATTTAATATATGTATATGTATATGTGTATGTGTATGTGTATGTGTATGTGTATGTGTATGTGTATGTGTATGTGTATGTGTATGTGTATGTGTATGTGTATGTGTATGTGTATGTGTATGTGTATGTGTATGTGTATGTGTATGTGTATGTGTATGTGTATGTGTATGTGTATGTGTATGTGTATGTGTATGTGTATGTGTATGTGTATGTGTATGTGTATGTGTATGTGTATGTGTATGTGTATGTGTATGTGTATGTGTATGTGTATGTGTATGTGTATGTGTATGTATATGTATATGTATATATTATTTTGACTATGATTAGAACCTTTCGCACACTGAATCATGACTTGTTTAATCTATTCAGGTCACGCCGTTACTCACTGTACTTTTGTTATGTTAATAATAATAATAAACAAATCTTTTTCTTAGGTATTCTTAGTTATTTTGAATACCATTACGGGGATACAACGTATAGAGCTTGTTACGGGATAAACAGACGGATATTTAGAAGTAGCACGCACCAACCAACCTATATAATCTATATTCTAAACGATGAGGGTACATGTACTTTTGGCCACTTGGTATTGTTATGCTGGAGTTACGTGAGAAAAAAAATACATATAGAATTAGTTTTTAGTGTAATTTTAACAAAAAGAATAATAATTAATCGTATCGTGATTTTAAATTAACTGTAGTATAATACTTTTGCACCGGCAGACCCTGACAGGTAGCGGCAGGCGGGTAGTCATGGCAACCAACACGTATCACTATATTATACCTATACATTAACTATACGTTGTAAAAAAGGCTGTTTTCAGTACATGTATTTTTTTTTGTTTTAAAATGTTGTCCGGTCTCTTTTTGTACGTCCGTGCATCACGTAAAAATTAGGTTGTCGATTTTGATGATAATTTGTGTGATTGTAGTTTATATGCGTTGTCATCATATAGGGTTCTTTCAAATCCGTAAAAATGTATCATTTTCACTGAGAAACACAAAAATTGATTTGTGCAACAGTTGCTATTAAACTTGGTGGCTGAATCGTTCGAGTGGGGAGGCGAATTAGCTGGCAAAAGCAGGTTCTTCCTACCCTCGTTCTACGAGGTGCAGTCGTTACGTCACATCCGTCTCCTCCACTCACACCTGACAATCGTTAACTCGGTGCTTACTCCTCTTAACATATCCGTTTCCTAATCTAACTTTCTTCGACCTTGCTCTCCCTTTCTTACCATACCCGTACATTTGGAGTCGTAATTTATATATACAAACACTTATAGCTACATTACTGTATTATATACATACCAAGTAAACCAATACTTAGTTGTATAATATATCATATTTTATATATAGAAAAATATACTTCCTACACTGAACACAATATGTGTAACCAAACATAATTAAATATTAAAAACCTAAAACAAAATAGGAATTTCCTCAACATTCTAAGACATTCTCCGCGAGTTTACAAGAACGTACCGTAAATATTGATATCCTCTTGGAGAGCAGTACAACGCGGGCTGTCGGCACTCTGACAATACATTCAGTGCACACCGCAAGTCTTAACATTCATTAATAATACAATACTAGTCAACTTTATCGACAAGGTTAAGACGAGGACTGGTCACTTTTATTGTAAGATATAAAAACATTAATATTCGCATCTCACAAGCGCGGCCGTGGGTCCCTCATTGTGCGGGTTTGAGCAAACTATTTGATTAGAAGCTCATGACAGCCTTATCACTGTATCACCGCGATGACGGGACGCTCGTTGACCTAGGTCTTGGTACATCGGATAATGAAATGGCTGAATGAGATAAAATGATTTAACCAGTGTAGATAGGACGCTGCATCCGTTATGTTACCTAGCGGGCCAGGGCCAGCGCTACTTAACCTAGAAAACTAAAGCAACAAATCAAAGTGATACCCACGTGAAAGAACCGGTACATTTTTTATAACTCATTATTAAAACTGTCTTAATTACGCACATTTTAGATAACAGTACCTTATAGTTATATATTCAACTGTTAGAAGTCAACTATACTAAAATTATAAAGAGAAAAGATTGTATGTATTTGTATGCATTAGGTTATCTCAAAAACTGCTGAATCGATTTTAAAAATTTTTAGTTAAATTTAAAAAGTCAACCAGACGTAACCTCTATTATCAGAGAGTAATATAGCTTAGTTTTAATACAGATCCTGCAATGGGATCAGCATTTAGGCAAATATAAGCTAATACTAAAAGTATAAATGTATGACTCTATGGACTCTATGGACTCTCTACTATGGAGGCACGGTCAGCTAGTCTAGAAATAAAAATAGTATCATAACGACCTTCGGAAAGTATTTAGGTATAGACACTTATTATAAACCGGTTGGAATCGCACGGATCTGAACTTGCGATTGCTGTTACCTTATTGGCTGCACAATTTTCTTATTTTGTTCTTGAAGATATAACCATAAATCACATATTAACACAAAATGTGATAATTTCAAAAATATAAAATATTCTTGGTAAATATAAAATATTAATCAAATAATATATGTATATCTTATAGATATAGTAACACTAACACTAACATGGTACCCATAGGTGTGTTTGTTACTATTAATGATATTTCACACCTACAATGATTTAGGCGTCGATCCTTCACTGTGGGGCCAAGTGGAGTGCATGTTGAATACAAAGGTGTCGTATGTGGGATAATAGGATATAATGGATAGTGGGTTCAGTGCACTTTCCCACATCGATTGCCTCTGGCGCGGAGCCAAACACTCCACTTTAATGGCCAAGGTATCCCGACTTCCTTAAATAGATAACGATTAATTTACCGCCTTCCCGCGTTTATTCCTCGGCTTTATTGGATGTTGCGAAACAAATGAATTGTTTGATAATTATTGTTGTATTGTTTTAGATAATTGTCTTTGATTGATAATTGTTCTTTATACGTAGGTACGTGCGACCATATTTGTTATTGTGCTTATTTTTTATGATCGTTTTACATACACACTAATGTCTCCTTTACGAGTACATGTGTATATTAATTACACGACACAAGTAAACAATTACTTCATTTTCTAGAAAATTTAAATTGAATAAAATGCATCATTCGATTCTAGAACAACTACATATTTAATATATTTAATATATTGTGTTACTTTATAAACACATGTTTGAAATAAAACCCACAATTTAAGGAAAAAGACGTATTAATCACGTAGGTATCTTGGTTGTACCTATTTTAATATATATAACACTGGCATTTCGTGGTTAATTCGTGTTTAAATTAAAATATAATATTGTAATGGAATCAATTAGGCAAATTCACTGATTGCATTCAAAATAATCATGTTTAAATCTTTATTATATTAAACTATGATTAATTTAGTAGTTACAATGGTAATTATTATTATTCTGGTTAGTTTGGTCTTATTTTAACTAGTTTTGCACATTACGGCACCACAGAATTGTCTTAGGTTGTTAAATTGTCTCTTATGAGAGATAAGAAACATCATATGCACGTAAACATTAAAAATCATGCTGATGACCAATGGTGTTCTTAAGGTTGAGAATCTAAACCAATTTTACAAGATATATTGATAAAGATACTACTCTTCCAAAATATAATTCCAATTAAACATCTTATTAAACTTGAAAAAGACCAACCTTGTAAAAGGACCACTCCTTTTCGTTATTTGTATTAATATTTTCTCAACACTCCGCTCATCGCCCTTACGCGCTGCGTCCAATAAATCCTGGCCTCTTCCCATGGCCCATTTAATCGTAAATACCACTCACAATTAATAAAACACAAAGTTCAATCATTTCAATTTTTTACACTAGAATTCACTACACACTACAACTTCATTGATCGCGCCGCCATATTTAGATTAGACGTGAGTGCGCCCTAGCGGCCGGCGATGGAATCGATATCGAGTTTGAACCTTCTTGCACTCGACCTACTGCGATTCTTCATTCATAATAATATTCTTTAAACAATGGTCAAAGAACTTAACAGCTTTATTATAACACGAGTAGAAACATTGTAAAGTTGCAGCGATATACAAAAAATAATCTGTCTAATATGGCTTTAAAATTCCAAGAAAGAAGTATGCCACCTACTTCAGTTTAGTACGTTTGTAGCTGTCCCGCTTGCACATGATGGTTTACCCGTCACTTAACGCAACCATCTCTTTTACGCATCCATTCGTTCAATATATCAGATCGACGGGCCTTATTTCATTCGAACCTAGTCATTCATTCATGTTGTTATGGATAGTTGTGTAAACATTTCTAAATTAGTTTTGTTTTCTAATCTTAGAGTTCAGCGTGCTTTGTTGGTTTGACTTAACTATGTAATTTCCCTCCAAAATATAATAATTGTTTGCATGTATTCGATATTATAATAAAATTGCCTGCTAATGTTGAGTGTATGTTGTTCATTGTATTTAAAGCTGTCAAAATATCAGCTGATAATTGACATATGAGAATTATTTTAATTGTCGGCAACCGTGAGTCGACATTGCTAAGCTAAATAGTTAATTCACATTATTTATCTACACACTGATGTCGTTAATGAATAAATTGTGATTTCTTAATCAGTACAGTACCTATAGTGTTTGTACTTAACATGTCAAAAAGTAAAGTTTTTCTTGTGGTTTTTGTAATTTTTCTTGCCCATAAAGTGAGGGCACAAAGTAAGTATCTAAATTAAAAAGTATTTTTACCTACATTTCAATTAATATATCATATGGTCTTACTTTTTATGTTTATATTATATATATATAAATATATATATTAAAAATAAGTATTTCTTACAGATATCAGTGTTACAATACCATTAAATAAAACAACATCATGGGGTGATAAAGAAGTTTTTAATGGTTTTTTTAACCTCACTGCATCTTCTACTTTAAAAATTGAACTTGTGAATATTTATCCAAATGTCTCCTATGTAATATTTCAAGTGCACAGTCACTTATACAATGTGACTTTATATAACAACACTTACGTGAAGGGTTCATATGTTACGGGTACGAATGTTGGGATGTACAGTAACGTAAAACCAAAGCTAGATACATTTTTCATTATCAATCCTAATGTAATTGATTTGAAAATCCTTGTATCTATTCATGGGTATGCAGCAAAAGGTATTTAATATTTTATATATATTGTGCTGCTCATAGATACAGATCGCTAGTGTATTTTATAAATGATTTAGCTGAAACTCAATGTGAATTATAATTTTTATCTAAGCACATGTGCTACTTATTACAAATCCTATCATATAATAATATTACTCAAATAAGAGTTTGGGCATTTATACACCACTTGAATAATTACAAAATAAGTAAAGATAACCCTTTCAGATCCTATCCCTGGTGGTTGCAATATGGAATTTCCACTTCCAATATCGCCTTTCATGCAAACCTCACATAACAAGCACTTCATACTAGTTGATGCCGCCGCAGCCAAAGACTCTTTGGACAAGAACTGTAATAATATGGACACATCATTTGTGAATTTCTACAAAATGTACTTACCAGAAAGAAGTCTGGATACTGATACATATTTTGAAGGTGTACGGAATATGTTGACTATGGACCTAATTCAAGAGTTTGGCGAATATGTGAGTCATTTTCTTTTTACTCTGATTGTAATTAATTTTTTAAATAATTTATCTTTTTATGTAACATTTTACTAGTCCTTACATTAAATTACTTTTAGTTTACTTTTATGGATTATTTGTTTTAAAAAATAAAGTAACCCTTAAATTAAGGTTAAGCTAGTATTATATGAAGTAATTAAAGTGTCCTCTCTGTCTGACTGATTATGACGGTAATGTCATATATAATAGTATAAAGTAAGATTACAGCTTGCTCGTTTACTAATTATAGAATACATAACCTGTTTCAATGTGACTGACTATTGACTAAATAAGCTTAACATTTTCAAAGACTTCTGACAAGTGACAAGTTTTGTGGTAAACTGTATCACAAGTCTCAGATAAATGTACAAAGTGTAAATGTAGTAATTTTAAATTACAATACAAGTACTTCTTATTTTTATATATAAATCAATATTTATGTATAATTCTTCGGTATTTGTGGCTGGATCAATTTTGATACAATCATTTAGATTTCCAATTGGAGCCAGTGGGGTCTATAGCTATCAGGTTATAGTTTTTTTTTTATTTATTTAAGATTTCACATATCTCACACTCCTTTTCCCTAAAGAGCCCCATTTTATTATCCAATTTTAAGCGCACTGTTCGACATTAGAATTAGCGAGGCAAAGGTCCACTCACAAACTTGCTCTTAGCCTTTTTGTAACGTTAGTAATATGTTATGTTGGTGTAGTATGTTATGTAGCTAGTTGACCTAGCACTTGGTAGATTGGATTATGAAATGGCTGCATAACATTTGATCCCTTGATTCGATGATTGGACAGCTTGGACTTACAATTAGACGTAGTGGTGTTTTAATTACATATTTAAGTATAATAATGTACAAAAGTATTTCTAAAATACCTATAATAAGTATTAGACATAATATAATTGTCGTTATATTAATTTACAGTGTAAGTTTAACTTCAAGCAAATTTAAACCCAAAACGCAATGTAATATAATATTGTGGTTTTGAAACAAGTATCGCGCATGCGCATTGTGTTTAGTCATCGTGCTTATCGGAGGCACATGTTTTGTGTTATGATTCTATGCTCCCGTACAAGGTTACAAATCAAAAACAAAATGAAAATAACATTGCTTATATAATGTTAATCTTATAAAAACTGTTTATAAGATATTTTATTATTAAGGGTAGCACAGAGACTTAATGAGAACAATCAAAGAGCTAGCGACAAAATTTGCGGTCTCGTCCTAGGTTTTTTTTAAATTCGTATTTGAAGCCCAACCCTATATGTGACTATAGTTGATGTGATACTACAAGGCATGAAACTATTTTTACCAAGTTGTAGTACCACTTGGTACCACAGTTCGCGGTCTTGGTTTGACGCGTTTGTCAGGCCTGCAGAAGCTGGTAAACGGTAGGCGTATCAAACTTGGGCTAGTGCATTAGTCACCCGAACTCTAGAGTTCTGAACAGTAAATATAACCATGCCTCCAAATTTTTCAAACGGCAAATCGGTAGAGCAAAGTTCAAGCATGTCGTCAAAATAAGGATCAGCTGGCTAGGTCCCGTCCCGACCCGTCCAGCACACGCAATCTTTGGGCTCTTTCTTAGGCCACTCTGGGAAACTTTTGCCGGCCGTCCCTATCGGCATTGCACATCCGGAAAGCCGGTCTCTTGGGCACTCTTTTTGCTTCAAACTCGATTTTGGACGACCAAGGGAAGGCACCACCTACCATCCCGCGGTGTCTGAACTCAATGCCAGAAATATTTTTTCGCCAAAAAACTATCCGACAGTCTCTATTCCCCTTGGACGTTCATAGCTCGAGTGGGCCGGATGACATTTCTCCATTGGTGATACGAATATGTGCCCCTGAGTTGATTACAGTGCTAACGCGTCTATTTCTGTACTCCTCCCTTAAAGTCGTACTCCCGGTCTCATGGAAGGGTGCTCTTGTCCATCCGATCCCTAAAAAAGGTGATAGCTCGGACCCAGCTAACTACAGACCTATCACCATTACCTCTATTTTCTCCAAAGTAATGGAGAACATGATTGATGATGTTCCTAACGTACCTAGATTATCACCAGTGATCAATAACCGGCAATATGGCTTTCGTTAAGGTCGATCGGCTGGTGATCTGTTATATTTTACGCACCGTAGGGCAGCTGCTATTGAAAGCAAGGGAGAGCTTCTGGCAGTAAGTCTGGATATGACGAAAGCTTTCGAACGTGTATTGCACAAGAAGCTTCTTTCGAAGCTACCTTCCTATAGGCCCACCGAGAGTTTATGCAAATAGATCACCAGCTTTTACTGTAGTGAGTACTGTTCATCATCTCTGGTCCGGGTCACCCCAATATTATAAACGCATTTACAAGTGTTTCGAAGAGCTATTCGATTTGATGCCCGCCGCCGAATTTCATCACCGCACAGCACGTCATCGCCTCCAATACCATCCGTACCACCTGGATGTTTTGCGATCTTTCACTGTGCGGTTTTCAAGGACCTTTCTTCCTTGTGCCACTTGAATGTGAAATAAACTCGCTTTGGCTATATTCCCAGATCGATATGATATGAATACCTTAAAAAAAAGCGCATACTTCCACTTCCAAGGCCAGCAGCGCTCATGTGAATCCTCGGATGTTGCAAAAGATGATGGGCGGCGGTGATCACGTATCATCAGTGACTGGCAAGTTGGTTTCCTCTCCTCTAACATCATAAACAAATAAGAAAGTCCCTTAATTACATTTTAAAATTTCTTATAGGATAATTAACTAAATGTAAGTATATTTTTGGCAGTGTAAACAAGTTAATTATTTTATTAAGTCGACTAACAGGCAACGGGAATTTGTATGTTCGTCCCTTGTGTTTGTTCTCTATGTTCTTGTATATGTTAATATCTGCGGTGGTAATATTTAAGCTAAATACTAATCCTAATTGGAGTGTAACCTTCTTTACGGATCACGTAATCATAACTTTGTCAGGAATGATAGCAATTGTTCTTTTTAGCAATATATTAACTGTAACGAGGAATTATGTATAGTAACCATTATTGTTGTTAGGAAAACTTACCTCACTCATATGGTAAATAAGATTTAAACTTGGGTTAAAAGGCAAAGATGCGACCTCAACCTATAGGTACACTACGGACCTAGGCTTTGAAAAGGACATGCATCTCTTAATTTTAATGTAAATGTAATGTAAACATAACTCAAATCTTTCCCTGTTCAATAATACTTAGCATGTATTAGCTGTTAGTTAAATATAAAGTACAAAACTATACTGCTTGTTCGGGGTCCGAGAACCTGGAGGAACCTCGTGACCTCATTGTAGTATACAAATTACGTAACAATGATAACTTTTAGATCCCCGACACTGGGCTCCGCCTGCGACGTATGTTGAGCGCTTACCCCGAGACTGGATCGGTGTATGTGGCTATCGCGTTTAGTGTGAAGAATGCGAGTGCGTACTCCGTGTACGTGCCGACGTACTCGTACGCGTGTGATCCGTTAGTGGATGGTGATTGTGATATACTGGGTACGTTAATGGTGTTTAGGTATTGTGAAAAGAAAATAAACTTTATCTACACTTTTTAATTTTTTTCAGATGATTTTTTTTCACAAATGTTATGTGCGTCCCTAGTTTTTGTCGGTTTGTTCATGTGTTTTTTTGGACACAGATTTTTTAAAACCGAAATGTTTCTAATTGGATTTGCTACTGGTATTATTATTACGTACATTCTGATCTCTCTAATGGCAGAATTAGATCGGGCAGGTAAGGTATAGCGATCACCATAATTATATGTTAACGGTACATGTCGCTATGTTGTAAAATGTTATATTATATTTCAGCACTTTTGGGCGCGTCCGTACTATCCGGGGTATGTTTTGGGGCAATTTGGTTACTATTCTGGTGGTTCTATGGTATACCAATATTTTCCGTGTTTTTGTCCACAATGAACGTGGGATTTTTATTCGCCGCCATTATGTATCACGGTTTGCCAGGTAACAAATTACGTCATATTGTCGAATATGGTACGGTATAATGTGTACGTAAAAAAAATATTTTTTAGCTGGTCTATCGGCTTTGGAGGTTGATCTGAACTTCTGGACTCTCTTCATCCTTATCATGGTGCTGACGTCCCTGATGCTGGTGTCGATGACGTTCCTCTCCAACATCATGAGCTGCGCCATCATCGGCGCGTACGCGACTGTATTCCCTATGGACTACTACATAGGGTCCAATTTGAGATTTATCATCATCAACACCGTCCGACGAGCCATTGTACCGCACTTCAATAAGGCGGTTCTCTCTCCACCGTTTCAATGGAAAGGTACTAATTGAGGATAATTATTATACCTTACATTCATATAAAAGTTCTTATTTATCAAATTACATTTCTATTTCTATTATCCATGTATTTTTAATTCTATTTTAATTTCGATGATATAATATCATCGTTTTTATTGGCAATTTCTCGGAAAAAAATAAAGTTAACCCCCTTCCCCCCTCCAGACGCGGTGCTGTCGCTGCTGTGGGTGGGTTTGACGCTGTCGGGGTTCCTCTTCCAGCACTACCACAGCCGCAGCAGGCCGCCCTTCCCGCCGCCGCCCCGAAGCGTCAGACCGACACACGAGCCGCGCCGGTGAGTTGGGCCAAAAGACTGAATGAATGACTGATAGCGAATGGAAACGTATCGGTACCAAAATAATATCGTCAAACCCCCTCCCCCGAATTTGAGACCGTTGTACAAAAACCGCGAAGTTACAAAAAATTGCAAACCATCCTCGATCTTTAAAGTTTTACGTACGTATGTTTGTTCTTTCTACGTTTATTTTAAATTAATACTCAATCTACTAAAACGTAACGAGCCGTCCTCCCTCGCCCGTCCGGGACGGTGAGGCCGTGTAAGTCTTCCACGAAGTTATTGACGTGGGAGAGAGTATGGGATATCTAAATTCCCGGACTGACAAAAGTCGGTCTGTCGGACCGATTTTTGATATCGATTATATATTTAATTATCCCTGGAAGTGAATAAAACATGTACAATTTGAGTTTTGTGCCCCTTTTTCACGCTCATTATGTGTTGCACGGTCCTAGACAGCACCACTCGGTGACGAAAATTCTTATTATTTTTAGTCTGTTATCTTCAAAATATTTGTTTATTCTGTGATATTTAATCCTCCCTTTTGTACTTTTCAGTCGGATGGCTGCTCCGATACTGCAAGTCGTCGTCTCGGCGTCGGAGAGCACGCCCCTACTGGAATAAATATATCAATTAATAATACTCACGATGCTATCAGACAATATCATTATTACGGGCTTTTACTCGCTTTATGATTAAATTTTGATTTTGCCAAAAAAATATAATTAGTTCTAAGTATTCATACTATATTTCCGTCAGTGGTTAAAAACCTTAGATTATCCGTTATATAAAACATATCACATTAAGTACATATATAAACAGTTATAAGTACATAACAGAATATAACCAAATATTATTCTCAAAGAGATGTAAAATGGCTTTTGCAATTTAAAATATTTCATAATTATTATTCAATATGTTCTCATTAATGCACTTCTCGCAGTAAGCTTCGAAGCTGGATGCTCCAGCCAGTGTCAGTCATTCAGTGAAACCAAACACCGTGTATTCTTAAGACTTATTGAATTGTGATCCTTAGTTTTAATTCAATTAATAAATATTATCACGTTATTATCGTTTTATGTTATATTCAAATGTATTTAGTATTAAATATAATTAAATTTAAAGTTTAATTTCATTGTCAAAGGAGAGCCCCAAAACACAACGCACCGCTTATTTGGGGTTTTTATTCAAAATCACACATGTCGAAGTTAATAGATTAAGAAGCCATTGAAATCAAACGCAGCATCCCATCCCGCACATCCCGACATCCCGACATCAGCGCGGCGGGACGAGATGTAAACCAATTATAACCGTTGATAATCTAACGGTACCGAGGGGGACGGGAGGCGCTCTGCTCGATCCTCATTATTAACATATTATTCTATTGCTATTCATTATTACAAACCCTATTCATTGTATATATTACTTCTTAAAATGCGTTTATATTAAGTTGTAACATGTATGTAATATTGTGTTTTAAACTAATATTAAGAGAACTACAGGCTACAGAACTAGAATAATACAAGGCGGTGTTACCATTGAGATCGATACTTACACTTAATCCCATCGTCTCGTCGAGACCCCGTGAAGTGCCGACACGCAAAATTAATACTCCCCGCCCAAATACAGTCGGTCAATGGTATAATTTTGTTGAACGAGACCCATTAATATCACCATCCCACAGGTTTTCAATAAAACAAATAAGTAATGGTTAATGCGATATTTATTAAATTTCACCGTAACCTCAATCTATATGCACTTATAGTTACAATAATTTATTTTACACTTACGTCCAAACTAAATACATTACAACGCCCACACCAGCGTACTGCATTGTACTGAAAATATATTAGCATTTATACATGGTGTTAATTAAAATGAGAGATTGTGCTTCGCCGATGGCGTACTCCTAGCACTATTTAGGTATACAATATTAATAATTTGATTTTTGTTACTGAGTGTTCCATGTTCCCAAAGTCATCCGAATGGCGTCAAAATAAATCTACATACATTTTAATCACAGCGACTTCTCCTTAATTATTAATAAATAAAATAAATTAATTCGTTTCGTGGTGTGCTATTGTAAATTTGCGACTTCAACACATTACAACATCTACTAATGTAACTATTATACAATTATACAAACGTACTTAGTGTCGAGGGTGTGTGTATGCGTGGGTTGTAGTCCCGAGGCGGGGTGTGTGATAAACAAATCGCCGTAACGAAGCTATTGCCACGTTTTTCTCTATGGCATTAATATTTCCTCCCCCGTGCGTACATCAAAGAAATAGAAGGGTTGCACGCGCCAAGGGCGCGTAACACTCAATTATTACAAACGTTGGCACAAACAATTTACATTTAATTTCTCGTAGAGACGTTAACGAACTCTCGCGGAGAGAGCTTCCCCGACGCGACAATAGATGGCGCTTATCTATATTTACAATGCACGCTATTGGTTCCTAGCTCTAAACGATCATACACGATGAAACATGCTGCATTTATAATGTCCACCAGACGAAAAAACAAGTAGAACGGGGGTATAATATATATAAAATTCACAGCAGTGCAACATAGCTCACAGTGTACGACCCGACTTACCGCTACGTTTGAACATCATCAGTTGCTTAGTCGTCCGAATAAATATTATACAAAAATAACACGTCGCACCATTGAAACACTAAACATCACGGGTTATTGCGTTAGATAAACACTATGCACTAAACTATTTTACGACACAGAATTGTTTTCCGTCATGTCTCCCGCCAAACCGGCGCTGTCATGGCCGGCCGTCATGTTGAGAGCGTTCATAGACAAGTGCGAGTCGGCGTAGTTGTGCGCGAGCTCGCTAGATGGCGACTCGGGGACGTTCGGGTTCTCGGGCATCGAGAGCAGTCGATGCGGGAACCCGAATAGCTGAGATCACTGAAGCCGACCCCAGTAGTTGGACGCGAGGTCCGGGCCCTGGGAGGGGATCTGCACCGGCACGCTCACACCCGCAGATATCACACCTACAAAGGGAGGGAGGGTTATTAAAACTTATTTACGGTGCACTTCAGTACAACCAACCAAAATATTAGTAATATTACCCGTTTAATAACTTATTAAGATTCAAAATTCATTATATTCAAAATTCATATCATAAGATCGATAGATATAATAAGATTAAACAAAATAAAGTTTCACAATAAATGTGCAATAAAAAGACATCTCAATGAGAAGTATTCTTTTGGTTTGTGATTCTTGTACATAATCTACCCGTGGCATTAATAAGGCTGCGTATTTGAGACATGTACTTCAGTGTGTCGAGATGTGAGTAGCTTTGCGACCGGCGGTGTGTAGCGCGCACAGAGCACAGAGCACACTGCGTCCAGATAACGCGATTGTGTGTAATAAACTGAATGCAATTGGAATCCTATTAGACATATGGCTGAGCTGATACTGATACATGACGTTAATGGGCTTCGTATTAGATTATGTAGCATATGTATGATGAAATTTGATTGAAGCTTATAACTAATGTATGCTGTTTGTCCTCTAGATCAAGTATTGTGCGACATGCGTTATATTACAGCGTGATATTAAATGTATTGTTTTAATATAAGTTTTATTTACTTTACTGTTGACAGATGTCCAAGTTTTAAAATGGAGACTCTGATAATTACAAGAATCGATTAAATCTAATTAGATGATTATATGTTGTATATTTGTACAAAATTGTTTGACTTGTACTTGACCAAATCAAATATCTTTTACGATCGAAAACTGTTTTAAGTGAATATTTGTAACACGTAATATAAAATCCAAAGCGTATTGTTAATAATTTAAAACTATTTACGTGAAGGCGGGTAAGCAATCGCGTATTTACAAGCGTCTGCCTTCAGCTACATAACTCCAGGCAGACCCGCGTGTGAGCTCGCGATAACATTTTCCGTTCCGTCGCGAAGGGGTTCGCTTACATTCATTACACGATATTATCGCCTTAAAACAGCCCCGCTGAGACTCGTTTAGTCAATGGGTCGTGTCTATGACTGCCTCCTTGTTTATCGTAAATCATACCGCGCCGAGGGTTACGCGATAAAACCTATTATATAACGTGCCTATGTAAAATGGTGAATATACCGTTTATAAACAAGTATCAAAGTGAATTTATAAGGATCGAAGGCGAGAAGCGGGAAGTAGAACAAATTTGTATTATTTAATATACGGAGCTGGGAATGCGCCGTCGAAAGAGCGCAAAAGAGTAAATGAAACGAGAGCGTGCATTTTGAATTGTGAAAAACGCTTTTGTTCGCAGCTAGTGCTGAAACTCTGCAGTGGAACAAAGCGAAACCCCCCAAACAACAATAATTCATACCGCTTTCCGCCACCTACGGCTAAAAATGTCCGCCGCATGATATATAATATCAAGTGGAAAAGTTATAGCTTTTTAAAACAATGGAAACGCCGGCGCCCCGCAGGTCGTTCTTTTTCTGAATACTAATAAATCTACAATGTTTATGTTACTTGTGAACGTTTTCGGAGCTGAAATTGAAGAAATATTTTACGAGACCTAGTTATCTTTCCGTTTTAATTTCCACGAGAGCCGTAGACGATTGCGGAGGTTCGTTCTTTCAATTCCAATGTTTGTTAACAAAAGAATTCGATATTCAAAATCAATTTAAAAGCCATTTGTAAGGAACAGACAACGGCAAATCCAATCGAGGCTCGAGCTCCTATTTTTTCCACTTTTTCCTCTATTTTGTGTTCCCCGTCATGTCGCGGTCTTGTGAGCCAGACGCCCCTTGCTCTTGACTCAGCGTTTTTTACATTTTATTACGAAGTTGGTAAATATTTTTCAAGCCTTGATTTCGCCGATTTTGTTACGTTTTCAGCCAAACCTTATACATTTTACCAGTGGTCCTAAATTGGATTCACTTCAAGCCGGCTGGCATGTTTTATTTCAGACATTGTAAGAGACGTACTACGTCTCGTATAATGTTTTATATATCAAAATTACATCCTAACATTTCATTAAGAATAAGTAACTTTGTAAATAACCCACTTGTCGAAGATCTGAAAGACAAAAAGCTCAGTGGCCGTGACTGCTAAGGCAACAGATACTAATATCAACCCAATACATGCCTTTGAGTGATTCACATATTGATGTTTCAAGTCTGAAAACATATTGAAAGCCCTTATCATAAGGTGTTGGTGTACATGTCCCACAGTGTAAGTACTGACCGGTGCCTGCGGCGGGCTGCGGCTGCGAGTAGGCGGCGTGCTGCTGGTGGGCGGCGGGCGCGCGGTATCCTCCGCCAGACAGCACCTCTCCGAACATGTACGGGTACCCGCCCTCGCGCTGCTGCAGGCACGACGACGACATCGAGCTGCAACCAACACGGATTATCAAACTACGGAATGGATACACATGTAGTGATATGGCAATGAGCCTGAGTCTGTACCGTCAATGTTTTTTTGGAATAGACCTACCAAAGTCAACCAAACATTTTAAAAAGATGTCTTCCTGTTTTACTTGTTTGTTTTGATTGTTTGTCACTCAATTACTACCGAATCTTAATTATCTTTTGGTAATTTGTTAATGTAATAAGTTATCTAAGGCAACATATAGGATACTATTTACTTTCGAAAATTTGAGCTAAAATTACCATAAAACGAGGTATTGAAGGTGTTAGTTAGTATTATTTTTCTATGATAATATATAATATATATGCTACAGAAAGGAGATAATAAATAAAGTCGTTGACAAATAATAAACACACGGACTTGGCTTACATTTGTAAATGTAAGCTAAACCTGTTTAAAATAATTGGTTGCAAAGCTTTTTATAAAATAAAATGTTAAAAAAATAGTCTTCAAGTAGAGGTCTGACGTCAGCGAGTACAATATTGAGAAGGTATTTTAATCCTAATAATAAAATGGATACATTGTAAGTAATCTTGTTTCAGTGCAGACAACTATCAGAAAATCGTTTACGAACTTTCTTAAAATAAAATAGTCTTAATAATTACACAATTCAATTTCGGTAAAGGAAATTGTATTAAAAACAAAATAAAACGACTCCTAAATCGAGTACGTGTAAGTATTCAGAGTATTATTATCTCCGAACTATCGGCGACTTCGCGTCTCACTAACTCAATTTGGCTCCACAAAGACCGAAGATTCACTATTAAAAATCAATCCAAGTGGAAAGCCGACCTTCGGCGTGAACTTCGTTCCGTCTCGGTGCAGTGGCGGGAAGACGCGATCTTTTGCCGCCCGATTTATCGCGCAATTTAATTAGTGCCGCCTTTAGACGATAGATGGCGTTAGAGATTATTGTCTTCGGTTTAGTTCAGAAATTAAGTACTTAAAAGAATTTGTTGAAATTTATTTACTTTTTATATTTTTTATTTTTACATATTACAAATAGAATTCGGCGTAAGTATACCTTATGTAAGTTTGATTACTCACCTATAGGTATCAGTCATAGTGGCGATGGGTTGCGGTATGGGGCTGTACATGGAGTTGAAGCCGCCGTTAAGAGGTAGTCTCGCAGGCGGCGCGGGCGACGCGGGCGCGTCTCGACGCTGGCTACGAAGCTTCTCCTCACGACGCCATTTTGCGCGACGGTTGGAGAACCACACCTGTTTTATGATGGTTGTTATTGGTTGTCGTGACTCGAGGCGTTTACTGCTGGGTAAATATGATTTGTGGTTGAAATTTGATACGAAAACCTAGAAATTCGTAATGTCAATTTGACAAAATGAATAGTTCGTTCAAGACAACCCAAGAAAGACATGTTTAAAATAGAAATCTATAACTGTTCAATAAACAGGGTGATCTAAATACTATTATACCGTACAACGTACTATGCTAATATTTTATCTACATTCCGGTATAAATTATAACAGAAATTACATACATCCTTATGAAATCACCAAAATATCCTTTTATAGCATAACATTGAACATAGCTAAGATAAACTATTGATTAAATAATATATAATTCTACGTGAAAACATTATAATCGCGGTAAAATTATAGTTTTAATCATAAAAACTGTCCGCATTTAAAATAAACGCGTGCTTTGATTAAGATTTATAAGGTACTGATGAAAGTACATTGAAACGGCAATTAATTAAACCAAAAGCAATATGATGACATTGAACTGCGTGAAACGGAATGATTCCCGGAAGCGTCCTTCACGTGCGCGTCACTTCCGACATGGCGGCAGCAACATGGCGCACTCTGAGGAGTTGCCGAATAAGTCATTGGTATTATTTAAAAACTCTAAAGCTCTTAATTTTGTCGTAGCTATGTTATTTTTTTAAATAATATTAATTTTATTTATTCTTATATCGTGATAATATTTATAATTTACGGTATAATATAATAAATATATAAGTGTATTTCTCTCAATATTCCGCATTACTAAATAAGTATACGAATTTCGTCAATAAGAAGTAGGCATAAGCAAAAGATGAAAAGAATATTTTAGTTTTCTTTGTACTGAAATAGGAAAATAAGAAATGGCATTCAAAGAGGTCGCGCTAGGTAATATGTCACAATATTATTGCTCTTGCCTCCGAAATCGCCATATTCTGTGCCATATTTTATTTGAACCCTCGCAAAAACCTAAAAAGGGTCCGCTTAAGCTGAATACACACTATCATAGACGAACTTTGAAGTACTCAATATGTGCATACATTTACTGATGAAAAGACATATTAACGATAGTTTTTAAAGAAATTACAATATATATTTTATTTATTAGTACGTTAAATTTAAAAACACACGTTAAATTCAAAAGCTTTAACATTAAAATGCAACTTTAAATTCGCCCCATATATTAATAATATTAAAACATCAAAATATATACGTAAAAATATTTTTCCTAACTAATAGTGAAAGGGCCCTCCCGTGTGAACGTCCCCGAATACAGTGAAATATTATGACATTTTACTTTCTCTATAGACATTTCTTGACAGTGATGACAGACCGTTTCCCGCCTCTGTCATTCCTTTATAAATTGTTGCCCTCACGAGGGTGCCACTAAATAGGATTTACCATAATTCTGTTATTTTGCCAACAGGCAACGTTTTACTTAATAACCGTCTTAATCAAAATATAATAATAAGTTTTCTGATTTATTTTCCCTCGTGTTAAATCAATGTCTTTTAAAAATCGTTTACTCTTTGTTAATATTTTTATATACTAATATATATTATTTTATATATTTTGCTATAAGTATACATGGTGTATAAATTCTTGTAAAATTAAATAACACAGCCCTAAGTAATCACATAAGATATATTTACAGGCGTATATAAAGGAATTTCTATATAACAGCAAAATACTTATAGCAAGTTTGAAGATGGCCTTTACGGCGTCGGACATAAGGGTGGGTTCGGCTTGTTTGTAGGTAAAAAGGCTTTGTTCGGGGGGTGCCAATTTTTCAAAACATCCCCCACAGCCCCTCCTATAAGGTCGGATCGATACCAACCCCTGCTGTGCTGGCAATGATTTTGTGAAAATTATTAAGGATAAAAAATATATTTATCTGACTGTTCGTACATACTTTGTCTATTGTGTGTAGGTGTGTTTGTTACATGCCATGTGTGTGTGTGTGTGTGTGTGTGTGTGTGTGCACCGAGCTTATACTACTGTATTATACAGTCAATATATAAGGACGTTATAATTTTTTATTCACTAGATAATATATATATATATATATATATATATATATATATACACATATATATACATATAGATAATATATATATCTTATAAAATAATATTATATGTATTTATATTCTTTTCACTATCTGGAGTCCCTACACCGCCTTGAACCTCAACACGTGGTGTGTCCGAGTACAAAGCGATGCTCCTTGAAAGCCTCTTCACTCGTACATAACAAAATCAACTTTCCCTTCAGTCTTTAAAGTCCTATTTGCAATAACCAATTTCCATTAAGGGTTGGTGAATTTTAAATTGGATTTTTCTTATCTAGTTTAAAGTCATATTTATAGGTAAATTAGGGCTGTCTTCTTCATATTTAAGCTCTTAAATGTAAAAAAAAAAATCTTATGTTATCTAATTTTTCTAATTAGTATTAATAATTACATATCACAATTATTCTGAAACATATCAAATTGAAATTCATTAAATTTTATTAAAATGTAACCAAAATACGTCATAAATTATTTTATATGAAGGTGTACTAGTAACAAAAGTGTTATAAAGTATTATTATTTATATTATGTAACGTGGTGTTGGTGGCAGCCCTGGCCCGTACTTGTTGGCCGCACGAGATGCAATGCTCTCACGAATGTTAACTAACAGCCGACGAGAGGTTAATGTGGAAGCTTAGCCTCGCTCGTTGAAAACAATGTCGTCGGCATTCCCTTTTTTAGTTTTTTACCAACAAGAAAACTCAGAGAAAAGTTGGAATATTTCATTTACTTTGTTGCTCCCTAAACTATAAAGTCGCAAACATGGAGGAAATATTAATTTTCTTATAATCATAACTACAGCAAACGTTAATTAAATAATGATTTTATGTTTTTTATATTTAAAAAAATCAGTACGCAAACGACCAACACAATCCCTTACAGATATAAAAAAAACGACAAAATAAAATGGCGGGAGAGTAATACAAAAATAGAATCAGTAACGTCCATTTAAAACTAATTCGATTTATCTCCTACTAAGTGCTCTAAAATAGTTAAAAGGTCGCAGTCAAAATTGCATTAAAACGTTATAAAAGTTGGCAAGTTCCCTCCCGTGATAAATGATGTTTTAAACTGTTGGCAGCACTGCGGCGATTCGCTAAGTGAAACAAGAACTTCATAGGTTTTTAATTTTAATATGGCCGCCGCCGTTGTAGTGAACATAAAAGTTCATATCAATATTTCACTTAACGGCGGAATTGTATAAACTTTGTGTAAACAAATTTGATGCAATTCCCCGATGTGTTTGTGTTACCAATTATACTTTTAGCCACCCTATTTTAATTACATACATGAATGAAAATAAGTAAATATAGAAAGATAAACACGCTCGTAAAAAATCAAACAATAAAACATGTTTAACATATTGCCGCCATATTTGTTGAATATATACGTATATACGTGGGGTTATATAATACCCTTGTTTTTTTAGTCTGTTTGCTAAAGACGCATCTACATGCGGCCCGCGCCTATGTAAACAGACAGTGTAAACAGGCCCTTATGAACGCATCCACGGCTCGCTTTTAATAAAGCACCCTTGCCATGTTTTTTTCATTTATTTCAGCTAACAAGCTTTGATTTTAAAAACAATTCAATAAAATTAGTTAGTTTTAAATATTAGTAGGAAGCGGAGACGTCAGTGATCCACAGAAATGGCGCGAATGAAATGTCAGTAAGGCATAGACAAGATTTGAGTAAAGCACGGCCAATGCTCAATTGGTTATCAACCCACAGATAACGGAGTCTCAGTAAGTCATAGACATCACCGGCCTCGGCCGAGTCATCGGGCCGGTGTAGTGGTTTATTTTACCTGGATACGTGCCTCAGGCAATCCGATCTTTTCCGCCAGTCGCTCCCGCGCGAAGACGTCCGGGTAGTGCGTGCGCTCGAACTCTGTGGTTAAATAGCAATATGAAAATCATACTTAATATACCAATGTTAATAAAATGTACTATGTGATTTATGATACCCAATAAATATGTCAAGAAAATACATATAAAGAAAGCAATAAACGAAGCAATAACGTCTCGAACAGCAAAACTAACAAACAACAAGAACTGAGATTAACACGGGCTCCGTCGATAATTGGTGCGCCGCCGAGAGGCCGAGAGCTGAGCAAATACGGGGGACAATATTTATTTATTTACTAATAACTTGTTATTGCAAACAATAAATAAGATGAAAGGGACGTTCCCAAATTGGTTTATGAAGGCCCAGGGGAACACTTATACGACTCTGGTTCGTATTGTGTCGTATTTGCGGCTGGCGAGGACTCGGACATTGTTTTAGATTATGAAAGTTCAATGACCTTTCCAAAATAAATATACTCTAGTAAAATTTATTATATGTACCTTTTTCAAGACTATCTATCTGGTCGTTGGTGAAGGAGGTCCGGTTTCGTTGCAGCTTCCTCTTGAGCCTCAATCTCATCTGCGAGTCTTCATCTCCCGATGAAGCGTGCTCGCTGTTCCCGTCCGATCCGGCTTCAGATTGCAAGGTGTCTGCTAAGAGATTAAAGAATATACATCTCAATCACACTTACTTTTTAGCATTTAACTGCGAGTAATATAATTGTATCCACTTAAAACAAAACGCAGCAGTTGTAAACAACTCTAAAGACTCCATTAACGAACGTCAGGGGCTCTCCATCACAAACTATCAACACAGCACTCGATACGACTATCAGAATGCATCAGCAGAATTGCACAATTGTAATAAAAAACCAGTCATCGTGAGCTATGCGTTCCCAGCCCCTCGACCGAGATAGGGGTCGAAGCGGACTAGTCGTTTTTCTCGAAGGGGAACATCAAAATTAAACGTTAGTAATGTCGACATGCCCTCAGCTAATTGATTAATTTGCTTTATGGTTGAGTACTTGGTTCGATTCCCGGGTCGGTAATGGTGGCACGGGTTACTGGATCCATTCACTTGGCTGTTACACAATCTGTCACATTTTTCAAATATTCCATGGGCGGGAGTTAATTTAGTAATGGATGGATGTATGCAAGAGCAAAGAGTGTTCACATTAAGATACATTGTTGAGAGTTACCGATATGTTGGTATATTAAAGTACCAATAGTATGAGCATATAACATATACATACTTATTTACTTAAGGTTTTTTATGTACATATGTAAAGATGTAGTGCACAACCATCCCACAATTACATGTTAAGTTAACATCACAGATGAAATATATGTTAATAATATCAACTTAATGTTGATAAAACTTCTGTTTTCCAATGACCACGTCGGTTTCCCATTAAAATAAAATAAATTCACCCAAATGACTAAGGCCTTGTACAGACTGGTACTCACGTACATTTTAAATAGGACATACTTGAAAAGGTTTATGTTAAATATTTCAAAACTCATTCCAAACATCACATTTCAAGCGAATCCAGTATGATTAATAGCCGACATTCACCGAAACAGTGCAATTGACAATTTTGATTGATCACAGTGTGAACGAGCCCTTATCGCCTCTAATGAGATCCACGCCATGCATTTTGATTTAATATCGTTACATAGTGTACGAATACTTCCAGGATCTAACGACGTCATAATCAAAAAATAATTATTATTATCAAAATACTTAAGTACCGCTTTGTTAAGTTGTAGACGAAAATTACAATAAACTATTAAAACAGTAATATCTTAGCTCTAAGCTAGTAACTCCCGCCGTTTGCTACAGGGACCGGCGAAGCTGTAAATAAGGCTTTAAACTTAAACACACGTTTCACCAAACTTCGAAAGTAAAACCTGAGAGACGGGGTTTCATTAACACTACCGACACTAAACAATACTTTTCTGGAGCCGCGGGATGAATACTTGCGTTCGTTTATATTTACAAACCGGAACATAAAGAGGTATTCATTAAAAAAACATTGCAGAGAGGCAGCACTTAACCACAATCCCACCAATAACGACCTACAAATGATCGGAGAAATATTCCACAGACGGGCGAGACGGCGAAACACGAAAAATACCTAAGAGAAAATAATAGTAGAAATAAAGGAGCGAAATAAAAGTGGGGGCGGTGAAAAAAATTGAAGAAAATAAGCACAAAGGGGAGCGAAGAAAGTCGGAGAGATAAAGCGAATTGAAGTTATCGGGCCGAGCGGAGGTGGGGCGATAGCCGGCGCGATTACGGGCGATCGATACTGTCACTCAAGCGAGCGGGCGACTGCCACGGGCGGCAGCGGAGCGCTACACTGATACAACTTAGAACATACTTGTACACTCATTTACTAAATGACTGTTTATTAGTAACAATTATTTCATAGCACCACAGGAGAACATTATATTTACAGTTCTTTTACGATATGGGTGTTAGAGTTAAATCGCTTCCGCTCATGCCCTGCCCCGCCTCCACCCGCGGCTCCAGTACCACGCCGGACAAGACGCGCCTTGATTCGACACGCTCTCCGTCTACCGATGATACACACTTAGACCAATTTGCACGTTGTTCTTTTGTAAATACAAATAAATACTTATATATGTAAATATACACAAAAGACCACTTACACTGGACATTATGAGAATCTGCCTTTTGATTTGGTAACTTTAGCAAACTCTGATACACTGATGTTATTGAAATATAAACTTATCAGAATTCTTTTCTCATCAGAATATTATTCTGCTAATTATAATAAATTGTGATATACTTAATAACAGATAAATTAATCTGTACTACAAGTATTTCTGACATCTAGTTTGCTTACAATTTGTATCAAATTAATGGGTCGTTCTTTTCCGGGCGTCCTAATAAACCATTATTATTGAGCATCGACCACTATTACATGGCCTCTTACGGCTTCCGACCGCGGTACATTTACGACCGTCGAGGGAGAAGGGAGAGTTCAGATTAATTGGTTGTTTGTAATCAACATTTGTCCCCTACGGGGTCATCTAAATTACTTAGTAGGGGTAGATAAGGTTTAGTTTTTATTATTGTGAGCTCGACTGTGTCAATTGATGTCCGTGGGGTTCGGCGTAGGTACGTCTTGCGGTAATTACGTGGAAGCATTTAGTTTTCTCATTACTGCAACCGTTTCAATCAATTTATTTTCGTATCCGATAAATTGGATTCAAAATTAATCCAAGATATATCCTAAATCCAAGATATAATCCTTAAGTCCTCGGATCGGAAATGAAATGTAAAAGTTTGGTTTCAACGCAACCAATAAAGCTGAAACTGAACTATTTAACGCGTGCTCTGAAGAGTCTTTCAATTTAAAGTCGCAGCGCCGTCCAATTAGCGCGCCATTGTTCAGCTCTCGATGGGAGCGTCCTTGTAACCGATAGTGTTGTTCCTGAATCGGAAAATGTTACACTTTACAACACCTGGCGGGTTGTCACCTACAATATACACTTATTAGAACTATAAATATTATAACAATTATTATATCATTTTATAATGATTTTACTACAGACGGGATAGAAGACATTAATAATTCGTAATCGACATATCTATATACATATTGTAAAACAAATTCATCGAAAGCCGTCTGTCTATGTAAGTAATTTTCTCAAAAACTAATTAACGGATTTTTGTACGGTTACTAAAAGATGTGCTGTTCTCGAGGAAGGCTTAGGTAAATAGTACATTAAAGTATTATATAAGAGTACAACTTTATGTAAATCGCGAGCGAATCCGCCGGTAAAATGTAGTTAAACCTAAATATAATTAAATATCTATAGATATGTTAAGTCTTGACGCATCTAGTTAGAAATATAACACTAAATTGGACCAAATTAGTTGATTTGTTTGTGAATACAGTTAATTTAACAGGCCACTGTGCGGCCGCACTACGGGCGCTCGCCGGCCCGCGCCATCTCTAACCTGTTTACAATTATTGTGTAATTAACATTACCAATACCGACAATTATATACAATAATCATATAATATTTGTCTGTTTGCTTTTAATATAATTAATTGAAATTTCATCTCATACTAAAATAATATTCTTTTGCTTATTAGATATACACATGTTTAGACTTACTGGTGAAGCTTGTTAGAAGTTTGGGGACAAATTTATATTGATTTGTTTGTTATAGGTTAATAGAATAGGAATATATTTTAAGTATACATAATCGGGCATTTTATGCATTTTTATAGCCCTTCGTGTCTGCCAGCACCGACCCGTGAGCAGACCACACTGGAGTGTTATAGAACAGTACACCATGCAGACGACAAAAGATTCATTGCTCAATTCTGAATTAATTTGCACTTTGGGCTTGGCTTGGTTACATTGACACCTTATGGATTTGCATTGAAATATAAAAACATTCGTACTTTTACATATATATACCTATATATATATATATAGACGGATTGGCAAAAGTTTTTTGTCCTCAATTTTTAAATTTCACAGCGTATTCATTTAATGACTTCGAAGAATACACAAAATTATTTTTACCTAAACTGAACTAAATTTTGACATGATAAAAAAACGATGTAAAAGACATAGGTAAAGTCCTGTAAATGTAAATAAAAACAGTAATTAAATATAAGATAGTAAAAGTGATAAGACCATCATTTAATATCCAACGATTCCGAGCTCCGGGTCTGATCGAATGTGTAAAGTTAATTAATTTCGCCTTCACAAGTAAAGCTGATATTGACCACTTTATGGTGAAACTATTATTGTATCGTGTTATAAAAATATTCATTTCAATATTAAACTAATATGAACTTAATATTAAATATAATTAATAGAGAAAGTAGAAAGAGTCTTAGGTTTAAAGTTCAAGAAGCTTAGTGTTCTGAGGTCCGCTCGTCACTAACACCGAGCGAATACTATTTTATTAATTTTGACACCAAAACACGCAGCGGACCGAAGCAATACTCGTATGTAACAAATATTTGAGGTGAGATAATTTAATATTTAATAATATTATCAATATGTTGTTTTATGATTTACTCTGGAATTTATTACAATTTCATCATTTAACGTATCAACACTACACGTGTAGAGGAAATACTCTAAAACAAATATTCGTGGCGAAATACAGCTTTTTAGTACTAATAGTTTCTGAGCTAGACTGCGAACAGACAGATGGACATGACAAAACTTTATGGGTTCCTAGAGGACTACGAAATCCTAAAATGAAAAAATCATAACTATTGACCAGCATATCACAAGGACCAACAAACAAACAGGTCACCTGGTAAGTGACCTCCACTGCAGCTTCCAACACCAGAGAACTCGAGCATTTATGAATCAAAAACTCAATCATTCAAGAATATGTTGTTTGAAATATATCAAATTCGAGATGTAAATAGTGTAGAAATGAAACATAAAATAAACCCCTCGCTACATCGCATAACCCGAGGAGGTGTTCCAGGTCACGTGCGACGTCAGAGTGCACAGAGCAGGACGTGTCTCAATTTGTAAACGAGACACTTTCGAGAATGTGTTTCTCTATTTTTTATATACCCGAGAAATTATTTGTATTTTAATTTTAATTTATTTGTACAGTTTATGTTTAATGTTCAAGTAATTATAAGCTTTCGTATTATCGTCACAATATTGTTAATGGCATAGGAGCTTTGGATCGCCTGACACATATAGATATTATACATATTATATGTATATTGGTATAAAGGTATATTTAAAGTGAATACCGAAATAAAAATGATTGTGCTATTTACCCAATGTTTGAAATCACTTTGAATTCGGGATTAAATATTACTTCTCAAACGAACATCGCACAGGCAACAAAGAACGTAATCTACCAACCACAAAGACTAAGAAACAACCGACTATCCCATTTCATTCAAGATTACCTAGGGTTGTCGCGTTTTATATTTAACTTTTTTTACGTCATTACAAAAAACAAAAACATACATACATAAGTCACAATTTTTTCTTATATAAAAAAATATTTGTAAAAAAATAATAGTAATATATTGCACATAGCAAAATTAAACAATAAAAAATATATAGTATATTACCATTTTTGACAAAAAAAAGTATATAACATGTTAAGTGAAAGTGACAACCCTAGTTAACTCAGGCATTCAGACCAGTCGCAGCTCAAAGCAAATGGGAAAAAGGACATCTCTGACGTCGTGAGGGTCTCCATTAGGCGCTGACGTTATTACATGCCGTACGCACGTTTGTTACAATTAGTGTTCCCAGCTCTGAGATATACCTCGCATTGGGCTGTTTCTTAATAATATTGTATAAACAAACATAAATATATTTTTAATATTTAAAACTCCAAAATCTTGTAAAAGACAGAGCTTCAGGAACCATTATTTTGGTCCCAAGCGTTACCTCAATTCTAGTAGTTTGTTTTTGTTTGTTGACTTAACAGACTACTATACGAAAAAATCAATAATAAGTTAAAGAGTATCTTTGTAGTTTCCAGCCGGTACTTCTCTAGGAACCTACCTTGGAACCATGCAGCCTGACCTTTCATAAGTGCAATAACATATATATGAAATAAAAAGCTGTAACTTTTGACATCGAATTTAGACACATATTTGCAACATGCCGGAAACTTAGGAGAACTAAATACCTCTTTTATGCTCCTCGGGCCTGTTGAGCTGCTGAGGTATCGGAGCAGGGATGGCCGGTGCAGCTGGAGCGGTCGGAAGACCTGGATACCACCAGCCCGTCGCAGCCTGGCCGTTGAACATACGAAGCTTCTCATACACGCTGTCGTTCTGCGCAGACGCAGCCTGCTCCTTTTGGGACGCCAAGTTTCGTAGAACGCGGTTTATTGATGATACCTACCAACATATTGGTTATTATTAATTGTTTGTTGTTTTTTAATTCATTATTGTATAATTAAATAGGATATCACACATACATAATCCTTAAGACTTACGATTTATTTAATTTTAAAATTAAACATCTCTAATCCTTACTTAATTTATGTAATGAATTATATTTTGTTTTTGTAATTGACTATAATATAACATACATACACAAAATAATATATTACATAAAAAGGGTTCACACACACACATACAATCACGTTAATCGTAATAGCTATCCCAATCTCAGCCAAACTAAATAACTATCTAATAGGAAACAAATTGCAAAACGCTCCCCGCCCTTTTAACTTCCAAGCACGTGTAATTTAAAATTTAATATGATTACTAAATTCCAATCGGGATCCTCAAAGGGACAGAGATTAGGGCTCGCCCCCACCCTCACCCCTTCAGGGCCTAAAAACCCCAATATCTATCTACTTTCGACGAAAAAGCACGCATGCGTAAAAACCTAACTCACACAAATGTGTTCTATGTATGCCCATTTTAACACATCTTTGTTATATGTATATAGGCAGCGCCGCGGGGCGTCCCTAGATAATATCTGTCTGTTTTCTCGTTGCTATTGGCAACGGGGAAATATATTTTTCCCTGTTACAGCCCGTGGGGCTGCAGTTGAATGGTTTTCCCGAAATATCGCGTCACTTTCATTGGGCAGAGTAATGTTATCTGTTCAGTTTGATTCGCCTTTTTGAAAAACGTTTAATCCAATTGAGATACTTTTTAATATACATATGAATAATAAATTAATTGTTTGAAACGACCTCATAATTTAACAACATAATCAAGTTACAATATTAATATTTTACCATCTATCAACACTCTCAATGGCTTTCTAAAATAGTAAATGTATTTTAACAAAATGGACGCCGTGTTCCGCGTGTTTAATCCTCAGCGCCGCTAATGGAAGGTAATGTACTGCAGGTGCGGCTTAAACCACTATTATAGCTTTTAAAATTTAATAACATACGTACCTATATTTTTAGGGTTATGAAAAAGTTAAGAATTCAATGATCTGCTCATAATTTTTTTTAAACCGAAAACCTGTCCAACGAATATATCCTCTATGTAACCTAAATGTTATCTGGCCGTGAACAAAACGTTCGAAAAATTGAATTTGTCATTATATATTAATATCTCGAGTTAAAATAGTTATATATATATACTTCAGCACTCTCTTGTTAGATTCTCATAAGATAATAATATTAACAAAGCACCAATGAATGTATTGGAAGTTATTTACTTTCCAATTAAAACTTTACATTTAACGGCAAATAAGAGAATTGCATTCAAAATACATTCTGTAAGTGACAGCTCAGTGCTGCTCAGTGCTGCTCAGTGCTGCTCAGTGCTCAGCGACCAATCCGATATCAAAGATATTAAAGCGGTCGGCGCGTTCCTATCAGAATTTTAATAATAATATTTGATACGGTTAAAAATATTCTAATAGGAATAACTTAATTATTGTTTAAAGCGAAAATGTATTGTTTTATTTCATATGAATACATTTCTGTAACATAGTATCATTATAAATAGTTATTTTGTAGGTGGGTTATTGTGTAGTAGTTATTTTTGGACATATACCCTTTTGGTAGCGCCGTTCACGAATTAGTGATCGGTGGAGTGTGTAAAGGGACTCTGTTCCAGAGGCACGGGGGCTCCAACGGGATTTTTAAAAAGGTCCAGTTTATGAAGGGTCCCGGAATGGATTTTAAAATAAATATGGTGTTATTATTATAACGGTCCATCAATTGGTTTTAAAGATTTGAAATAACCGTTTTTTATCATATTTTATAATTATATTTATACGAATAATTTATATTTTTATTGTTTAAATAAAACTGTTTTACTGATTTAACTCGTCCATATTTTATACATTTTAATTTTAAACCGAAGTTTCATATCTTTTCCAACAGTTATGTTTACGGGGAGATGTAAAATAGTTATGTAACAGAGTGTACTAGACGTGAAAATCTTGGATAATATTACTTAATTTTTAGTCTGTCTGTGTCAATTCACCAGGTTGTAAATTCTCTTTGTGACAACAGAGTCCAAATCCCGTTTAGGATCGAATAGGTAACATTATTAATCATATATTTATAACTATATTATTATTTTTGAGAGCCAAAAAAACTTGAACCCGATATGTGTCCTTGACGTTACTATTAAAAAAAAATGTGTACGGTGTAAGCACCTCGGTCTCGCCTTTCTTAAGACTAATTATAATTTAAGATTGAGTTAAGTGAAGTAGAAAACACTACCGGCCGCGAAACAAGAGACACTGCCTCCAAAATAAAACACATTATATTTAATGTTTTTAACTTTTAAAGCCTAAAATATAAGATCCACAAAGCTGTCCCGTGATTTCTCTAGATCTCAAATATAACCCATATATCCTTAATAAGTTACAAATGAAACTTCAATTTAGTGAAGATCATTCGTGGAAACTTCGTTGGATAATTGTTATAAGTTGGCAGTTCAACACAACTTAGGCAATTAAAGAAGCTTCAAGTGACTTCAGTTGCAGCTCATAGTTCCTGAAATCTAATTGTAACTGAAATATATCACCTGCAAACTTGTCTCATACTCATTGTTAAGCTCGGATATAAAGATACCACCGCTGTGTGCATCGTTATATCTTAATGATACAACATTATCTTCCCTCCTATTTAAAATGATATTTATATTTGACATTCTGAAAAGAAACAAAATCACTTCAAAATATATTAAAATTTATAATTAAACATATTATAATATAATATTATCAATAAAATAACAAGGAAGTTGGAAATATATTATCATCTGGTGTCATAAGAGGTAAATCAGAATAAGAGCAAAGATAAAATCTTAGTGTGAGAGAAGGTATCGAGTTTCGCCATCAAAGACGACATGCGCGCGCGCAGCCCTACTTGCAACAATATACATATGATATCCATTGATCTATTAATAAGCACATTATAGAAAATATCCTCAGCGGGCGTTCGTTGGATGATGTACAATTTGTGATGGTCGCAGAATATTTTATCATAGATCATAGTAATATGGCGCACGGGCGTTCTTGCGTCACTTTGACATTGACAGGTGTCACCGGGATGCGCGTACGCACGTCGATGCATCGTCGGTGATAGATCACGGGACAGGGGTAGAGTGTAGGTGGTCCGTAATAACGCGCTAGAACAAAAGCTTATCATCACCGATCTGGTTTTTATTGATAGCCGTGTTAATTAAATCGAATGTTAAATTAACATCGGATCTAATTAACTGACGGTTATATTTCTTATAAAAACAACACCCTATGCGGTTAAAAAGCGATCCGTCCGACTGAAAAGGAAAACGAGAGGCGCGTCACTATTGCACAAGTCGGTACATCGGGCGGACAAAGGACATTCCGTCAGGGGTCCCGACCCTCGGGATTAGAATTACTATTACTATTACCTACATTGGCATTATCTATAAACATTTTAACGTACACGCTTAACCCAAGGTTTGATTCCCGGTGAAAGGAGGGTGGGGTGCGGTTTGGGCAATTCTCACAGGATTCAGGATTGGTTCAGTTTTGTTAATCTCGTGATGTTTTTTTTTTTTTTAGCCGGTTAAAGGTTTACTAGTTATTATCAAATCACCAAATCAGTGTTATCGTTGTTCACAATGACAATTGTTCTGCGGTCGGCGGTAATTTGTGTTACAAATTACTCCTATTATGTGGTTAATCATTTGCAATTACTTTCATCAAAATAGGATTTGGCTGTTTCGTTTAGATTTATCGGTTTGACCGTTATGAAAAGACTGAATTAATTTCTTGGTAACCCAAAAACTGTAGAAACCAAAATCAAAAGATCTTTAAACATCTTAATTGTGATGTAATTTGAGAGATCAAGTTACAATGGTGCGTGTAAACGAAAACGAAACTCCATAAGGCTACATAATACGTGACACGAAGCCTCTGAAATGCGCCTCAGTAGCGTTTTGGTGGTTTTGGGTTACACGAGCGCCGACACAAAAATTAATATTACAAATTTTTGACAGCGACGTTTATTATGTCTTTATGATTAAAATAATCAATATTATAAAATAGTTTGCAATGCGAGAAAAATATTACAAACCTAAAAAAACGCATTTTTATTCTTAAAGGGTTACACTGCGCTAAAACGTGCATTAAGCTTTATGGTTTTCAATTACTAAATTAGATGTATAAAAAATATTGCAAGAATTATTGCTGACAGTTACTTATACCATACAAAATGTGCATAAAACTGACATTAAATTATTGACACTTGGTATCAGATACGACATGTCATTCGTTAATTAATTATCTTTATTATACTTTAATAACATAGATAAGTAAACAGATGCACGGAATGTTGCGCAGTACATTTCGTTTAATAATTTAACATAAATGAAAATTCCATTAATTCATTTCCATACATATCTTGATTTAACCGTCAATTCCTATGCCATCATAAGCAGTTGGTGAAAAGGACAGCAGATGTGTGTTATAATGTAAGCGAAAGAGACAACTGATATTTGTTCACCCATGCGTGAAACGCGGCATTATAGTTGCGCGAAGGATAAGTGACGTAAGTCACAGATTAAATACCAATGGTATGATTGTATTTATTTTCTGTATTTCATAATATAATGACAAAAAAATTAAAAATATTATTTAATATCATTCGATCTCATTTGATTTATTACAAATTGGTCGATTTTACTGTTATTTAATTTAATTATTAATAAAAAAATATGACTTTTGAAATAAATATCCCGGAGTAGCTCTCAACTATATGTGCATGGTATCAGTATCAGTATGAGTAGAGATAAAACGACTCCACCGAGCCTACTTACGCCACTCTAGAGCGGAGGCATAATCGATTGTTCCACGTATTTTTGTCTGCTCACAGGCGGTAAGAAGTATCACGCCCATTCGACCGTTATGACTAGACTACGGAACCCACAATAAATATCTATCCCTTTCTGACACACGTGTGTTTGTATCTTTCTATTTATCTGGACGGTGACAGTCATAAAAATAGCCCCTTTACGAGTTCTAGGTAAGGGATGAAGGCATTCCAATTTTCCCTCTTGTTATGGAACTATGTATAAATGATTTATGTTCATATTAGTTCCTTTATATTTCAAAGTAGTATATAAGATTTTTAATTGCACATTGACGTACTGTTACTTATATTCTATGACTCATTTTGTAATTAAACATCTAACTAATGTAATTACTTTTTACTTTAAGTACGGATGAATACGGTATTGTGCTACAAAAAAAAACTGTCAATTCTGTCAATGTCAGTTGACATAAAATAACTCCCGCTGAAATTACTTTCATAAACAACAGACCGCAATACAAGGTATTGTTAATATGTTTACACTATCGAGTTTTGACATTAACAGAAAAATTGGTTCGACGAAAAAAACTTTTCATTATTTTTTTGCGGCAGATGTCACTCGCATACGTCCGGGACGATCATTGTCAGTGTCACTTACAACTTTACATCTGAATTACAAAATATATATGAACTCTTTTGTTATTTTTTGATGAGTGATTAGTCAAGTATATTGTGGTAAGTTATTTGTGGTTTTAAAATTGATTTCATATTTTTTTACAAAAAAAACTGTGATATATGTGTCAAATGTCAAAAATATTAATCTATATATCCATCCATATTACCTACTATATAAATCTGTTGATTTTATTCAGTGGTAAAAATACTTATTATATTCGTAAATATTAAATTTTTAAATTAAATAAATATTCGTTGTACTGATTGGAATTCCGTTTTTTATATTTTTGTATGCCTGTATGTGTCTTTCTATAAATCAGGAATCATTTGAGCCATCTTAGATTCTCATCGAAATGAAAGATGTATGTAATGTAAGAAATGTAAGAATCTGTTATTATTTGTTAAATCAGTTATAATATAATTCTTTAACGTTCGCGAAAAAGAAAAGATAAATACGCTGAAAAGTCGCTGGTGAAGTTGGAACTCACCAACCAACGTAGAAATAAGGGCCAGTAAAGTTTCAGGCAAAAGCCAACCAACTTACAAAAATATACGCGAATTTGGATGCGAGATCTTTTGCCTGTTTCACTTAATGAATAATCGTTTATTTTGATGTCAAAACATGTTTGATTGCTTATCACTGCCCAAGTCGGGCTCTATGGTATTTCACACATATAATAAATTATCTTCCTTCTTCGTGTCTTATTAATAATATCCAAATGGTCCTTTATTCACACATGCCAATAAAATATACAGAATTTATGTTAAGTGAATAATAGAGACCGATTTGTATTGATAATATCAACAAAACATTTTAAAGGTACAATTTTATGAACTGTCCTCAATGGAACGGACCAACTTCTAAAGGACTCGGACAAAGGACCACAGGGTCCAACATGTGGTCCTTGTAAATTCAGAAATTGGATTAATACGAATCCAGCTTATTTCGCAAATGTTCTATTTTAATTGAATTTGTGTTTGTTTGTTGTGACAGACAATATTGAAGTGAATTTTGAATTTGACAGTTGATTGGCGTCTTTATTACACACTTCTATATAATATTAATGAGAATATGATAACAAATAATAAGTTAATACATTATCTGGTTCGTCTCAAGTACGTAGAGTATTCATGGAGTGTCTCGCCGGTCTAGCAACCAGTCCGACATTTGACAAGGAAATAAAAAGTTTTGATTTTGCTTTACTCTTAACTTTTGTAATGTTTTAACGTATCTATGTTCTTACTTCTGCGTAAGTAATTAATTGATTATCCAAGTCTTATTATTTTTATAAACTTTAGTTTAGTTGCTCTGTAAAAGAATGAATCTCGCAACATAACTTAGTGAATAAGGAATGGAAGTTGCAATGCGATATCTGAGATGTCACGATAAGATAATTACTGGCATTTCACTTTTATATATATATATATATATATATATATATATACACACACACATATGAATCCAATATCTACTTACGCTGGGTATGTTATCATTGTTGCAGACGTTCTCACTGAGCAGACGGTCCCTGATCTCCCAGGCGAAGATGGAGGGGCACTCCCTCTTGTAGTCCGCGATCTTCTGCACCACGGGGGTAGTCGCGACTCGGGGCTTGGAGCCTCCGATAGCCCGGGGCTTGATGGACCCCGTCTCGTAATATCTGAGGACAAACGTGACCGACGTGTAGGTGGTGTCTGATGTGTTTTCAAACCGTAGCGAATGTTCCTACTAAAAATATAACGAAATTCCATGACACTAATAAATCCGGACCCCTGTTTTAAAGTAATAATATTAACACATACAAATATTGCCCCCCAGTACTTAAGATTTCGTTTCTAAAACATAAATAGGCACGTATGTTACATTTACCATTGAAATTAAGCTCCAGACCCACTCCAACCGCATTAGTTAACAATTACGAATATAATCTCCAACTATCCCCTTATTTCGAGTACCTATACAAATATTGCCAACTAACTTATCCAATACACAAGCCAAAATAAACTTTACGAATCGAACAATAAGGCGATACAAGATACAGGCTTATTCTGGTAAATATAAGGGATGGGCTTTGTCGAGTTCGACATGTGTCGATATTTGTGAATCTAAGATTGTCGATGAGATATCAAAGAAACGTTTCATTGAAACTTGATTTATTGATGTCAATAATAAAAAAATCTTGTATTTTATCAAGTCTAAGATTATTTATAGATATAAAGCATTAGTTTAGAGTCTAATATTGTTTACGAATGAAATAATGTTAGTTTAATTGTTATAAATAACCGTTACCCCAAATAAAGTATGGACGAGATGACATCTGTCGATACATGTTTATTTTGTGGAGTGCCATTACAGTTAATACTTTAGATCGCTGGCGGCGATTTCTAATCGTTTTCGCCTCGGGATACAGAATAGGGATGCTTGAAAAAAACGAAGATTGTTTTTTAATTTGGAATAAATATATATATATATATATTTAGGACACGCGTTACATCTTATGTTCAGTTTAATGTCTTTTATAACACTTCAAGGACTTTAAGTAAGCTTTAGACTTAGGTTACTATTATAAGGAACGATGTACGTATACATATAACATCTATACATAATATATAACAATAAATTGCTGTTTGCTTAAAACTCAAGCATGGACCAACTCAAGGAAGGTTTTAACGACGAGAGAGAATAATAATACATAACGGAAAATATACAAAATGACAATTTAATTTTCAAATACAAAATGTGCATGGATATTTAAAACATTTCTTTTATCTTTTTAGAAACAAAAAATGTAACTCGATTCACAAATATTTTTAGACGCGTTCAAAAGTTGGTTTGTTCAATAGATGTAGCGTGCGGTCCGATCTCTTGGATATGTTTTATTGGAATAAAAATAATAAAGTGTAAAAGTTGTTGGTAGAATTATTCTGGTGACGAAATTACTGTTATGTAGGTATAAATTGTAAAGAGTTCCCGGGTTCCCCTGCATTACGATACGATCACTCAACAGGACTAAAAATAATTGACCCTTATCAGATATTAAGCGTATTTGAATGTTATTTGCTCTAATATTTTCTATAACATTAGTAAGTTTAATAATAAATTTACTTACTGCATATTCCATGATAATCTGGGACAAAAGAGAGAATTCATCAGTTATCTTACTTTTTACCCACATTACTATGGAATAATTAGTTTTATTGAAGGCATACTCTACTTTCATATTTTAATTTATGTAGTATTCACTACATTGTTAGAAAAAGCAAGAAATATCATAGTATAATATCATAAGCTTGACGGGAGTCTAATTAGGAGTCCCGCGGTTCCTACACAAAGGGAAGGAACAACCCTTTAGGTAATTACCACGATAAGAATAAGGGTGTGTGGGAAAAAATATTTTGTTGCACTTGCATCTTATTGCCAATATAATCTTTGATTGCAACGTTATTATATATAATAATCTATAGTTCAATAGTCACCGAGTACTTCATCATCATCACATATACATCATACAACAATCAGTCTGTATATCATATTAAAGAATCAATTTATTGATTATTATTCCCTAAAACAATTATGAAGTCATTTGTAGAAATACACTTGAGTTTCAGTCGAGTCGGTCGTATATTTGTTCGATCGAGGACTCGAGGAGCAAACATTACAAAATAATAACAAGCGGACCCTAAACAAAATCGCTTCTACAAGATCTCTTGAAGTACACACGCCAGGGGTGCCAATTACCGGCAAATATTATTATTTTCCCTTTATCGCGTTTATTTAGGGGCGGTCGTGGGACAACCCTGAAACGCACACCCTGCATTAAAATCTAGTTCTTTTGATTGACGTCTTTCAAATTCTATTATTGTTATGAATCGACTTTTGATTCTTAAATGGCATAATTAAAATAAAGCGTCCGAATTAAATGATTGTTGACTTCAATTAAACACGACGTGCCGATGAGACAGTCGCTAACACAAGAGTTTGACTGACTGACTTAATAATTATAAAAATTAACATAGACAAACAAAACAAAACAAAGCAAGAGTGTAACTAATACTTTTTTATCCGGAGCATTAAAATATCGTAATAGAAATGGAGATTAAACTGCAATAGGATTGAGTGTTGGAGAGCGCTCGAGGTCGAAGGGCCCAAATCCCGTGATAACCGATAAAATCGCAATCAGACGCAATGAGCCCCTCCGCGCGGACCCACGTGGACCCCCGCGGCGCGCCGCGTTCACACAAAAACAATACAACTGTATGAGAATGCTGACGTTTTGTATTGATTGAGTTATTGAAATATTCCTTGATTCCTTTAAACGTCTTTGTTCCGGTCCCGTTCCGTCTCGTCGGGAGGTAGTATGGGTAGTATGGGAACTTAGTCAATTTGCACGCGTGGCTAGAACACGACCTCATCTCGGACAATCGTCAACTTTATTTATTCTATTGTTATTTAACAATGGTTTTTGTGTTAAATAATTCATTTATTCGCGTAATAGTAGTCGTTTTAATTGTCATGGGTGCCCTTTGGTTATTTAAGACGTTATTGGATTAGAGTTGCGATTCTTTTCATATCAAATCACGGTTTTAACTTTATTCTTCTGGCGTTGTACGACCGGTGATGGAATTCGTAATACGAGTATATTAAAAACGTGAGAAAATTTAATTACTATAGTTCTACCTAAAATTTTATTTTGCTTTACAAAATTTACCCTAAAAATGACTTATTAATTAATTAAACTGACCTTCCGAGTATCTTGGAGACGCAGCCGTTGCTGACTTGAAGGATCCTGCTGATGTCGCACGGCCTGGCCCCGGAGTGCGCCAGCTCCACTATCTTCTGCCGCGTGGAATCCGGGAGAGGTCTGCCGTTGACGTACACCCCCCCGAGCTGGTTGATGCCGCTGTGGCCCGCAGAGGAGCACCCGAACAGGGCTCCGCCCCCCATCGCCGCGCTATGCATCAGCTCGTCTAGAGCATAAACGCCTATTATTATTAATGCTTGTTTATATATTCAATAAATATCCTATTATATTTTTAGAACGTCAAAAAGATTCTTATATATTTAATTTGCTAAACATTTGCAAGATCTAGAACTACTAGCTAATTACTTTCTTATATAATTAATTATTTGGCTTGAGATATATAAAAGGAAATTCAAGTGTATTTTTTAAGTTTCACAAATGAAATATTCGCATAATACCTGCCAATAGAAGATATTGCAAAGAAATAAAAAATCCTAACCCGTTTAAAGAAATAATCCGCTCAAACTAAAAAGTGATAACAAAAAAGGCTTTTGCGGTGCGAGACGGGAACCACACAATTATTATCTAATCTCCGATACTTGAACATCTTTTATGAAAAATAACTATTGAAGGTTTATTTTTTATAATTTTTCGGTTATAAAAGATATGAAGAACTTAAACTTTAATACTGAATTTTAAAAAAAGTTTTTTTTTTGCCTTAAACAAAACAGAATTAAAAAGAAAAAGAGTTATGGTATTATACAAGTTATGAAAATGAATTTAATTACAAATTCCGATGTTATCTATTGTATATCTATTTTATTTTAAAACTAACAAAGAGTTTATAAATTTGTTAACTAACAATATAATTTATTTTCAATATATTATATAATCAATTGAAATGTATAATTTTTCTTATAAATAGGCTTCGAAATATAATTAATTTGACCCTTATTTATTACGTGTAATTAAATATTTTCTTACTTTGTTGGTGCGATAACTAAAAATAAGTCATACAAATAAGATAGTTTGACTTTTATAAAATAAAACCGGCAAAATATTAAAAAACCGATTCCGCGGCAGTCGGTTGCGACGATTCCTTAAATTCTCGCCCCGATAGTCTTGAATGCTATCAGATGCTAACCTCGCGCCGCCGTCGCCCACCCCCTTGTGGTAAAAAATGAACAATTGGATGCAATTTGCGGATAGAGGGCACTGATTAGAAGGGTGAATTGTTTTGGCCCTTTTTTGTGGTCTCACATAGTTTTAGATGTTTATTGTTAAATACCTACGGGGTCTTGACAACAATGACTCTTTATACCATCACAATATGTGTGATTATATCTCTTACATAAAGTACGTTAATTATTCACTAAGTTACTCAGGAAAGTAAAAAATAATATGTAAAAATAATAAAAAAATCGTGTAGGTATTACGGTATATGTAATGACTTTACTATTTGAAGGTGCAAAAAAAAAACTCGTGCAAATTAATTTCACCGTTCTCCAATTAAGTGACGTATTTTCGCGCCAAAACGTTATTAATACCTCTTAGCTCAGGCTGGCCGTAACAAGCGGAGCTGTTAAAAGAACAATGGACAATGTACAACCCTCCTGTGTGTGGGGGGCGAGGGGTGAGAGGTAGCGGCAGCGGTGGGAGGTAGCGGCTCGACGGACATACCTTTATGATATTAAACATTTAAACTAACTTAAAAGTTACTTCTGACTGACTCGTGAGAAGGACACTTTGTCTTATTTATTATAAAACCAAACACTCTTATATTTGATTAAGGACCAGGATATCGCTAAAGGTGCTATTGAAAGTTGTTATCATGTATAATTCCTTTAGTCTCCTATCCTTATGGCGCACAGCACAATCGCCGCCGCCCGTGAGTCACCCCACACGCGGGCGCAAGTGCGCGTGTCGTGAGGGAGTTTTAATTTCAGAGGTGCAATTTATTCGAGCGATTTATTTTTAATCCCCGTTTTTATGGCCGCGACTCTATAAATTTATGTGTAGTTGTAGTTATTTTTATAAATTAAGCCCACAATGCTTGATGTTTAATGTTATATGAAAGTGTACTGCATTGCCTTTCGTCACTCTTTAATATAAAAAAAAATACAATCGAGTCGTTAATATGTTACATAAAATAAAATTATATCGGAGAGTATAAAGATAATAATATTAATTATTGAATACTGTGCCGTGCTATCGTGTGTCGTGTCGTCGACGTGTCGTCACCTAAATCCATCCCCTTGGTTAATGGGAGATTTTAAATAAAAAGTATTAACATTAATCAAATGAAAGTAAATAAGTATATAAGGGTGGTTCGTACACCTGGTGTCACGGACAGACGGCCCCCACTTAATGCCCTTCTTATTATTATTTTGTATCTGTTTCTGAATTACTGAGGGAGTTTAATTGTGTGGACGCCATTTTGGATGCATCAAATCCCGTTTTTGAATTCGGAATTAAACAGTTTAGCGCCTTTTGTTATATTGATAAGTAAATTTAAATATTTTTTAACATGTCTGCATTATGTGTGATTGGACGTGAATAATTAAAATATTTAATTACATATGTATAATACAAAAGCTTCGACGGATAAATCATTCATCTCAAGTATAAGTGTCAGTGAAAAAAATCTATGCGCGTATTTTTTGTTATGTTTTTTCCTCCCGTTCACATTTACACTACGACATAATTTATTACGACCACGCCCGCGTCCCATTCATGGATGTACAATCTGAACATCATTTTTTTTATTCAATAATATTTTCAAGTATACATTTTTGCAACGTTTTTTTTACATTTCATTAAAACTATTTTTTCAATTCAATAACGTTAATAAACATTTTTTGTATTTTTTTTCAAATTATACATATTTTTTTGACCGTTATTTGAATGTTACTCTTAGTAATTTTTAAAGCAGATTATCTCAAAATCAATATACCGTTTAAGAGAAGCTTAAGTTAAGTTAAGTTAAGTTAAGCAGCGGCTTAGAATATATATTAACAGTACTTTTTATTTGTCATCACTAATCTGGAATTAGATTCAAAATGCTAATAACTTTATACTAATGTAGACAACAAATACGTATCTATGCAACTAGTTTTCGTACTATAAAAATGTATCTCTTTGTGGGCTGTACTGTCTGTCTGTGTGTGTGTGTGTGTGTGTGTGTGTGTGTGTGTGTGTGTGTCTGCCTTTCTAAGTGAACAATCACAAATACGACTTTCATGAATTCCGGTTTGGATATCGGATTTGACTCTTTTTGAACAAATAAATACTAAAAACAGATAAAAAAATAACAAAATTATAGAAGAGGTGTTTCATAAGTTTAATACTAATTATTTAAATATTTGAGGAATATATATTATTTTGTATAATAACATACACTCTACACATACTCGTAAGTAGCAGTCGTCTAAAGCTGAATGCACCTCGGAGCTCCAAACATTTAAATGCACTTCATCCAGTGATCTTTATTCACACTATCAATACAAAACAAAGGCTGGTACTCAATCATTAAAATTCCTTTAGCGGTGTCACAAAGAAACATCTGTTTATCTCCCTCTAACCGTCGATTTTCCGGTCTATTTGTCTCTATCTAGCGTTTAATGTGACAAGATTGTCGCATGCTCCGTTTAGCCGGCTCTACTACGGCATAATTATATTTCGAGACAAATTGTAGAGATTGAAATTTAATCCAAATATCGTCTTCTATAAAAATATAGTACATTCTGAATCTAAGATTGAATATTTAATAGCAATCCATCTTTATTTTTTTGAGTTTATTTCGAACAATGGACTGAATTTATAGACAAAATATTGACATTCTAAAAGTTTTGTTGAAATTCGTCTTTTATACCAATTAACTTATATGAAATATGTAGTGTTATGCGTTACCGCGAGCATCATTACTTATACAGAAAAGCATTCCTTTATAAAAATTGTAAATGAGATTATTTTAATTTGTTACGAGTGATAATTTAAACTAAACAAGATGACGCTCGAGTTTCAAAGAATTTCAGGACGGTTAGCAAACACCGGCGACGCTGAGATTTACTTCAATTAAAAATTCAGTTTGGATTTTTTATAAAGACACTTATACTTATATGACTATAACTACATATATATATATATATATATTATATTTTAGAAATACAATTCACTGTCGTTTCGTAAACTCACTAATCGAGAACTACTGGTTTGACTTTCATTATATTTGTTTTCATTATCAAAATGAGTGATTTGATCAAGTCTATTATTTATTTCTTTAGGAAATAGTTTCTTAATATATAGTAGATAGATTGTAAATAGTCTGTCTGTCTACAACCATTTTTAGTTACATTCTAAGTGAATACTAAGATTAACTGCAGTATGCTTTGAAAAGCATAGTAACACACAGACAAACTACTTAAGAATTTTAATATACGAACACAATAGAGTCCTAGCGGCCACGGACTTGTCCTGTTCGAGTAACAGACGGTAAGATATCGCTTTATTTATATATTTAACAATTTTCTTTATTCTTTTTGCTAATATTATAAGAAATGTGAATATACTAGCACTTTGACTGTGACTTCGCTTGCTAAAAAGGGGAAAATAGGATAAGGCTGTTGTAGAATAAAGTAACATATAGGCAGAGTACTATCGTTATGTTCGGGAGTAACTTGTATTTTGCAGCGACATATGGTACAGCTTATCCTTATCCTCGTCCAGATCTACGTATAAAGAACTACTCTCTGCTTTCTGATGAATGGTAATTATTATTTCCGGGATATTTATATTTTCCAGGATAAATATTAACCATGTTTTTATCCATGTTAGGCACAAACGTTTACAAATTACCTAAACACCATTCCAGTGCTCTTTGCATACATTTACATCCAAAATAATACATTTATAATATTAGGTAGATATATATCTTTAATTTTTATTCATAAATATATTTTTGTTTCAGATCTCGAACCAAAGTTGAAGAGATTTGAAAACTGATGTCAATTTATTTGAACATTTTTTCATATATTTTGGTAAAATTATATTTTTTGTATGACTTTTTATAATTGTAAAAACATACTTTTCATTTCTGAATACGTGGATACATTGTTTTATTGTTTACATTTGATCAAATTAAGACTAAAAAAAGACATAATGGTATGTATTACCTTTGTGCGGCATCTTCCAGAAGGCCTCTGCCGCCGTGGTGGGTTCCCTCGGCGGCGGCACCAGCCCCCCCACCAGCGTGGTGGCGGCGTGCGCGGGCGCCGGCGCCGCCCGCCCCCACCCCCCGTGCAGCGCCACCCCGCCGCCCTACACCACCCCCCACTACCACACTACCACACTACCCCGACACTACTGTCTACCGACTTTAAAACTTGATTTAATTAATTTAATCTCTGTTCCAATACCCAAGTCCCGGCTCGTTCCGTGAAGACGCCTGCAAAGAAAGTTATAATATTTACTGACCTCACCACAATCATCAATTACAATCAAGAGCCGCTCTGCTTTGATATATGATATATTTTGTCTCTGTCCATCGATTCCGGTGTTTTATGTGAGCGAAAGGGAGGGACACTAATTGGTGAATGATGTTGCTGAATATTGGTATTGTTGGATAGTACAAATAGTTATCGTGATGATAATGATCGATGGAGTAATGAAGAGATGGTAGATACGCGCGTGATGTGATGGTGGTACCACCCATAGTGTGCAACTGAACGGTAGTCGCCTTTTTTGTTAGCGCACCGTTATTTGATTGACTCGCCGCGTTCTCTTTAAAATTATTTATAAATCTTATTTATATTATTAGTGTTGACTTTATTAGTACTATTAATAATCTTGTCATGACTTGTGTAGTGTTTGGATTTATTAGTGAGATCAGTTTTCGTGCGGTGATAGCTTTGGGATAATATTCAATCTGATATCAAAAGATATTTGTTAAGTGAAGATTAACACCCAAAGGAATAGAAACACTCAATAGATAACACATATTCCTCTTTCAGTTTATATACTCGTATTATAATACTTTGGATCAAAGGAATTTGAAAAAATCGTCAAAATTCACCTTCTCAGGTAAATAAGATAGTTGGAATATATCCAATATATTAATCTATTCCCCGGAGTTAGGAATATCAATCGCATTATAGAAGTCAGGTACTTACATTTATTTGATCTTTTCAAGTTCACTTTGATATTTCCCCTACCATTGTCCGCTGAGGGCCGACAGTCGAAGTCAAAGTCGACTTAGTCAAAGAGAACTGAATGACTCGAGCGAGGTTTGGGGGATGAGGAATTTGGTAATAGTTCCTAGTATTATTTAGTATTAAAGATAGAAATACATTATATACATATGGATGTTTGTTGATTGATACATTTGTAGTGTACCTTAGGATAGGAAAATATAGTACTTTTTAAATAGACTTCAAATGTCTATAATGACAATACACACTTGCGACTTCAATATCAAATAATAGTTTTTGTATCCAAAAATTGTAATACCACTTTTATATAAGCAGTACCAATTCCATAGGCACTTTGTTTAAAAAATGTATAGCTTCGTATCGCTTTATTCCCAGCATTTACTACGCCACCGCCGATCATAGGTTTCTACCTACAATACCACTCATAGCGTTTTTAATAGGACTGTAATACAGAACATAATGACATTTAGGAGCGAGATATTAAAGTCCATTTCCCCGCATCGGATCGACATTGAATAGAAGATTTGAATAATTGAGTCTGTAATTTTATGAAGCTATTCAGTGCCTGCGATAAGATAAAATATTTCTAGGAAACAACTGATATAATGAGATACCTAAGCTCTGTGGGAGCAGCAGCGCTGCCGGTACTGCGTGCTGCCGGCGAGGTGGTACAGGCGTGAAGAAATGAATTAGTGTGTGACTATCATTATTTATATAAATGTCTAGTATTGTTCTATTTTGTATTCGTAATAAATCAATTTCTTTGTTTAAAATTTAAATCTCATAAGATCGAAACCTAAATTAGAATTAGAATCGAGATCCAAGTGAATAATGTTTTGTTGCTGTGAGTTATAAGTTTGTCTTCTTAAAGGTATATTAAAATTTATTTATTTCATATATAATAATGATATAGTATAAAGCTTCGCACATATGCCGAGTGTCTTCACCGCATACTTAACGAAAATAATGATACTAAAGGACGGTCGACATAAAAATTGACCAAATAAACAATATGAATAAAACTTTAAATCAAACTGTGGTACGATCAACAAAAAATTAAATATCAAAGTATAGGAGCACATCAATGGAGTACCGTCAACAAATATAATGCATCACGGATCACTCTTATCTCGCGATCGCGGCCTCTTTACCACTTATCTTGGATCGGGTTACAGAATGTATAAAAACTTGTTTCTAATTAGTATAATTAGGTGGTGTAGACCATTGCATGTACAGAGGCTGCGTGCGAAATAAATGTACCTTTAATTTAATATAATGCATATTATAGATTGATTATGAATATGTGTTATGTTCTGGGACAGGCTGATCTGTATTTGGAGTGTAACGCCATTTGACATAACGACGTCACGGACTGGAGGTACGATATTTACTTTAAGTTTATTTTTATTAATATCAATAAATAACCATTTATGTCATAGTAATTGTAATCACTCTGTAAAACAAACGTCTCCAAATGTAATATTAATGTTTGTATAATTGTTATGACGGATACGTATCTATAAAGCACTCGCCAAAGAAAGCACCAGCGACATACGTACATATACAGGGAGTACGTATATACAGAGTTGTCACTGAAAATATTTTGTGAGTCAGCTCTACATTATAAAAAATGCTGACGGAGTTTCATAAACTTTAACACTTTGTATATATTTAAAATGAGGTTTTATATCTTCAAAGTGCAGCTCGGAAGAAAAATAATACGTCAACGATTTCTATATACCAGTCTCCTGTGAGTTAGTTCGTACATTTTTAAACGTTTGAAAATATTTCAAAATTTCAGTGACATGTTTTATATGTCAAGATTATTTAAATTTTATATAAAAGAAATACGCGCAGGATTCATACCTGTGACCTCTGGACAAGCTCCCGTTAGTTAAAAATTTTAAACGTTATTGTAACAAATAAAAGTAACCCGAGAGTGACAGTGTGTTTAACCTCAGTTTTAATGTGACATGAGAACACATAATAATATATAACGTATAGCTTCTGATAGTGACTTCGCTTGGATTACGGAAAAGCTTTTAAACTACAATCACTCAATGAATAATTACTTACAGAATGTTGAGTATTTCCCTTTAATAAAAAAGATACCAATATTATAAGCAATGTAGAGTCAATGCCGGGATGAGAACTTTAAAAATATATATAATATATATATATATATAACATATCTTAAATTCCCAAAAAGTAGAGCTAAAGGAATGATTTCAAAATACTGAACCACTAAAGTGGAAGGTCAAAGGGAAAGTTTCTGAAAGAGGTTGGTTGAAAATTTTAATTTTCAGCTCAAGACAATGTCTGCTTGCTGTAAGTAGGTCTATCCTGTGGGATAAGGTTCAGTTACATTACAGTTTACGGGTTCACTTTTAACCAACAGTTACGATTAACATACCTCTAGAACCTAATTTATAGAGTAAGGTTATAATTTTACTATTAACTGACTTTAACTATGAAAATTGTGATAGTCTGGTTTTGGTGTGTGTGTGTTTAAATGTGTTGTTTTTTCTCCCTTTTTTTAAAACTATATAAATATTTATTTATTAATAATAATATAAAATAAATGTTAATTAGAAAAGTAGTATTAGGTACTTAAATGTTCATAAATACCACGTCACCTGATATACGAGTATGTTATAACTCATTATAGTGTGTGTATGTGAGTATAGATTAGCTCAAACCACCGACAGACAATTATTAAAGGTGATATTTTAAAACGTGTTCGTTTTGTTCCGTGTAGATCGGAAACTTGATCGATCACGACAGCGAGGTGAAATGAGGTATTTTTTTGTAAGTGCACTATGAATGTCTGGACTTTCTTCTCACCTCAAAAACTTGGTTTACTAACTATATTGTAACCATGGTTACCACAATTACCTAAAGATTTACATGGAAGCTCAACTAATAGTAGTTTGCGAATGTTGGAGCCGCCGCGAGTGGTCTGAGCACGTCAAAGGCTGCGGCGGCGCTCGGGATTTTAAATTCTACCTCAAGATAATGTTTTCGATAAGTACGACTTCAATTACATACATACATAGTGTACATACGTACAGTATTATATGTTTATATACTTACAGTAGCATATATATATCAAACTACTAGTTATGCTCACGGATTAATTCGCGCGGAATATGTTTTTATCTTAGCTATCCGCCAGTGAAAGTCCTGTTAAGATTGGTCTAGTATTTCAGATATAAGTCAAAACAAAAAAACAGACAGAGAAAAAAGATAAAAATAGTTTTTTATTCAAGTACCACCCTCCATCTGCATATAGTGGATATATGTATATAATCTGTAACTTTGAAATCACAAACAGACAATTAATTTCATATGTATATAAGTGAATCGTATAAATATTTGAGTACACATTCTAAAAGCTTCTTACATTCATTGAAGTAACCGTAGAGCTCCCATCAGCACTCAGCTCATTACACAGCTCTACCATAATTACTCTACCAAATCGACTATTTCTTACATCTGGATATTTGAATCGTCTCGATCACCGTCTTTATATACAAGCTTTTGCTCTCGGTTTCACTCGTTTTCAAAATAACACCCATTTTTGTTAATACAGTTAATTAATATAGCCTAAATTTCTCTATCGACACATTTGTATGTAGTTAATAAATTCGCTGGCTGTAAATAGAATTTATTAATGATAACATTGAACTCTACCTAATAAATTTCTACCTAATGCTATCATTCAGTCATCACAATTTATATGTAGTAATAATTTCGCGTTTCGGCTACTATTATTTGAATAGAAATTGAATATCAGAATGACTTTTGAAGTCCGCCGTACTCATCTGTGCTGTACAAAAAGGCATCAAAGGCGCACGCACGCGTGTTCGGTACAACACAAAACATATACCTATTCCGTCGAGAGCACTCAGTTTAAGTTGCAAAACCTCAAAGCCTCTTCCTTTTCACTGCATTTAAAAAAACAGAAATGTACGGTACATAATTAACAGCGATGTGAGCCTTAGAGCCTTAGAGCCGTAGAGCCGTAGAGCCCTGGAGTGTCTGTTACTTTGATGTTACTTATTTTGTGTACTATTATGACGCACTTGATCGTTTTAAGCGAACTCTATCTTTTATGACATTGTCGTTAACAAAATATTATAAGGCAATGTTCAATCTATTACAAATGGAAATTAAGTTATTACCTTATAGCTTGTACTAATGAAATAGATACGTGATGTGTGCTTTTTATATAGTTAATATATATTTTGTGCCGTTACAATATGTACACGCCGTATTTAGCTTTCCAACGAGTCATTGGCTATGAGTTGAATTCAGTTACATGTAATTATTAATTTGATATTTGTTTATTTATTCACCATTATGATAATTGACTTCTAAATCACTTGCGGCTCTATATAGAGGTGTTAATTTGACATAATCTTTACAAATATTGTTTCTATTTTATGAAATACGTTATGAATAATACATATGTATTATGGTATATCTTTTTATATACAAAATTCTTTAATTCATCTCCTAATGAAAAGAACTCTATTTTTTATTTCCGTCTCTACATCATGATGTAGAGTGCAGTGGTACATTCTGGTTCTTCATAAATCAATCACATTGTATTCACAGCCTCCGAGCTACTTTAGAAATAAAAAAGTGTTGATGAAGTGTAATGATATCACGGCTTAGGAATTGGTATTTTGATATCAAACTAGGGTTTGAAGGCTTTTTAATATTTATAATTCATTTGAACAATGTAATTATAATAGTGTTAGTATCTTTTTAATTTTGCATTAAAATAATATTTTTAACTTCTTTAAAGAGGTCCTTGTGACACGAAGACGATGAGTTGGAGGGACACTCGGCCGACACAAAAAAATATAACCAAGATACATCGAAAGCTTTTTACTTTAAAAAGGCTCTATCTTAATCCTTATTAAGCCTCATCGTCAAGAGTGAGACGGCCATTGAAACCGAGGAGGTGTTATTTTGAACCCATAAAGGATTATTTAATATTTTTTCTCTACAGAGTAACACTGGAGGCGGTTCTTATATTAAATTTAAGAAGATTATAAACCATATGACTAAATTTCGTTTATTAACTACGTATAAAATATAGTACGCATACGTTTGTGGGAGTTAGTCCTCTTTGATTGGAGACCAAGGAGTGTATACTTACTATTTTAAAACACTGGCCACTAACAAACTAACAGAATATTGTAATAAAAACTTCTGTAAGCTGCCAGTTACTACAATTATGGATGACATAACTTTTCGTTAGTTGAAAAAAAAAAGAATGTAATGTATTTTTTTGGAACATCGAACAAGAGAGAACAAGAGATCGCAGCGCTCCCTCGACACAGCGCCTGTCGCCGAGTACCGTGTAATGACAGTGTGAGAAAGAAGTGTCAATATAATGTCTCTTTTGTCAAAAATATGTCATTAATAGGTGAAAAAATGGCGATGGAGTCCCCCGGCTCCCATAATGGCGATGTCAACACTCGACTGGAGTACAAATAATAGAATGGCTACTTTGTCGGCGGCTTCAATTGACTTGTGCATTGGATTTATTGATTTTACGACTCTACATCTGGATGACGAGGACTCGCTTTGACAAAATCACGATTATTATGTTAACAAATGTTTGAGTTGTCATGAGTCCGAATCATGAGCTACATTATCACTGGTTTGTATTTGTTCAGATTAAACAAATATATATTATGTCTTTTTATTCAGATTTTTTTGATTTTTATTAAATTATTATGTTAGTTAATTTATATAATATTTAAATTTTGGAATAAAATATATTTTATATTTTTTTTTCATCAGAGCCGTGCATAATAAGTTAAATTGCTATAATTAAATTTATATTTTTATAGTTATTCTTCTAGACATGTAATACCAAAATTTTAAAAACCTAGAGCAAGACACATCTACAAGCTCTACCCGCGTCACTGTCAACTATTGTGTGCCGAGTATCGTTTACCGCAAAAATTATTTGCTCTACAATACACATATCTATTTAACAGAATTACAAATTTCGGACTCTACAATAGAGCATGAAAACGGTCGGTGTATCAAAGGTGTTTTTGTTAATACGTCGGTAGCATTTTGATAGTAAAATGTAATGCTTTTTGAGATCATTTTTTATTTTGCGAGATGAAAATTACCGTCTCTACATTACTACTTGATGTTTAGTTATTGAGCTTTATAGATAAAAACAATATATTTATATTATGTTATCTTATTTTAAATATATACAAAAATAAATTATCTATTTTTAATTTTAACAATACTTCGAATTTATTTAACGAAAATGCATTCTTTTTAACAAAACTATTAAATTACAAATTGCATTCCGCAATCTACAATGAGGGTAAATGTTTACTATTACAAATTATTTTAACAAAAGGTCCTAGATTCGATTACAGTTAAATCCCGCATTAGATATCCGTACAAACAAAATATCACATTACACGATAGAGACCTTAATAGAGCTGACAGGTAGTTTTTGTAGAGACTATATCTTTTCGGCATTTTTTATTATAGTTTTTGCTGACTTTTGAATGGTATTCAAATTTTGTATTTTTTATAAATTAATTAATGTGCTATTAAAATATATATCTACGAATATTGACCGTTTTTATATTGAAAATAAGTTGTCGATGGAAGATGTGACTTTACAATTCAAAGCATGAAAATGACTGCTAAATAACAAGAGAGGAATCACTTAAAAGGAAAATTTAACAAAAATACAGCCTACCACCAATGAGACACGATACACAGAAAACTAAATAAATTAACAACATACCAGTGCAATGGAGCAGTCCGACACACACACTCACAGTACAATATATGTATATATATAAAATGTTTGATATAAAATCGCGTATAATCGCGATGGCGGGAGGGCGCCGTGGCGTTATCACGGCTCGCTAGCGACTGGCGATCTGATTCCAAGTGAGCCGTGTGAGCAGCGAGGGGCGGGGCTTCGCCCCCGGGCCCGGGACGCACACACACACACCCACGCTCAACTTTACTACACAAAACTTATGCGGTTATACAATTCGGAAAACTTTTATGTTCTTATTATTATTTTTTTTATTTTTTTTTGTTTTTGCTGTGTAGGTCATCATATTTTTTTAGTTTTGTTTTGTTTTTTTTATTTTATAACTATGTAATTATTATTATTTTTTATTACTGGTCATGATTTTTTAAATGTTTTTTTTTCAATATGTTATAACATAATTGTGATTAGTGTTTTTGATTTAAGTATTTATTGTTAGTTTTTACTATCGATTATTTAAAGCCTTTCTAATTTTATTTTGTACAAATAACCTTAAAATAAAACACAAAGTTTAAAAAAAAATGAATACTACAGCGAACAGCTTAACATAATATATACATATATATATATATTTGGTTTCGATAAATTATATAAAAAAAAATAGATGAAACAAAATATAAATAATATTTTGATATTGAATGAGTATACTCACTCTCCGCCGCATACATCACGGAAAAATGGTAGAAAAGCAAGTTTTAAAATAAAACCCTCCATCGGGTCGTAACCGTTAAGTTTACAACCACCTCAACCACCTCAACCACCACAACCACCTCACGTGCCTCAGCAGAAAGAGATGTAAAAATTTTACACCACGTTTTATTTCTTTATTACCCTTAAATAGATACTTTAATACATAGTAAAATTACAATTCAAGATATTTACCTAACTCAGTAACAACCGTACTATGAGCACTGTTGCGTCGCATCGCGATCTAACAGCAGGTATTATTGTAAATACACCCAATTAATTTAACTATTAACTATAGTAGAAAAATATTTGATTCATAAAAATATTTAATCGTACAGGATTAAGATAGTTATTTGTTATGAATGATAGAATGTAATAAAATAAATTAGCGTGACAGACAATTAAATCTGTAATGCATCTCCCGCCAAACAAACAAAACGCGTCCCGCACAATGGCGGCACAGGGCGCACAGGGCGCACAAGGCGGCACAAGGCGGCACAAGGCGGCACAACACGCTCGTCCCTCATTAATGCACTAATTTCACGGTCTCATTGTGAGATTTCGCGATACCGTGTCACGGTATTCGTCACGTCTCGTTATTGTATCGATTGAGTCGTCATCTTCAGAGGTCACTCCCAGAGCTCGGCGGCCGATTACAGCCGATTACGTCGACCGATTTAAATCGCTAAATACACGAGGAAAGTGTTTGTTGAGAACAATGTGCGTCACCGCAGCGGGGCATCGCGGTGCCGGGTATTTTCTTTATATGTTCCCGTGAATGGGTCGGATCCTTCATTCCTTCATTTACGCATCGCTAGATGTATTATGGGTTTTCGTTTGTACGGGATTGTTCTTGGGTTTTTGCAACTATTGTGCAAGGTTTATTCACTCCTAGGAACTTATTATACGACTTGATTGTGTGATTACATACATACAAACATACATACATATCACATACTTACTACATACTTACATACAAACATACATACATATTAAAATGTTATTACATCTCAAGACATACAAACTCAAAATTAGATAAAATATTATTTATCTAGACAGTTTTTAGGAATTAAATTATTGAAATAAATATATTAAATTTATAATTAAAGAGAATATATCTAACTGGGAATAAACCTGGTGAATGATAAGCGATCTGTAGTGTAGTAAACAGCGTTTAAAATACCGGAGCAGCTGCATCAGCTCACACGCATCAGCGACCGCCATCCGCGAGCGCGCTTTGTGCCGCCGCAGATCACGCGAGAGACAATCACTTTTTCTTACCAAATATTAAACTAATCTTCATAGATCTATCGACACGTAATAATATTAATTTGACTCAACTATTTACATATTTTCAATGTCAGTTTGTGACAAAACTTTGCCTATTTGTGTATTACAATTGTTGTCTTTGATTAAAAAACGCTATATTTCATGATTTAAACCAAACCGTTCGTATTAAAAAAGGATGAGAATCTTTTCACAGATAGATTACAGATTAGATCGCGCCAACGCCGCGTGACGTGCGGTGTCTTCCTCGACCCGCGCTGTGTGCCCGCTGTGTGCCCGCTGTGTGCCCGCGCTGTGTGCCCGCGCTGTGTGCCCGCGCTGTGTGCCCGCGCTGTGTGCCCGCGCTGCTGCTGTGTGCCGCCGTGTGCTGCATCTTTGGATTATAAAGAACCTTTTTTTTACAAGTGTCATTTTTTGGTTTGCTACGATTACTTTTTATGTACAATCTTAAATAAAAATTGCATTCAATTAAATATGTATACAATAAAACACCTTTTTTATTTGCCATTTTATACTTTAGTTTATTTTTTTTTATGTGCAATATTATAATGTTTACATATTTAATTAAATTAAAAGTGTGTAAGCTAAAGGAACTCTTTTGTGTCTATCATTTATATCGCATAGACATTTAAGTACATATTTTTTTCCAGGTTCTTTATATGTACAATCTTAAATGCATTAAATTAAAAGTATATATTTAGTGCGTAATAAACAATGGTATTAATATTATCATTAATGAGATGGACCCTTCGCTATTTCGATGAATTTGTAAACAAAGACCTGAATATATAATCGTTGCATTTGATTGCGAGGGGAGCCGCGTTTTACCGCCAAAATTATAAATTCTGACATTATGGAGCAATAGTCGAGGAACGGAACGTTGTTAAGCTTATAAAGATATTGTTTGTAACTACTCGAGTATCAAGATTATTATTTATGAAACAATATTTTAAAATAATATCTACGAATGACTGATATAAGGCTTTCGATTAAGTTATTGCTATTAAATTAATTTACTATATCTTATTATCGTCTGAAATGATGCGTTACAAATACATCCATTGAATATCTAAATATTATGAGTTTTTATCTCATATTAATCATCATAATGTAGTTATCACCAGATACCAAAAAAATAATCACAAAACCTCTTTTTTTGTTATGAAAATGATATCGTGTAATGGACTTTTAAAAAAGCTTTCAAATGTTTTAAAAAGTTAAAAAAGATTCCATTTTCAAAATGCGTCGAGCTCGTCCTCCCCTCCGCGGAGCTCCGACGCACTGACACTTTGCAACAAATACATAACTCGATATCATATTTCATTACATTATGTATTCGATAAAAATATTTTATTGCTGCTCGTATTTTGACGTACGTATTAGATATATCTATTAGTGGCCGTAACATATTAAACTCCTTACCTTTCAGTAAAAAAACATAAATAATCGAACAGTAACCGATATTAAAACAACACGATGCATCATATTTCCCCCGCTCGCGTGTGCTATACGCACGCTCGCCGTCTCGCTCCGGCGCGCGGTTTTCCCCCATACGGCCGTCTCGAGTGTCGCGGGGCGTGTTCTGTTCTGTGATTGGTGGAGGGGAGAATGGCGTTAAGTTACCCGTCGGCATCCACCCGACGGCGTTTTCCCGACGGTAGGTGTTTGAAAATCGAACATTTTTTATTATGAAATTCCTTCTGTGTCTATTACAACGGAGCGGGCCTCCATTTTAGTTACGATTGAGAATCTATTGTAATAAATAATTATGATAAGTTATAAAAAGAGTTTTGTAATATGTGTGTTATAATAAAAATATATATATGATTAAGCGTTGAAAATAATATTTTTTTAGATAGGTAAAAAAAGTAGTAAAGAAAGTATTCAAGAAATATTAATTAATACCACATTGTTACAATTTAACTGATACCAAAGACAATAACTCTTATATCACTGCAATAGTCGGGAGGGTAAGATAAATTTGTAAATCTTTAGTTTAAGCTAATATATATATATATTATTTCCTAAATATATTTTTTTACCTACATTTATAACAATAACTATTTACAATTTTTGGGTGCGCGTGTAGGGTCTACACTAAAATATAAATCTATTTTATATTTAATAACAAGTATTTTTAATTTAACTTTAAATAAATTAATATTGATAGTATTAACTTGCGCGATGTCACTGTTATATACGGGTGTTAATATTTTAATATAAATATTGATATTCAATTTTATTAATATGTAAAATACATATAAATATAAATATTATGGATAAACACTTATTTATTATCTCCTTTAGGTATAGATGTGATTGTGTGTGACGTCACACGGCGGCAGATGACATCCATTGACAGATTGTATTGATGTCAATGAATTGAGAACAGTGAGATACCCAGAAAAAATACTTTTATAACGACAAATAATCATAATTATTCACAAACAACACACGGCTCTACAATACATCATACAATTTATGTGATCTATTGTAGAGCCTTTTGTTTTTCCCTTTTCTTGTGAAGTATGTTAATAATTGATATATTAATATGTTCTAAGTACGTGGAGTGGTGGTGTGAGTTACACACTCTTCCGTTACACGGCTGAGCGAGCTGCGTACGCGCAGACACACTCGCAACTATGTATTATATATCACAATACACTTCAACATATTTTATAACTTGCAATTAAATTAATAGCTCAAAATTGCACATAACATGTTTGTATTGTAGAGTTTAAATTAAGTTATGAACTTAGATAAAATAGTGTGGAAATTACATTTGAGAAATAACATATAATATTTGAACAATAAAGCTAAGTGTAATCTAAAACTCTACAATACAGTAGCATTGTAGAGTTATTAATATTAATAATGTTTTACTTATAATGCTTTGATTATATTTAAAAGCCACTGCTCTAATATCACTTAGCATTTGAATTCTCAACATGACGTCGACGAGGTAGAGCTAAAGATGGCGTACAATTGTTTATACGTAGAGCTATGCTGTTTTATAATATTATAATGTGTATTTGATAACGAAATATGTGTCTGACATTATATTTTATACAAATATTACAACTCTACCGTTTCTTCAACCACAAGTCAATGATATGTAGAGTTGTTTCTGTTATAATATTAATGATATTACCTTATTTTAAGTAATTTTAAAACGTTCGCTAAGATCTGAAACGAAGACTAAAATCACACTTCCCTAAGAGACTTTAAACATTTATAATCGGCTAAATATCGAATTGTGCCCATTGTTTGGGTTTAAACCTTCGAACCCTCGAGAATTGGTTTCGGGAGTTTTAAGCCTACCGCCTTCGAAAAACTCACCCAAAACACAAAAGCAACTTTACCGTTATCATAATTAAGTTGATATTCGATCGAGTGAACACTTAATATAATTCCTGAAAAGTGAAAGCTTTCCTACGCAAGGTATTTAGGTTTAAACTCCCATTGAAAGAGGTGAAAGTTTTAGGGCGGTGTCGTCGCCGCGCTGTGAGCTCTCCCGGCCCGGTTTAAGGTCTGTTATCGTCCGGGCCTCGGAGAAGATTGTGCAGTAACGAGTCTACACACAGGGTGTAATTGTATCGGGGATCAGAATCGACCCACGGGCCAGTGAGGGGTGGTCTCTCTATCGACATTGTGTGTATCGATAGAACGTAAAAACAGCGCAGGCAGAACTGACCCTTATGGTTTGTAGCAAAAAAATGTATTTTTAATAAATAAATTTATAATGATAAAGTTATTATTTAGACAAGTTTAATATATTTTTTTCCTTTGAAATCTTTTCATTTTTAATGTAATCCAACTTATGTTGTAAACTGTTTGCCGACGTCAGAAGTACGGCGACTTTATATTTAAACACGATATTATATAAATAATATTACTTCAACTAAATAAATAGTTATATACATATTTAACAGTAATGTCGAGTTTGTTTAAAGACGCGGTCGCGGGTGACACACTCAGTGACACACTCAGTGACACATCTTGCACGTGATCGTTCCATCTCGGTAGATCGGTATCAATCCGTAACACCACGGCTAAGTTTGATAGTAATTTAGTCAAAGGTTACATTTGTGAAAACTTTTCAATTTGATAATTTAACCAATATAATTGTGTTTTATCTAAATTCAAAAATCATTTGAAACACATTCACTACTGCAATCCGAGTGAGATAGGGCCATAGTAGCAGTGTCTTCCACTCGGACCCGAGTGTGCGTTCCGTCCATTTTGTAGCACTCAGCAAACGGCAAGTTGTGGCGAGTAAGCTTTGTCTTGCGTGTCAATGAGAGCTATAGCTTTGCTACTGAACGTATAATTAATATATTTGTTAAAATTCTACTGATAATGTTAACATTGTTAACAACATTGCATTATTATATATTATCACAATTCCAACGTGGTTATAACACATCATTGACATTTACACAGTAAAGGTGACATTGGCGTGCAGTATTTCCATCGATAAGTACCGAGCGGGCGCCGCGCCCGGCCCTGCCCGCGGGCCCGTCCGCTGAGCCAAGGGCGAGCTGTTATTTATTTGTGTTCCTTTTATTTTTATTTGTTCCTTTGTTATAATTGGTGTTTGGTGGTCGGCGCTCGCTCCGTTAGTCTGACCTCATTTACTCTCGATATGTCCATTAATAATGCCTTTTTACTACCTTATCTATGTATATATATGATACTATTCGTTGTCTGTACATTTGTATTGTAATTTTGTGATAAACAAGTGTAATGCATTGACTCAAATTCCGCTGTATTTTTTCGTATTATGTTTGTCTATAACTCAAAAATAGTTCGCCGATTTTGAACAAAATTAGCATAAGTAACAAAATGTGACGGCGATTATATTCAGCCATATAAGAGTTCAGTGAACCCTGAAACAAATTTGAAATCGGTACTATACTATCGAATACTATACTAACAGATGATAAATATATAATAAATATAATATGTATTATGTATATAAATATACTGTTTTGAAGTACTCGTACAGTTAGAACTAATTTAAAATTCCAGTGTGCTGATTGATATCGGATGAGTCAACCTGGTGTTTTATATTTATTAGTCAAAAATCCTTTATTTTCACAAAAAAATAGTTAGGCATAATATTACAATAAAATTAGGTGTGTACTGATTTTGTACATATTTAATAACTGTGGTACATATATTACTTCAGAGGAGGGGACGAAGGAAGCAGCGGGCAAAAGCTCACTACTACCAATATAATTTAAATGATTTTTTAATTGCAGCATCCTATACAATTTAGTTATATTTATATTTTGTTGCAACGTCGTGAAATGCTATCGAGAGGTACTTTGTGATACAAAGCTTGATACATCGCAGCTTTGAGAGTGATCTTAAAGAGGACCCTTCAGCTTATTTAGGCTTGCTATTTGATGAAGGAAATTCAAAAGGTGTTAATTTCTAGTCTATCTCTAAGTCAAAAATATTTCAAAGAAATGACCTACATTATATTAGGCCGAAATAAAAAGAAATGTTTAATTCAACAAATATTACAATGCAATTTGAAACAACGACACAATTTTCATTTTCGGGATCTTTATTAGTTTTTACAAAAGGTGTATTTCTATTCCTTCGACGTGGATTTTATTTATTTATTTATTTTTTTTATTTAAACAGTCATCATGCTGCTGGGTAATGTTACCGATGTTTATTTATTTTTAATATCAGAATTAATATTTATTTTTTTATGCTTTTAAATGTCACACCTAGTGACATCTGTCGAATTTTATTGTGGTGTAATAAATTGAAATAGCAGAGGGTTGAGAAAATATTACTCTCATAAAGAGGGATGTGAGGCAAGAGGGCGACATGATTTCACAACCCCCCGCCAGATGACGCTTTGCAAAAATTTCATACAAGAATTGTTACTATCATCTTTTTAAAATGTTATGTATCACCAAAGAAGTAGTTGTGTATTTGTTTAAATATAATAACATATTATATGTTTATAACATAAGAACATTTAAGGAAAGCTGTACCTACCTATAACATAAATTTTATAATCAGATCTAGTAACTATATAAAAAAAAATCAAGCCTCTGAAAGAGTCTTGTTTATTGTGACGGTATGTGATCCACATTATATCGTGTCCTAGCACGGCGCGTCCTCAATACGTCATGTACAGTAAGTGTGTGTTATCAATTATACAAGAAGTACTAATTCATGACTTAATAAAATGTAAGAAGGTACTTTTAAGTTACAAAAACAGGTCTTCGTAAATAAAAGTGCGCGACCCTCATTCGTCATATGAGGACTCGGGAACGCTGTCAATTTTATCTGTATGTTATTCCAGTACTATTTGTATTAGTTCTCTGTTTAGTTTACGTAAACAGATCAAAAGAAAAAACTAGTTAGTCTAGTGTATTTTCATGTCGCAGACTATATTGGCCGTAGTATGTAATTAAAATCTTTATAAAAAATCCTTCAACTATGATACATAACATTTTTGGAAGATTTCTAGCTGACTTATTATATTTTTTTTTACTTTTTTAACAAAAACAACTGATTAAGATGTTTCGTCAAATTCACACCAAAAACATACTTTTTACACGCCATTGTCGGATGAATCAAAGACGTCGGCTCGTTTACGGCGCGTACAGCGCGGCTGCGTGCGCCCGCGCAACAATGACGCAACTAATCTTAACCATTGTGCTTCACAAACAAGTGCTCGGTTTGTAAACATATAATGTTAGGGTTTATACATTTTTTATACTTTTTGTGATCTTACAAACCGCCAGTGAGGATATTTAAAACCTTCTCATGCTGAACGATCTTAGAGGCGGGATTAAATTAAACGTATTTATTTTCCGTTACGAATTTTTATACAAACAAGAAATATATTGTATAAATTAATAACCATAATCTTAATTAAAAAATATCTTAAAAAGATTAATCCTAATAATATCTGTATACCAAAATATGGCGGCAAGTAATTAACCATCTGTCTTGCATATCGGGTCTTACCATCGTAATCCTTCTTACCTGGGGGTTGCAGGGGAAGGGGGGAGACAAAGAAATACTATTTTCATAGTTCACTTAACAAACCGCTATAATTTGGTTAGAACGCATCGTTGCATTGGCTCCCGTTTTGTTTAGAAGGATTGAAATTCTAGATACTTGAGTAATAATATATAATATCTCTATTAATATATATAATCTGTAGCTTATTTGCTACACCAAATACTAAATAAATTAATATTCATATTTTAGGTGTTATTATCATCACATTTTATGAGCATTGTGAGCATCATCTGAGACCAATTCTTGGGTTTCATGAAAAAATGCACGGCCCTTGATACTTTACTGAAACTAAGACAATCTAAATTTATCATCTTCCACACATTTTCTTTTCCTGGGTTTTTTTTATAACCTTTTGACACTCCTCTGCTTTACACACACACATTGAAGCCAAATATTATATTTAATCCATTTAGTGTAAAATAAACAAACTTCCAATCTTGACTGATGGTGATGTTGTACAAGCATTATTAACACGTAATCTCAAATAAAAATGTAAAATAAAGTGAAAATAAAATAGTTGAAGTATCAAGATCAGCGCGTCGCAGTATCAGTCCGTATAAGATGTTTACAAAGTTATTTCATATTTTAAATTCGTAGACAGTTGTGGGAGAATACACAGACCGCCCTCCGGTTTCACCTACGTTTTTTTCCATCAATATACAGCGTGTACGAAATTTATTATTGATAAATAAACATAGGTAACATTATTTAATCATTTCATCTTCATATATATATATATATATATATATATATATATATATATATATATATACAAAAATTGTATTTATCTATGAATCTTTAGCATTAGTATAATGATATATATTAATCTTGGAGCGTATTCAATAGAATATTTTAATACATCCCTTCCAATATACGTATTTTTATGTTTAAAATATATTTGAACAAATGTATAGTTATATAAGATGTACAAGGAAATACAAATTATTATTATTATTATAATAATAACACACACGCACCATTACAGTTGACACGACGACACCGGGTAATGACAAGATCAATAAACCGTCAATAATTGTTTTGAAAATATAATTCAAGCATCCATTTGTTATTTAACAATAACTAGTCCGCCTCGTCCTCGTCCTCCACGACATGACTACACCGACCGACCGACCGACCGACCGACCGGCAAATCTATAATACATCATAAATACCAATACATTTTATAATATTTACTATATATTATTTAGTTTGTATACATTTTTTATGTGACTAGTTTTTGACCGCGACTTCGCTCGCCAAACACTGAGTAGTATATTCCAAAGTTTTAGCTTATATGTTATTAAGTACTGTAAAATTAAATAGAAATCTATTCAGTAGTTTTTGCCTGAAAGGGTAACAAACATCCAACATGTTGACAGAAATTATAAGGTTTATAATAGCAATAGGATTTAAATTTAGAAATAAATATAAATACAAACAATTTATGTTATAAAATTTAAATAAATGAATTTTCCTTAATACTCACTTTCAATGAACATGTTCTAAGAAAAATATGAGGTAAAATATATTATTTGTAATACCGGCATTGCGTTGATTGTAAGAAAATAAGACTATATGTACTAGGGCTCCTATAAATTTATATAGAAGAGTATTAAGACTTGATTATGAGTGTCTAAACCACACTAAATACTAAATACTACACGATAGGATTAATACGCTATTTCTACTCGATTACGGAGGAAAAAGAAGTGTTATGATTATGACCTGTCTGATTCCATAAAAAAATCTAAACTTCCTTATAATTGCACAAATTCTCAACAATGTAACTCACACATTCTACTTACAAAATAAAGTTGTGGGCCAACATTCAAATCCATACTTATTTCTTGCTTGTACCAGACTTATTTCACTAATAAAAACTTTCATCAGAATACAATAATAGGAATTGATTATTCTTATATAATAATAGTGTTAATGTAAATCGTTATAGTGACCGTCACATCGATGAAACTAATTCTATAATATACGATGTGATCGTATTTAATAACCCAAATTAATTGCAAAACAACATTCAATTATGCATCAAGACGATACTTCCAAGAAGGCGGGAGCAACGCACGCACGCCGCCTGCCCGCGCGGAAACTGTCACAATTTGACGTTTCACTTGACGTGACGCGTTCTTTATTCAAACAGCCCGCTTTTTACTTTTATTTCTTTATCTCGAATTCGATCTTATGGCCAGCGTTTTTTTAAATTCACACCTTAATTTAATGCAAAAAGGTTGTATATCGATTAAATGATATTAAAACATATGGGTTATAATTTTTAATCGGCCTTTATCTGGATAACCTGTTGGGATTTCGTTTCGTTTCGTGCATCGGACGCGATGAATGCATAATTAAGTGGAAGCCTTTTTTTAATTTTGTTAATTTGAAAAGGAGGTATTACGAAACTATGTGGAGTTAATATTTGCATGATTAATAACTACCGTATAACTAATATGGACACAGTCATTTCCTATACTCCCATAATATATAATGGTTATCTGAGTTATAATTAAGTAATAATTATTATAAACTATATATAAGTATTGTAAGATTATAACTATATTATTAGATCAATCTTGATAAATTAAACAATAAGTCCTTATATAATTTTAAATAATCTTCAACGAAAGTAAAACAAAATTAAAATACTGGCAGAGCACGTTCGAAATTCAAACACATGATTTGGAAAGGAATTCTCTTTTTAAAGACGGACCGATGTAACCCGATCCTCAAAATTCACTTGCTACCAAGTTTATTATTTGATACTCGGGCGGATTATTTTTTTTTAATAGACCCCGGCCGGCCCGGCCGCGTCGGCGTCTCTTTGGCATCCGTTAGAACGCCTTACAATATGAAGTATCAATGGCTTTCAAAATTATTTTATGTATTTCTATCGACAGGTTGATAATGGAAGATAGTTGTGGTGTCTGTTTGTTTGTTTATTAAAAAATATGATGAATTTAAGCCCATGTATGTAATTTATAGAATCAATTAGCATCTTTAGACAGGCCGGCGCGAAGACAACATTTTTGATCTAGATGTCATTTCACTCTAGAATTTACTTGCTAGATTATTTTTTTATATAGGGGAAGAGGGAGTCAACACTGGTCAAAGGTGTAAGTAAATTTTTGGGTGATTGTATATATATATTTTTAATTTGTTTTAAAAGTAAAATATTTTATATAAATAGTGTAACAGTGTTAATAGTGAGTTATTTAATATCTGCTTAACAATTTATATTTTTGACTTTGAATAAAAAAAAATATTCAAAATCTAATAATTATAGTATGGGAGAAAATGTCTGAGTCTGAGATATGATAATTTGTTTTCAATTTGCTATATTATGAATTAATTATTTGTTATATTCTTTCTGTAGGTACATCGCAGCAGATACCTTTCGTCAAACGACCTGTCGGTTAAATATTAATAAAATTTCTCACTAATTGTAATTTAAACTATTTTTATCTCGGAGTGGATCGCGCGTCACGGTGGTCCTCGAGCGACGTGACACTTTGTTGGCTACAAAATTCTCAAAATGTCCAGCCATCACGACGACTTCACCAACCTGTACTTGTATATAATCAAACGATTTACGACCTTATTGCATTCAATTAAGAGTTATTCCAAGTGGATTTTATTATCGGTCTCAATTTTTTTTGCAGTTGGTTAGCTAAGCGATTTTGAACCTTATATTATCTGATATAGATACTATTGTAAGTGAATGTTTGGAGATGAGTAACAAAAATTAAGGAGATGAAGTGATAAGATTTTATAAAGTATTTTAGCTCACAAGTAACGTTTGGTGAAATTTTAGTTTGATGATATTAATTTTTTCATCTATTGAAGATGAACACAAAATAATAGTTTTCAATTGTAGATATATATTTACGACAAATTATTCAATTATTTACTATTTTTACTATAGTTTTTTTTTACATTTTGACCGAATATTTTGTATAAATCTATTGAGGAATTAATACTACTCCCCGGTTAAGACTTAAATCATTAAAAAAATGATATATATCTTTATTTAATTTAGCAATGACTAAGGTTCTATCATTACAGAAGAAAACATTAATACATTTCAACTGGTTCAAATCCGTCTTATAATATGTATAAAATTTACTTTTAATATTTTGATTACAAAAACCAACAAATTCAACTACATTTAATAAAAAATAATAAATAAGTGAATATATCCATAATATCCAATATAAATCCATAATATCCACGATAAAGCACTGCATCCATAAGTGGGGTCAGACTAATTAGTCGTAATAATCGCGTGTAGTCATCTATCCATAATGCGCGCAGACGCGCCCGCCCGCGCGACGCCTTCTCAAACTGCCCGCACTTCATATATAATACACTTATTTATTATATTATTATATTTTATTTAACACTTAAAAACATTATTAAAGTCAATTAATCGATATATTATTTACAGTCAAAATATTTTGGATAAAATGATCTTATTAATATTTTTTATCAAACAATTATGGATAAAAACAATTAGCTGATAATTTGTGGTCAAACTATTGTGGATAAACACTATTAATCGATTATTTTTAATTATTTAGAAAAATATATGATATTTTTAAGCCATTGCGATAATAATTAAATATAGTTTTAATGTAAAATGAATAATAAAAAGTGAAGACAAGTGATTGATCGAGGCGTCGGAGCGGGACGCTGTTATCAAATTGTCGTTATCAGCATGATATATCCTTTAGAAATAAAACAAAATATACATATATTTTGTTACTAAAATGTGTTAATTCTTTTCATATAATATACTATAGTAATGCAAATTTTTTTTTTTAGTAATGGTAGTCACTTAGGTTTATGGTAGAGTCAAAATTAATCATGGTAGATTGACAAACATATATACTATTTCTATAATATTAAGACTAAAAGGTGCTGACTCCAATTATTTATACATAATGTATGATGGTATTATTGTCAATCAAAGTGTGGAGTTGGTAGAGTTAGGAGATTTTAATGTAATGTGATGTGGTTATTTATTTTAAAAACAAATAGTAAACGCAGAATTCCTTATCTAAGTGAATCCAAAAACAGTCTGGGATCTCCCTGGATAGGTGTATAAACTATACTTACGTCTTTATTAGTAACAGATGAATATTAATGATATAAAATTAATAATCATATAACCTACACTGTTTAAAACATGTATAGCTATGTTAAAATTATTTAAATTATAAATAAATAAATTATTGAAAAAATATCTACTCCAGGACTCGAATCTGGGACCTCGCAGTCGCACCTCAAACTTTAATTTTGATTGTTTCTTTTCAGTGCTATGTTCTGTGCAAAATTTGAAACATTCGAGAACAGAATTTTCGAAGCAAGCCTAAAAGATGGCGATGGCGTTTGGTGTAATTTCTATAATCAATGCACAACTTAGCATTTTTCTACTTGAATATATATAAGAAAAACATTAAAATATAAAATAAAATAAGTATATAAGTTATAGATTATAAGTTTAAGGACCGCTGTACCCCGAGTCGCGCTAACCCAGTTGTTCAATGAATGCTTGATAACACTTACAGGGCCGGTTAAATACCACTTATATTATAAACTACACACACATAATAAAGATAAGATCCTAGTAACTAGAAAAATACAACTTTTTTTTTATTTTAACCTCTTTTCTTTATAAAAATGTTACCACCTCCGGGAGCGATGTGTATTTAACGACCTTTTATTAAGTGTGATATTATAATTTTACTAGCATTCTCCAAAACAGAACGACAGGCAGACAACAGACGACTTTCATTTAATAATAAATATATTTCTGGTAACAAAAAGTGTGTAACTTTGTTTCACTATATTTAAATGTAAAAGTCTATCTTTTTACCTACTATATTAGGTACTACGCAACTCACTTCCTGGAAATTATTTAGTTTTATTGTGTTAGTAGATTTGTCAGAAAAAACTTCACAAAATTCACATTACTATATATATAACATTTATTTATACCCACAGACACAACTTCGGAGAACTTTCATATGTATTATATTATCATCTAGCTACGATCACTATTAAGGAGAAGAAGTTGATTACATATTTAAGAGTAAATTTGTAATGACTACTAAATTTATAATACGACTCCTAAGAAACTGAATTACAAGTAACCAAATGATCCTAAATAGAAGATCTTAATAGTATCACCCTCTTAAAGACATCGATGTAAAGTAACTATTGTAGGTATATTATGTATGGTGAGAGTGAACCGAGCACTCTTCATTCCAGCCTCTTCCATATCTACAGATACTCGTATCTCAAGAGTGGCGCGTGGAGGTGGCACCACTCACCGTCAGATAGACCATCTGATCTTTTGTATCTGTAAAATATCACACTAATAATAAATTGGGAAAGTTCTAAAAACAAAAATTGTAGAATGAATCGTTGGATATAGCAGATTTGTTCAACGAAATAACAGTATGACTACATAATAAAAGAGCATTTATTATTACGATGTTTATTTCTCGACTTAAAAATATAAAAACAAAAACTTAAATCAATCAATCAATCAGTGGACGGTTCGCGAGAATACAGATTGTCTTTCCGATGTAATTTTCTGAGTTATTTTGCTTAAATGTTATTTGGAGAAATTAACTTTTTTTATTTATTGCTGTTGTCTTCTTCCACAACTTTCCCGTGCTAAACACCTCTCGCATCAATTAACCACATCTTAATAAAGAAGATAGAAATTTTTCAAACATCACAAAGCAAAATATAAATCAACTAATCCAGTTATTATTGTACTATAATAATAATAATAATAATAATAATAATAATAAAACAATACGCAGACACAAATCCAAATCCAATAGAAAATAAGAAAGAAATATCATTTATATCTGACTACTTGATTGTATATTCTCAATTAATTGTAATGCATTCATATTTTGCATATACATCTATCATAATATTTAGTTCCGGATCATAAAAATGTTTAATTTGCAGTAAATCTGCAGCTGATATAGAGTTCTATAAAAGTATACTAGATGGCGCTAGTAACACTCTACCTCGCGGTGTCACAGGCTCGCTCCTAAATTACTAGTGAAATAATATTCCAAACCAGACAAAATACTTTTTTAATGCAATGTGTTTTTTTGAGCGAATTCTCTGATTAAATTCAGATTATTTCTTGATAATATTATTCAAATTCCAAACATTTAACTTTGAAGTTAAGGAAGAAATATATATATTAGATTTTGTTTCAAGTTATAAACAATTAATGGTGCGTAATAATAGGTAGTAGATGTGAGTGAAATATTGAATCCGATCATAAAATACTGTACATACTCAAGACCGTCTGTATGTGCTCCATTTTGTGACTCCATCACTTGCTACAGACTTCATCTTTTATCACACCTCAGTAATAAGCCAGCTGTAATCAAATAAAATAAATACAAAAAACACGTCTATTTTAGTTTTCCTAAAATTAGAGAGTGATTCCGTAGGAGAAAAATATTTTTTTATGTGGAGTGTCATAACCACACGAAAAGTCTTACAAAACCATTCCGTTTTTCATTGTGTTTGAAACGGATAAAAGAAAAATACAAATGTCTCACAATATCGTTTAGAGGTACTCGTACGTGTCATGAACTAAACAAACAGACTTGTCAATAACTAAATGTGTTGATGTCGCCTCTCGATTACTAATAATACTACCTCTAAGACTTATTACTTTTCAATTACTTGCAATAATCCATGACACAACATTTTTTGCATTGATAATGTATAACACTCTGTACAATTATTTACCAAAGTCAATTATTTTAAATACGTGTGTTAAGTTATTTGAAATCATAATTAAATAATGAATATTATAATTATATTATTTAATTGATTGATATTTATAACGATAAATTAATAAAGGCAACGCCGGGGAGTAATGACACGATAGCTCAGTTTAAAGAACGACCGCGACTGATTTTCAGATGTCGCTGGATCGGATCCTGAAGTTGTTGATCAATGTAACATTTTTGATATTTACTTAAAAATAGTAAATCTATGAAATAAAAGGATCGTTATCAGTTATAAATACATATCAGCGTTTCAAAAGATTGTCAAAGTTATTATCCGTTGGACCGCCCAGTAGCCACAATGGCACGCCATATTAACTTCCTATTGTCAAATATTATTGGCCAAAAGTTAACTTAAAATTAACTTAAGTCTACATTTTTTGTGTGACATAATAGTTACTGGAAGTGAGTGAGGTTTAAATATATGTATACGTTTAGATTAATACATACATAATTACATATATATGCATACATACATTCATATATACATACAAACATTTCTATGTTAAAGTTTCAAGTACCGTCCATTTGTATAGTTAAGTTAAACGCTAATTCATTTTTAAACCACTCTTGTAAAAAACACAAAACACCAAAGTCAATATAATTTAAATAACGCGAGCTTACAGCAGCCTGCGTCCTTCACATAATGACAAGATTATTTAACAAAGAAATATCATTATTATAATCCGTTTGGGTTGAGTCGCTTGTTTGTATAAAAAAATGTGTCCCATTTTCTTAGAAATATTTAAAAACTAATATATCCACTGGCATTAAATTAAATATTGTTTTAAATACGACCACTGAGATAAGCACTTAAAGATATACTTAAGCGTTCTTAAGCATCTAGGCGCCGCTTACAAACAACACTTACTTGTAAGTCAGGATTTACAAACAAGACAACACAATATACTTTTAATGTAATGATAGAGATAATCAATATTCCCGTGACTACTAAATTCAATTAAAACAGTAAATTACACACTGTAATTGGTTACAAAATTAAAGACGGGGTCATCGACCGCTCACCAAACCGATTAACACCAGCGGACCTATTGACACATCTCGCTGAGCACTATTAATCTTACGGATACATTTTTCTTCTTCAATAATACACTTTCTAGAATCAATAAATAGTTGATCTTTTATATCTATTACATTATAATTTTGAATTCTTTTTTAATTTCTTTCATAATACCTTTTAGTATATTATTTATATAATATAAAAATGTATATATAAAGTTCCCTGTCACGGTGTTTCTTTGAACCAATCTCCGAAACGACTGAGCCTAATTCAATGAAATTTTGTAGATATCTATTTTTTGGTCCAACTCAAAAGATGGGATAGGTTTTATTTCAATTACTAGAATTATATAAGCATGTCATGTTATCAATTTATATATGTATTACATAGATACATATACGTAGGTACCTCATCTTAAAGTTAACAAGATCCCCGCCCCCCGCGGACTGGTAGCAGAGGTCAAATTGTAATTTAATTAATTCTACTCCTAGGCTTTTTGCTCAACATTCAGTCATAAATAATAACATGGTGTTCTCAGAGTATAATAGTATTATTTTAAAATAAGTTATACACATTTATTGTAAGAAATTAGTCCTTATTCAATTGTAGTAATTAATAAAGTTAAAAGTAAATCACTTTTGAAGGATTTTTGGTCCTATAAACTGACACCAGCTATTATATACTAAAAGTTCAAACAGTCAGATTAAGCCTAGAATATGACTACTAAACTAAATTAATCAATTAAACGTTTTGACAGAAGAATGTTGAAGAAACTAAGAGTACTAAAAAGGATTACAAACGTAATACATGTAAACAAGTTATGCAAATAATTGAATGATTACATTTACCGTATCCACTGTTCGTCACTCCGCGCGGCGGTGATTGATGACACCAGACGTTATTATACATTTCAAACTGCTGTGTTTCAATTTATTTAACTCTGCATAATGCAGAGCGCGGCGCAACCATTAGGTACATCTCCTCAGAGATGATTCAATATTCTCAGGTGTATCAGAACACCTATCCTAGGAAACAAGAAGCTTATGTTATTATTACTCTCTGGACAATACACTAGACTAGATTGTATAACGTTATTGTCGGCTGACGTGATTGATCTTTGAGACTTAGGGTTCCTTAAAAATTAAAATGGAATTAGATGTGACGAAAACCTTAATTGGACGTTTATTTAATAAAATATTCGCTGTTATTATGGAGATCATAAAACTATTAATAATGTAAATAGCAAAATTGCTGTTTTAAGTTTAAAAAGTGGATAATTTTATTTCAAATTTCCAAAAAAAATTGATGCAACTTTCTCGTCTGTCAAATAAAAAGCTCCTATATTATTTATCAGTGAATACAAAAACAACGATGTTAAAAACCTTAATTATCTTTACCTAAGGCGAGCGAGTGTGTGTGCGCACACATGCAGAGCACACAACACACGAGTATGTGTTCCATTAAAAATCAATCTAATCTCAATTTGAAATTGACAGCGACGACTATTTATCACTCGGAAGCAAACAGAAGCTACTCCTTATTTAGTTATATTGATTTAGTGCAATGACCCGCGAGCTGATACTCGGACACTGTAACACGCGTCCGTTATTTTATAATTAGTAATATTGAAAATATCTACAAATAAGTACACACTTACACTTTAATAGAATATTTTTTTTATGTAAAACGTGTGTAATCTACAATATATTTTAATTTATATATAGTATAGTAGGTACTTATTTAAAGGTTTTTGTAAGTAGTTTTCGTAAGTGTCGTTCGCGTCGGCACTCACCCAGTAGTCTCGTACAAAAACCAACCCGCTGAAGATGAAAGCGGCGTCGGACGGTGGTCGGCCATTACAATAAACTTTAAACCCAACAAACAAACAGATCCTCATGCTCTAGTGCATATCCATTACACGTAACAAACAATAATCCAGCTTAAAACCTCCCGTCGGCCGGTATAAGTGATGCTTTATGAAAAAAAATGGCGCCGAAATCTTAAATCGGCATTCAAATTTAGAGTGAATTTTTACTGAATAATTTAAAATACAACGTGTACAACACACGGTATTTTAGTCGTTGAGTTGTGAAAATATGTACAGTATTTTTACAATTTAAGGACTAAAGTAGCGTGTACAATACTCTTGGCATATCAAGTGATTGAAGATGCGTGTTTAAGCTCAGATGCCGTTGGATGAATTTGAATCAAATTCTTGTGGTCAAGATCTATTATCATTGTTGTGAATGTGTTGTGTTGAGAGCTGCTCCGGACTGTTCAGTTGAAGCGGCGGAGAGTATAACGCGATTACGACAACATTATTTTGGACATACACTTACGTATTACGGACTTATTTTCACACTGCGTATTGGATTTTTTATTGATATGTACGTATAGAAGGTGTAACGTTTGAAAAAGTGGAACAATTCTTTTAAATTTATATACTTATATATTATGTAGACGGTAGGTGGTTCGGAAAACTACTCACATAAATGAAGTTATAAGTATGAACGATGCACACAGATACACTACCACCATTTATAAATAAATAATTATTGCAAATTTGCAATTATATTCTTTTATATTGGCACCTACAAATTTTGGAACATATAATATATGCGCTAAATAAGAATGAACATATTCAAATTAACATAAATACATATGATATCTAACATATAGATAAATAGTGACACACAACAGATTATATGGCTGTAAAGCATTTGGATGGATTTCGGCTGGATTTAAAACCATCCAAAGTACAATAGATTCGACTTGGGAGGTTCGGCTTCTTTGTTGGATGATCCAAGATTTATACTAAACCGAACTACTTTGAGGTGCCGAACTTATAGCTTACAAAAAAATAGAATCATTGTATCCTAGACCTCAAATTAATAAACCATACTATGTGATAAAATAATATCTCTTTTTTTTACTTAAAAAAAGGCATAAATATAATGTAAAACATATATATTATTTCTTTAGATATGTATATATTTTTTCACGTTTTTTTTCTACTATACTATTTTACTTACACTTCATATAATATATACATTTCTGTATTGTTTGTTCCTTACTTGTTGTAAGTGCTGGAGCGCGGAGGCTCCATCATCGGTGTATTTCAAAGACGAGTGCAACAAAGACTCCAGCGCTCCTTTATAAGGAACATCTTTCAGTAAAGTTAAAGCTAATTATCAATTGATAACGTAATGAAGCCACGGTAGCGCACTCTTCAGAGAGGCGGCGCCCTTTGATAAATGATACGCCTTGTTTGAATTTAGAATATGTAATTCGAATTTCTTTTAAATTCACACAGAGGGCGCTTTTACTTTTAATACATTGTTATGTTGATGCAAATAAGGTTTACATTAGGTTTTTAAGATAATATTTTTTTTTATATAAATTTGATATAGTAATAAAAAATACCAGATATCAAAGGTTACCCAAGGTTAGGCTGCTAAAGGGTAATCATTATCACTCATGTAAAGTAGGTGTATACAAGTTGTACATTTGTAATAAATATGTCAGATACTTTAATTTCTCGATATCTTTTTGAATTTTCAATCACGATTTATTTTTACTTTCCCATTTCACCTCAAACCCTGCAGAAATTCCATGAAAATCTCAGGAATCCATTTTGAGATTTTTGATTTTGATATTAAATAATAATCCCCCCCAGTGTCTAAAATGTTCATAATGCACTTATGAAACTAGTGAATTTAAGTTATTTTAATTTACCATAATTTTAAATGGAGGAATTCATACACTACACTATACACACATGTAAGTAAATAATTATTTATTATTTTTATTATCATACTGCTAGTTCCAGAGTCGAATGCGTCCCGGGCTCGTCTGTAACATATAAAGAAGACGTTTCGTTTATTTCAAAAACATCTCACAGCTACAAAATGAATGGAATTAAAGATTTAGCGATATCATTATTCTTCTCTATTACAGGTAATTATTATTTTCACCAAAATGCCGTTAATATGATAAGACAACATGTTATTTAAACATAATATTTCCTTAAAACCAAATGAATAAGATATTAGATTGGTATAACATTTTTGATGATTTATTTCTGACATTCTACGGAACGGACAGACAGACACTCGTGACAGCGAGTTGAACCATCACGTTGGGACCTCACTGTCACTATCGTGGACGTACGGACAGCAAGAAAACAAAATAAAATATATAGTGATTCAATTGATTTGCACTTGCTAATTCAGCTGGATATATACCTACGTATAATAAGCAATAATTGGAATATTACAATTCATTAGCTAAGAGGATTTTTTAATTAAAACCTTTTTTTTTACCAAATCATTTGCTGAAATCAATGACGATTGCGTTAGAAAATAAAATAGTAATTATTTAAATTATGAGAGCATTTAGCGTGTCGTCGGTACATGCGCAGGCGCAAGTGCCCGGGAGCCGCGTCCGAGGACGCAGCGTGACGCCATCTGAGAGACGATCTGATACAGCCTCCCGGACCATACCACCACACGATAACAACCGATATTTATTTCACCTCTTTTATTTACCCACCATGGTTTACTTGGGATTATACCATGGATATCATTATGAACTAATTAATTAACAAACGTTTTTAGGATTTAATATCGAAGATTCACAGTATCTATTAATTAAATAATAACACTTCATTAAATTAATAGTATAATGCAGTTAATACAATGATATAAATGCCGACAGATTAAATAGTTGAAATATTCATAAAATTTTCATCACACAATAAATTAGGTTAAATTTTTTATTCGCTTTTTTCTGTGTTGTTAACTTTCGGTTTTTCCAGTCTCTTCTTCAGTTCTTCCAGTTGCTGTCTCGCCTTTTGCGTGAAGTAACCCTCTTCGTTCATGGTCTCCGGATGAACGAAACCTGGCATTTTTAATTGTTCAATTTGTTCCACCTTGGACGGTCCCTTTTTTCCATCAGAACTTTCCGAGTATAATCTGGAAGTATTTGTTAAAATTACCTCTTTGTTTGATGATGCTCCTGCATGTCTGCATCCAGGATATGGTAAAGGTATCTCTGGGTATATTTGCGTGAAGAATTTGACCATCTTTCTCTTATGCATATTTTTTCACTTTATATTGATTAGGTTATTTGAAATCATAATTATTAATTATCTAAAAGTCCTGTTGGTATAATTAAAGATATTTTGGTGAAGCTTTTTATTTCTGAGACATTATAATTAATTGTTATGACAGTTATCAAACAGATTACAAACACTCGCTCCTAATGAGGTTGTATATTGTTAAGTTGTATTCGTGTTGTGGCAGAAGGTACCAGATAGATCATTAAATTTAAAACTTTTAGCGGATAACAAATCAGTTTTTGACGAAAGTAATATATTTGCTTTTGGTTTTCTCTATTAGTCTGGTGAATTTACTAAGACCAGTAAGAAAAATATTTTCTACAAATTAAAATTAAAGTTAAAAAGATCTTTATTCAAGTAGGCATTTACATGCATTTTTGAATCGTCAATTGAAATAGTCAAGACCGTAAGTACGCTAACACAGGCTCGAAATGCTACTCTGCTGAGAAGAGGCGGCCAGAAACTCAAGAGTTGCTCTTTTAAATGAAATTTAATAATCTTCAATATAAGTTCCACACATTACGATCAACTATATAATAAGATTTATTTATTAATACACTTTTAATTTTAGATTTGAAACTAAAAAACGCAAGGTCTAAAATATATTGTGGAATTTTATTATATACGAGTATGCGTACACTGAGGGCTGCTACACTATGATGTAAATAGTACTGAGGATAAGGGGCCCTCGGTGGCGTTAGTAGCATCAGTAACAGCAGTGGCTGATGTCTCTATGTGTATATCCAGGTCACAAGACACAAGACTGTATTACAAACATTATGAATTTATACTAGTGTCATTTCTCACCGAAACTTTTCGTATGCCATCCCTGCACAAATTATCATAGTATGGAGTTAGACGTTTATATTATGGAGGCCGCAGTTATCCATTAGGATGAAACGGATGGAATCCATCCTAACCCATTGTCAATATATTATAATTTTATTTTACATCCGCTTTTTAACACAATATTTAGTTTCATCTAGTGACCGGGTAATGGTTCCGTTCAACTTACTCTAGAAATTGTATTATAAGATAGAACCAGGTTTCCGTGTACCTCTTTGCAGCGTTTAATAAAACGACATATTTTATAATATTAAATTGCATATGCACACTTCTCTATCACACTCCTGGGTGAACCCTTCACAAGTAAAAAGCTATTTTAAAGACGAAATAATGTTACCTCTACCTCTACCATAAATATATGTTAATTAAAATCAGATGTAGGATTGTAATGAAACTATAAATCGGATATTTACTATTTTAATTCAGTAACAATATTTTTTTAAAACATGTCCATATTTTATATTATTTGTCCTTCTTACGCGTCAGCTCTTTACCTTTCAGCATCTTCTTCTTAAGCTCCTTCAATTGCTCCCTCTGTTTGTTAAAGAAGAACTGCTCCTCTTGAGCAGCACCGTACTGGCCCATACCACCCCCAGATTCCCGAACAGTTCCACCGGCTCCCCCTCCCTTACCGGCCCCACATCCAGGATTTCCACTTGGATTGGAAAAGCTTTTATTCCTCACCACAGAGAAAAAAATCCTTGGCGTTTTCTGCTTCAATATAAACATGTTATTATTACAGTTTCTAAAGGAATGAGAACGAGTAACCGTAGTGATATGATTTCTCAATCTTAAACATTTTATTGGGTTCAGCAAAATACGGGTGGACATTTTTTTATTTCATTGTTTTTGACTTTAAATTTGACAGATATCATATCAATTTCAACGTTTTTTATAACCAGCTAGTTTTGTTCGTTAAAATATAAAAACAGAGTATCACTGTTTGTTAACCGTGACTTCGTCTGTCCGCTCGCTGAACACTCAAATCAAAAATCTCTATCATTACTTACAATTTTAGGTTTCTTGTAATTGAGGATCAAACTAATTTTTGTTTTTTCGTGAAAGTCCGAACATTTACCTTTACCTTTATAGGTTACCCTAAAACTATACCAAATTTCATCAAAGTAATTCCAGTAGTTGTTTTGTCTGTTTTTTGTATGTATATTTGAAAATATTGTTTTGAATTGTCGTGTGTTGAGCGTCAACTACAAATAGTGCGTATATTCTGAATCGTTAAATCAGTATTCTAAAAAAATGTCTTTCAACGCACATTCAACAAATATACTATATTGATACACTTTATATTATAATCAATTCATTAAGATATTAATAAAATAATAAATAATGTATAATGTAACAGCAGATATTGCAATGGTTATTAGTGTTCGGCGTAATAATTATTTTTATCGACCTCCTCTGTAATAACATTTGCTACAGTTAATTGTTTTCCGCTTAATTTTGACTAATTATTTTTTATTATAAATAAAGGGTAAAACCACTAATGGTTTGTATGGAGTAAACTAAATCTTGTATATGTCAGGATGGTGGGCTGTAAGGTATTGTTTTGCGAATTAATTACGAATATATGATATTGTGCAAATATATAACAATAGAGTGATGTTCTCAATGGTACGAGGAGTATTAAATAATGGTTTCTTGCTATTTCAGATACTAGTACTCGGTCTGGCTCTCCTGGCTTTAAACGCAAGGTAATTTATAATAACACGTTTTATAGATATCGTCCTGTAATATACAAATATCTTAGAATAATTGTAACCTTCGGGACAAATAACGACTTTTTATCTTTCAGAGAATCCCAATCTCATCCCAATCATATTGTTAGTGATTGCAGCTGCTTTCCAACCGATAGGAATGGAATACGAATATCTAAGTTAGCTGATAAATTTGGTAAGCACGACCGAAAAGTCATTTATCTCTTCAGTCATCCAGAATCAGGAAAGGTAACGATTTACTTGCCGAATGAAGAAAAACAAAGAAATTTTCCGGATTTAACTGTTAGCTATCGTGAACCGTACGGTTTACCTAAATTTGAACATATCAACCAGCTCTTCAAGGACCCGAAGAATGTGGTGGCACTGCCTGAAACAAGCCCACCAAGTGGGATAGACGTTAATAATCTTGATTTCACATTCTTCAACAAACCTACAGGTGTCGTTGATCTAAACCTTACTCCAAATCATATCTCCGGTACAAAATTTGATAAAAAACCTATTATTTTTGAAATAAAACCAGAATCTCCAAACCAATTTGGTAAAGAATTCGGACACAAGGATAACAATACTGGAAACAAAGTTAAAAGTTACGGTAAACCGAGTGCGGGTGATAAAAAATTCGTATTGAATTTGAATAATGCAGCTCCGCAAAGTCTAGACCTGGTCGCTAAACCAGTAACGCAAGATCTAGACGGTATACATTTATTTCCAGGACATGAAAAAGATGTTTTTATAAATAAACCTTTAAATCAAGTTACCAAACCAAATAAACCAAATCTAAATAAAGTTATTCATGGTATGGATATCAACCTGAGACCTCATAACAAAGTTCTAGATCTTTCAGGTAAAAAGATAAATCCTGTAAACAGACCTGTAGGTAAAATAAATTTGATCCTTGCACATGACCATAAACCTCCATTCAATCAAAATACGAAACATTCAATCAAAAAAGACCAAGACAGAGAAGAAATTCCTAATCAAGTACCTGAAATTAAACCGATTATCGATACCTCCAGCGGTATAGAAATATTTCCTGCAAGCATTTTAACAAAACCAACAGATGAAGTGTATCAGATATACGATAACGCAAAGCTGTCACATGGCCTAGGTCCCAACTTAGTTAACACCATCCCGGCGCTATTAGCCGGTAATGATAACAACGCAATGCCTTCTCCTCTAAATACAAAACCAGCGAGCAGTCCAGCTCTTGATAATTGGTTGTTGAAAGAGATTAATAATATTGAAAATTCTGAGGTAGATACGTCATCACCTCAGACAAACGATTTGCAAAAGATCAAAAACAATCTACTAAATGTTCTCAAAAAGAACCAGTTACATATCTCAGACAATGGTGATCTGGTGGATGTTAGCGGACATATAATGAAAATGTCGCATCTAAAACTTCGGAAAGTTATGATAAGCGATCCTACGATATATAAAAAGCTTTTATCAAGCGGTAAATGTGTCATTAATGACGAAATTCCTTATTTGGAAGCTCTTTTCGTTAATCTGCTCTATCCACCGAAGATTTTAGGTTTAATACCATTGAGAATGACTACTTTACCGAGATGTTCAGAAAGCAGATGCGCTGATAAAATATGTAGTGAGTCAAGGGATGCTAAACCTTGGACATCGAACACAAAAATTACAGCAAAACTGAATTTGGCCCTTCCTAAACACGCAGACATGTCCCCTAAGTTTACTAAAAAAACTGACAAAGAACTAGAGGAACCAATTGAAGTCGATTCAGAGGTCAAGAATCAAGATGTAGCACAAGGAGGTGATGAAAAGCCTTCAGACGATGATGATGATGATGATGATGACGGACTTGGTATTAGAATAATTGGCGGCAATGCGGCTACTAGCAGCGGTACACCGGTCAGTAGTAGGGGAAGATCAGGATTGAAGTCAAGCTCGTTGTTTTCCGTATAATAATACACTACATATTTTATTTAGATTATTTTTTAAAAAATCAAATAAAATTGCTGACGAATCTTTTTCTTTTCTTTCTTTAATTTTTCGATATTTCCATTGACACACAAAGCGAAAATTTCCAGGAATTAGAAATTGATATATTTATATACTTCTATCAAATAACAAAATATTAATATTCTTAGATTAATATTAAAATCATGCATGCCTGTTTAAGTGTATATGTGTGTGCGTGTGTGTGCGCGTGTGTGTATAGAACATAACTTAAATATTATTGTTATTGTAAAATATTTATGTTATTAAACTATCTCAAAAATTTAGAACTATTTTTAACTATATTACATTTTTTTCTTATATTTTCACGAATATATCTAATTAAAACACTAATAATAGGCTTTGACTTAAGCGCCATCTCTTAACTAGTAGCGAAACTCTTTTAAGATTTCAGTAATGTTTGTGGCCCTACCTATTGTACAATTTCAGAAGTTTAAACCATTCCTTATCTCTTGTCTTAGTTCTCCATTAGATACAAACCTAATCTACTAGATGGCTCTGTATACAATAAAACTAATATTTCTCAACCAACAACATTTCAATGTAACAAATATAGATAAAATTAATAAATAAAATACATCTACATAATGACATATTAATCTGTCATAATATTATAACCTTATCAGTATTAACCATTCATTCATACAGTTCATATTCATTCCAAAAAAATCTAACCAAGCAGGTTGTTTGAGATTTAAGTTCATTCAGTCACAGTCAGTGACCGAATCGAATCGTGGGAGCGGTGCCATTGCGCTAAAAATACTTGCACCGAAACCATCGTGTTTAAAAAAAAGCAACTTACTTGAAATTCTTGTTAAGTATGAAACTTTGAGATAAAAGGCTATGTTAGCGGCTCGGCGTCGTAAAATAATGTTCGATTTTGATAAATAAAAGTTAAGTGATTTCGCGGTATTGGTGTATTGTTTGTGAATGGATCAGTTAGTGTTGCGGCTATGAAAGGATGTTAAAAATTATCCATAACATTGTCCTATTCAGTACCGTTTAGTATTGGACGGAATTGCACTGGTAAGTTGTGTTTTTGTCATTTTAAACGTAATTTTAACTTTATGGCAGTTATTTTATAAGCTATTTGAATTGTTTGGTTTTAATTTTCTTTCCTTTAATTCAATCGATTGTGATTTTTATTACTTCTTACTTTTAAAAACTAAATTCTTAATTCTTTACATTTAAATAAATTTGTAAAAAAAAACATTAAAACAATAATCTACTTTTTTATTATAATTACATATTACGTTTTAAGTTTCATTCCTTGGTGTATAATAATGAGTTTCATTTAATTTAATTTATCAAACCTTTTTTCATATATTTATCAAATGATAAAGAAGTAAACAAAAAATAAGATAATTACAACCGAGGTCACGCGAGTACGGGATGATTTAATCCGTATCAACTATAATTGGTCCAATAATAAAAACTCCTTTGAAGGTGATTGTTAAAGAGGAAGACGAGGGTCGCGAAATATTAATTTAACTAAATCCAATCTCAATATTGTCTTGCAACTTTTAATTCTGGACGGCCTTGAGAAGTTGAGAGCTCGGACTTTTATACGTAACATATGTTAATTTATAATTAATATATTTGATATACAAGAAGGTAGTACGTGTGTCCTAAGTATGTAGTCAGTTAATAAACACCCCTTGGGTAAATAAACTTAATTCGTATATTTTACAGGTAATAAAATGTTAAGTGGACCATTTTTATTACTTATACATACTTTACTTATTACTTTCAAGTTCTCTTCTCAAACTTTTCAAAAATGTTCAAGCATTTTTTTTTAATATATTCGCCTGGGTCTCAAGAACTGTTATAGTCAACGGCTTTGGAGGGGCGGAAGGGGGAGTAATATTAAAATAAAAAAATGCCAACCATGTTTTTACATTCCTTAATGTGGAAAATGATCTCCGAAGATAATCAATCAATATTACTGCGGTATTAGTGTCAATGTTGTTTTATGAATTACATTTTTTTTACAACAATATTAACTGATTTTGAAATCAAAAATTGTTATTTCTGATTCCTTAATACAGTTTAAGTGGAACGTTCATGTAAAGTGTTTCTAATCTATATGTTCCTATTGAATCTTTATCTGTCCGCGTCTGTTCGGTGCTGGAGGAAGCTGGCTCCTTGAAAATTCCTACCAAATCTCACATTTTGAATTAAATTACCTGTAATCTTGCATCTATTTGTCTATCTTAGGATATAAATAGTTAAATAACATATTAATGAAAATTTAATTATTATTTCTTAAGGCCTTAATTCTTATTTCCTAACGGTGGTCGGTGATCTGGTGGTGACGGTTAAATTGCAGTGCAATTACTAATTATTTCCTATATTTTAATTTGTTAATAAATCGCCACAACTGTGTCGAATCACATTACTTAATTAAGATTAAGTATGGGTCAGTGGGTGTCGAAACTTCGTTGGGTGTCTAGTCCCGAGTTCGATTCGTGGCGTAATTTTTTTTAAAGTTACCACTGCTTGATTGATCATTTAAAGAATAGGGAGAGACGTCTTAAAGTAAATCCTATTATTAATAATACATATTACATACAAACTTACGGTTACTTTTTATATATATAATTGTATGTATTGGTCTGTAACAATCGCACTGCTGGGCAGATGAGTTCTATTCAGTTCTCATATGTGTGTGTGTGTGTGTGTGTAAGTAAATGTAAGTGTGGTATCACATTTGTTAAATATATATTAATAATTCTTGACGACACACAGACAAATATGTCTTCATCAATACAATCTTAAATATACATACAAATATTTAACATTTGTATGAGAAAGAAACATGATATTCCATATAAGTGTATATCTAATATCATTATATATTTTCCCGGTATTGTAATATTATTAGAAAACAAAGATATATTACTTCAATGTCGGACGTCAAGACCTTGAGACCTTGAAAATATAACTATCATGTGATTATAATATTAATATTTGTTAGAATATAATATTAACACTTACAGAATCTCGGCGTCCAATATCGAATATTAGAACTGTAAATTATACTTATGTATACATTTATTGTTTGTATAATACTGTACTTGTGTATATTGTTCAAACGTAATACGTTCAGTTATACACATTATACACATTACAAAATATACCTACATTATAAATGATAAATGACACAAGTTTACACATGACTATCTTATATCTTGCGTCAATAGGATTAACCTTAATAGGAGTAACATTATCTAAAAAGGTTTTTATTTAAAGTTATCGTAGGATCTTTTTTGTATTATTTCCGGGAAACGCTTCATCTTAGGGGCGCCATCGCGCGAAATGTCACGTGACATCAGCCTTGGTCGTATTTCGAATACACGTTCCATATTTGAAAGTTATAATAAGTTTATGCAACATTGAAACATTGACGCAGAGACATGGGGACTGTGGACGCGGACATTTAATATCTTTCACAAGTTGTTAAATTACTTAACAAAAGTTACTTAGAAGCATAAGTCTTACCTAGACTTAATGTACATTTTTGTATTATTATAACAGTCTAGAATAATGACTATGTAAGTGACATAAGTATATTTTGTGATTTATATTTATTAAGAAGCGTACATAAGACAACTTTATTCAATAATTGTAGTATTTCTTTAAGTGGTCGTCACTAAACTGAACCTAAACAGCGACAGAGTGAAACAAGAGGTAGACGTATTCGTGCACATCGAATTTATTAAATACAAAGTCGTTTCACGTCCATTTTGTTATAACTTTATAATTTTAATCTCGAAATGAAAACTGGTTTTGTAATCCGTCCGTCTGTGTCACGACACGCAATTGTCTGAAAATCGATAGGAAATATTTTTTTAATCTGTTTTAAATAATATGCAGACTATATAATAAACTGAAAAGATATAGAATATATATTGTTTTAGTAAACAAAGTATTATTTTTATCTTAGTTATGTGTCATTTATCTATATGGCCGTTTCTTGACCGACCGATTTTTATGTATTTAGTAGTTCTACGGACAAATTCAATTCACAATCGAGTCCGACAAGTAGCGTTGCAATGAGACTCCAGTTTTTTATTTTAAAAATAAAACAACGCGTGCTATACGTATAAAATAATTTAATATAATTTTAAATGTCTACCTACGTACTATAATATCAGTACTCACACTAAGATATAGCATCCTGATCCTAAGAACTGTTCATAGATCCTGAAAGTGTGTTTATGAATCATTAAAAAAATATATTAAATTTAACAACTAAATTAATTTATGTAATAATCTAGATGTAAAATATAAATGAATAAAAATATATATCTCTTGCATATCACCGTTCTTTTAAAATATTATTTCTTAGTAATATAAGTAATGGACGGGCAACATAAAAATATAAATAAATAGCATAAAACATTTCAAGGTGAAGTAGGTAAGGTTAAGTTTCATAAACGCTTGCACATCCGAACGGGTTTGGTGCATTAAGTGAACGTGTCTTAATATTATAAAGACACACACACACACACACTACGCCAATACGTGTACTAATATTCAATATTTATATTATATTAATAATTTATTTTATGATGTTTTATAAAATATTTACTTTATGGATTATTTAATACGTTGATATTTATTTTAATAGTTTTTTTTTAATGTAATTTTTCAATTAATCCGTACAAATTGGTTCACTTTATAGAGATATAAAATATGAATGTGTCCGCACTCACCCTTAGTTAACGCAATCATTTCATCTCATATGTGGGTTAAAGGATCAACTACCAATACGGACGGGACGGGACGGGATGGACCAATTCACGGGGTCTGGGGTCAATTGTCCGCCCGGGGGGGTCAATTTTTATGCTTGTTACAGCTCGTGGGCTTCCCGCGCTGCGATTTTTCCAATAAACTGAAGATATTTTTTACTAAAGGATATAACAGTTACTCTTAATAAGTTACTCTATCGTATGGTGAGATGGTTCAAAATTCAGTTTTCTTCATATGTCTACTGTATTCCTTTTCCTACTTAAGACGATCTGCAGCTGGCCATATTTGTACATGTTCTTGCCCGCAGAACCACTTATCATCAGGTAGACTATCTCGATTGCCAGTAAAACCCATAAAAAGTGGGTTCTTGTTCTTGAGTTAAGTGCAAAAACGGACAGATAAAGTAAGGACGAATATGACAACGGATGATAAAAAAATAAATAGCATTAGGTTTTAGTACCAACGACCTGAACGTAATTGTTTATCACTTCACTGTAGTAAAACTTTGAGAACTTGAGAATTACAATATGAATATATAGTTTTTGTGTTAATAATTATTTTTAGAGGATAAACGGGTACAGAGTGATATAATATAATAATAAGTTAGGAAGATGTAATATTGCTCTCCCAGAGGAAGATGATTGAAATAAAGAATACAAAAGGGAATGGAGTGGAATTTGGGATACATATTAGGAAACAGTTATAATTCAGTCCGTAATGTACTCTTAAAAAATATTTATGTCTTTCTATAAAACAGTATAGTTTCATCAAAATCGGTCTAGCAACTAGTGAATGACTGTCATTGATACATACATTGCACTAATAGAAACAATGGTTATATATTGTTTATTATTATATTCAATTCCGTGTAATTATGATACAAGTGTGTATTGCTGTAATATGTGTAGTACGAGTGTTATGAACGCCTCTCGATTTAAATTTAACAAGACGGTAGAGGTCATGTAGTAAAATGGTAATCATCTAGGTCTTACACCAATATGTCACTATCACCTTGAGTGGTGCATATATGTGGGTATGTATGTAGGTATGGGGCAAGACGGTCCCGATAAAGGACAATTTATTTGGATTTTCAATTTACCATACTTAATACTTTATACTATATCCGATTAACTTACTACTACTAATAGACGATATGTAGGAAAAAAACAAAATATTACGTAACATCCGATGCTCTACCCCCTTGCCTGTAATAAGAAATCATAGCATTTACACGCCCCCCCCCCCCACCTAAACGCCTTATGTAATTTAAATATGTAGACGCTTCGTTTATATTGAATGTATCTCCTGTAGGTCTGTCTGTCTGTTATCTCACATATAGATAATTAATGTAAGAGAATAATTAACCTATGCAAGTCTCACTGATCCGTCCTTGACTCTTTGCTGTTAGTAATTATGTAAACAGCTGTTCACAACCAGCTTATCTTGGCCTATATATCTTTATTATTACACCCATTAGAAAGATCTTCATTATTTTAAGTGATAAAATTAAGAGGAAGTTGGGGAAAGTAAATCACAACCGGCTGACAAACGCTTTCGAACATAGTACATATACAACACGTATACAATATGTACTCATACTATTATATGAAATAATTATTCATATATAAACGTTGGATTCCGAATCTGTTTATATTTGATATAACCTTTAAAAGCAGGTTTAGAAAGAGTCTTCATAAATGGTCAACTAGTAGTTCGCAACTAATATTCTAATAGTAGTTACTTCTAAACTAATGTGACATACAGATACAACTAACACGCAGACAAAATCACGGGGCAAAGTTAGTAATGTTTTGTTAAAATAAATGCTATTCATACTGTGAACGTGAGTAATAAGTTGAGGAAGAAACCAATAATCTCTCACAAGAACCTATTAAGACGTACGAACCGAGCGTCTCAGTGTTGAGAAACCTTGAAATTTGAATTAAGTTTATTAGGGTTTGAGTTACCTGATCACATATCACACCAAACTGACCTCTATTGCTATGTGCCAAGAAACAAAATTGCCCAAAACTTTAAAACGTTATATGAATACAAATTTTCAACGTCTTTTATACCTTTGTGTTAGAAGAATATTTATTTGAAATATCTATATTACAATAATTTAATGTATGTTGGTAAAAATATAGACTCAGAAGGTTATAGAGTACTAGATTTAGAACACTCAGTTACACCTGAGCAGTACTCAGTGACCTTGTCCCACTCACCCGTAACACAGACCCACTTCAATAAATATGCGTTTAAATCAATGTTACTGCTAATAATAATATTAACTACAGTATAGCCTAGGTTAAGTTCAAAATGTCCTTAATGTAGGTATTTTTCCACAGAAAACTGAGCATACAGAGCTGAATAAAAGAAACAAAATAAAACAGATACGCATAAAATAAAAACGTGATTTTATTTTTGTATATGTATAATTGGTAAAAAAAAACATCAAGGCTGGCTGTATATAAGTGCCTTTTTTTGGCTTTTTTTTGTCTTAACGATGACGTCAGACCAATCCATCACGAACAGCGAATGTTGGAGCACTTGTACTATTATTACTTTAATATGAACTTTTATAGTTTTGCCTTAAGGATTATATTTCAATAGCAAATATAGGAGCTATCTAATTATATATAAACCATTTAAAAATTAATTTAATATTACGTATTAGAAAAGTGGTCTCTTTTGCCACACCCTCTATAATGATAATATTAATAAATATGGAAAATTATTAACATAATTATTCAATGTAGTTTAAAAGATATGCCGGAAAAGATAAACATACATACGAGTGATAATAGCTTCCTCGATTAATCTGTCACTAATGAACCGATTTCAAATGAATTTAGTAAACAGATAAACAATAAACCAATTAATTTTGATATATATATATTTATGTTTTAATTAAATACAGTAAATAGTCGTTTAATACGTCCGACATTTTAGTTTACAAGGTCTAGAGACAACACTTTCATAGATAACAGATAACATTGTGTAACGCGGTCGGTACTCCGTTACGTAACGCGCCTCGGTCACTGGTCACTGGTCACTGTCTCCGCTACTAGTTATACTTAATTGGACGATTTTCGCAACTTATTTCTACTGTTAAGTTCCCTCGGAATTTGAAGGACATATATACATATAAATAAAATTGAAGTGTCTATTTGTAAATAACATATTAACAGCTTTTCACTAAGTATATACGGACCTTACATAAAAAAACATTTATTTTATTTTTTCTCTATCTATCTGTCTGTTTGTTTCAGCTATCTCTGAAACGGATGGGCCGGTTTTGATTGTTATTTAAAAAAACATATTTCGCGCAAATGAAATCGTGGGCACAGCTAATTTTTATGATATCTATTTACATTAGTTGACGCCGAAATACCACAATTCAAAGTCAAAATGTAAACCTTTATTCTGTTCCGTTAATCTACTTACTCTGTACGTCAAAAGGTGTTTGACATTGACATTGTTAATTGTCATAACAATAGTCTGTGTATATTTGTTTTACTGATTTAATGTACGTCAGCTGACAATCTACTTTTTACGTCAATTTCTCTATTTGACATTGATAGTGTTAGCGTAAATAATTTTGTGAAGTGATTATTATTAATTTATGTTATTTATAAGAATATGTATTCCTTTCCTTTCTGCACTCCTTTACCATATAAAATAATATACTTTTCTCTCGTAATTTTCGTTTGAGGGGTACCTACAGTGTTTGTTCACGTATTTAATACGTAACAACTAAACTATATATATTATATAGAGATAATTAATATAACCTTAAATTTAATAAAATCATTATTTTTTTTACATAATTTATTTATTACATAAGTATAATTTAAATAATAAACGCAATAACACTCGCACGACCTTACAAAGGATTGAGGTTATCTTAGTTGTACTAAACACAGGCTGTAATTATGCAAAACGTATAATGAAATATTACGACATACATTGAAATATATTTAAAGGCGATAGTGACTTTATTTAGTAAACCGGATAATATTACAAAAGGTACATTGACAATTGCGCAGACACACACACACACACACGCTTGTGACACACTCGCCAGTCTCGGTTCAGTTGAACATTGAGATGTAAAAACATGCGTCTCTAAAAGTCGAAGAGGGACGAGGTTTTTTGCATAACTTATTTTAGCAATGCTCAAAAATAAGACGTGCCTGGTTATTTTAATGTTGTTTGCATCGTTTTTAGGTAAATTAGGTAAATTACCTTGTGTTTATTAATTTATAATCAAATCTAATAAGCGCTAACTCAAGTAGCGTATTAACATCGCGTAGCACGGTTAGTGAGCTGTTACCAAGATTCTAATTGGGGGGTTTTTACTCGTTATTTTTGGGGTCAAGTAGTGCGCTTAAAACCGTATAACGAACGACATGGGTCATGGAATATCGTAATAATTTATTTTGTAATATTGGATGACAAACAGACAGTACGCCTGATGTAAATGCCATGTCCCATGAACTAATAATAAGTAAATGTGTAAAAGTGTATCCCTTGTTGCTTCCAACAAAGATAACAACTCTTCCTTCGAACGCAACAGATTAGATCATAAGATGAAGAGTTATGTTATAGATAGGGAGAAAAATATATATATTTAAGTTAAACACTTTGTCACGATCGAGAATCGAACCCAGGCTTCACAACATTTTATTTTTAAATACATTATTTATAATCTAAAAATTAATTCCTGATTAGCTAAGCGAAACAATTTGACAACACCTTTGTTCTGTTGTAAAAATAACTAAATGGACCGTGTAATGCCTTGTTTTGTAAGAAATTATCTTCAGTTTAAGAAATACTTTGTCTTAATATTCAGGCAATAAACACTCATTATCACAAGTTGAGACATTTTATTATTGCTTTTATATTGTTAGTAAATGATACTTATCGAGGCGTTGAAAGAATAATATATAATACTAATTATATATTTTTGTTTTTTAATATCTGACTACAAAAAAGTATATTGATAATTTTAGAGATGAGATCTAATAATTGTAAAGTTTTAAATCAATCTGACCGTTCAAAGTGACAATCGAGTTCATGTTCATGAGGTGAAGATAATAAAAGCGTAGTAAATTTGGAATTTATGAGTTTTCATCTGAAATTAAAGGAATAATAATTATTTTATAAGTATTATGTCATATTGCAGGTCTCTAGTAACAGTTTTACGTATAAGTCAGAATACTGCCTCCTCCATGTCCCGTCGCAGGTTGGAGGGTTATTTAACAATTTGTTATCAGATAGTTAAAGATCTCTTGCATGTTGCTTTTCTTTTACTAATCAGATGGAAATTAACTAACTTTCCACATAAATTACATAAATAATTTCCCATATTTGGGACATACCTGTGACCTCCTGGGATACCAAACAAGAAAACAAACATTTCTTATTTATATACAAAATAAACCTTGAAAGATTCGTTATATTACATAGCCGAAACTACGTTGGAGTTTCAGAGATTACATACAAATAGACGAACACTCATAACCTCATTACGTAAATGATAATAAATAAATATCCAATGTTACCTTCAAAGGTAATAAGCAAATCACAAGCATGAAGCTCACGAGGTAAATTAAAGGGTATTATAGTAGTGACCTCATGAATGGCGCTGAATAACAAATAACTCAATTTCACGAAGATCCTTCCTCCACTCACCTTGATATCAGTTTATATGTATAATGTGTTATATTCTATTCAACACTTTAAATGCAATAAACGTGACTATAATAATACTATAATGAGTTCCGTGTCAAAATAAAATTAATTTTGACAGATCTAATAAAAAATAAATAATCCCGCGTTTGCCGCGCGTGAGATAGGTAGAGGTCATGTGCTTATCCTAAACTTTGACCGCCAAATAAAAAAAAATTACAGATATCCTAATAACAAAATGTAGAATCTCGAGTCTCCCGTGCGTAATATAGGTAGAGGTCATGTGTTTAGTCCTAAACTCGTCCTGCTAAATATAAACGGCAGATCTTTGATAATGAATGATATAGGTTTGACAGACCTCTCAACAGTTTGTCTTTAGTGTGTCTGTCTGTCCGCGATATTTTTTTATGATTATAATATTTAGGAATATAAATTTTTGTATATTTGACTGATTAAACTCTTTGTTGTATGTATCTATATTACGATATAGCGAAGTAAATGTCAACATCACCTATTTTCTCAAACGTCTGCACTAATTACATTATGATTTTTTATCATGTTGCCGTCAACGTGCACTCGCGTGGCATTACGTAAAAGTTCCAATTGCTTAAAATCATAAATAAAAAATAAGTGAATGTTAAAATCAAATAATATTATAATACAATGTGTAGTGAATGTTGTATAAATGATAGTTTGCACTCCTGTCTTGTCCACGACACTATTGTATTATTCATAACACCGTCACGAGCTTATCCTCACAGTCCAGTATACGAGTATATTAATATGTATTAAAAAGTTTGACTGTATGTGTGATTACATGTATTTAATAATCTCAAATACTACTGGACCGGGACATACGCGAGTAAAATCTGGGAAAGAAAAAAGCATACCCAAAAATTAATTAAACATAAATAAAATACTAAACTCTCAATACTGTGAACTACAAAGATAAATTAGCTAATTGTATACAAAAATATAAATTGTCAAAATTTCACTTCATAATATTGTTACATTATACGACATTGACCTAAAATTTTTGTTAAGTTATTCATTTTATTGTAATAATAATCTAGGTAGTTTCAATATAGTAGTAGCAGTACAGCGACCCGCGACCCGCACCATGTCACACAAAGTGGAGTAGTTCTTCAATTGAATGAACGACTTACCCACGCCCTCGATGTTACTAAACCTTTGATGAGAAACGCAACCACACAACTATGACTATTAATTGTTAATTAATAAGTTAAAAGAGTTTTGGCGGTTCTTTTCTTTAGAGGTACTTTGTAACCTTGCAAATATAATGAAGTTTCATATTTATAATTTAATATAAATGCAATGTAGAACTAACAAAAATAATAAACTTTGATATATTTATTTTTATATTTAAATACATACATAAACATAGACATTACAGATTTTTTAAGAAACAAACTTTAAATTTTATTCACTTTAACAATAACTAGGTATTTAAAAAATTAGAACAGTAACTGATATCAAAAAATATAAATTAAAAAAATACTTACATATTGTTGTACTTGCGATAAAAATTATAAGCTTTGGTCAATATCGAATATTTCAATAATATATAATACTAACCTTTGCCCGCGTCTTCGTCCGCCCGTAGTTCGACATTGGTTGGTAAGTTACAACTTTACCTCCGACTTATGTTGTTTCTCTCACGTCCACCACTCACAGAAATACAGAATAACTTATTAACATTTTATTTTAACAAAATGCTACATTGTTTACCGACCTCTTATATGACTATATCATACTTTATTATAAACTTTTTAGTATGTACATATGTTTATCAAAATTGGTGAAACTGCCCTTGAAATTTAGAAAGACATACAGTAAGAATAATATAAAGACGGGCAAAGAAAGACAATTGCTTATAATAAAATAAAAAAAAAACTATAGAGACCGAATCAATAGATTCGTATTTTGGTATATTTAATACAAGGATTCAGATTACCAAATGTAATTTAAAATGATATCAAAAACCAAACCACAAACCACTCCACCTCGTCCACATCCTTTCACTATTTTGATGCAACTCTGCAAGGACAGGATAGTGATATGTGATTTCTTTTAATTATTGACGATAAAAAATCAAAATGAAACAAAAGGTATCGATTTTGGCGCCATTTTGTTTATGTTGACAGTTCAATCCAAGATATTTATTAAATTAAACACAGATAAAATTTATTACATTACATGGTTTTATATTTATAATAGTCTGTAAATATATCAATTTGGCAAACGTTAAATGTACCTTAGTGTAACATTTGTGTTTGTTTGACAAACATACATACGGTTTTATTAATATTATAATTAATGCGATGATATCATCGTTGATATGAAAAGCATTTTTATATAAATACATATTATTTCCACTCAATTATAGTCCAAACCCTGTCTGTTGAAACTTGTTTTGTAGATATGCTTCCGTAAACGAACACGAACATCATATTTTTGTTTTTTTTGCTTAGCTACGTTTTATTTGAAAGTAATCTTAATAAATTTATTATTAGCATATCATTATATGTTTTTTATTTCAAATAAAGCGTGTTTTTATAATATTTAAGTTATCTTTTGCGAATTACTAACTAGGTATTAAATGTAGATTTGTGATAAACAAACGAACAAATAGACAAACTAATTGTTTATTATGGGAATGGAGGCGACACCTATCGAACTTCTCTCTAAATTCCTATCCAAAAAACATGCGTCAAACGGACGATTACCAGTTATACATAATTTATTATTATATATAGATAGTTAGATTCATTAACGCCGGCAGCGAATCCGTACTACCAGTGGTAATGCGACAGCCGGTATTCCAGAGGTCGCAGATACGAATTCACTCCAGGATGAAGAACTATTCAATCTACATTTGCTTAAAACTTATTTTAAAGTTCTTTTTAATGTTAAAAAGTTTAACATGTCAAAACATGTCTATAGACTAAAGAAACATGTAACATGTAACACAGATTGTATTTAATATAAAGTACTCTGTTTATTTTAAAGGTACATATTACAATGAAACCCCTTTTCCTAATATTATCATTAACGCACAAACAAACAAATATTTCCGGCACTTAATCACAAAAACACACAGGCTGTAGGTTAAACTCACCAGGAAATGCGGGAAGTAATCTATTTCCGCTTTATAATAGATGTGTTAACTAAAAAACTTTTGAAATTTGTTTATATTTTATTTAACAAAGCAATAATTAGTAGTAATATACACTAATATTATAATGAGAAAAGACTTGTATGTATGTTTGTAATGAGGAAACTCAAAAATTACTGGATCGATTACAAAAAATACCATTAGAATATTACATTGCCACTAAGTAACATGGACTTCTTTTTACCCTGATATTTTCACAGGACCTACCGGGAATAAAACTGGTGTATGTCGAATAAAAGCGCTAAAGGGTGTATCACCCTCTTCAAATAGACTTTATAAACACAAACAAGAAGAAACCGTTCCACGAACTCTCACATCAGTCAACGCGGACGGAGTCGCGAGCAACGGGTAGCTTAAAATTAAAATATTTCATATACTATTAACTTCACTTTTAATTATTTTTTTCATAAGTACTCGTACACTTGTAATAAAGTTACAAAACTTATAAAAGCGACAATAAATATGTAACAGTATCACGCTTAATACCACCCGTCCGCTCCGCTCACGCACGCCGACACGCACGTCACACATACACAAATCAAGCTATTTACTTTAATTCAACGAGATATTGCGATTATAATTGAATTATTTTATTACATTTATAATTGAATTACAAATCACTAAAAACACTCCGCACAATTATATTCTTTTCCAGAAATCCTAATACAGAAGTGTAATTAAACAATCTAGAAATGTTTATTACCAATACTAATATTATTAAAATATTTCGTTACAACTACATCGTAGTAGTAGTATTGTAGTTTTTATGTAAAGGTCACATTGACCCCATAAAGCACCAGCCAAATTCCACGTCTAAATCTAATATAGTCCAAGTGAAATGTCAGAGTGTGACGTGCGCACGCGCAGGTAAAGGTCTCCTTTGTTACACGTGCGGGCGCTCATACAAATTACATTCTCATGTTATTCTTCTATGCTTTTTCTTTCCCTATTTTTAACGAGTATTCACAATTGGAATTAGATGGTAATAAAATATTTTTTATTTATGGAATTAGCTGGTAATAATGATAAGGTGTGGGCGTTTTAAATTTTCATTTACCTTAGAAATCCTTACACTTGACGCCTATCTCCTGGGTCCCGCCTGATCTAATCAACCAATCAAAAATTGTAGTCTTTGTAACATTTAAGTTGGTGTTATATATGGACGGATATTTAAGAGGACTCTAACAAAATAATTTTGTATACCTATTTTAACTGTTAATGTAATATTCAAAAATCACACCAGATCTCTCTACGGACCGGTCCGACCTTCAAGTCATGGGTTATTCATTTATTATAATATGTATGTTAATTTTACATATATTTTCATTCCTTACAACCGGCTGGGCACGTGTAACAGACGACATGTCAATATTATTTATATATAACCATATATTTATATGATATTAATGGATCTAAAGGATATTTGTAACGTTTAAATTTCCATTGCCACTAGAGATCTTTTATACACTTAATTATTCAATAATAACAATAGTAATTGAAATCAAAGATTCAATAATAATTAAATATAAACTCATGTTTTTTATATTAGTATGTCATATCCAGTTATACCAATGTGTTTCACATAAGTGTGTTGTTGTGAATGTTTAAGTTTGAGGGACATCTTCTATACACGTCACTATACATCCTTGAGTTTTGAAATTTATCTATATTCCATATTTTACAAACATCTGTATTTATTTTTTATATATTTTATATCAAAACATAGTTTGTTTTGTGCGAGTAATTTTAAAAACATTAATAATAACCCCTTTGGGCATTATATATCTTTATTTTATCCGTATACTTTTTCTCCCTATTTTACCTTTTTGGAAAAAAATTGCTTTAAAAATTAATTAAATACATATCCAAGCTTACTTAGGTTTAAAAATATTAATTTAACTTAGTTCTTCAACTTTGAAAGGCTACATGTTATACAAAAAAAAAAAAATACAAAAATATATTTTTTTTCTATTCTACTTTTTTTTTAATGACTTTTATTTATATAAGACGAGACGTAGGTTTTTTATATATTTCTATTAGTAAAGCGTACACAGAACGGATGCGAGTCAGTCCAGCTGGACCTAACACTGGAGCCAGCTCACCGTATTAGGTGATGCAGGATATTGGTGGTAGACAGGGCATTGACCTTAAGTACTGTTATGTAGCGGTAGGGTCCGTGAACCTTTAGGATACATTTAATTTATAGGCTCCAAAGACCATTTATTATAACCATATAAGGTTGGTTCACCAATACCACGGTGGCCTATGATAAGTAGGAATGCATTTTTGTGTAGTCTAGACCAAATATTACATTGTAATTAATAAAACATAAAGCCTTGATAAACAAATTATAATTCAAAGTTGATATTTAATAATCAGGAAGTTATAATTACAATATTTTAAATGTTATATACTATGTTAATACTATTTCTATTCATAAATCTAATATGTTTTGAATTATATTTCTGCCTTTCATAAATAACTTTAAATATATTTATTTAAATTCAATCTAAATAATGAAATGAACAAACAGACAAATATTTAGTTTGTTATTTATTTATTTATTTATTTATTTATTTCTGTACTTTGTAAATATATCCTTTATAACTTTTACTATTCACCTAGGCATGTGGATACTTCCTTTTGGGCATTACCTGAGTTTTTTACCTTTTATTATATTCAGTACTTTTGAGGTAACCCTGACAAATTATTTATTACCCAGTGTTTTATTTTACCTTTTATATTAAAGGTAAAGATTTTTATTGTTTACAATCACAAAATTTTTATCTTTTGCTTCATTTTAAATGTATTTTAAAGTTAAGGAACAGATTTAAGAAACAAAAAATGAGTTTTGAAAATATGTATCAAGTTATGTTAAAATGTATACATATAAATGTACGAAAACAAGTTGTGTCAATCTATAATAATTGTAATTACTCGTCGCCATGCGAGTGTAGTCGTACTGTACACTAACAGAGGATCGTGAGCTCTTGCATTACCTGCGGGTAATTTAGATGCACTATGTAGTATATACTTAGTATATAATTATCAATACATTACATATTGTGAAAATGTAATGATAGTAGATTGAAGGTTTTTCATTACAATGTGATAGGTTTGATTAGTTGATTAAAGAGTCAATAGAAAAAAAAATGTAAATCGTTGTTATCAGTTCTTATTAGAGCAATGCAATGTAAGCCTAATTGAAATGAAAAACTGTGACTGAGAGAACATCACTGTCTTATTTAAATATAATTTTATAGTATTTTTTATTATTTCAGTAACATATGTACAGTAAAGTAAACATTCCGGTAAATAAAACACTAAAACACACGCACATACACAACAAGTATTAAGATTTAGAAAACAAAATCTCATAATGTAAAACATATAACAAAAGTACTTAAAAATATGTTTTCCGTAACATATATATAAATAATATTGGTATATCTGTATTATCAAGTGTTTCCGCATGTTTATAGTGTGGGTGTTGTGTGAATATTTTATTACACAGATATGACATATGCAGATTTAATTGACTTAAGTATAACAAATACTTAAGTTATTAATAAGTTATAAGTAAGTAAGTAAGTAAATTAGTTAGATAATAATTCACAAGAATATGCTGCTTTTCCTATTATGGAATAAAAAATATATTAACACGGGCAGGATTTGAATCTGCGACCGTCCCGCCGCTCTAACAACTGAGCTACCATGTCACTACATATAGACAATATCTATCATACTGTATCTTGTAATTTTTGATCGCAGGTTTTAAGATTACGGGACAATCTGTTCTCACAGAAGGCTATACTAATTTAAATTATATATGTGTGTGTTCTTCTCTATTGGTTAAGGCTTGCAGACTGTAAATACTATTATGTTTGTCTAGCAAAAAGTTTATGAGCTATTCCACTTAAAACAAATATTAAATTTATTGATACGCGCTTTGGCTTATTTGTTTTGATAATATATTTTAAATTTAATTAACCTTGACTCTGGTCTGCATATATTTTAGAAATATCATAATACCTATATGTATATATATATTATATAGTTATATATATATATATATATATATATAATAGAACCAGCCCAATAGAACCTTTCCTTGCAAAATAAAGTGTATTAAAAAGATGTTACGTTACACAGATAAGACTATGTATTAATAGATTAAGGGTATTTATATATTTCTTAAGTAATATCGTTAGGTCTGTTTCACACTGTCGTAAAATATTATATTTATTACATCAGCTAATATAAGGCTAGTTTTACAAGTCGTATTTATTATTGTCATTTTTTAATCTGATATAACTATTATTTAATTTTACTGAGCAAATAATGATAAAACAAATTATAAGGTGTAGTTTTTAGTTAACGATAATATTTGTTTAAGCTTCAATTAGAAGCTCAACGCTAATGTATTTCATTTGGTACGGTTGACAAAAAAAAAACAAACAAATTTATTATTCTTATATTTTTTATATATATAAAAAATAGATTGTCGTTATGTCATTGCTCTAAACGCTTTGAAACATAGATCTAGATTTCAGCAACCGTTGCGGAACCCAACGCAATAGAAACAACGTGAATAATTAGTCGTTTAGCAACTGTTGCTAGCTGATTAAGGTACACAGACAAACACACCACAGACACGTTCCAAAATGTATTGAGTTACTAAAACAGAGTTCTCGATACGTAAGCGATCTTGAAACTCGAAGCGATTTCTTTACATTGCATTACAGTTGATTTGAAATACCATTCGCGCCAGATGTTTGATTACCTTCAGTGATTTGAATAACACTCGTACATCACTGTCATTTCTAAACAAGTGCTTAGAAAACGGACATTTCATAGGTTTTATTATTCCATTTGTATCAATCATTAGGGAAAGGCTGCAATGAAATAATAATATAATATATTACATTATATTGTTCGTTGCTGTCGCTGCCGCAGACGCGGCGCTGTCGCACGCTATTAATACACTGTTTACGAAAAGAATTAACTAGAGGGATGCTTCTTAAATGTTATCGCTTGATATTTTAAGAATCACTAGTAGTTTTTAAATTGTATTAGCTCAAATTTAACACTAGCTTTGGTTCGCTGCTCCGCCCAGGTGGAGTAGAGAAATTCGTTGAATACGATATTTCATACACACTTTCAGTCTCTATTTCAACCCAAATTGCGCCAAATTTCATTAAAATCGGTTTATTCGAGAAGGTGTAACAGACAGAGTTACTGTCACAATTATAATATAAATATCAAAACAGATTAATATTTTAACAGTAATTTCATAAACACAACAACGCGGATCACCTGTGTGTGTGTGTGTGTGTGTGTGTGTGTGTGTGTGTGTGCGTGCGTGCGTGTGTGTGTTGCATCATGTGAAGTCCAGTCGAGTGCTCTTGAGTTTAATTAGTACCTTCGATTATAATGATTGAAAGTGAATCCATATCTGGATCGAGAGATCGTGATTTCACTGTTATGTTTCAAATTAAAATTGTTTTCTGTTTCAAAAGCTTTAAGTATCTTCTCTTGAGACGCCATGCCTCATAACAATATATAAAATTAGTTAGCATTTTAGTTTAATTATAATAATATCAAGTAAAATAATCATTTAATTTTAAGATATTGAGTGTTGATCTAAATAAAGTTTGTAAATTTCGCCAACGAACATCAATTTCAAAATAAACTTTATCAAAATTTGTCCATCAATTTAGGTAATACGCCGATAAATCAATGTTCATGCAGAAAATTACAACTGTTACTTAAAAATCTTTACAACACCAAGTAAATATTTTCTCTAACAGTATTTAACTATATTCTGATTATTTCTGATTAGATTAGATGATATCTTATTACATGTATGGATTAAAATAAACTTTATGTGATAAACAACCTTTACCTCTAAATTATATTACAGTAATTATATTTAATTATTATTATCGAATAAACACATTAAAATTAATAAAATCAAAGTGTTATCGCGCTCTCAAAGCATGACATCCTATGAATTAGGGTCAGATGCAATACAATACAGTTGGTTTAATTTAGTAGTAACGGGGTCAAGGGGTCAGCTGGAGTGTGAACGATTACCTTATTATTGCATTTCATCTTAAGCAGCCATGCCGTCATCCAATCCACCACACGCTACCTCACCTAGCGCACTGACACCGCGTAGTGAACTGTTAGCTCATAGCTGGTGATTGGTGGACGTTTTTGCTATTTGAAGGTCAAATAGTGTGCTTGAAATCGTATGAAGTAACAGACCCAGTCTCTCGTCCGAGATTGCGTTTAATGACTACTTTAATTAGATAGTCACGGACAGAAAATTTAACTATTTGAATTATAATTATCTCGTTCCATTGTTACCTTGGGTAATATTAAAATTATTTTGTTGAGAATTAAGTATTATTATCGTAAATTACTTTATCATTACCACTGGCGCCATCTGTTATCGACTTCTTTAACTATTGATTATTATATTTTTATTTGTAATGCAATCTTATAAATATATATGTGTATATGCGACGATGTGATATATATAATATTAGGACATATTCATACTATTAGGTTGCGTTAAGATTATTTATCTTTTGTACGCATGTATGTATGTATGTATAATTGTATGTGTGTACGTTCTGTGCAGGTGTGCAGAGGTGATGGTGCGGGCGGCGCTGGTGCTGCTGGCGGCTGCAGTGTGCCGCGCTGCCACGCTGGACTCAGAGCTGGGCGTGGGCAAGTCCATCAACATATTCATGAGGTAAGTTACACTAAGAAACTGAATTGAGTTAAAATGGATGTTAACTTTGAAATATATTGCTTTAAAAAATAAATATATTGAATATATGGAAAGGTTACATAAATATTAACAATTTCATATCCTACTGCTACTATTGTATACTCAGCACCAAAATCTACCCCTTTACTTCCATTTTAGCAAAGGGACCTATGTCAATATCATCTCTGGGTTTTTTCCCCTAAAGTCAGAAACCCAGCGTTCCCCCCCTTCAGTTAATGTAATGATTTTTAACTGTGTGATGATTCATTACCAATGCAATGTCTACTGTATTATTCAGAACTAACAGGTTCTCGAAGACTGTTTGTAGCTCCAGATAAACCCGGGATCAACCCAATCTTATTCACCAAAACTACTACTCCGATACTTAATAGATTTCACAATTTCCAAGCTCATGAACAATCGGGAACACTCTTTAAATTGTCTATTTCAATGGATCATACTCTGGAGAGCACATTATATCGTAATATAAATAAGATACCGCCACGAGGCGAAATAAAACGCCAAATAAGCAAGTCTCATTAATCATACCAGGCATCAGAGCACACCTGAGAATGTTCACGAACGTAACGAACGTAACAAAAGTCACAATCACCGTAACACGTAGTGTGAAGATAACAGTTGTATGCCTTAGACTCCTTTTGGAATGTATTATAATAATATTTACTTCATTTGCATATGTAACTATTATAACACAACTTTATTATTATTTTATGTATTTATTAATTGTTTTATTATAAATAACGCCTTTAATCGATTAATATTTATCCACATAAGGCTTGGTACACATTTTTTTCACATAATTCAAATAACGCTACAATATAAATATTAAAAAACAATTATATTTCTATGTGTATGTATGTATGTATGTATGTAATCAGTGGTTGGTGTATTGGTAATACACTGTTCTAAGATATGGCAAAGGTTACAATGTCTAGTTTATGAGAAAAGGAAAAACTAATCATGGGATGTATAAAATTATTTACGTATATAATTTTTTTTTAAGTAAAATAAATTATGTATTAATTTAATGTAAATATGAAAAACAATTAACAATTTGGTAGGACAGATATCTTAAAAGCAAATATCAACATCATTTCCAGATATGGCTACCTCAGCATATGCATGCGGGTGGTGCCACGTAACGACACAGACGGATGGGTGTTCAGGGAACCCACGGTCAGCGTCTTCAAGGACGTGGAGCGGCTCGTGGTGGCCCCAAAACCACGAACCCCGAAAACTCTGTTCGACGGTGACTTTCATATGGAGTTCTGCGATAACCTGAAACAACTCCTGCAGGCCTATTTCAGGGACTTCAGCTTTGAAAGGTATACATTAACTTAGAGAAATTCAAACCTCTGACTTCTTAGAAAACAACCAGCAACCTGAACTATCACTATAGTTCACTTCATTTAAGACACGCTTAATCAGCCTGAAAATAATTATATTTACAAATATGTGGCTTTCGGTGTATAGACAAGATTTATTCTGAAATACCAACTTGTGGTATGTTTCTAGAACTATTGGCCCACATTAGGCCAAGTCATTGGTTCAAAAAATATATATTTTCCAGGTTAGAGCGACCATGGCGTGCGTTCACTGCAGGCTGGCCTACAGACATCATGGCGAGAAACCTAGGCATAAACTCCTCCTTCATCACCGGAGACCACTGCTACGTGCTCGTCAGGGTATCCAGGTAAGAAACAGAAAACATACTTCACCAAATCACCAATATCCAAAGCCTTTATCCATTTTAAGTAACTGATATTTTGCAAGAATCTCATTCAAAATAGACTGACTCGTATTAAAGCTGTAATGATTTTTTAAATATTTTACCAAAACAAATATTGCTTAAAATAGACTGTTTTATAGATTCCGTGAAACAGCAAAACTAAAAGACATACCCTCAGACGTATCAGTAGAGGACGTCGTCTTTGAAGCGATAGACGAGACCACGACCGGAGACACTGTCTCAGTGGCGGACTTCATACGTAAATACGGGTCGCATTATATAGCGTCCTATGTGACCGGGAACTCGTTATACCAGGTGAGATTACCCGCCTTTGAAGAGGGGGGTTATCACTTTTACATGATTGTTTGTTTGTGTATTTATTTCTTTCACTGGGATAGTTTATTTATGCATGCCAAGAATATATGTCGTTATTATTGAGTAATCATGTATTTTAATATGTTTTAATTTAAATTACATTATTATTTTGTTTGTGTGCATAATGTTGTCTGTCTGTGTGTAAAGTGTTTGCATTAGTTAAAAATCAATTCCCAGATTAACATATAACAAATACTTGATATGTTTTCAAATAATGTTGATAGTTTAATTAAAATAGTACTCATTTTGATATATACATTATAACGGATATATCTTATAGATAACTGTAGATATATAGATGTATTAAACGAGTCCTAACAGTTAACAGTAGTATAATGTGAGCAGCGCCGTGTGAACGTGAGGTTGTTTTCAAACTCTACAGTTATTTTGCAAAGCATTCCCTCGTTTACCTGATAACGATAACTACTGACTCACTTTGATGATTGATGTTACACTACCATATACAATATTATTAAAATGTCTGTGTGTTTGTTGTCACTCAATTTGTGGTGTAAAACTATGTTCCAAATTTATTTGATGATTATTAAAAAATATTAAAAACACTTAATCAAAATCGGTCAAACACAAAACTCATTTAATCTCGTTAGGTTATTGACTTATACCGTGGAAGCAATAAATGTCCTTTGAAACAGTTTCTCCGAATCAGCAAATAATAAATTTGAAATTAAACTTCAATAAGGACTTCATACAACTGAAACGGCTAATAAACTTACTTCCGCCTCTGCAACTGAATTAGTTCACTGACTGACTTAAATTTGTTGTTATAGTTATTAGGAGATGAGTTTAGACATAAGAATATAAAAAAATTTGCTATATTTCAATATGAACACATTATCTAATACCAGCAAACGCCTCACGCGCAGACACTCGACTTTAACGAGTCTTGAAGAATTATAGAAACAGGATTCTTTTAAGTGTTTTCATTGAGCTATTCATATTAGGTTATATATTTTTTTTACTTGTTTTTCCATTATTTATGAAATTGAAAATTTTTAATTCTGACTAGTGTGAAGTAAGATGTTGCTGTTTTTCATTATTTTGTCGCGGTTTTTTACCTTTTTTTGGGACAATAAAAATAGCAAAGTTAGTATAAGTAGATGCCATTTTGACTTGATCGATTCCCTTTTGGATATTTGATTTATAAGTCCTATATCAGGCGAAGACGTAAGTCGATAACAATGGAATAAAAGTCATAATGACTTCTACCTCAAACTATTATGGAATTAGTCGCAGTCTTCAACTTTACTGATGACTGGTAAACTTACCTCCAAATTGTAAACACAAAATAGTAAAGTGGGTATTGTGTGTCACTTAAAACAACAAAACTGGGTCGAAGTTTACCCAACGCCTTGAATATATACATAAATGAAATTGAATCAGACTATCACTGGCGACGAACTGCATCTTGTATGATAATTGAAAACATCCGTCCTGTAACTTAGACAAACGAGACGAGCACTTACACTCAGATAAACGATCAGAATCACTTTTTTAATAGCAATTTATAAGTGTGGAGGAATAAGTAAAGAAATATTATTATTTATCTCCTTAAGGGCTAGTGGCGCCATCTTATTGCATACATTTTTAAACACATATTCTTTATAATGATACAAAAATCCACAAAGGTATTCGTGTTCTCTCGGAGCGTGTACTCTCGTATCCGGGAGCGCGTCAAGTCCCCCGGGGTCACGACGCCCCCCGCTGACTTACAAAACTACTTCTCACCCGTATTTGCGGAACACATCGGCGCTATCAAGGTTCGCACCGAATTACAAAGATTTTGTCAAAATCCTATTGTCTTATTAAGGTTTTTTGAAAATCATTGTCTTTCTTATAAAGATTTTTCCAAAATCTCTTTTTTCTTATAGAGATTTTTCGAAAACCGTTTCATATAGTTTTAAAAATCATTTATTGACATTTTTCATATCATAGTCTTCTATCGTGGAATGCTTCATGTTATGAAATATGATTTTTCATCATATCATTGCATCAAATGGGTTTCACAAACATGGCTATCCGTGGCACTTCATCTTGAATTGTTTCATTTATTACCATTGCAACATTACATATAATCTGCACAAATCTGTACATTATACGTAATCTTCAAACTCCTTTGCTTGATAAAAGCTAAAAAGGGCAGAGCAATATAACAAATACAATAAAACTAATTCTTAAAAGAAAAATTTGTTTCGGACCTTGAACGCAAAACAGAGTACACGCCTCGAGTTGTAAAGTAACATATAAATGTAATAAAATCGTGAATCTTGTGTATGCTCTCACTCCAGGTGTTTGTGTTCTCTAGAACCGCATACTCTATGATCAAAGAGAGACTTAAAAGCAAAGGCGTAGCCGATATAACCGCTAAGGAGTTGGAAGGGTACTTCTCACCCTGGCAGGCTAAACATATCGGCCAGATCAAGGTAACGGACACAGAAAGTAATCATTCATTCATTCATTCATTTAATATATCAATCTTCCGTTCATTCCCGATTTAATAATATTCCATACAATTCTTTTTTCTTACATTTTTCTTGTAATTTTAATTGTTTGTTTTTGTAGTATTGTTTTAAATGTTGTATTAATATTTGGCAGGTCGCGAGTGGTAACAAAACAGTGGAGAGTTGGGCGATGAAGAAGCTCAGGGTACATTATTATATATTTTCATACCCGAGTCTGTTGAAATTACACGGAGAACCGGCTTTACTGAGAAATTTAGATACGTTGCTGGGCAACGAGGCCTTACTACAGCTAGAATTAAAGACACTGTCGCCAGCCTTCAAGGACGTGAAGAAGAAAAAATGGTTCGAAGAAGTTATAGACAATTATTTAAAGTTATGGGAGAGTAATATGTGATAATGATAGAAAATTTTGTTGAATTAAGATTAGTTTATTTAATTATGTACAGCGCCATCTATTGATGAATGTGGAAAGTTATACGAATTATTTTTTTTACACTTTTAATTGAATTACAGTAATACAGAATGAAATGTCTGGACTAAATGTGATAAAACTATAAACGCAGCACAAAATTATATTATATCAATTAATGAAGTCAAGACAATAAATTTATAATTTTTGTAGTATTTAATAATATGTTGGTTAAGATTTACACTTTTATATAATTAATTAAATAATTTGTACTATTTAAAAATTTTAAACAGCGCCATCTAGATCAATTTACAAAACTAAAAAAATGTAAAAAATAATTTATGTGCAATAATTAAAATAACTTAGTTAATTATAAATGTATGTACAAACAAATGCGGGATCAAATGTGAATGCATTTATCACAGTCTGTGTAAATATGTTAAATAAGTTAAAATAAATAAAACCGATTGTGACGACTTCGTGTTTCATTATAACTATAATTACGAACATTATCCTAATTCCCGAGAGAATACTGATTCATTTATAAAGTAGGTTGAGTTCGTTTTTATAGAAATCAATTGTTTCGCGTGAGTTGTTTAAACGGCAAGGACATTTTTAATAATTAATTATTAACATTGCATTATTAATAAATAAAATGTTTTCCTAACCAGAGCTGAGACATTGACATTAAAATATGGAATAATTAATAAAAAAAATTACATAAGCGTAATGGATTAAACGACTCTTCGTGAGACCTGCAGCAGCTGCAGCTTCACCTGGTGACGCGTGTCGCGAAGGCTTTTGTATTTCAGGTGATAAGTTCGTGTCCTATTATGGATAATTAATAACAGATCTAGAATATTTTATATTAAATTTGTTGTTTGAAAAAGTTAGTAGTTATTGTTAATCATATATGTACGTATTTACGGACAGATCAAAACGTTCGAGGTCTAGAAAACCTTAATATCCCTTATGGTTTTAACAAAGAATTTAATTACGACATTTTCAACAAATTAAGTAGGTATCCTCTAACAATGTCGTCGGGACTTTAACCTCAAATACTTCGGTTATAGCTTTAATCCTATGTTTTAACTGTATTAATTAAAAATAATCAAAAATGTATCTAGTAATTTGATTTAAAATAATTTAAGCTGTAACTATTCCCTTTCTAATGAATGACTATCCACAGTGCACGTGTATATCTCTCGTGTTAATCCCAAGAGATAATCTGTCCCACTTCGCGCAGCTTCCGCAGTGACGAAACATCGTCTCAATCTTTATCAAAAGTAAACCTATCTGTCTGATAATGTGTCATTCAACTCTCAATTTATTGTACTCAATTTCCGCATGGTCTCTGGTGATGAGTATTATTATATTAAAATACACCTCCATGTTCTTACACTTTCTCGTTATTTACACTTTACAGAATTGTAAGAGGTATAAGAGGTGTCAGATAACTAATAGATACTGGGACAGAATGCCAGAAAGTCTTTGTATGGTGTCTGAAAAGATTTTCTAAAATAATAGTAAATGTATCGATATATAGATGAAAAATTCAATTGATGAGCGAAGTTAATAAAATAGTAATGTTTAATAAATTGATATAAACAGACAGAAAACAGAGATAAGTGTAATTCACACGAAAGGTTAAAGGTTATCTGAACGTATTGACGATCTGCAACCTTCAGTTTCGTCTTAACCTAAAATATAACATTAGAAACCGTTGTATGTAAAAATAGGTTAAAAGATACACAATGATAAATAAAATTCTTAATTAGTTGTTCTAAATAGATTTAATTTTTCGTTTTTTTCATATTTTATTTATAGTTGAATATTTTTTTGATAAACGCGTCAATGAACTCCTTTATCTAAATACTAAGCTTTATGAAAGTGAAGTGAATAACTCTTATTAAATATAATATAAATGTTAAACCATCAATCATAAAATAAATATTATCATAAAATGACTTAATGGATGAATAATGAAATCAATCTTATCGCTTAGATGTGACCCAATAAACTATTTCACATTAGATATTTATAATGTGTTAATAAGTTTTACAATTTAAAAATTAAAAACATTTTCAAAGTAATTGAAAAATCCAAAAGATACCTTACGAAACTCATCAGTTTATTAATTCATTAATTCCCAATATCCTATTATAAATTAAAATGCGATAAAATCTATTGTCAGGTCAAGTTCATTTCGTCTCGATTAGCAAAATGTGAAAAAATCTCAGTTCAAACGGCGCCAGCGAGCGACGTGTGTGTATGCCTTAATATGTGATTGTTTAAATATATATTGGAAATATGTTTTTGTTGTTTTTGGCCGTTTTATTCAGTTGTGGGCTCTGCGAGAGCGACGAGGACCTAGGATACGCTTTGAACATAGGAAACGCCATAGACGTTTTCGCAAAGTAAGTAACTCGTTATTTTTAATTTACATCTTTTATTTTCATCCAATTTGAATTAAATTTGTTATTATTATAAATAATTCTTATCATATTATTACAAATATAATTGTACATTATTTACGCCTTATGTAAATTTATAAGTTTATATATGAGATGTTTCAACAAAGTCTTTTTGAGTTAATCATATGATAATTTTAATTTTCTCAGGTAATTAATTATGCATGTAAGAACATATTTTGACATTACAGTAGCATTCTAGTTTTCTTTATAGAATATATATATATTTGATATACAAATCTTGAACCTCGACTAATTTAACTGCCCAGCTATGGAGACCTATCTCAAGTAACTCAAGTGGTGTCAGCGGACTATGAAGATGACAACGCAGACTCCATTGAGCCGTTCAGAGAGAAGAACATCAGAGTTTTCGAGAATGTCAGCAGTCTAGAGAGAGCCGGCGATTCCATGATCGACATGAATATCTTGTTGTGTGAGACTTTCGAGGACTTGTTGTCAACGTACTTCCAAAACTTTAAAATAGAGGGGTGAGAACTAATTTTGAATAACACTATCCATAATTATTGTTAATCATTAATGTATGTAGCGATGTAATTAACCACTTACTTAACTGTCGATTTCAGTACAGAAAAACCATGGAAAGCCTTTCTCGGAGACTGGATTTATGACGACATAATGCGGACATTTGGTATTGAGTTTGATTCAAAGTCGGACAATTGTTGCTATGTTTTGGTAAAACTTACCAAAGTACACAAAAATGTACGTTTGGATACGTCCAAGGCTATCCGCGTGAAGGAGTATGTGCGGTCGGCTGTTGATAATCTGAACGTCACCGACACGGCCGAAGTAAGGAGATTTATGAAGAGTTATGGAACTCATTATATTGATTCCTATGTTACCGGAAACTTTATTTATCAGGTACTTATAATTATTAATAATTATAAGTAATTAATATTATTTTTGGAAAACGTGCATTTACAAACGTACTTACTCGGATAAGATAACCGGAGACTAATGTGCCGTTTTGATAGTTTTTCTACAGCGTATCTTAGAGCAGTTAAGAATTATCTGAGGATTATTTCTGTGGAAGTTTCAAAATTCGTGTATCATATTGAATATTTAATTATTGGTTTTTGTATTTTTATGATTTCAGGTGTTTAAATACAAACGGTCAGGCTACAATCTGTTAAAGTCCTACATAAGGCTACGCGATCGACGAAAATCTAATTCAGATAGTTTAAGATTCTATTTCTCGTCTTATTTTCTTAAACAAGTCGGAGATATTAGAGTGAGTATAATTTTTAAATCCTAAATAAAGTAATAGTATTATTGAAATATTATATTATATTTTATGTCAGTAAACGTATTTTATTTAAATAAATCAGACTTTGAAATAAAGGGATAATAAAAGTTATTTACTCTGTGTAAAATTCTTTAAAATAAAATAATAACATACCCTGTATTGCACAGACAAAAGTACAATCCACAAAAATATTCCACAATAAGGAAAAAAATTAATAAAACAATAGGTATTTATTGTCCCAACTACGTATTAATAAACGTATCATTGATAAAATCACATGATTCAGTTATGCAATCTGTTTTGTAATTTGACACTTGGACACATTTCGCGTTTCTCTTATTTGTTAATGTTAAATGTGAATAGAAGGTATTAATAATTTTTTTAAATGTTTGTTTGAGACATGTATCAGATTTTGTTAATTACAAAATCTGATACATTTCTCAAACTAATAAAACGAAATTTAATATTTTTCAGATTGCCAGTGGTAATAAAATTGTTGAAGAATGGGCACGAAATAATTTACGAGATAGTCAATATCTTTTCTCGAGACCCAGTCTCTTGAGGCTTCACTATAATTCTATATTAGCATTTAAACTCAACGGTATGCTGGACAACGGAGCGCTGTTGGGTCTCGGACTGAAAGTATTAAAGCCAATTTTCAAGGACAAATTTAAAATGGACAAGTATGGAGAAATTGTAGAAAACGACATGAAACTGTGGGAAGTGAATGCTTAAATAAATTCAAAATAATTTTAACTTTGAGTAACGAATCTTAGGAGATGTGGTATTTTATTTTGTTATAAAATAATTGTCAAGGAAAGAAATGGTATTTTCCTTCAAGTTTAACTTTATTAAAATATTACTTTTAGTCATAATGACATTTTAGGATTATACTCGGTAATAGTTAAGTATTTTAAACATTTTTTAAAGAATTAAGGATTTTTAAATGAATATATAATAAAATCTTTCGAGACCAAATCGAACTTCAGACCCCCGGGAGTCTCTTCGTCACTCCATTGACTGAGCTATCTCGTCCCTCCTCGCCTTGAATATTCAAAATATTGTAAGTAAAGTAAAGGAAAGGAAGAGTTTTGTTTATCACTCTAATTGTATTTCGTTATAATCATCATTAGTTTGTTAATATATTTTCAGTTACTAAAAAATGTATACCTACTAGAAACTGACAAAGGTTTGTTACAAACAAATCAACAAAGCACCTCGTATAAACCAGTATTTTAAATAAAACTAATGAATGTTAAATGTTTTATTAATACATTCCTGTTACTGTTACGGCGTCTTACATTAGGAGACATCAACATAGTTCAAAATAAGATTCAATTATATTTCCACACAGACGTAAACTATAACATAGACAATTTTTAATCACAAAATTAATAATAATATAATTAGTGTATTAATGAGATCTTACACTAGGTCTAAAGTGAAAAATTTATAATCATCATACAAAACCTCTAGGCCGCAGATTTATACAAATATCATCACCCTGTCTCCGTCACGTGTTACATTTAAGGATATGAAAACTTATACAAAGTTATTTATTACTTACTTGTGTTAGAAGGAAACTTAATTTGATATATTTACATCATGAAGTATTAAGTAGACGAAATAGATGTTTTTTTTTTTGATATACCAGTCCTATTAATAATGCTACTTTAAAATAATCTCGACTTTCATATGAAAAAAACAAACACCTCCAATCAAATATTCAAAACTTTAAAAAATATATATTTTATTCTTTTAGAAAAAAAGCACAGCTGTAGTTACATTCAGAAAAATTATCCGATCAATGTTTTATTAATTATGATATTTTATTTGTATACAACTTTAACGTCATTTTTGGAATATAAACGAATGGAAAAAACTAAGGAATACCTGTTCTCACCAATCGCTATATGTAATATTACCAAAAATATTTTATTTCTGCAAATAAACAAAGTAAATAGCCTTTTTCTTATGATCTAAGCTTAATGCATTAAGACTATTTTTATTTTCGCGCGAAAACGCCCGGTGTCATGGCGTCCGCGTGACGTCACAACTGTCAAATTGACGCACGAGTATTTTATTATTAAGAACCATTTTATTTATGGTGCCTACTTATTAAAAAGTAACATATAACCGTCTATCAAATATTTGGCCGCCATATCGTTTTCAATTCCTGTTCCCGTCTCGATTATTCTAAGATTACAACGACCGATATCTACTTAACAACAGTCTACAGGCGTAGAAAGCCTCGTTAAGAACCATTTTCTTAAAAATGGCCTCATATAAATATCTAAATTCATGTCTAATAATAAGAAATCTTTGATTTCAGAGTACCCTTCTATAAACCGTCCGTACAAAGGTCTATAATTGACAATATTTCAGCATTTTAGATATTATAACTTGCAAAATAATGTTAAAAGCAATGACCCAGTTAATAATAATGGATTTCATATAACAATCCAAAACCGGGAAGAAAAAATAGTATCATAATCATGAAAAGTTGACCAACGTGGCACAAATATTGGCCAAATGTGTTCCAAGTAAATCTGCCAAATGTGTTCCAATTAGTTCCAAGTATTGGACCAAGCTGGACCAATGCTCCAAATGACCGGTTTACAGCCGCATGAAGCGTGCGCCCCGGCGTCAGTGTATCTCGTAGGTGCTGGTGACCCGGGTGCACGCGAACTGACCGCGCCCCACCCTCCGCCCGTTGATCAGCAAGTACAGAGGGTTGTTTACACGAATACTTTTGAACTCATATTCCTGAAAATTTATATTATATATTAAAGTAACTTAAATTATTGTCATTATTATATTAAATCAGCAAAAAAATTTATTTAATTTATAGAAAATATAATCGGGATTATATAATGTTTTTTACGAAACTCTGTATTTCTAATAGTTTCAATATAATAAAATTGGTCTCAATCAATACATATTTTAATATCCTTACCACGTCGGCGTCCTTCCCCGCGTGGTGCGCCAGCAGGGGCTCCGGAAGAGCGACCACGTCCCCCACCACCGGCCCGCGGCCCTCCGCCCAGTTGTACACCGACACCAGCACGCATGACATGCTCTCATCCGTCAGCGCGAACGAGCTGCAAGATAAGTCTCAACTGACCAACCACCGACCCAACGAATACCCACCACACACTATCGATGATAGAAACGAACAAACTAAAAAGACATTGCACATACAATTTATTATTATTTAGTCTGTGATTTGTTAAAATGGACGAGGCTTAACATATTTTCATCTAATGGTTTCAATTGATCGCAGTGGGGAGGAAATTAGGATGTTTAATGGATCATTTTCTTTTGAACATAATATTGTCTCTCTACATCAATCTCTGAGCTATTTACTTCAAGGCCTGTCGTGTTAAATGAACGCAGTCATTTAAAACTTAATTATGCTGTTACATTATTACATACTATTATCATTTGTCTAAACATATTTTTACCTGTGCCGTTTTTGAGGTATAGACAGACACAAACCGACAGGTAGAAAGAGACAAAAATAGATAAGAAAATAATACGAATATGAAACATAAATACATATACATATATATATTACGGGATAGGATGTTTGTTATATACTCACAATGGTACTGAATTCTCGTTGTGTATAGACCCGACCACTCGTCCCAGTATCACTTTGTTTTCATTTGACCCTTCCTGTAGAGAGTCAAGGGACACGTGTTCCAGGAGAACATCCTTCCGATTACCAAAAGTTTGGAAATTTTGTGGAAGGTAGTCCCCAAGCATTTTTTTGTCTATTGACTGAAAAACATATTGCAGTGTTACAGCAAACGACAAGTGAACAATAATTCAGACTTATAATCGAAAATTAGAATGGATTTAATATGAGAATATAAATGTTTTAGCGGTAACATTGCAGCTTTGAATTGACAGATGGTACACGGCGCTAAGACTTGATCCTTCATTTACAAGTTAGTCATTAAATAAAAAAAATGAATGAACGAAATGAACGATTATTTCGTAAAATCCAAAATGTGTTATAATAAAATTGCATTTCCTTATCAATATTTTATCAACTCTTTCACAAAATATAACTCTTATTTACATTAAAATTTAAATATAATATAAATCATAATAACAATGATTATAGGACAGGCTGGCATTCCAGATTGATTCATTCGGTCAATCGACAGCTCATTGGATGGTAATAAATGCCGTCGACCAGCTACTAGGAGCCACACGAACCACATGACTACTGCTAACATGGATTGTGAACCACCCACGAATTCACCAAATATATACTGGCCCAGCTCCGTTACCAACAAATGCTAATTTACTATATCACACTCATATGTGCCATCTGGATCCACAGCAACTTTGTTGTTCCTTAATTTATCAGTCGTAACAGAATCTAGCTGAACGTCTTATTCTTGGAACACTTGAGTGATACTGTTATACACTGTTCACCAGCCACTGGTCTAAGATCCATTAGAATAAGAATACCAGCAGTTCTGCAAGTATAATAGCCTGCCTCTAAGTATAATAGCAATTCTGCAACTAATGCTTCTAAGTATACTGACAGTTCTACAACTAATGCCTCTAAGTATAATAGCAATTCTGCAACTAATGCTCCTAAGTTTACTGGTAGTTCTGCAACTAATGCTTTCTAAGTATACTGACGGTTCTGCACCTAATGCTTCTAAGTATATTGGTAGTTCTGCAGCTAATGCTTCTATTCTAAGTATACTGACAGTTCTGCAACTAATGCTTCTAAGTATACTGACAGTTCTACAACTAATGCTTCTAGATATACTGAAAATTCTGCACCTAACGCTTCTAAGTATATTGGTAGTTCTGCAGCTAATGCTTCTATTCTAAGTATATGGACAGTTCTGCACCTAATGCTTTTAAGTATAATGGTAGTTCTGCACGTAATGCTTCTAAGTATATTGGTAGTTCTGCAGCTAATGCTTCTATTCTAAGTATACTGACAGTTCTGCAACTAATGCTTCTAAGTATACTGATAGTTCTACAACTAACGCTTCTAGGTATACTGACAGTTCTGCACCTAATGCTTCTAAGTATATTGGTTGTTCTGCAGCTAATGCTTCTATTCTAAATATACTGACAGTTCTGCAACTGATGCTTCTAAGTATACTGACAGTTCTACAACTAATGCTTCTAGATATACTGAAAATTCTGCACCTAACGCTTCTAAGTATATTGGTAGTTCTGCAGCTAATGCTTCTATTCTAAGTATATGGACAGTTCTGCACCTAATGCTTCTAAGTATATTGGTAGTTCTGCAGCTAATGCTTTTAAGTATACAGACAGTTCTGCACCTAATGCTTCTAAGTATATTGGTAGTTCTGCAGCTAATGCTTCTAGGTATACAGACAGTTCTGCACCTAATGCTTCTAAGTATATTGGTAGTTCAGCAGCTAATGCTTCTAGGTATACAGACAGTTCTGCACCTAATGCTTCTAAGTTTATTGGTAGTTCTGCAACTAATGCCTCTAAGTATACTAGCAGTTTGGCAACTACTGAGTGTCACTCACCCGCACCATGTTCATGAGTCTCTTGGCCTTGACCCTCCCTCTCGTGCGCACAAGTCCCGTCGCGGCGGCCAGGTGCGTCTTGAGCGCGGCTTGCTCGCGCGCCGCTGGCGCCCAACCGGGGTCCAGCTTCATGGCGGTGCTGAACATCTCCAGGGCCTCGCCGTACTGCTCCTCGTATTTTAGGGCCTGAGAGGAGTTGAAATATTCACACATAGAACAAGGATTTACGTTGTTACTTAATTTAGTTAGCAGTTACAATTAAAAAGTACCATGTAAACGATGTAAGAATGTTTCCAAGAAATACCATTTGTGTTTGTTTAGTATTTGATATGATTGATTATATAATCGTTACATTGATACTATCAGTGCACAGTAAAACAAGTTTAGATCACAAATTATATCAGCTGAATATAAGAGAGTATTTACAAATATGTTGCCTGTTTTATTTAAATACTTACCACTCCTTTGTTATAATATAGATCTGGCTGTCCTTTAGCAATTGGATCTGACCAAGCCTGTTTATATGCGCTCATACACAATTTTAAAGTTGCGGGATCTTGATTTACCATGAAGAACTGACATAAGTATGCATTGCCAAGTACGGTCCAGGATATGCCATCCTTGATATCCTGAGCGACAGCCTCCTTGGCCAGAACGACACTCGCCAGAATAGCCGACGAGGCCTCATTGCCAATTCCTGTGCTTTCTTGACGGAGAATTATTGAAAGGCATCGGAGGGACACTCGATTACGCTCCTGTTAATACAATTATATTAAAGTATTTTTTCACAGATTATCAATTAATTATTTAAGGACAATTATATTCAACAGACAAAATAATTATTTTCTAAAATTATAAGCTACCAAATAGATTAAAAAAGGAAGTATTGAGAATACTCAAGACTTAAAACAAGAAAAAAATTAACCAAAATAAATCTGAGCTCCGTTTAGGTAATATTTACAACAATCAAGTAGTTTAGGTTCTAAATAGACAAAAATTATGGTGGTTACTGTAAATATGAAGTATTACTACTATAGTAGTATATTTCCTCTTACATGTTTAAGAGCACCTTCAAAGCTATTCTTAGCCTCCTTTACATTCATGTTCTTAAGATAGCACTCTCCAAGTTCATTCCATGCACTGACCAAATTAGGATTTAACTTTATTGCCTTGCTTAAGCATTGGGATGCATGGGGGTCATAGACTTGGCTTATGTTATAGCATCGTCCTTTCATGTATAGAAATTGTGCTCTATGAGAAAATGGAATCTGGGTGTCTACTGTAACAAAAATTCTATAATTCTAATATAAATTTATAAATACATTGTTATAGCATATAGATTATTAAAGAAAAGGAACCCACCAAATCTGTTCATGAATTATTAGAAAAATATAATTGTTACATATTAAGAAAATGATAAAACCAGAAAAAATATTTTTTTCTGTCACAAAATTACTGGATTCTAAAATATGTTGTGTCGATGTAGTGTGAATAAGAGCTTAAATTAAATAAACATAGACATACCATCAATACTCTCAAATTTCTCAACTAACTTGTTTTTTTTCTCTTCCACACATTTATTCTTTTCTGGGGCCATTTCAAAAGAATGTTTTTCAAAAAATAAATCCCTATAGGAATACAGCTCTTGTAACTCTTTCTACAAATAACAATAAAATTGCGATATTATCAAATAAACAATAGTAATTTTAAAGTAAATGAATACTCAGTAAAATCTAAATCTTTTGTCAAAAAAAAAATAGAGATATGAAGAAGTAGTGTTAAAAAGAAAGCTTTAATTAAAAACTATTCAGTTGTAAGATGACATTAATTATTTCTAATAAAAGGTAAAAATTTAAAGAACCATAATAAAATACAAAATGCTTACCGACAAATTATCCATCAGTTCCGAAACATCCTCCACCAGTTCAACTGGTTCATCTTTATCGTTCGACATGACTATTTCTTTATTTCGTAATTAGTAAAATCTAATATATATTATTCAATTAAAGTTTATTTTGTAGTCAATATCATTTTACCTAATGTTGAGTTTTCAACCCTTTCAGTCCACTTAATATATAAATGTCAATGTCAGCACTAACTAGCAGTCATTAGTTGTTTGCCATAACTTTTTATTTTTAATGGATTGAGTGAGTTTCGGACTTTATCATTTCGCTTTTGGATTCTGGAAACCAGTGAAACTTTTTTCCGTATTAATCTTCAGGAATAATGTAATATTGTAATAATATTTTAAATTTAAATGGGAGCAAGCCGACATTATTTTATTTAATACTGTATGTTGTAACATTTATATTATAATGAAATACTAAATAACCATCTCTAACTCTGTAGCTTCACTAGCGCATTGCGCAATGCTGTCTAAGCGAAATCGAAATCTGATTACGAAGTACGAACTTAAACTCTTGACAAATTGACAACATGATCTGTCAAAGATAAACAAACCCTTCAACACTCAAGTTCAAGTTCTGTCAAGCAAACAATTAATTGATAGAAATTACGAAATTTTGCGTAGGTAGTTAAATCAAAACAATATAAAGGATAAGTAACATTAAATTCAAAAATGAAAACCGGACTTCTTTATGGTATCGTTGCAAATTCGAAAACTCGAGTGCGATGTGTATTTTGCGGGGTTTATATTCCGAAGGCCAACAAATGTATTGAAGAGCACACAAATGGTACGAAACACAAAGAAAACATAGAGCAAATGGCCGAAAACGGGATGAGTTTTAACCACGACGACGATCAATTATACTGCAAGCCGTGTAATATTCATTTGGGGGAGGAGGAGTCGATACCGTCTCACCTTGAGTGTGACACCCACGCGAATTGGATGGCGGCTATGGACGACTTAATAGAGGGTGAGTTTATAAATATCGACGCCTATTTAGCCGGCGAAAGCGAGGATGTTTTCTGCGAGGTTTGCAATTCCAAAATGACCTGTGTGCTCCACTACATCGAAGAGCACGTTAACGATATCCTACACCGCAGTAATGTCGCCGAGAAACTGAAACCATCAAATGGAATATTCCCTACCGAGAAAGATGACGAGCTTTGGTGCAAGGTGTGCAATGAACCCATAGAGAATACCGCAAGAAGTCTCCTCTCACACATTGATGATAATTTCCTACACGTCACGTGGCTGCTGGAGATGCAAGACTTAATTGAAAGTCACGAAATATCTGTGCAAGATTACCTTAAATGTAAAGACGAACAAAATGCTTTTTGCAATAGATGCCAAGTAGAAATACCTTGCAATCTTCAAAGTATTGAAGATCATATCACAAATGGAGAACATTGAGTTAATTTAAACAAATTTACTAGCTTCAAATATCAATTTTATTTATTTCATTTAAAAAAAATAAAATACTTTATATTTATTCTTAAGTAACTCCCGTCTGCATTGAATATAATTTAAAATTCATTAATTAATTCTTAATATTATTGGTTTGACTACAATTTGCCTAATTAGTGTAAAAAGTATGTATAATGACAAAATTCTTCAAATGTATCCCAATTTTCTTTTGTATGTTAGGTATTAGTATAATTTAGTAAATATTGTTTATCTTGTCATAGTACATTCCTTAATTTGGATTTGCACCACTTTGTGTTCCATTGTATTTATTTGTGTCAATGAACTTATAAATGCTGTTATTAAATGTTTTTTATGTAAATCAAAGGAAATGCTTAATTGTGTATATTGAAATAATGATCTGATTGGTTTCTACAAAAAAAAAAAAATTTTCAAAAATTTGTAATATTTTATGACACCGATTTTTTTTATGTATTATATTGACATTTGCCTTCAAATTACCATCCTCAACTACAAAAGATGTGTACAAAATATCCAAAAATAAATAAATTGAGCCATTTCTAAAATATTCACAAAGAATGCTTCTAAACAAACAATATGTATTGAATAAGCTGTTATTTCTATTGTATAAATAGAAAGAGCTTGCAAAAAATGTTTAAATATTGAACAATATTAATAAATGTATATAACATATAGATAGTAAAATTATATTTATGGATCTGAAAACAATTTTTTTGCAGGTTCTTTCAAACAAACAACTATTGGAATTGTTCAAAAAAATTATGTTATCAAAATAAATACTATTTAAAGCTTTAATTTTTTATTTTATAAATATTTAATTCATTTGGATCTCCTTATGTATAAAATAAGAATAAAAATAACTAGTTGTAAATTCCAATTAATTTAATGATTAAAATATTCTATAAAAAAAAGCGAAAAAATTAAATACTCAAATATCAAAGGGATAGTCGTCTTCGTCTTCTTCTTGGATGACAGTCAACTGGTCCGAGTTAACCCGACCTTGGCTGATCTCTGGCGTAGTGACAGTAGCCGTGCTTGTTACAGAATCCGACCTTGCTTCACCTTGACGGCAGAGTATTCTTTCCTCATCCAAACCTATTACTTGAATCAAATCTTCCGCACAACAATCTATGTCGGCTATGACTTTGTATATTTTGTTTTGTAGTGATCTGGAATAGACAAAAATTAACTGTCTACTACTATTATTTGATAAAGAGTTGTTTTGACTAAAAACTTACACAATTCTGTCTATATTATTTCGCAATTCTTTCAAAAATCTACGCAGCTGTCCCTGTTCTTCCCTTAACGTTCTGTTAACGTCATCCTTGGTCAGTTCTCGGGGTGGTCTCTGGGAGCGTTCGGCTAACCTTGATTCGGCCACTCTTTCTTGATTCATGGTATCTAGTATCGCCATTTCTGCAGCTGTTAGTTCTTCTTGAAGTGAATTATAATCACGAACAGCCTTTTGATAAAGTATACAAACTATACAGGAGTTACGAAGCCCTTAGACCATAACTTATATTTAATTAATATTTGTCAACGTTCCTGGTGCCCTTGAAAAGTTTTTTTTATGCAATTATGATATTGACATTTTGATGTCTGGCGTCTGCTAAAAAAGTAAAAAGGCGTAAAGGATAGTATAAGATATTTTAATAACCTCTTCTCGCTGCCAATTGAGATCTTGAAGTTTAATTCTATTTGTGTGCAGTCTTCTTCTCAAAGCTGCTTCTACTTTTACTGACAATCCTTGAGCGGAAATAGACAGTTGTATTCTCGCTCCACGAACCTTCAATATACAGCTGTTATCTTAATGTCCTTAAACTACCATAAAGTAAGTATAATATATTATTGTTATATTTCTTTATAGCTTCCTTATAAATACTAGCCTGTTTCCGTGTTATAACAGCATTGCAGAGAGCCTTCAAGCCAGATCTTTTCAGATGATCACACCTTTTCACCCATTTTGCCACGGATGAACCTCTACAAAAGATATGCAGATAGTACCTAGTTTCTGAGTTCTTTAATTTAATATTATTTAAGGCATAAGCAAACCAGAGAAGATTATTAAAATACATATACAACTATTAGGGTCATAAATATATTTAGTAAATATGGCATGTTGTTACTTTTTTCGAATCTTATTCCGGTCAACAGTTATAATATTTTCATAATTATTGTTAAAACTCGTTTCTTCTATTGTTAAAGCCTGTTTCTTATTTAGTATATCGCTGTTTATTCTTCTCTTTGTTTCCTCGAGTCCAGCCGTTTTTTTATCCAATTCCACAATTAACTTTTCAAAATACTTTTTCTGGTCGCGAAGATAATTGTACTCCTTGAAAAAAATATTTCATTACCTACATAGGATATGTTATTGACTTATTGACACAAAATAAATCGATGATGAGAAGAACCTAAAAATATTCTTACAAAGTAACAAGTTTTAAATTTAGCATTCGTAATTAAGTTCTTTCATTACAAGACCAGAATTTCATTACATAACCATCATACATCCATAATTGCTTCCTCCACAGCATCAGTTAAAGGGCAAATTGCACCTCTTCGAGAACTGTTGCTCGACAAACTGTTCATTTCGCTTCCCACTCGATCTACAACTACCCGCAAAGCGTTGTGTTCATATTTTAAGGCATCGATTGATTCTTGAAGGCGTTTTGATAAATCTTCCAACACCCAATGCCAGGACGCTATGTCAGATATTCTTAAAAGACAGAAAGATGTAATAAGGAAGAAGAATTTAGAACGAAATATCCTGCAATTTGGGAAACTATAATACTAAAATATTTAAATGATTTTCAATATATAGAAAACAAAGAATCGTGCATTGTCATACAATTAGGCGAACTAAAATAAGGTTTTGACTGTTTGTGTTCCTTAAAGCTATCAATATAACAAAGTGAAACAGCTTACCGATCTTGTAGGCATTTTTTGTATTGATATTCAGTAGATTCACGAGCAAAGTCAGTAAGCATAACCAGTTCTTGATTTCCATTTAATTGATCCACAACTTTTGAACTCAGAGCATCACTGAGAGCCCTCAACTTATCTATCCCACACGTGGTGCCGAGACAAACATCCTCACAGAACATTTTATCAGATTGAAAATTAATATAAAAGAGAAATTATTTTAGGTTAGTGAGGTCACTGAGACGTCAGAGGCATGACATTATTCGAGTATAATAACTTCGATAGTCAGACTCCATGAATATTATTGCAAACTAATAAGGTTTATTATTATATGTAAATAAATATATTGCGAAATAATTATATTATTTTTGTAATAATTTCTAATCGCGTCACAAAATATTATTATTTGAGAATAATAAATTAAAATAAGATAAATATTTAATCAAGCAATATAAAAAATATATGATGGGTATATTTATTGATAGTTGCCGTGGTAAATATTTTTGAAAGTGATGTGAATAGGCTTTAAAATTACAAAATACACCAATTCAGCAACACTGATTATACTAAAACCCAAAAATAGGCTTAATAAACCGCCGATGGCACCTGAAAATATAAGGTTATATTCATATTAATTTTATAACAAATTATTTTTAAAGTCCTAATTATTATGTTCGCTGTGGAGACATCCATTATCAACAGAAATAGGCACAAACATAAACCGATTCTAGGTCGAGGTCCGCTGAGTTGTTAAAACTAACCGTGTAACCGAAGTTTTTCTGACATTAGAAAAACTTTATGGATAAACACTACATACTAAGCAGAGTATGTGGTGTACAATTAATGAAGAAGAAAGTATTCTCTCTAAGTAGTTTCGACATACTACTCATACCTCTTTTCCTATTGCTACTGCTTCAAATCCTGACTATTAATTTCGACATATAAAATATGAGTATGTACTTTGTACTTACCTGCGAAATAATAATCATCATACTGAGCGTGCCTATGTTGACCCAAAAACATATCGGTGTAGAAGTGAACGTTGATGCTGGTCATTTCTCCTCTGAAATTTAATGTCTATGTATTTTTTTTCCAATTTAGACAGGTGAGGAAGAACGAGGGAAACGTGACGAGGAAAATAAAGGTGTGTTCTGATGGAGTAGTTCACATCATAATTATATAAATTAGTTTCTACATTTTGTAATAACTCTAAAGCTTTTTTTATAATAGTTGATGTTTTAGCAAATGATGTTCGATGTATTTTAACTCACTTCTTAGGATTCCCCCAATCAAACCTATGGTTATTTGGTTCCTTGATCAGATCTGAGTAGTATACCTGCGTGGAATACAGGACATCGTTACATGCTGGGTAACAGGACGTAGCAGACACATGAGGCTGCCGTTGTTCTTCACTGTCTGCATAATATGCAAATATCAACTGTTCCCCTACTCTTGCTGAAAAATAGAAAAAAAATATCAAACCCATGTCACCTATCAAAAAGATATTATCCACTCACCCCTCACATCGGAAACGCATTCGTAATCTGCCTTCGTCGAACAGATTATGTTCGAAATATGTTTTCCTGTTAAAAAAAGTTTATTATTTATTTCTTACCTCACATAACTCCAATACCCCACGTACACTTACTTGGCCAATTGAATGGAACACAATTACATTGTTTCAATGTTTCCCGAATCCTTAAATCTAATTTACAGTTGGTATCTGTATAGAATTGGTAATATTTGAGATTCCTTTCATTCTGGAAGAAGCATTGCCTCTGCTCCGGTGATAAGTTTCGGAGAGAGCTGTCAGTTTTATAGGTTATTGCGGACACTTCTACTGTCGTCATCCTCTCCATTGGGAGACGAAGAATAGTACTTTTGTAAGCATGGTCCGTTGGAGAACTTATTATTATCTGAAACAGCCAAATATATCAAGGCCCAGACTGAAGGTCATCTTGTGTAATGAATGATAATCCGGGAAAATAAAAACTTTTCTTCACTATGTGCTTTATCATTATTAATATAAGAGCATAGAATTAATTAAACGTAAATACGTAGATAAGCTCTATTAAAATAATTTGACAAACTGAGAAAATAAATCGTTTTATACATTTCTATTTTATTTTGAGATCTATAATATTAAAACTTAAAGTACTTTAAATTCTTACATTGAATCCAATATTGTTTCCATCACATTCAAATTGATGTTCACTTGTATTGAGAAACAGCTCAATACCAAGTCCATTCACTTCACCAGATGCCATGACTCTAAATGGGAGCATTCCAGGTTTTGGAGGAAAAACCTTTGGGTATCCGGAATCCAGGTCCCACTCCAAGGGAGACATATTAAAGTATTTTGTAAAAGTTTTTTGCCATTCCAAAGTTCTATTCGTCCTGTTGCGATAAAAGTACATTTAATTTAAATAATATAAATTATGTTTATTAAAAGGGTATAAACTTCTTACATTCCATTTAATGGCAAACCATTGAAGGTATAGCAGAGACCATAATCCGTGAAGATAGGTTTCAATAGTTTTTCACAACAGTCTATTTTGAACCACTCTGTTTCATATTCTGAACGCCAATGACACATTTTTACTATCTCTGAGCACGCTGGAGCACCCTGAAAGATACATGTTGTTATAATTACAAGCTGGTTTTGGGAGTTTTTAGAATATCAAAACGAAAACAAACTTGTCACTTATTAGTCATCTTTAGTAAAACGAAAGTATCTTCCAAGACATTGGAAATATATATATTTTTTATAAACTTTTAACAGAAAGGGGTTTGTAATTAAAAACGTATAACTCATATAGTTTCGTTTTAAGATTGTTATCTCTTAAATTGTTGACTTAAGGTAAACTACGAGAATATTATTTTATCTATACCAAATTAATGTAGTCTCAAAAGTTGTTGACCAGATTCAAATTACCAAAACCACCATACTGGAGCAAATAATAATTAATTATTCTAATTCAGTATTAGATGAACACCCTAATTACCTAAATACTCGCAAAAGTTTTTTGAACACATTTCATTGCAAAAATAATTAACTTATGCAGTAATTCTCACTGATCTACAGTGAGAATTACTGCTTATTATTTTATGATATAATGTATATTAAATTGTATTGTCAAAGAAAATTATTTTTAATTCTTTCGTTTTTGTATTAAATTTTAAATTTTACACATCAAATTATGTGAAACATGCCTACCTTTTAGGGCAAAATTATTAAGGCTACTTACAGTACATTTTAATTAGTATTTAAATCCCTTTTACATTCTGTCGAGGGGGATACTGCATACAAAATCTAATTAAATATTAATTTTATTACCTTTACTATGAAATCTTGCAACATAATATTTTCTGCGACACTCAGCCGTCTGTTGAACTCAAATCTTCTGCTTTCAGAATCCATTTGTGGACAAACCAACGAAGCGAAGAAACGTTCTACACTAAAATCAATTAAAGATTTTAATAAATAAGGAAGATGTGTTTTTAAATAAAATTACAAAATAAGTATAGTGTTTTTTAAATGTAACTTTAACTACCATTAGTTTTTAAAATACCAATGACTGCGCAGTAAGTGGAAAAATTTCCTACCAAACTTCCAAGAAGTGGACGCAAGATTAAGTATACAAAAATTAAAGAAATACTAACTTGTTCAATTCAGAAACATTAGCAAAAGACAGCTTAACATGTAAATGAGGACAGAGAACCACGCTGGGAAACGGAACAGCCCAAATGGGGGTTGGCAAGGAGTCAATGACGTTGACGAAGGGAGTGGAAGTCCACTTTGAGAATAGCTGGATGATGTTCACAGCACAGATGATGATGCTCAGTACGACGATAACGATCCATGTAACTCGTTCCTTGCGACTGAAAGATGGCTCGAAGATGTATCTGAAAATTCATTTTTTTTATCTCTTTGCTACAAGATATATCAATTATAGAATTATTAATATCTCGGAAATAATCTAATCCTTAGACTGAATATAACAGATAAGGAATATTTTTTTTTGTTTTGTTTTTCGAGACAATATCTGTCCAAGATAACAGTAGTAGTAGAAGTCGTAGTTCCAAGTCTTACGTTTCGTGTTTTATTTTAATCCATATCAAATAGAACACAATAACTTAATTCGTATTTTAAATTGAACAACATCTGAAGTCTCTGACGCATAAAGCCAGATAACGCTTGGTTGACTTTCTTAATAAATCTAACTTACTTGACGCCGTGTAGCGAACCTTCATAAAGGAATTGTTTGAATCCCTTTAACACTTGTTGTAGCCACAGTTTGACGAACAATGTACACCCAGCATTATTCTCTCTCCTATTGATATTTTTCCTTTTGAGAACTTCGGGACTTATGTATTTAAAGTCCTTAATGTAAAAATCACCGAAGTACTTATTTGATACCGTATCACGCTTTTGTGTGTTTGATTTACATTTGAATTTTTTCATTTTTGTAAGCAATATTTTTTTATTTTTAGCTGTTATTTTTTAAACTGAACGTTAACAATAGTGTATCATGGACGCGATCGTAGTGTTCTACGTTGAGCAGAGCACTTTTGCTAATTGTTCGTAATTTAACCGATCTTATTAGGAGGAGTACTTTTTATCTTAATTAACCCTTTGAACAATAATACGTAATTCTCCGTTAATTAGAAGGTAATACACATAGATAAAGAGCGTACTACGTCTGTAGAAAGAAATAGGAAAAGCTGTCGATTTAATTAAAACAATTATAAATTATTGTATACTATCTTTTGCCCACGACTTCGTTGGCGCGAAATATGTTTTTTTTAAAATAAATGTAGCCTCAGTTACTCTTTTTTACCTCAGCTATCCGCCAGCGAATGTCTTGTTGATAGCGGTACAGCTGTTTCAGACTCTAGTCAAAAAAAAGAAAATTAAAAAAAAGGAAAATTAAAGAAAATTTATTTTTTATGTAAGAACTGCATTTACTTTTATATGCTTTTAGTGAAAAACTATTAATTTGGAATTAGAAACAGACACTGCTAGTTCATCTATATGTATATATCTATATGTATATATCTGCTGTATATACGGTGTTGATAATTAAGATTTAAAAAGACCACATTTGCGATTAATTACATGAATTAAGCACTTAACAGTATTGAAGGATGACAACTAATGGGTTGAGGCATGCAATTATCTAACCCTGCCTGTTAACGATGGGTTTGTGTGACACGAGACATTATACGAACTATTAATTAATGTATTGTGTAAATTTTAATAGGAGCTAATTAGAATATTGTTTACCTGATACCTAAGCATGAGTGTTTTACCATTTTAGAATATAGAAAAAAAGAAAGATGACAACTCAACTACTTGATTTTGACCGATATCAAACGTAGTGATAATAATTATATTAACATCGTATATTTTATATCACACTGTTATGGTTTTATTTTAGTGTCGATTTTTTTTATTCCATAAATATACTCCCTTGAGGAAAAGATGAAGGAAAGTAGGTCTTCGGGAAGGGCAGTGATGAGATCGGGCATCAGACTCAACCCATATCTAGTTATCTCCAGTAACTGATATTATTATTATAGCTATTTTACTAATTCTATTCTTACCTAACCCTTCTAACCCTTCTGTTCCTTGGTACCCAGAGTCTATATTATGTATATTATTTTTAAGAATCCTTAATCGTAAGAAAACACTTCAATACTGAGGATAGGTCTAAAGCTAAGGCTAACTGTGTCCAATAGTAATATGATCGAAGGCTAACTGTGTTAAATAGTAATATCATTTCAATAAATATTAAATTTGCATCAATCATTAATAAGTTTATTTTTACACACAATTTTTGCATAATAAACAAAATTTTATTTCACTTTTTTTGTTGTTATAGTGAGAAATAAACCGAAGAACAAAACTAATAATTACAGATCAAACTAAATAAACACAAAATGTAATCACTATATTAAAAAACATATACATTATTTGGAAACGATAAATAAATATGAAATAAAAACGAGTGAATATCGTCTATCTTGAAGTCTCAAAACTATTCAACCCGTTTCCTGAAGCCATATTCATGAAGTTTCGAATTACAGGAAATAATACATTTACAGGAGCAAAGACCTTATAACATAACTTACTTATATACTATTTTATTTAAATAAATAATTAAAATTATTATTTCTTCTTGTTAAGAAATACATTATAAGGCTGGGGATGTAGAAATAACAAAAATAGGTTTTGAACATTAATTGAATATAAATAATGATTAAACTTAGCTTTTTGTATTAAAATTAAAGAACAACACTCGTGACGAGATTTTAATATTAAATTGTAACTGAAATTAATTTAGATGAAAGAAAAATAACTAAAATATAATTCATAATTTGATGGTTAAGGTGAGACGATGGCGAGGCGAAGTTACTGACAGTTTCGTTCCTGCGATTATACAAAAAATAATATTAGCCAGAGCTCGAATTACAAAATGTAATCATTAATTATTAATAAAATCAGATCATCAGTGAGATCAGTAGATCTGAATAATACATTATTGATTACTTGACGTATGATAATAATATGTTTCACAAACCGCTCTATTGAGATAGTCCCGTTTAAAGGTCACTAGGGTCAATGTGTCTGATAAGGTGTACTTCATTTGAGCATACATGTAAGTCCAGTCCAAAATAATACTCATGTATAGGACACGAGAAAGGAAAAGCGTCTTAAATCCGTTCAGGGAGGAGAAACGTAAGACCTAGTTCGAATGTCTCAAAGATTATACTTGTATGATTTGAACTCATCCAGAGTTAAGAAATAAAAGCTGACAAAGATATCGGAAAGAAATTGACATATTGCAACCACCTATGATGATGATGGTGATGATGATGGTGACGATGATGATGATGGTACAAATGCCTGTAAAAACGTATACTTTGTATACTATAGATATATATGCCACTAAACATAATACATCTTGTAACAATTTTTTACTTTATACTGTAGATTATTAAAAATACAGTATCTTAAATCTATATCATACCCAAAATTATAATAATATATAGTTATTTAAAGTATCAAGACATCTCCGTCGCAGTACAATCTAATATCATTAACTGGACCGTCGTTGTACACATTGTTGTTTAGTTGTTACAATCGACAACACGCGGTACACATTTTTTTTATCAAGAAGTTTTTTTTTGCAATTATGTAATCATCTTTACTTTGCATTTTGATTTATTTAAAGAACTTATATCAGAGTTATACAAAAGTTTTATATATTTTTTCAGTGTTTTTTAGGTTCAAAATGTCACCACTAAGAATAATTCTTTGTTCCTTAATTTTATTTTCATTATTTTACAAGTGTAAGTATTATAATCACATTCTACAATTATTACTTTTTATTTTTTTAAGAGCTTGATAAAAATTCATTATTCTTGAAAAATTTATCTAAATATTTAAATAATAATAGATTCACTATATATACAAGAGTATTAAGAGTAGTATACATAATCCAATGCAATCCAATCCAATCCAATCTAATCCAATCCGATCCGATCCAATCCAATCTAATCTAATCCAATCCCATCTAATCCAACCCAATCCAATAGAATTTATTGCAATACAATCTAATCTAATTCAATTCAATCCAATCTGCATTACTAAATAATCCAAATTATTCTAGCGAGTAGCATCCATTGCTATTATTGCAACAGCGCCAACAACACAGCTTGTCTCGATGTCAACATTTATGACGACGAGGTGCGCTCGCGCATAGTACCGGTAGTTCACTGCGAGAGCGCCATCCCCAGTCCCGTGGCGATTAACTTCTTTTGCAGAAAGATAACTCAGACTAGTAAGTTACATAAATAACTAGGTAAGCTTTACTTTTTAAATTGTTATAAAGTAGCCAAATAATGTTACTGCAATTTTATAACAGGTTTATTAAAGCTTCATTGTGTTTTCGTACTTATTATTAAATTGCAAAGTGGAATAAAGTATTAATGAATACAGAATTGCAGTGAATTGCGCAAAGTGGATATATAGTCTCCGGACATTTTCAAAAACCTTCAAAAGCTGTATGTTCGTATATACGAGTCTCGAGTCGAATATCATAAAAATCGATGCGACAATGTAATGTTAGAATTGAAAACGCTGTTATTGTTGCTAAACACAGAATTTTAACTTAACTCCGTGAAGAAACATTTTATTTTCTGCAGCAATGAACATTTAACATCTACATAACACTGTTTCGTATTAAAAAAAGATTAGATAAAAGATTAAATAGACTTTAGAGAATAAAACGCCTCCTCTTCTATTGTGCATGTGAAAGGCACGGAAATATTATCCTTACTTATAAAACAATTCCTCACGTGGTGTAGTACGAGACAACAGAGGGATCGGCTTTCCATGCCGCCAATCCGCCTGCCAAGTGTGGCGATTATGGCATTTCCGCTCATGATGGATGTCGAACCATAAAAAATCAGTCTCAAGTCCCCGTTGGTCCCGCTATTCTACGGGCTACGGTAACGGATAGGGCAACATCGTAAGGGGTGTTAAAATACAGCGTGGGTAGCCCCCCTTCACCTAGGTGAACCGACGACATAGTCAAGGTCACAGGAAGGCAGCGTAAAACCGATCACCGTGGCGATCTTTGGGTGAGCCCTATTGCAGTTGGCGTCTATAGACTGATATAATAACGATGATGATAAAACAATGTTCACTAATGAACGGCACTACACCAGCCCAAATACAAGGTGTTAAGAAGCCTTTGAAGAAGCTAAAACAGAAGCGCAAGACTAAGTGGTGGAAAAATTGCAAGAAAGTATGCTAAGAGACCGTCTTGAACTACATATGTTGTGAAACATCTCAGTAATAACCTTTTAAACAATGTATTTATTAAAATTCTGTACACGAAATATAACTACCCAAGTGTGGCTCGAAGCCCTTTAACTGGGACCATGGTCAGTTTTAGAACACAGGACGAAATTGGTCTAAACAACGCGCCGTTAATAAAGCTCTTAAGAAACTTCTGAAGCAAGCAATGGTTAAATTTGGATGGAGTCAATATTAAAATACATAGATATTTTTAAGACCTAAGGCCTGTATCAAAGACAAAGAGGACCATTTTAAACATAATTATTTTTTACCTTTTGCTGCTACTTCAATAAATATGTACATATACATTTTATTAAGACTGTTTTATAATATAAATTGTCATCAATTTTTTTTATTTTAATAATTATATAATAAATACATAAATGAGGACTCGCAACATGCGACTTCTGGGATACCTTTACATCTGTCTGTTAATTGGGCCACTGTCTCGCAACCCGCCTCAAAATTCAATAAATCTTCCATCCTAAACATGTCTATTTATCGAGACAATTTCATTTTTATTTATCCGTGATGATAATTTTATCCCTCTATGTTTATTTTAAAAACTTTAGATGAGTAAACATGTTTATACACAATTTCAAACCATACATTTCTATTTTTAACAAAACTCATTGCCGAACTGTACGTTGTTTATTATTTTAGAGGAAACAAATGCTTCTTACAAATAGGCCGGATTTTTACAAGACGGAATAATAATGAATATGGAATTTAGACAATTCACAGAACTACTAAAACATTCGATTCAACCATTTATTAGGTTTTGGGGACTAACAGACTTACCAAAGAATTATACATAACTATATTTATTTCATCTATTATTTTTTTATTAATCCCAAACTAAGTAAAATAAGAAATATGACCCCAGGATTGTAAAGGTCCATGTCTGTTTCAGTTTTCCACCCCCACCGCGACTCCGACGTACGTGTAACCCGTGGTTGCGGGTGGGTCCCTCACCACAAGGAGTGCTATAAAGACGACAACAGCGACCACCTCGGAACAGTCTGCCAGTGCTTCCAGGACCTCTGCAACGGCGGTGATACCGTCGATCCACTCAGTATTACCGTCTTGTTCTTCGCTTTTTCTACTATATTGTATTTCTGGAGTTGAGGAGTATATTGATTAGTATATTGAATATAAAGCTTTAAAAAATATGAAAAATATATTTCATTTCACGTGTATAAAAGCCCTATGTTTACTTAGACGATGTTAGTGGAGTGAGTGGTCCGGGAAAGCCCTTTTAGGGTCTCGCGCACACGGCAGCGTATTTGTATTTTGCTTATTTAATTAAGGCTACTATGTGGTGCAAGTGACAGCGGGAAATGTATTTAATGTTATTTTATGCCAAGAAGATATACATTTTTAAACAGAGCAATGTTTTCGATGAATTTACTTTTACAGGAAAAGAATAATTTATATGTTTGAACAAGTTACACGTGAAATATAGATAAACATTAACTATGTCAGTATAATAGCTTTATATAAATTAAAATACCTCCTATCTTAGTATCTTTTTTGCTATTTAGTAAATTAAAGATTTGTTTTCTACTTACACTCTTTTGAATTATTGAATAGAATGTTAAAATAATCAACAATATATAATCAACCATACAGCCTCAACTTATTTCTTAAATTAGAATATTTAACTTTTGAAACACCACATTTCTTGATGAAATGTCATTTTTTTTACACTTTTTTTAATTAATAATAATTTAGAAAGCCAAAGGGCTCGACTCTGAGAAGCCGTATTTTGTACTATACAAGAATCATCATATTTAACAAAATATAATTAAATAGGAGTAATGTAGTTAAAAGTTTGCGAGTGTTTATTATGTTAAGTAATATAACGATGATTAAGTGTTAAAATTTAATTTGCAATCCGCTATTAGTGATACCACACAAACAGACAAACAACGCCATGGTTATAAAAACTGTGTACATTGATATAATCCGATAGAGGTTTATTTTAAAACATTTATGAATATTATTAGAAGACTACTTCCCGCGGTATAATTTATTAACCACTATAGTCGCTATTCACTAATCACTAGCGACTTCACTTCTTGATGCTAGCAGTTCCACGATACGAATGAGCCCTACTGACCGGCCGTCTTGAGGCAAGTTTCGTAATAGCGGTGCTACCCTCTTTAACAATTAATCATGGCAAACTTCACGCACCAAGTATTGAGAATGTTAAAAATACCCTCCGAAAGTACTGGCGATAACATCCGGCCTTCCTGCAACGTATTCGCCCTCGAATTACGTCTTAGTCTGATGTTATTGCTGAGAACTGTAATAATTAATAATAACACTTAGTAGATAATTTACGATTATATGACAATTATTCTTTTCCGAATGTATACATTGGATTCAGAGAGAATGTATAAAAATAATATGTGTCATAAGATGTCTCTATATGTCTGTGCGGTAATTAAGATCATTAAACCTTGGAAGGTCTTAAGTCACTTGTAAATCATGGTTTAGAATAGAGATGCCTGAGGCCACCCTAAACGTTTATCACCATATTACCGATACAGTAGTGTTCACAACGGATATCTACTGCAGCACCATATTGACATCCTATGTTCGAAGCAAATACATTAGACATTCACCACATTACCAATATAGTAGTGTTCACAACGGATATCTACTGCAGAACCATATTGACAATCTTTAATCAACCTTTGATAACATCCGGATTACAAATCATTATTTCGGAAGGTTAAGTCACTTGTAAATCATGGTTTAGAATAGAGATGCCTGAGGCCACTCTAAACGTTTATCACCACATTACCGGTACAGTAGTGTTCACAACGGATATCTACTGCAGCACCATATTGACAATCTTTAATCAACCTTTGATAACATCCGGATTACAAATCATTATTTCGGAAGGTCTTAAGTCACTTGTAAATCATGGTTTAGAATAGAGATGCCTGAGGCCACTCTAAACGTTTATCACCACATTACCGGTACAGTAGTGTTCACAACGGATATCTACTGCAGCACCATATTGACGTCCTTTAATCAACCTTTGATAACATCTGGATTACAAATCATTATTTCCTAGTTGTATCCATGGTTTCATGTTTTCAATACATGTTGTGCTATTATATGGCCTGGTACTTTGTTCTGCTCCTTGCATATCATATACATTGTCTAGACACTTGCCAACGTAAATTATATTCCCCAAAAGTTTGCCTCGGCCTCTCCTGATTGTAAGATATCTCGAATACTACAAATGCTTGGATCTTGTAGTTGTACGGAAAGTAACCAATCAGCCTGTGAGGTGATTTATGACGACGTCTTTATTTCGTTTGTGATACTCATCAGAGCTTCTACTTGTCCAGGATACTGAATCGGTACTTAAACTTCATGTTGATGCTCTTCGAGATTGTCTTTGGGTTTTCCTTTTTATCTGAGGCATGGCGGTAGGCGTTGTTTCACATCCCACTTCTGATATTAGAAGACTACTTCCCGCGGTATAATTTATTAACCACTATAGTCGCTATTCACTAATCACTAGCGACTTCACTTCTTGATGCTAGCAGTTCCACGATACGAATGAGCCCTACTGACCGGCGAGTGACTTATATACCGTCTTGAGGCAAGTTTCGTAATAGCGGTGCTACCCTCTTTAACAATTAATCATGGCAAACTTCACGCACCAAGTATTGAGAATGTTAAAAATACCCTCCGAAAGTACAGGCGATAACAATATATTTAATATCATTCTTTAAATGATGTTTCTAAAAATATTTCAAAATTTTCTGATATATGTATAAAAAGTACCTACATGAATGTCTCAAGAGCAACCGCTTATTACTTGTACTAAATACTTTACAGACCCCTATTTGATGGAGATCTGTCTCGTCTCCGCGTACCGTCTTGCGTGGCAATACTTACACTTGCATCTGAATTTGGTCTCAGGTTCGATTCATAGTCTAATTCTACGATAATCATTGCAGTATGTTCCTGTGGGTGGCCATATTGCCATGATGTCAGTGTGAGAGCGAACATCTGTTATTGGTAAACGAGATGGGTTACATTTAGGTTTTAATAGATGTCCTGCGTTCTTCGTACCAGCAACTTCCACACAACTGTTCCCGTCGTCTCTTGTACCGGTATCCATGACTGTAGGATGAATTTACAATATAAAAAAAATGCTAAAATCGGGAATGCGAGACAATTGTACATATACTTATGTTGTTTATTAACAGCTGTAACCAGATACTCGATTTTTTCTCCCTTCTCTTCTCTTTTATAATTTAACATTAGTACGAGTTTATAGATTTTTTTTAATATTGGTTTTAGTGGTTTTGTAAAAATGAGTTAATGAACTGAATTTTCACGCTTTACCAGCAGTAGCTATGTTTTGTTGTATTTAAAGCCCACTTGTTTAAAGTCCATGTTTTCATTTTTGTGAAAATAAGATAACAGGAATTGAAACTATCCTATTTGTTGACTTTGACATTAAACTATGTTGTAAGATTTCTTGGGCGGCAGTGATCACATCACCCTCAAGCTCGTTTGCTCTCCATAACATAAAAAATATATAATTTTTTCGTGATACCAACAGAGAAATTATTGCAAGTTTATAAAACGTAATATATTTTTTTCTCATAATACTTAAGATACAGATATTATTAACGTTAGGGATAAAGAGTCTCTTAATATAATTCCAATGCAAGTGAATCTTTCCGATTTAAGTATAAGGGTTAAGTTTGTATCAACAGTCTATGAACCAAAATTTGTTTGATTACGGTTAAAGATTGAATAATAATTAACAGTGGGATATTTTAAGAAGGTGCTGATGCTGTTGCCGATGTTGATGATGCTATTTTACATAAGTAGGGGAGATATGTCTAAAGCGGGCGTTCCTGTTAAAATTGTCATTTCCTAAAAGCACAAGCGTTTATTACGAGTACGTAGTCTCTGAGGCGTCCTCGCCTCATGTCACGTCACGTCTACTTCACCTGAGAGTTGCGTGAACAAAACGTTTCAAGCGGGTTTTTGTAAGTAAAAGTAAAAGTATTGTAAGATTTGACTCATGTATTCCCTCTTCTTTGGTGTTTACAATGCTATACTCAGAATACATTAGTGAGTGGTCATCTGGACCTCTTCAACTATGCGGCAAGCATTGCGAGAAGTGCAAGAAATGGGGGTCGAGTGAAATAAAACTTGACAGATATGTCGCTGTGTTTTCTGCAAGTCAGGAAAGTGAATACTGCATATAGAGGCAACTTAAAATTAATTTCGAGCATGTGCCATATTCTGTCAAAGAAAAATCTTTAAATCCCACCAAATCTGTACAACAAATCGAGACATCTTAGCAACTTGAAAAAGAAGCTAATAGGACTACACCGTCACTGTCGGTACTGCATAAAAAAGATAAATTAAAATAAAAAAAGACCGAAATTGTTTGTTGAATTTACTCCACTTATACTGAAATCAGAATATGGTTATCTCATGTCCGCTTTAGCTCAACTCATGTCCGTATTGACCAATAAGAGTGGCCGTTTCGCCATCCCTCCCCTCGGAACATGAAGTAAATTATAGAGGTCTCTTATAAAATAAAATAATAATGGACCTATTTGGAAAAAATAATAATGTATCTAATAAACCAATTTTTTTTCAACTTTTCCTTAAGGTGACCATCTCTATCTCCCCCACATCTAATGAAATAGGTTCCAATCGATATTTGGTGTTAATTTTATTTATGGTCTTAGCTACTTTTAAAACACACTAGGATTATAATTCAATACAATTTTACACATACACACGCACGCACGCACGCACGCAGACATACACACAAACACACACATTATGATTCTCCACTTCCAGCTTTCAATAGCATGTTCAAACAGTCCGTCCATGAAGTAAGAAATGCAATGATAAACCAATTTTCATATTTTCTTATTTACAAATGAATAAATTAATATAAGAGCACTTTAAACCTAAAGTTCATTGCATTGAACTAAATATTCAAACTAAATATGTTAGTAATATTTGTAGCCGTATCCCACGTAATTTGTTTCGAGGGTAATTGGTCGACTGCCCTCTGGCGGGATTACATCGTGACGTCATTTAATAATACAAAGTCCGTCCCGTATTCCTTGGAAACCTGTTTATATATTGTTATATAAAATCATATTTAACAAAGATAATATTAAAGTTTAATAACTAAATACATTTTATTTATTTTTTTATAGTTATTTCGCAATATTTATAGAAATTAATTTTATTTAGAGCTTTCAAACATGTCAAAATATTTATTTCCTGTTTGTTATTCTAGTTGTGGCGCCCAATGTGGGTCAAGCAAGGACTTGACGCAATCACGCTCGGATATCAGGAAAACAATAATTCGAACGATATCTGGGAGATATAATAATATATAGGTCAGTTTTTAAATGAGATTATTGTCTGGCGTATCGTGTTTGGTGTATAAGATGTTAATTTATTTAGTGGTTTCCAAATATTTATTTGTAACCTTTGATGAATGTTTATGACTGTTAATAAAATCATAAATGAATTTTATAAACCTTATAGTTCAAAATGATTGTCGTTTCTTTGTGACACAAAAATTATTATTATATTAATTGTTTTTTGGAGATCAATGAAAAGCATAAAAAATCGTTGCACAAGTTTTATTTAGATCTATAATAAATTACAGCACTAATATTAAAACTATTAATTAAATGAATGATAGAATTATTATTTTTGGATCAATGTCAATCCACCCAGCCGCGGAATAATCCTAACATTCAATTCAAAACGCACATTTAAGTTAGTCCCGTACGATGGCGGTAGTTCCACAAAAGTACGATTATTAATAAAATTGACTTTTCAATTTCGAAGTACAATATTAAAGACATTTGGGCGAGTGTAACCATTCAATTAATTTGAGCTCAAACGAGATTTTTATATAAAAATAATCTTAAATTCCAGTAATAAATGACCTTCATCGAGTAAAAGTTAAATATTTCGTGAAATTTGGATACGCTTTTACTAAATTATAATATTAATATTTGTATCATAGTCATGAGAGTGCTATTAAATCAAGTGTAATATAAAAATATAAAATTATTAAAATAACTATTGGATTAAAAATACTCGTATAAGCTCAATTATTAAAACTTAGTACATTAGATGAGGAGAGCGGGTTATTAAATTAAGAAGCCTTGGCGTCCCTCTTCTCCCGTTCGATGTGAGACTCCAACTGTTCGGGCTCACCCCCATCGGTTTCATTTTGAGAAATATCTAAGGAATTAATAAATGAATGGATTTATTAATTGTCATAAACGTATACAAAGAATGTTACATAAAAAAAAATGAATGAGGTATTTTTATTGAACCCCACAATGTAGAATCGAGTTAATTAAATGCATAGCCTTTATACAAAATGCTCTATTTATAGATGAACCACTAAAACAATTAGTTCTGTATTTATAGACCCTGCTGCCACATAGGCTGCAGCGCGTTTCCCTTTTAAGCCGGAAACGTTGTTATAATTTGATAAGAGCTTTCAAAGGCAACCTAATATCAGGAACAGGAAACACTTAATGTTGTCTAACTTTCTGATTAATATCCGATATATAGATATTGGTTAAATAAGGATGTTAAATAAATAATAATAATAATATAAATAGTGTTAGGCTAACCATTGATAAATCACAATACAAGTCTAAAAATATTTATGAAGTCCCCTCATTTACTATTTCACACATTCATTTAATTCAGAAATTTTGAATTGCTTTTCAATCATATCGCTTGTCAGGTTTAGATTCTCTGTTTGGTCAGATTAAACTATAACTTACCAGCATCGCCAGCAGGGTACGCTCTACCCAGCCGGGGTCCGAACCACATACCCACGGTGTCAGATGCGTGGGGTTCAAAGGTCTGTCTCTTTACGTAATGGTAGAGGTCTCCCAGAGACGGGGCTCTACCAACACGAGGGAACGCGTAGAGCTGACGCTTGAAAGACACTGGATCTGTACAGATGTTAAGAGATTAAGAATGGTAAGATAGTTTTTTTATTTTCTTATAGTGACAGAAAAAAGTTTAGGATTTAACCAATTGCTAACTATTAGTTTAATTGTCCGTTTATAACATACTTAACATCGCGTCATTAGCGGGTAGCTGCCAAGTGTGAGACGAGGCTCGTCCGACCCTCGGAAAGGGGTATAGATTGAGAACCCCATCACGACGTAACTTGGCACTGCTATCTGTAAGATATTTATATCGATTGACTGTAATCTCTAACTCACCCACAGAGGAGCAGAATAGTGGGTGATAAAGATAGTCGGTGGAACTGAACAAAATAATAACTTATAACAAGCATATCAATGAAGACTTTTGATTTTCTTTATATATTGAAAATAAATAGAATAATTTGCATATATATCAAAAGTCACGTACGAGTATCACCTGAAATGTAAATTCAAATCAACACGTTGAGAGCCTCCTTCAATATAAGTTATAGATTGTTTAAACTTTGTCTTATAGAAAAAGTTTTTGTATTTTTTCTTAGAACCTATATCTATTTTGGAAACATTGATATTATACCACTATGATTGAACCATTACCAATTTATTAAATTCAAAAATATTTAGCAACTCTTGAAAAAATAGCATTCTATTTATCTATTTCTCTCTCTCTCTCCCTTTCTAAATCTCTCTCTAAATGATAAATTTAACGTTTTTAAATTAAGTTTATTTGAGGAATATATTAATTAATAAATAACTTAATTATAAATGCAAAATTATATTTAAATAGACTTACGATAAGAGCTGGAGACAACAGATGAAAGTAAAATAACGCACAGAGAAAACACAGCCGCCGACTGCATCTTTACTGTTGGGAGAAGGATTATATATATTATTAACACATATATAATTAAATATATATTTTTTATTTTTACTATGTTGCTACTAGCAGTGGGTAAGGGTTGAAATGATCTAATGCTTAAGAGTCTCATTGAAGCATTTAAAAATTCTTGTAGTAGTAATATTGTTTTAGTTGAGATTAGTTTTTTTTTATTCAACAAATATACATGAAGTACCTTTTTCTTAAACAATTTCTAATAAATACTAATTATTTAAAAAGGTACTAGATTAATTAAAAACTTAATAACTTTGAATCATTGGTATGTTTTAAATGTGTTATTAAAAATAATTATTATAATATTTAAAACGTTTTAATTATTATTAATAAAATAAGAAGAATTAAATTTGATTCCTAAAATAAATAATAATTAGGCATTGTTTGACGACGAAATCGGGAGGAACTTCAGACACAAAAGTTCAATATTGCCAAAAAAGCGGTGATTCAAAAGTTTAACTTTTTGAAGTAAAACGGACTTAGATATTTAACCTCGGCCTCCAGTAATTGTCAAAGTTCTGTATTTTAGTTATTTATACACAAATAGATTATTTTCACTTCAAGAACCTTCTTTTAAAATGGCTTATAACAAAAAGTCTTTGTTTACAAATTAAAGAAATTTAATTGTTTTATTATTGAAAAATAAGTTTAGTATATTCTTTATTTAAATTATATATATATATATATATATATATATATATATATATATATATATAACTTTTATATTCGATTAATATATTAAATTATTAGATATGCATTATAGAGTTAAATATAATTTATAGTTATTACTATTATTTACTATTTTTATCGCTTCGAGAATTTAAAAAATAAACGAATTAAATAATCCATGTTACATTTTTAATGATATTTAATAATTAATATTAATGTTATAAAATATTTCATATCACTTAATGATTGAACAATTTACGCATGGTGAAGAAAAAAATTTACAACAAACTTTTTAAACATATTTTTGGAAATCGACAAAAACAGTTGACAAACAAAAAAAATGTTTCACCAACAAACAATTTAATAAAATTTCGTCCGCAATTTTAAATAATTTCTGATTATATTTTTTTCTATTATAGAATATTGATTAGGAAGTTTTATCTAAATAAATATATTTTTATGACTTTTATTTTATTTACTTTGCGCTCGATAATTAAATATAATATGATAATAAGTACTCGTACTACTCACCGAGATAACACCTGTTGCTTGAATGATGTAAGGCTGCGCCGCCGCGCCTTATATAGGACGCTCCGGCGGAGCCTCCGAGCTTCCCAAACTATCATAGAATTCATCTTAAATAATATAAATAAATATCTTTTATACACCTTCATTTGTTTTAAATGGTATATAACTACATAAAATAAATATTATTTATGATATCTATTTATCAATTTAATAAATATTTATTTTTATTTTATTTTATTTTATTTTATTTTAATGATAATGGTATACTTAGTAGATATTCTGAAATAATACTAATGTTATGCTAAATAATATTGTAATATTAATATTTGGGGGGCACTGACATCTGTGGTGGAGAATCACGTAGCAGTGCTTACAGATAATTCATTTACATCCGCCAGTTCGCTATTTTCAGGACCTGACCGGCGTTAAACCCTTCAGCTATGATTAACTGTTTGTTCGTATTGCATGTATATTGTTTATTTGGATTGTGTGTTTGTGTGTTTGTACAATTTTATAAGGCTTTGAGGATACAATTAATTCTGAATCCTGTTTATAACTATCTATTAGCCGTGATTTGAGTGTTTCTTTGTAATATTAATAGTACCTTGAAGTTTAGTGGGAGAGAGAGAAGGATATATATATATAAAATAAATGGGAATAATAAAAATAAAAAAGATAATATGTATAATGAAAACAAAATAAGATAATAAAATTCTAAATATACATAAAACATACAGATTGACGACCGAACGACTTATTATAAGCATTAAGAGTATTTTGGTCTACAAATTTTTAAATATGTTTATATTATTTTTACACTGAAAATTATTACTTATCTATTTGAAAAATTGTGAAAAACGCAAATTTTTTCTGGATGAATAAAAAAAAATATCAAACTTATATTTTCTATTTAAGTCTGTGTGTGTAAGTAAGTAATATTATTTCGTCTGAACTTAAATTTCAGATCATTTAATGTCTTAATAAATGTATAGCTATTAAAAAGTTTTGAATAAAATAAGCTCAAGTAAGAAAATACACGCATATTCTGTGGAATCTGAATTATGAATACGTTACAAGTTCTCGAAGTCCTTATTAATAAATCATCTCTCGCGCTCGCGCGTGCTGGAGTCCAAATCACAGTTTTTTATTTATAATTGTACATTGCACTTAAACAAATATCTAATTGCCATAGATATTTCCATGAAAGAAACCACAAGCAACTCCATAGATATGCGCCCATATAATTTTGTTACGAATGATACATTTTATTGCCAGTTATTTATTTTAAAATATTGAGTTAATAAAACCGAAAAAAGATAATTACACACAAATACATTTTGTATTTCAATTCAAATAAAGTAATAAATAGATGAGATATTTAAAATTATTATTTTTAAAATAAAATTTGAAAGTTGTAAATGTGTGATTTTTTTGTATCGTTTGTCTTTTAATTAAATTTACTTAAAACCGTATACCGTATGTCTTTTAATTAAATTTACTTAAAACGTCCTTAAATTTATATAAATATAAAATAATTATGAATAAATAAATTTGACCTCAAAACTATTTTTTGTGGTTTAGTTAGTTTTACTTAACGGTAATATTTTTGTTTGTTTGCAAAAAACATAAATATATTTGAACTAAGTAAGTATCACATTCAGGTATTAAATTTTTCATTACCAGCCCTGCTTATAACACAGTAACATGAAAAGTGCTTGAAGCTCGACACCCGCCTGTGCAGCTTGGGAAAAAAAGCTGAGGCTATAATCACGAAGACTCAGAAAAAAAGTGAAATGCAGTTTCAGAAATTAAACCTCATTTGGTAACAAAATTATTTTGTCAAACTGACTTTAAAATGACTTACAACATTTTTAAGTTATTGATCTAATATTTTTATTTTTTTCATTATTTTACGTTATAATCAAGTTAAGAATTTACCATTTTTTAACCAATCTGGAATAGTTTTTATTTGGTTTTATTTGTTCAGTAAATGTATCAACAAAACTGAAAATAAAATTTTTATATCACACTTATGAAAAATCCACGAAGAATAAATGGCAGAAGCTCCATTGATAGTAATTTAATTTATTATTAACTTCTAATTTATTATATACTAGCTTTATTTAACTCTTCTTACGGTGGGTAAGAGAGCAGAGATCCGGATCTCTTATTACTTACTTTTATAGTTTCTTCCAGCCTTCCTCACGCTCCATGAGTGACAACGGATGTGCTACTTGTTATATTTGAAGCTATTAAAACAATCTTTAATAAAATATAATCCAATGGGATAAAGATTTATACTATGGCTTGATTGCTGTCGGCACTTTTATCAACTTTTAAGATGTAATAAAACTGTAATTAGACATTTGGTACACCGGACCTTTTGTAGATATTGATACGTTCTATAATACCTACTGTAGAACATTGTTTTGTTCTATCATCAATACTTTCAATACAATTTTCACACACCTTGGGTTACATTAAGACATTTTTATTAGGGATCCTGTATAGACTACGTCACTCAGTGAAAATGCGTTTTCTAATGGAGGAACAATTTTTGGAATCGGTTCAGTAGTTTTTGTGTGACAACAATACATACAAAATATACAAAAAATACAAATGTTTCCTCTTTATAATATTAATTTAGATAGAATAGCACAAGCAACTCGCAAAGCAAAAACAAAAAAATATCAATTATCATGAATCGAGGGTTCTGTCAGAACTTTATACACATGTGTACCTCAAATGGACGTCATATTAATTAATTGTATAAAATAGAGGCCTCAAATAGTGTACAAGACATGTGTTATGAATACACAATTAGGTGCAGATAAAAACATGAATCCTAAATGTACAAAACTCTTATTATTAATATTAAGCACTCAGTTAACTTCGTGTAGCGTCCGACCGTTACCCCTACTACGAGTTAATATTAACTATTTTTAATACAAATCTTTGATATAAAAAAAATATATAGTTTTTATTTAAGATATATTTTTAAATATATCTTTTTTCATTTTCGTTATTATAAGATATTTTTTATGTTAATATGTGAAATCCAAATAAAGATTTTAGATTTAATGTGATTTGATTTGATATAGAGAGATACGAAATACGAATAAAGATTACGAATATTATCATAAAAGAATCCTAAGAGACCGAATCAGTACGAAAGCTTTTATAACGTCAATCATTGTTTTGTCCCCGCCATACTCGTACATACATATAATATACGATTCCTTCAAAATAATTACCAGTAGTAGGGGTGATATTTAACTGTATTAGCTCTTCGTAATTGTTTCTAAACCTTATATTTGCAACTATTAACTGTTAGTAGTTGTGTCCTAAACTGTTTAATATTCAAATGGAATTACTAAGCAAAGGAATTACTTATACAGGGTTAATATTTGTTAATTTGTTCTTAATGATGTTGCAATACGTACACTGGAGTAGGAGTAACTTAGTTTAATATACTGGTTAAAAGAAGATAATTGAAATAGTGCTAAGTGTATTGATATTGTTAGTGGTTCTATTTTGATATATAGTAAGGACGTAACAAAATGATTGTCGCGAAAACAAAGATGATGTGGTAATATCACTTAAGGGTTGTCCATCGAACTGATGTATTTTGAAATTTTTCAACCCCTTCCTCCCCCGGGAACCAAAATCACACGTATATAATTAAGTTTTATTTTGATTCCTGAAAGTTACAGATTACTCCCGATGGCATAAAAATAATTGAAGAAGTACGTTCAATAAAAATAAACATATCTCCACAGCGAAGACACGGGTAGAGGTTAGTTTAATAAAATCACGATAGTCTATCAAAACATCCCAGACTCAGTTTAATAAACACGAGTGTATGATAAAAATATATAGAAGATTAAAAAGACCTTAAGTAAATTAAGGTATCCAATATTAATTCACTCCCGGAGTTCAACGGAGGAGTGATAATAAATTAAATGTCAAATTATTTTCTTAGCCCGTGACGTCATGAAACCTATTCCTATATTATATTGGAGTATTTATAAAAAGGAATATTATTAGATCCTTTTAAGCTTATATTAACCTTAAGAAAGATTTTAATAAGATCTTAACATAACTACAAGGTGTCTTAAAAGGAAGTTCACATTTGTTTTGGTTATTACGTGAACACAACTATTTCGATTGGCGCGGGGGGGGGGGGGGGGTGTCAATCGATGGCCTGGCTAGCACGAAGAAAATTCTGCAACATTCGATATTGAATGGTGTACCAAGCACTCGACTCATTGTAAAATGGGTCAAAAAATTTGACCGGCTCAACACTGGAAAAACCAAAATCCGGGCGTCCAAGATCTTCAAGAACCGTCAAAAACGTAGACAGTGTCTCCCAGTTTATTCGGAACGATAGCATGCTCTGGCCTTAAACGTACACATCGTCGTTATGCCGCATCTTGCGTAAACATTTAAACCTTTACCCCTACAAAATTAAGTTGGTGCAAGAATTAAAACAGCCTCAGGATGCTGGTCAGAGGCTTGACTTCTTAAACTAGATGATTGAGTAGTCTTGTTTTCAGATAAAGCCCATTTTCATCTTAATGGACACAAAATTGCCACTACTGGAATGCTACCAATCCAAAACAAAAATATCAGAAACCCCAACATTGGCCTAAAGTCGGCAATGTCGCACAAGAAATTATCGACTTTTACTTTTTTGAAGATGAAATGGTACGCACAGTTACGGTGAATTCAGAGCGTTATGTGGAGATGTTAGACGACTTCTTTGTGCCTGAGTTGCAAAACTTTGCTGGTTATAATAAAAGACCATGGTTTCAGCAGGATGGTGCAACATCACACACGTCCCACTGGTCTCCGCCCAAGAGTTGATCTCTAGGACAGGTGACGTAAGTTGACCTCCACGTAGACCTATGGACTTTTTCCTGTGGGGTTATGTCAAATCCAAAGTTTACGCCAACAAACCGACTTTCCTGGCACAGTTAAAAGAAAATATCCGTCAAATGGCAGTCATCACGGACAACACCTGCCGAGCCGTCATAGACAATTTTAGTGCTCGATTTAATGAATGCCGTGAATGCAACGATTTACTGTTTGGACGATGTTATTTTTAAAAATAAATTTCCAAACATTGTATTTTAATATATAATAAACATTTTTTTCAATAAACTTCTAACTTTTTTAAATATTTTTTTAAAGTGTGAACTTTCTTTTTAGACACCTTGTATTATGAATAGTTGACAATCGGTTTCAATATAATGAACCTTTTTAGGGTTCCGTAGGTTCCTCTAGGAACCCATATAGTTTTGTCACGTCCATCCGTCTGTTCGTAGTCTAGCTCAGAACCTCTTAGTACTAAAAAGCTGTAATTCGATATAAACATACGTACTAGGCAAACAAGTAAAGTGGTAGAATATTTTTAGGGCACTTCTCTATACGTTTTGCGGGGTTGTATTTTACCTCGAGTACCTTACAATATGGGTACCGTGAGATAGGCCTTAAAAATAAGGTGATTTGCAAAAAAACATTTTTCGATTAAGGGATTCGTTTATAAAATATTAAGCTTTAAACTGTCAATTTAAATCTAAATGATTTATTTTGGAGGTACGAAAACGGTCACCACAATAACACATACATCGAATTTGTAAGGAAAAGTATTGTGACTTAGTTAGTTTTATAAGTTTACGTAAAATAGTCGGTTAACTAAAAATATATTTTTGTACTTAAATTAAACGCCAGCTGAACCCTAAAAGATAGATAGAAGAAAAGGCCTAAATGACGTATAGCATTATATATCTTTATAATTATATAATGGATAACCTGTCATTGGCACCTACGGAACCCTACATCGCGTGTCCCGATACAACTACGACAGATTTTTATTTTTAAAAGAGTAAAATTTTTGTTTTTTAATAAACTTCTCCTTAAGATCATTTATACAGAATTTATGGATTGCATTACTTGAAAAAACTTTTTTAAGATCACTGCATTCACGTGTAAGTTTTATAGAAATCTGCACAGCATTTTAAATACTGCACGAATTTTAGAGGTCGGACGGGGAGATTCCTAAATTATTTAATTAGGTTGGATTAAAATTTCGAACCTCTAATATTTTTATTATACTACACATTGGGTCTTTATATTCTTGAATAATCAAAGTGCAAAGTGCTCTTAAGATAAGATAAGATTTATAATTATTGTTAACTGAAAATTGCAGAGTTTTACCAAAATTGGTAAATTCGAACTGGGTGCTGTATTGAGAACTCGTAAATACCCACAATGACTATCACATTTTAAGCATTATAAAAAAACTAAGTACACATCTTAAATACAACTAAGTTATATTTACACAGTTAATGTTATTTTAGAGTAGTTCGTGTATATTATTTTATGAAGGAAAAGTCACGTTTACGCAAATTGAGAGCGAGTGGCTCCGGGCGGCGCGTGATGTATTAACCGATCTACCGAAATTTGTATTCATTTCATCAAAATTTATTCAGATTGGGTCTATGTGTTACAAGAAACACACATTTCATTATTTAAATATTTTTATCAAAGGTTTTGCTTAACTTTCAGTAATAATAATAATATTTAATATAGAAGGCTGTATGATACAGCCTTCTATATTCTTCTATATTACAGTTAGAATATCATTTAAAATGTCAATTTTGACAGTTAAAAATATTTTAATAAAAAAATACCGTATTTTGGCCTCTACGATAGAGGAAAGATAGGGTTTTAAATAATTACATGTTATATATAGTCACCAAAACGTGAAGGAAATTTAATATGTAATGAATAAACCTTAACTACATTATATATGTGTATTTTGTTATTAATTAAAAGTAACAGGTGAGTGTCGTCAGCGCGGCGCCGGGGTTCATACAGCCTTGCATATATTAATTTACTTAGTTTAGTGTTAATTAGTTAGTTAGTGCTTTCAATAAACATGTTTTACATAATTTACAAATCTGTTTACAATTTAACAGTTTATTAAAAAAACATAAATTTGTTTAAAGGTTACAAATTTGAAAATATTTTGTAATTCTATTTATAATTGAGAAAAATTTAATATTATTGAAGTGTCTATAAGTTTTTTTATTTTTATACGTATCTTTCGCTTATCCCGCGAAAGTACTGAGGGAATGTTAACAACAGCTCGATAAGCTGTTATTAAAATGAATAACATATAATAACACTTTAAAATTTATGAAATTATATGTATAGATATTGTTCAGAAACGGCTGGCCCGTTTTTAACAGAACATTCACTTGCGAATAGCTGATGTCATATAAAGTAACTTACAATACTTTTATTTTAAAAAATGATTGCGCGAACGAAGTCGGGGGCTCAGCTATTAGATAATAATATTTATGGCTGCTAATCTAGATTAATTAAATTCCATAGAAATTATTTTCACTTGCATTCATTTGTAAGAAGCACGGTGCCCTCTCAGAATTGGACATTTTGAATTAAAATTTAAATATGTATATAAAATTATAAATTCGAACCTGCGATGTCTGGGAAGTGGTCCAGTCACTCTACTAACTGAGCTACCGTGTTCGGTTAACAGTGCTGATTTGATGTTGATAAGGATTAACGCAGGTTTTGCTTCAAATTAATTCGTTTTTATATAATTCGAGAGATGGAATTACAGCCCTCTAAGTCACTAAGTCACCTCTTTCGGGAAATATTTTTTGAAAAAAATAACAGAATATAATATAGAATTTGTAGAAATCAAACTGTTTAAAATTAAAAGATTTAAAGATATTTACAGCGTGAAAACAAAAAAAAATACTAAAAATAAAAGAAAAGCAAAAAACAAAAAATAATAAATAAAAATAATATTTAACTAAACATTCTTTTGTAATATTATATTACTATTATTATTAAAAATGTACGTCATCGGACATGAGAGATTTTAAAAAGGTTAGAATTAAGTATTAAGACAATAAATGATTAATAAATAAATAGATACTTATTATAAAGATTAACTCCATATAATATAAAAAAGGATAAACGTGCGTACGTATCACCTGGTACATCTTCACCTTCACCCTTTGAACGAAAATAAACGTTTGGTTTGAAGATCATAGTTATGTACGCCTTTTCAACAAGCTCAAATAATAATTATAAATTTACCAATAAATTAAAAAAGTTTAGAAATGTTGGTTCTTTAGCAGAACACGGTACTTTCTTTGATTGTAAATGTCTATTTTAGAATTTTAATCTTTTAATATTATTATTATGATTAATTATTTTGGATTCCAACTTGTTATCACAAAAAAACAATATAATTTCTTTAAAACTTAAACAGAAAGATAAGGATATACCTATTCACAAGAGTTGCTTGTTTCCCGCAGCTCGTATACGGGCTCTCACGACTGATGTTATCTCTCATAGAACATCACGCCGAACTATTTAATATCGGAACTATATAAAAAAAAACAAACTTAATATTAATATATTTTTATGTATAAAGAATATTTGAGGTACATTGCACAATAAACTAAAATTTGCCTAGAGCGACCTCTATCGCTTTTGGTTAATATTAAAAATTAATTTGGTGTCAAAGATTACTATGCTTCAAAATTTTTAACTACCATCTATTGTTAGAAAAAGTCATTTCTTTACTAGACTTTTAACCCAAATAAAACGCCACCTAGTAGGAGATTGTAATAGTTATTTAAGTGTAGTTCTAGTACAGATGGCGCTACTTATGTTCTAATATTTCTATTTTTAGACACAAGCTTAGTCCAAAATTGTTTAAAAAAACAAATTAGCAAATGTAATAATGACTCATTTTTTGTAAACTTTGTAAAATATAAAATTAAATCTTAAATGAAAGAAGTAAAATTAAAAAAAAAAATTAAACAAAATTAAATTAATTAGGATATATATTTGTTTGAGTTATTAAGTTATTAGGAATACTACGCCTACTAATACGCCTTACCTTACCTTATTTGCGCTCAAATATGGCAGATTAAAATAATTATGTTTAAAATAAATGCATTTTGTTTAAGTAAGAGTGATATTTTTGTGGTATAAAATATTTTCAAACAATTTTATTTAATATTTCATGATAATTTTTCGTTTTAAAACTGAAATATACGATTTTATTGAATAAGAACTGTTGTTTTATATTACATACATACGGTACATTATTACAGTCAGGGAATAATTTTAATTAGCATCCGATAGCATTGTTCCAAGCTGTATAATTACCATCGATTGACAGATAAGGAGACTTACCCACAATATGATTATTACAGCTTGGTACACTCTTTGATTGTTAGGTACAATTAATACTAGATACATATATTGTACTTATTTTTTAACCCAAACCTTTGCATACGATGGTATTTATGTACAGGTTTTAGATGAATGATTTATTCTTTACTTTTACTATTATATTTTTAGGAGATATGCTTCGATTATTACGTGTTTTCCATCGCTTATTCCTACGACATTGAAATAACTTTTGTCCTATCTTAATTCTTATGAAATACAAAAAGATCTCTACAATTAGTTAAATAGTTACAATTATATTAGATCGCAAATGCATTTTCGAATCAATAATTGTAGGGACTGTTTATATGTGTACTTATAAAGTTGATACTTTAATTGCAGGTATACCTATAATACTCAACCCCTTTAGTTAAATAAATAGACTAAGATAATAGACAAAGCCGTGTAAACGAGCGTATACCAAATTAACATATTACAATGTAGGAAGTACAGTCAGTACGCATTGTTAATATTGTTAGCAGTGAACTTATCTAGCCGTCTATCTAGCATTCGTATTTTTAATAGCTTGTGTAGTTAGTGTTTTAACTTTTATTAGTTATTTAATGTGGTACTCGAGGAAAACAAGCCCACTAGCGACGTAGAGAGTTATCTTAAAAATATACATTTTCACAGTTTTATTCTACCACTTTATTAGCTTGGCTAATATATAAGTTCCTGTCCAATTACAGCTTTATAGTACTATTAGTATCTGAGCTTGGCTTGGCTTGGCTTGGCTTGGCTTGGCTTGACATCGTGAAACTATAAGCGTTCCAAGTAAACTACGGAACTCTAACAAGACTTACTTAAACACAATATATTATATTAGTTTGTTGAAAGTTTAATCTAATGTGTCTTATTATCACCAACTATACGTGACATTTTAAAATCAGTCATCAAATAACTCGTCGCCCAAAAAAATATATTAATTTATTATAAAATTTATAAAATATAAAATTTACTTTGATATCAAATATTTAATGAAGAAAACAATAATTGAATATAGTTTTAATATAGGTGTGATTACCTGTCACAGGTTAGGGAAGTGTAAGACATTTAATTTGATCTGGAATCTGCTTCGATTACTTTAATTTTAAACATTACGTTTTAAACTAAACGCTGCTGAATATTATTTAAAGTACTCGTTTATTTCGGCACAGGTTGTCTGCTAGATACTACGGTATCTCCAAATACCTTGTAGATGATGCGCTGTGGGTATGAAGCGATGCCGGGCTACTTCAAGATATATTATAAATGTCATTTAGGTTATTATTATGCCTTAAAAAACAACACAAGTCCGCTAAGTATCTGTCGCTAGCTCTTCTCTAATTTTTAAAGAATTTACTTTCAAGAAAGATTTTGATTTTGATTTCAACAATAGACAATATTTCTTGTATATATGTGTCTATCCATTAAAGGTGTCCTTAGTTAGGCCTGCTACGGTGATTAATGTGAGTTCACTTCAAACAGTGTGGAGCATTCCCGATATCGACGGAGAGATAATCCGATAATCGACTAAAACGGACGGACACATCACTAGTTATATATAAAAACTTAATAATTATTATTGTATCACAAAAGACATAAAAATTAAATTGTTGCCAAATGTTTTAATATTTTAAATGTATGTATATTCATTTCATTTTATTTATCTTCAAAATATATTAAAATATAGTTGTTGCATATTTATAATTAAAGGCAAATTCTAACACAAGAATTGATTATTTTTATATAATCAATATTAATTGTTATAATTATATAACATTATATAACATTTAAAAATTTTTAAAAATGATTTTGATAGAAACTATTCTATGATTTAAAATATAATTAGATATATTGACTGTGTGTTTACTCGGATATATTTTATCTTAATCTGTGTAACTTTAGAGTAGTACCTACTTAAAACAAAAAAAATAAATAAACAGAGAGTGACTTAGTGAAAAATTATTAAACTATTAGTTTCATTATATAAGTACTGAGGGCTCGTAGTAGTTTTATAATATCTCATCTCTGTATATCTCCCCACTATAATACTTGTATATTGATCCCGTTACGTCGGTGCTATGACTATTAATATTGACGAGCGGTGCAGTATACAACAGTTGGATCCATAATAAATGTCAAAGGTGTCCACAGCGTGACCCTCAGACAACAAATAGTGCATAAACACACTTCACCACGCAGACTCCCGCCAGCGCTGACTGCACACTACGCACAGGCTGCACAGGCTGCACAGGCTGCACAGGACGCTGTACACATACACATTACATAACACCTTTTGACATGACACAAACATACATGAGACTAAAAGTATAAATAAATATCTAATAACACTTGAAATAATTCATGAATCATAAGAAACCTTCTTTTACATTTCTTTATTACTTTAGATTGGTTTAATTAAAATTACTTCCGCTGCTTTTTCTACATAAGGATATAAGTTGAGTTTTTATCAGATTATCTAAATAGATCAGCTAGATTAGATTAGCTCACTGTTATCACGCGAAATCAGTTCGTTGCGATTCTTCATCTCTCATCTCTCTCTCTTGTGACAATGGAATCTGACGTTAATATATTATAATTGAAATTAAACCAGGTCGTGTTAATTCCTAAAGACTAGCGACGAGAAGGATTTGTGTACTAAAGTAGATCATTCATTTAATTCTTCTTTTCTTTATATAGTTATATAGCTCATCGTATTGTAAGAGATAATAATAATTAGCAAAATATATTTCAAACAGCTCGCTTCGCTACAGCTCTCCTGGAAGTCGCTTACACTACAACAATATCCTACAAAGCTGGCTTTTAACGAATAATTATGTCAAGGTTAAGCACCTCTTACACATATTTATAATACGAGCACAGACTATGTAGATTTTTATTACAATATTTTGATGAGTAACCGAAAAAATATCATTTAAACAAAGTAAAATTTAAATAACGTAACAATACAAACGCTGTAATTGTATATTACTGTTATAATAATAAGGAAATAATAAAAATATCATAATAAAAACTCATTACGGCCAACAAGAGTAACACTTCAAATTTTAAAACAAAAGGAAGGTACATCAACAAAACATTTCAAGCACACGATTGGCTGAAAATATTTGACGCTGCATTGCTATTGGTCAAAGATAATATTCCAAGTACTATCAGTTTTGTAGGAAAGATAAACCAAAACTGAACCGCAAATGTTGACAGATATTTTGTATTATATTTAAAGAAATTCAACTTTAAGTAATTAAAATAAAGTCGATATTCGCATGTGGTGGTTGAAGGTCGAGTTTGTCAGGATGTTTAAAGTGAGATGGAAAATAAAGTGCTGATATTTTTGTAGGCGCGGAAAAGAGACTCTTGTACTAAGTAAAGGGTTGCAGTGCGCTCTTTACAAGTTAAATATTATGTTAATGTTTGCATATTTTAAGCCTCCATATTGAATATATTTGTTATCATAATTTAGATCTTGCATTTTATTATCATTTTAGTTATATATTTATATTTTAAATTAAATTTGGTAAATGATAAAACAGAGGAAAAGTTAATGTTCCAAAAAATAAATAATCTCCCGGACAGTTTAAAATATCGACAAATGAAACACGTCATTACCAAAACCAACTCCTTATTTCGCAAAATAATTTTATTACAATAGATAATTTAAAACTGTCCAACTTCACCCCACCACTCGGGGAAAAAAGAGGGATGGGCGGGGCGAAAATTAAAACAGATACGCGCATAAAAAGATAGATATCTCTTTCCGGCAAATGAGCAGTCCCAGGGAGGTGTAAGCGGCTTACAATGGGAGTTGACACAGACGGTATCCCCATCTCTCTCTGTTTTGGCTCACTCAAATAGAGCTATCTCGATAAGGGCCCCGTAGCTATAAAGGTATAAGCGGCTCGTAGTCACAGTTCCACGTGAGATTGTGTTTTGTAATCAGTGAAGTGGCGCCTTTATTCTGAAGCGCACAATGTTGGCGCGTTTGACAGTTTGACATTTCGTTTGGCGGGAACAGCGTTTCATGTTTACAGTCAAAGGCTCAGAAACGTACAGCCGAATATTGTTTGTGAAGTCCTTAGTTGATAATCGTTTCAGTGATGTTAGATGCCAGTTGAAGATTGTTATAGTTATTGCTTCTGCAATAACTAGGATACCTTTTGTTAAGTAAAATAAGGTAAGACATTGATTTATAAGAAAGAAATTGATATTAACGACTTCCAAAAAAAACAAGCGGTCTCTGAAAAAAAAACTTTAATTATATATTATATAAGTATTACAATATTCTCAATTAATAGATAATGTTAAAAATAATATGTATATATATTTTACTTTGTACTACGTATTATTTTTTAAAATTTTAATTAAACTGTACATTAAATGACTATATATTTTAATTTTTAACTGAATTTACAATAAGTTATTTTAATAAGTAATAAATAGTATGAAAACTTACCCCCAGGGTGCTTCTTCTCATTTTAGTTGAAACGGAAATTGATTTTGTTATCTTTTTCCTTCTAGGTTTATCTTTTATCCTAAAACTCGTGGTTGCTGTTATATTTTCTTCATTTCTTGAAATTTCCGTATTATTTGTGTGCAATGTTAATTTATTTTCAAATACAGTGGAAATGTCAGTAATTAGTGCATTATCTGTATTCAAATTGATTCTTTCAAACTGACTGCTCCCAGAGTGTGAGGTATGTTGTATTTCAGTATTTTCAGTTACAGGGTCAGTTGTATCTGTACCAATATCTTTGTTACCTTCTGTTTCAGTTTCTTCAGTCTTATAATTTTCATTAATAATTACGGATGAATCTAATGTAATATTTTCGGTAACTTTTGCTGAATCTGTAACAATTTTTTCTTGAATTGTACTCAAAATAATACTTTCCGATGGAACATTTTTATTTAAAATTGTTGTTTTAACTTCATTTAAAACTTTTTTCTCATTTATTACATTTTTATTTATTGTTTTGTTAATGTTATTTCTTTTCGTTGTAGTTTCTTGTACATTTACTTTTGCAGGTGTATTTTTAATTCTTCTCTCCGTTGCTAAAGTCGGTTGAGTTATCTTATCAGGGTTTGCGACTAACATTTGTTTATTAAATAATATCTTTTTAGTAGTTTTGACTGTAAATTCCTTCTTCTGCTCCATAACTCTATTTGTTAAGATATTTTTAAACTCCTCCAAAGTGAGATAGGCGTTCGGTATTTTTGACTCTACGGGATTATTTATATATACATATGGATTCCTCCCAGACCTCAGGCTCTGTCTAACAAGGAGGTTGTGTTTCTTATAACCGTTCACCTCTTTCAGTTTCTGTACATGCACTTCGTACTGTCTGTTGGGTTTAAATAATCGTCTCGTGGCAAACGTAAAGTTCTCTTAAAACAATTATAAAATATCAATAAACGAGTTAATATCAATACTTATAAAACAGAATTCAAATGTATACATTAAATATACACTCTTCTAATTTATTAAAAAAAATCACAAAACGAGATAAATATGGCAAAAATATATATATAGCTACAAATTTCTTTAAAAAATCATAAGAAATCAAACAATATTTACACCGTCAATTAATATCAAAGCATATAATTAACCAATTTTAAACATGTATTTAAAAGTAATTGTTAAGTTTTTCAAATATATTGCAAAAAAAATCTAACAAAAGATATATAGCAAGGAAATATTTGTAACTAGTATGTAACTATATGTAATAACTAGTATGTAAATAATTATTTACCATTTGACACAGCGTCAATGTACTTCTTATACAACTCGACAATCAACTCATTATCAATTGTCAGAGACAGATCCAATAACACTAAGAATGGTAAAATATTAAATAAATGTCCAAATATAAACATTATTGTTGACTGACATACTTGCAATGAAAGAAATGAAATTTATTATTAAATGCTCCACCGCTTCACTAAAATTTAATCAAACGAAGTAAAAACAACCAAAAAGAAATTAAACTGAGTGAATGTTTTTTAAATGTCCCTGTATAGATTATTTTTTATTACATCACAACAATCCACGAAAAGAACTAGGCTAACGTTTAGTTAGTTGTGTACCATTATGTTAGTTTTTCCGTAATAGCAATGGATTTGTATGTATATTTGTAAATAAAGAATAAAATATGGAAGAAAGATCCTCACTCTACTCTCCGAGTCATCAAAGAATTCTAATAGTATTCCTGTTACAACAAAAAGTATACTATTTTTATATTTATACTGAGTATTTTATTAAATAAAAAGGCAAAACAACTTATTTAATTTGCCAATGAAACAGCTGCACCGTATCCATACTAGTCTTACTTTGTTTATTTCTCAAGAAAATATTGTAAACTAACTGATAAACTTAACTAATAATCATCGCCATCATTGGATCAACTTATTAATGTGATATTGTACCAAGTCCTCATCGTTCACAATATTCAATTATTCCTAACTATCATACAACAGTATCACGTGTATGTTTGATTTCACATTTTCACTCTTTTTGTAAAAAAACTCACTGTAATTACAGTTAAGTGACAGTATATTTTTGTTATTGCATCGATTGGACTGTACACTCGTATAGACACGGTCCTCCCACAAAGTTATGTCTCACATATTAAATACCATTGCTCTCCGCGGGAGGACGCGGTGAAACTGCAATTTATACATTATTTTATTAATTAAACACTAATTATAAAGCAATTAAACTAAAATAGAATTACTATTAATGTATCCTTATAATGACTTAATAATAAAATATTTAAAATGTGCTGAAAACCACATTTAAAAATATGATCTTATAAAAACAGGATTAGAAATTTAAAAAAATCTTTCTGAATTTCACTTACCACTTGCCAAGCATAACTGAAGTTAAAAACTAGTTATCATTTCAACCAAAATCAAAAATATAATTAATTCATCAATCTATCAAGAAGGAGAAATACGAACACGATGATTATTATAAAATAAACTAACACATGGAAATGTAATTAATCATGAAAAACTTATTTATTGAAATATTTACAAATTCGTATCTATTACTTTATATTTTTCCATAATATAAATGCGAAGAAATATGTCGATCCAGTGCTAAACTTTTTATGATACATATATATCTATATATAGGGACTTATTTTATTCAAAAATTAGTTGGTCGACGAGTAACAGTCGATCTCTGCTAGTATTATGTATTACTGTTACTTACTTTATATCACCAAATAATACATAAATATATGAAAGAAATATATTTTTTAATAATAAATCAACTTCCAGTTCATCTAATTCGGCGGCATCTAAATAATCTGTTGAGACAAAAATATAAACCTCTTTATATTCTAGTGCAGGAAACATACAAAATAAAAAAGAAGAACATGTTTTGTTTTATATTAACAAAATAACATATTGAACTAAAATTAACACAAGAAATTAATATTAAGATACTATCTTATATAAGACGCTGTTTTAATGATCTATTGATACTAATAGTTTTAATTTATTTAACTCTATAAATAATTAACTTAACATAATGTAACTCTACCACAACTCTCTTGTATTTATTGTCAAGAGACAACAAGGACTGCCTGCCTTCAGGACACACGGCCCTGTACTCTGTACCAATGTGTTTATAATATATATAATATATACAGTATATATACAAATATATTATATATATAAAATAATAAAGAAAATATTAGAAAATAAAAATATTTTAAAATGAAAAAGTTTTTGTTGCTTTTAACATAATAACCGTCTTTGTATTTCGATTACTTTTACGAAATTTATTAAATGTGAGTAATTTATATTTATATCAGAGATTGTTTAAATTGTATGCTTATAATAAATATAGAAAAAAACAATATTTACACAAATATCTGACTCCATTGTGTAAGTGGTTTTGGGGTTTTATTATTAACATAAGCAAAAACTATGCTTCTGATATATGTATTTTATATATTATTCCAAACAACATTAAATTTTTTTCTATGTCAACTAAATTATATATTATTATTAATCAAAATATAAACTTCCTAAAAATTACGTAAAACAAAAGTATCTTTACCTGACTCACTAAAATTCGTCTATTTCCATTAATATCAAAGTAAAAAAACACATTAAGAAGATAATGATGTCTCAATATTATTAATAGTTTATATAAGTAATGTATTTTGCATTTAATATTATTTATGATCTAAGGACATAGAAATATACATACATACATGTCTTAGATGTTATTGCAACCAAAACCCATAGCAAAGAGTTGTATATCTGACTAAATCTAAAATAATCTGCAAAATCTATGATGCAAAATAATCGTCAAAAAAAAGTACTACTTTTGCCCAAGACTTGTGTTTTTTTATAATAAAAGTGGCCCAAGTTACTCCTTATAACATCAGCTATCCGCTTGTGAAAATTCTGTTAAAATCGGTCCAGCCGTTAAGAGAAATAGACAGACAAGTTTTTTTTAAATATATTTTTAATTTTTTTTTAATTTTTAATAATAATTTTGTTATAAAAGTAGGTACTGTCGTGTGTCTTTAGCGAAAGCTGTTAATATTGAATTACAAACAGACACTTTAACATTATTTGCATGTGTAGATTTAGTATCTTCTAGAATAGCTCTCTTTCAAGTAAGTTAGTACATTACGTTAGATTAATGAGGTACGTTTCCAGGTCAGCACAATAGAAGAGTACGGCGTGTATACAATGCTGCCGGCGCAGCAGCTCGCGCCGATCAGCCCCTGGCCGCCCGACGGGATGCTGGAGCGGATGGACGATCTCGTGCACAAAGGTAAAGGTAATGGTGACCGCCATTTTATTTTACCATTTACCTATCGAGGACTCGATAGCTCAGCCGTTACGGCGACGGCATGTCATGAAAGTCTTGGCTTCGGATCCAATAATGATTTATTAATGTATTTATTTAATTGAATGCTTATTCTAAATTATTTTCCTATAACATCAATACAATTGGAGGTTAATGAAAGCCTGCACCACAAGTGTCCACTAGACGTAACGTGATTAATTGGAGTAAGAAGGCTTGTGGTGAACAGGTCACAGCGGTGTTAACCAGCTCGGCGGCGTGTTTGTAGGAGGCAGACCTCTCCCGGACTCCACGCGGCAGAAGATAGTGGAGCTGGCGCACTCCGGGGCCAGGCCGTGCGACATCAGCAGAATCCTGCAAGTCAGCAACGGCTGCGTCTCCAAGATACTTGGAAGGTGAATACTATATACTTTTTCTGCTTTTCTTCCGAAGACGTTGCATTATAAAAGTATATAAATGTAAAACTACACCTAATTTTCATTGACCTGATAGATTAGGACGGTTCGTTAAAGAGCACTGTCATGTGACACTGATTAAATTTTTTGTATTAGTATATATATTTAAATGGGACCTGTTTATAGTAAAAAAAATCTGTATGAAAATTAGACTACCTTTATTTTCCAATATTGTCACGGGTCAATTTACGTATAATAAGTTGTGTGTGTGTGTGTGTATGCGTGTGGGTGTGTATTTGGTTTCAAGTCACAAAACAGAAGTGATAAAAGCCACAATTGTCATAGACTATATATTACATAGAGCCATCCCAAAAATGTCGTTGAAACCTATCCCTAACTAGCCGTGACCACAGAATGTGACCACACCTAGACGTAGTGGAGTAACCCTCCCAAATTGTAATAAGATATCGTTAAATGGCCGTAGAGTCAAGTAGAGCCTCTCCGAATGTGTCAGGTTATACAAGGTGACTGCGAAGGTTGGTTATTCGAAACCAACTATTTTACACTTGGTGGACGTCAATTGATTTTTCTTTTATAACGTGCGGTCAGTTCAGTGTTCGGTTTACATCTAATACTGTTTTTAGAGATAACTCTTCAAAAAGTTTTATATATAAAGAAACTTTTTGAAATACATATTATTATAAAATATTACAAAAAATATAGGTAGTTTAGTTAGTGGCATAAGCAAAGTTAGATAAAATTACTAATTAGGTAAAAGTATAAAATAGCCGACAGCTGGGCAACAAGACGAATAAAAGTTTCAACCGGGTATCGAACCCGATACCATTGGAACATGACACCGAAGGCATCACTTGCTATTTTAGGGTTCCGTATACTTATTAAAAAAACATATTTTCACGACATTTTAAGTTTAACGCCTCTGCTAAAATAATGTAATCTAAAGAAGAAAATATAGGATTTTTAAGATACTATTCACATTAACAATCTGCTAACACGGAATACATTTCCCAGGTATTACGAAACTGGTTCCATCAGACCACGAGCCATCGGTGGTTCGAAGCCGAGAGTGGCGACGGCGGAAGTGGTCAGCAAGATAGCACAGTACAAGAGGGAGTGTCCTTCAATCTTCGCCTGGGAGATAAGAGACCGCCTCCTCAGCGAGGGAGTCTGCACCTCCGACAACATACCGAGCGTGAGTTTTTAAATATTATATATAGTAAGTTTATAAGGTCTGTGGTACACTAGTTTATTTGATCAATATAAAGCTAGTTGCATACGTTTTATTTAACATTTATAACGTACTAAATACTGTCAAAATGGGTATTTTGTTAAAATATTATATCTACATACAGTATTGTATCTTTACTTAGTTTGATATTAGCAATTTTCTTATGCAGATACCGTGCTCAATTTGTATATACGAGTACATAATTCAATATATACTGACCCCAATCTATAGACGAAATCCTTAACCAAAAGATAGAACATAACACAATGGTGTATCTATAGTTATATATACCCAACGCCTTATCTCCCGCCACCCCCCGTCTCCCCCCCCCCCCTCCCCCTCTGGCAAAACAATATGACGTTATAACTTTTTTCTTCGTCTTTTTCTTTTTTGAATGCCATTCAGGGACACCCTTTAGATATCGATATATACAGGCTGGTTAATATTATACGATTTTTATATGAATAGGTATATATGTTTTATTAATTATATTGAAATAATAGTTTAATTAGGCTTTTTTGTGATATAAATATTTCGTCGCTATAAACAAACATATTAATTCAGTTTTTATTATTTGGGTTTTATGACTCAACTCTTTCGGTAACGACTAGAAATGTGAATAAAACAGTTAATCCGATAACGTTTTTAACGATAATGGAATTCTTAAACATCGTTTACGACAAAAATTTCCCTTCACTGGTGCTTAACATAAATTAATTAAGAAATTCGCGCCATCACCCTGTTACTGACGGTTAAAAAGAAGCCGATTTGAATACCTTCGAGATCGGGAAAAACATTATCCGAGAAGACACAGAGAGGGACGGGGATATCGCGTTTTAATGAGCGCGAAAGAGTTGGAGGGTATTCTCTTTTTTCGGAGGGAGCGATTTTGACGCGGCGTGAATAAAGAAAATATGAAAGCTTTTGTTGCCGTAAAAATTCCAGTACAGGGGATAAAGTCTTTAAGTTATCAGGGTGGAGGGTTTACGTTATGTGCTACCTACCTACCTAGCTACGGGTAGGGTCGGAGGGGACATAGGTTGACTTAGTATTTCCAGTGCAGACACGTTCTAGAAAAATATAATGTCAAAATTTTATATATTATAATTGTAGAGTCAACAAAAACAATATTACTATAAAATTACCTTTTCGTGAACATTAAACATGTTTTTTTTTAAGAATATTATTTTTTATGTTGTTGCTGACGGTACCTTATCTTGTACGTAAAATGCCAAGTCGTATGTTTATGCAGGTACTGTTTAAGGGTGCTCAGGGTCGAATGTATTCATATTAAAGATACCAACCCACGTCCCATTCGATTTTATATGAATATTAATATTATTTATGAAGACGAGGAGCCGCCTTAAGCGTACTTGTGCCGAGGTTTAGCAATATTTTTGAACACTTCACTAAAAACAGTTCAGTAAAAATAATCTCAGCTTAACTACAAACAAGATAAATCCTTTCTAACGATTACAATTTAAACTTCATTGGAAAAGCTATTCTAATACCAATGTATATGTTTCAATTTTAATTGCTAACCAATATGACGATCTGTGTCGGGCAAAAATGAATTTTAATATTGTGATATTATTGTTTACTTTTAACTGACACCCCGAAAGCTAGGGTTGTCACATGGTGTCGCCTGTTCCCGTAGCAAATCACTTCCGGACCACTAAATATAGGGTAAATTAATGCGTTTAGCACGCTTCCACCCTATGGGGATGACAACTTTATTTTATTATATCGCGATATTTTCTTGTCACTTTAGTAGATGTCATTTGTTTTTTTTATCGCTCGGCCGGCATTTGATTTGCAATATTTTTTGCAATTCAAACTAAGCTTCATAATATTATCAAAATATCAAATTTTTATTAATACTTCATATATTCATATTTATGGGGATTTTTATCTAAATATTTGAAACGAAAATTAAAAAAAGTGTATTTTTTTTCTTTCATTAACTTGTCACATTTTTTTATTTTTATTTCAGTTTAAACAGTTTAATAATGTTATCAGGATATACGATTTTATGAATATTTCGTGTAATTTTCATGAGTTTACGACGAAAATTAAAAATAACTTTCTTTATATGTATTTGTAACAAAAATGATTTGTATTAGTGTAAGTATATTAAAAAGACATACCGTTATCAGTGCCGCTCGCACGGCGCGGTCCGGTGCTCCCGTGACTTAAAATATCATTAAACTGTATCTGCGATGGCGATCTCACGATACCGAAACAAATTGTAACAAAGACTCTGTTAAAGGAGATTATCGTATGCGACACGTGGCGAGCACGCGGCCGCCCTGTGTACTGCATAGGCGCATTTACCCTTCTACCTACAACGTGTCAATAACGACCTTATTACTATACGGTTAGGTACATTTTGCCATAAATATATTCGAAATTTTTCACACAATAATGCCTCACAAAAACATATTGTATGTAATAGTTTTAAAGTTTAATTCAGCACAACAATTTGTTCGTGCGTTAGTTAAAACTGAGGAGTGTTAGGGAAATGAATACCACAATTCGTTGGATTTGAAGCTTATTCTGGAGTTGAGTGTGTAATGAGATAAACAAATAAATATATTGCTACATTGACGATGACACGCACACACACCCCCGGGACCGCCGCTCTGTGACAACCTGACGACCCTGGCAACCCTGGCAACCCTGACAACCCTGTACTATCTGTACAACGAATATTATAGAAATCTACAAATAAAAAACTAAACCAAATGAAGGATACATTTTAGTAGTATTTAATATAATTTTAACACTTAATTTATGATAAATCTATTTTCATATCTCAGTCCGATTGATTTAATCTTATAAAATGATTTAAATCACATACTTGGAAGTAATAAAGATGCAATCGGCACGTGACTACAATAACCTATTATTAAACTCAAACCTTATTGTAATGTGCTTAGCAATATTAATAAAACTCGTAAGCTCGTCATATTAATAAAAAAATAATCTAAATTACTCGTGAGATTTTTTATTTATTACAGCAGACACAATATTTAGTTCTACAAACTAAGATAAAAAGTTAGTTTAATTTATTAGTCAGTTAATAATAAAAAAACCTAGCAATTAATATTAAATATTTTAAAATAAAACTCAAGGATTTAATTTAGTTTTTTTAGTCTTTTGAATACATAGTATATTTTTATTGGTATTCACGAAATTATACCCTATTCTAGGGACATAAGACCCCGACTATTGTTATATAAAACAGCCCTTAATGCAATAGTAATAGGGTGTATATTATCTTATAGGGTGGTCTGATTTGGTGTCGAGGGGATGAAGCGATGCGCGCTAAGTACGCAGGCACGTGTCCTCATGGAACATGTAATTTTTTGTAATACCCCCTATTATTGACTTGAGAACGTTTTAGTGTTTCTCGAGTGTTATTGTTATACAATATTATATATATTGTGTGTCAAAACAGTTGTATATTAGCGAAAATATAATATAAATGGCGACTCTATTCGTTTAAAACAAACATATTATTGATTTATTTTAAGTCAAAATATAGTATAAAAAATGCGACTCCATTGCTTCTCAGCAGTCATTTTTAGGTCAGGTATTGATGTTTTAATATATTTTGCACTTTATATTAGAAGGGTTTATATATTAGTTAATTTCTTCCACTCATGCCACTTGTACGGTCAGGAAAAAATGTTATTCACTAATATTTGTAAAATTTGTGTAGCTTATTAGACTTTACCTACAAAAAGATTATTTTTTTTAATATTTGTTCTAAAATCCAATAAAATAAGAAAAGTCAATAGAATTGATAGCGTCGATAGAATTGGTATTACTTGTTACAGTTACAGTGATGTGACAGAATCTAGAAATACTTTTCATATTGGCTTATTTATTTGATAGACAACTTACTGTGTCTCTTTAGATCATTTGCCTCAAACAAACCGTAGTTTTTTGGTTATATTACTGCCATTTTAAACTTTCAGACTATGATTTGACCCGATAATCGATAGTTGACAACAATAATTAAAAGACAAAGTTGTAATTCATCTCAAACTACATCAGAATTAAGTCATAATTCTGACGTAGCTTTTATATTTAAAAAATTATGATATTTCCGATATTACAGAGTTTGTAGATTACGAACCAACAAGTATTTCCTCTTTTCTTTATATAGATGAAACATAAATTCATGGCAATAAAAATATTATTTTATTATTAAATATATGTTGGTATTTTAATGTCTGTGTTGCTGACGGTACCATGAGAGCAATATTACAGATACTTGATGAGATAAAATAGCGATCATCATCTCCGATATGGGGACTAATTAAATGGATTTGTTTACTAAATGATCTTATCATTTTAAATACACTTCCTGATAAATATATATATATATATATATATATATATACCTACAGTATGTACTATTTTATAACTTTTCATACCCACTGCATATTAACACTCATCATTATAACATTACTCCAAAAAATATAAATTTTTTAAAACATATTTCATTCTAAAGTTACATACAGTTGAACTTTTTTATTGCTTTATTGTACCTACATATCTTCATTACTAAATAACATAACATTGCAATTCACATGTAATATATATCCAATAATGTCCCGTTCCATTCTGTTCCGTTCCACAAAACAAAAGGGACAGCTTACATAACGAACACGAACACAAACGAATACAAACACACGCTTCATATAAAATTAATCTCTAAAACTGATTCGGTAATCCTCTGCGGCGCGAATCAAAGCAATCCGCAGCACCGAGCCATTACAGCTCAAACGGATAAGCGATTGATTAGTCAATCTAGGATCAGTGTTCCGGATTGCGATGTTGGTTAAAATCATTATTGCGATCATTTTAGGAATCATTTAGTAGCATTTAGATAAATATTGGTAAATATCAAATAAATGTGTTTGTATTGGGGAATACGAAAACTACTGGAGAAACTTTGACCACTGCAACGAGGAAAGTACCATCCCAATACTGTGAAATACAAGAAATGTTAACACGAGGAAATATATTTAACGACCTGCAGGTTGTTGTCAGCCAGTATTATATAAATAATTTTTTATTTATTTATTCAAAGTGAAAACCTTCTTTTCCTTTTTTAATTATACATATATTGAACTAATAAAGCATCTGACGTTACTTACATAGTTCAAAAGGGAAGGTTCCTAAAGGATCGGCAGGAAACTTCATACTCATTTAATTAAAGTCAACAAGATTAGAAGATAAGTGAGAGGGAAAGAAAGGAGATATGAAATTGGATGAACTTGAAAAAATAATATTTATCTTAAAATAAATATATATATATATATATATAAAATATAAAATAAACTGTATTCCTAGCTTTAATATTATAAATAAAAATGTGTTATCCGTCTGTCACGTAGTCAACTGTAAGTCGTAATGCGTAAATATCGAATCGTTGGAGAGATTTTATATAAACTACTTTTCACTCTGCAAAAATGACATCCCGGAAACATACACTACATCATTTAAATTAACGTTTATATTACAATAATAAAATTACTAGTCATGGTCATTGCTTACTGTGGTCATTTAAATTACAGTTCGTGGTCACGGCTCCCTAACGTGGGCATCTACAGTAATTATATTACATTTTATCAGGTAGGTAATTATAGTTTGTAACAGTGCTAAAGTATCTGAAATTTATTAAATAATTTACTGCGTTATGTGGCATTATTAAATCTAAACGATATGATGTATTCCACAGCGAGTACTAACAAGTGAGTATTAAAATTAAAGGTCCGTAAAACGTATAACATATGTCGATATTTGAATGTTTGAACGCGAGGGTCCGACCCCGCGCTAAATGGGATTTTATTTAAAAAAAATATGCCATCGTTTTACATCTCCTTCTCACTTCCAAGAACAATACATGTAGTATTTTGATTTTTAAATATTAAATTTTTGTATATTTTCACGTTATAAATATAGATATGCGTAGTTATTTTTTGAACACGAAATATCTACAAAAAGGTGTCATACTTTACTCGTAAATATTTTCTATAATTTGTGTATATATATAAATTAAATTTAACATTCGCTCTGTATGTCTAGATTAATTTGCGTACCTCATCCACGTACATAAGTTGAAGACACTCGGAGGGCTCAAGGCATTCTTAGGCCCTCTCGGGCGACTGAACATCAAACGATGAAACTACGATCATAATCAGCCGTTTAGACTTTCTTTGATATAACTGCCTCTTCAAGGGAATTTAATTACGTTTACTTTAAATATTACATTTATATTATTTAGTTATTAGCGGCGCTGGAGATGTTTCATTATTTTAATTAATATTATGTTATTTTTATTATCATTATCGGCGCTACGCCGTAGCTCGTGTCTACGAAAATATTAACATTTATGTAGTTCAAATTTTTATCAATTATATATTGAAATATACAATTTATTATAATTACAAATAAATATTTAAGAACTTCAAAAATAACTACTGACTAAATCTACATTTTAAACTCTCACTTTTAAATGCAAAACACCTATTTTCTTATTACTGAGGAGAGGTGACACAAACTTACAAAAGGACTTCAATGTTATTTATAAAATTGAATAAACTGATATCAATAGAAAAACCAAAACCCATTATATTGTCCAGATTTAAAGTCATTTTACAACAATTTCACAGATCAAACCGACCCCGAGACACAATAATATGTATCTAAATCAAAATCATTAATACCCTCGGAGTTACAATGAGTTATTACTTATCACCGACCCTACAAAGAATACCCCGAAATGACATGTCACTATTGTCACCTACTGAATTTACGAATGTGGTAACACTGGATTTACCGTCTCTTTCTAACCTATCATAACGGTATTCCGTCTCGCTCTATCGATATTTATTATAATTTTATGCAGTGGCTATGCTTTGTGCTTAAACGATGTCCTCCAAGGGTTTTTGTTGTTCAAGGGTAGCATTAAATGTAATAACACTATCCATTGCTGAATATTTATGAGTTTTTTTTGGTATTGCCAGATTTAATTCGGTGATTACGGAGTGTCAGTTGTCTGTAATTATGTGTTGCAAGTGTTAGGTTTCAATAATGTTTGATTATTTATGTTTATTCTTGATTTGTGGTCTGTGGGGGAGATTTGTATTTAGTGGACTGTAGTTAGCATTCGGATGTTATTTTTGAGTGACAATTTGTTTGGCAGCTTATTAGTTTTGAATATATAGAATTATTAGTAACATCTTATTGTTATGAAGAAGTAACACAGAAAAAAGATATCTTGAAAGATTAATAAAGATATTATATTTTTTTTTAATTCAATCTTTTATCGCTGGTTGGTTATCAAGTAAATCTCTAGACAAATTTATCTAAAACACAACGCAAAAATATTTAAAATTTAATATTATCTTAATTATATAGGTTATTTTAGGTTAATCTTTAAAACAGATTTTATATTAAAGCTTGTAATTATAAATCGAGCCAAAATGAAACAGCAATCTCCATGAAATAATTAGAATAAAAGTTATAATAACAATTCTTTTAATAATAGTATTTTTTCACCAAAGGCGCCACAAGACGCCTGTCAAAAGTTCATCAACCTTCCCAAGTAGGTACACGCGTCAAACCTAACACATTTCACTCCACAATGTAACGAATATTTGAACAAAACAAAACTGAACATAAAATAAAAATCCGTTGGATTTATCATTCTGATTCAGTCGAGCGTTCATCCCCGACCTAAACTAAATAATACACTACTATACTGTATTATTATTAATAGTAATGGGAGATTATTGTCATTAAAATATAATCATTATTGACTGGAGCGGTTCAAGAAATAAATACAATTGACTTTTGCCATTCGGGTGACTTTCAAAGACGGTGGCATCTAATTGTATTGACCCTTGCTGTTTTCACTTCATTATGGGTGTTTTAGAAAAATAAAATGCGGAATTTAATTCTTTATTTTATTTGGTACAACAATAACACCCCGGTTTTTAATATTTTATATATTATAAAATAAATCATTCCTTTTAAATGTATGCCAAAAAATCGTATAAAAATAAATTAAATTTAAAAATACCCACACATCAGAATACAGTTATAATAAAATTATAACATGGATGTGAGGCATTACATTGTTAATATAAATCAATTCACCCATCAAGTGTGATCAAGACAACTCCATCACCCATTTACGTCCTTGACAATTAGTTCGTCACGCATCCATTACACCCTTATCCGTGCCATAAAATATAAAACAAATCAATAATCAATTTTCCGCCAGCCGGCCGTGTTATATTTGTCGGGATTTATTATTCCGCCGCCATCCGTCTAGCGGAAAACGACGACTTGAAGGTTTGGAGCGGACATTTTTATTATCTGTTGACGCGTGAATATATTTTTATTAACTCGCAAAAACTTCAATAGCTCTCAAACATAAATTAATTAAATCCACGTACATGAGAAATCACCTAATAAACGGTTCCATATCCTGAGACGGCATTCAATAAAATCCCCCGCGGAGCGCTGTATTGACAGACTGCCTATTGCCTATAAGTCAATCAAACAATAGCTTTATTGACCCATTCCTCAACAATAGTAAATCGACAATTAAATTTAAATTCGTGGGAATAGTGTCTTAAGATTGGGCGGGAGTCTTGAAGGCGTTAACGGGGCGGCGTGCGGTTGTTCTTACTACATGAACGCATTGTGGCTATGGGAAATAATAATTAACTAAAAGAGCTTGGTGCGTTTTATATTAATTTATTAATCGGCATTGCAATTGCTTTTAAAGTTATGAGAATGCATGTTTATATCGTTACTTTACGTAATTACCAACTTTTTTCTAAAGTATTAAACAAATTATTAATAATGTTAATACTGATAGACACTCTCCTTCCCGTAAAATCAATTGCCGAAAAGTATTTGAAATGTTACAGTTAAATTTAAAATGTAGGTAAGTAATATACGAAAAAATATTTACCTACTCGTAAAAAACACAATAAACTATTAATTATTCTATATAATAAAATATAAAAAAATATCACAATAATAGAAAATTTAAAACATACGCGCATTTCAATTTCGCGATTGATCACAAAAAAAACAAAACAAAAAAAAAAAGACAAAAGAATAATCAATGAATTGCAAAAAAGGCGCGTAAAGGTGAGCATTTGTTCGCTTACGATGCAAAGCTCGAAAACATCTGAAGAGAGTAAAAGTCACCCAAAATATTGAGTCGCAAAGTGCCGACTCAGCGCACAATACGCAGCAGGTCGCCCATTGTACGGACCCCCGACTACCCGACTACCCGACGAAACTGGGAGTAATGCACAATTTTTTTATTACTAACATTAAAATATCAACGATTATTTTTAGTTTCATATTGATTTTTAATACCACACTCTTATATAACTAGCTTTAACCGCAGCGTTGCTCGCTCTTTTATACGTTCATGGTACCAAAATAGTAGCCTATATTATTCTTTTTTAATTACTATATTGCTGTTAAGTTTCATGGAAATCTGGTCAGTAGTTTTTGCGGAAAAGTGTAACAAACACATACATATTTTCGCAAACATTCGCGTTTAGTATTTAAAATAAACAGTTTAATTCTATACGTTCGAGAAACGAACCCGTACCAGATTCATTAGGGCCGTTGATACCCAAGCGACATTAATTAAATTATCGATAATATTAAAAAAAAAATCAATAAGGACCCTCTATTTGCTTCGTTTTACAAGGCTCTTTAAAAGATGGGAGTCTAAAAAAAGCGCTTTTTAAGCTTATTGAAAAGTATTCTCGCCCCACCTTCACGGAGTCTGAGCAAATATAAGATAATTCTCTCGCTTCACCTCACTCGGTATTTAGGGGCACCTTTCATTTTTACTACCGCTGGGTAGGTTAGGTTAGGCATGTTATATCATTTATTTTATATTCAAAGCACTTTATTTATATCTATTATTATAATTATATTTCTTTTGAATAATATAATGCGTTTTTTTGTAAAAACAGTGTTGAATTTTAGGGTCTCTTTGATCAATCTATCTGAATATTTTAATGCGACTGATGTTGCCAATATGAAGGTGATGAGTCGTATATGTGTAGGTATATCTAGTTTTTTGAAATAATTATAACTAAAATATATGTATGTAACTTATAAAAAACATTGCATCCGATTGAACGACTCGTATTACAATAAAAAAATAACGACAACTGTACTATTTTTATAACATATTGTAATAAATGTATAAATAATCTCGTTATAGCGGTAAAAATACCTATTTAGGTTTTGTGTTTCAAATTCCATTGGAAACACAAATATCACACTTTTATAAGCTATAAGGTGTCTTAAAAATATCTATATATATTTGAGCCATGGTATATATATAATAATACAAATTCTATTTATTGTCACACGTTTTTGTTTATCTAAAAAATGAATTTTTGTGATCCAGTTTAATCCCATCCCAAAAACCTAAATTTTTATGCAACAATTATGGTAGGATTTAAAACTATTTTGATCTCCACAAAAACAAACCTTAAGCCTACTTCAGATGTATAAAAAACTTTATAAAAGTAAAACTAAACAAAAATTTTGCAATTTATATGACGTCGAATTAAACAATATTTTAGTTAAAAATATTTTTGACATTTATATTCTTTTATTTTCCATTTATTTATTTGACTACACGGTTCGGATTCACGCTTTTTAATCTTTACCCAAAGAGGACCTTAAATCGTCATTCAGCCAATGTATAAAACCTCGTTGGTAAAAGCTCTCACAATAAAAAACAAAACCACATTTGAGTGTAATCACATGAAACGCATTGTTGAAAAAAATTAAAGAAAATCAATTCATGTGTGCATATGAATATAAACAGATTTCATTAAAGGGTTATTTACTAATTGGTGAATTAAGCAAGTACAATCGCGAACGCAAGTCAATGGGCGTGTAAATCGAATTAAGACCGTTTACAGGTTTGTGTGGAGTTTTTTTTTAAAGGACCACTGCGCAGACGTTTTTCACACACGGACACACATGGTCGCTTTAGTATTCATAATGTTTTTATTTCACTATAACTCAACATATACTCAAACATATCTCGGTTCGTTTTGTCTGTTGTTTTGCGCATTCTTTTCCATAAATATTATACGTTATTAAATGAAGATAAAATAAACAATACAAATTTAATTGATTCATAATGAAAATATATTAACAGTATTTAATTAGTTCAGATCATTGACTGTCAACTCTTTGCTGTTTTGTTGGTAGCTTGTTAAAAATTTCCGTTTCATTTTGTTTTCTAACTTAAATAACCCTCTCGAAGAATCATTTTTCTAGATGAATAGTCTAAACTAAGATCACAGAGTTTTAATTAGAGGGCTTGTTATAATTTTCTCATCCAACAATTCTGTCCTTGTTATTCAACAAACAAACTTTTTATATCTATTTTCGATATTATTCCAGTAATAACAATAGAATATTATAAATGATAAACATTATTAAGATAAAAAACAATAAAAAAAACGGAAACAACATTATCTGTGTTACAAAACTGTCAACTATCAAAGTCAATCATAGAGGTAAAAAAAATAGGTTCGTTTTTCGAACGTGCCGCGCTTTCTCGGTCCATCGGGCATCGCGTCAGCTGCCATTCAGCCGACAGTTCGGACCACCGCGGCTGCGTATCGGGTTACGTTCTATCGTCTTACTGCCTTCCTGTCCTACGTCTAAGTTACGCGCTACGTCCGTTTGGCGTACGTTGGCGCGCTGTCACATGACAGTGACAGTTGGTAAGCCCGCTGACATTTTTGATATTACTTGGGTTCCTTCCTCCATCACAGGGTGGGCTATCGGTTAACGATTTTTGTGATGTGTATCAAATTACATTCTATATTAATATTACAAATATTTTTTAATTAATTCACCTACGTATTAATGCCCTCGACTATATCAAATATTTCCAGATCTAATCATATCAGATACCAACTCAATCTTATAAACATGAAAACGAAAAAAACACTAAATAAAAAAGATAAAGCTTTTTTAAATAAAACTGTAATGAATTAACAATGAAAAAAATATTGTCTACTAAAAAATAATTGATGATCCCTTAAAGCAAATTCATCGTAAATGCACGCCTCTCTGATCACATGTCGTCACTGACACAGCCAACAACAAATCTTTAAAAAAACAGAAACATAATCTGCGGAATCAACATATACAAAAATCGATAGATATACTTATATTGTCTATAAAACTATTTAATTACTTTTTTGCAACCAGTATTTTAAAACACTGAAAACTAACCTATTTGATATATTTATAACTTAATAGTAGATTTATTTTTTTTAACTAAAAAACAAACAGAATAGCTCAATAGCTATTGTAATCAAAGGTGAATGTTTTGTCTGTAATAATATAATATAATATAAAATAATATAATATGATTTCTTTTTTTGTCGCAGCTATTCTCCGGAACTAAATGTATATTAAGTCTCTCTGTATTTAATAGTTCATATATTAAGAACGATTGTAATTTATTTAACATCACACTACGATATTTACTACTTAGAACCGCTATTAGTTAGTACCTTTTAAAAGAAATGCCTAGTCTGTGGGGTCCGTTCTATAAAAAATATGTCAAATACGGATGACGCTATTTTCTCTCCGATTTTGACTAGTATTTCTGACAGACAGACAGACAGACAGACAACAGTTAAGAAACAATGAAGCAAAAGCATACGGCAAAAGTTACTAAAATAATCATATTGTTATTATTAAGTGTATTATAAACAATAATTTATATTATTTAAATGTCCTAGGTTTCGTCAATTAACCGGGTCCTCAGAAACTTAGCAGCGCAAAAGGAGAAATCGAGCAGCCAGCAGCCCACCAATGAGTGCTCCACGCCAGTGTATGAGAGGCTGCGGCTGCTGGGGACTCCGGGGTCGGCCCCCAGCTGGCCCAGGACTCCGTGGCCTACGCAAATAGACACTCGAACTCCGCCCTATCAGCTGCACAGCTTGAGTCCTGGACCTCAAGCCATTGGGTGTAATGGAACTGAACTACCCGTCATGAAGAAAGGTTAGTGGGCATTTTAATCTTTAGCTTAAGTAAAGATAGTCTAGTCTAGCAATTACTATGTGTTCATACACATATATATATATATATATACGTAAGCTTAAAAAATATCCAAACTCATAACGCGCCGCAGACGGAGTTTAAAAAAGCAACAAAAAGGGCAAACAATCCTGGTCACACTGTCTGCGTGGAAACAGAACTTTTTTTGCCGACATTTTTGCCGGCATTTTGATAGTCGATTTGCGGCTCCCCCCCACTCCCCTCCATAGGGGCGCCTCCGGTACCGTCAAAAACATTACTCTGTTCATCCGGTTGGAAGATTTAATTTTCATTTTTATCTCAAACATCCCCTTTGTAGTGGTCTGTAGTCTGTATCCAATTAGGTGGCTTTGAAGATTTTTCTGGAACTCTGTATAACTGCAACTTTGAGTTATGGAATTTTTAATTTCGATACAATATTACCTATAGACAATAGTAGGCGCCATCTTGATTAAAGCAACTTCTACACGTCCAAATATAAAAAATTTTAGTTATTGAAATACTAAAACTAAAAATTGTCTTAAGTTATATAAATATATAATATATAAATATCATTAGAAATAAATATAAATACATAATATTTAGTAATGATTGCTTGAATGAGGTTCATATTAAGTAGATAAACCCCACAGCGCCCTCAGGCCGGTTGGTTTAACAAGATTAAATGCTTTGTTACTGTATTCACCACGCTTTATATCATTTGATAATAGTTACAGTTACAGTTACAGTTACACTTCAACAGAATTAACTATTTGTATTATATTATTGTATTGTCTATGTAATTATAATTATTTTTAAAACATGTCCGTGTTGATAATCTACACGAGAAACATTTAATTATATTTAAATTCAATACGAATTAATAAACCGAACAGCTATACAAACGGACAAGGTCAAAGTACGACACCGTGAAATCATTTAAGGAACCAAAACTAAATAAAGGGAGGCTTTGATAAATGACAGATAGAGATAGAAAATATGACATGTCAACGAAAGAACGGGACAGAGGATCGTCTGGCTCCTTAAGATAAGGCGAAGAAAAATGTCCCAAGATATATTCTTAGGGTCCAAATAAATGGTTATTACGGGGTTCCGCGGTAGTAAATTAGTAAGATGTATTGGTAGTTGAATATTTATTGAGGTCGACCGCCGCCGAGTGGAGCGTTGGATTCATTTGACACTGACGGTTCAGGTGACTCTTCATAGACAGTTGACTTTGACAGAAAAAACATATTTTATTATTGCTCTATTTCTAAACAGTCCGCAACTTTTTTAATTTGACAGAAAAAAAAAATATTTACTCTGTTCATAAATACCAAAAAAAATGTTGAATAACACCAAAAAAAACAAATACAATCTCATTATCATATTGGCGCGTTATCTCGTTGAATGTATGTTTTATATAAGTCCGTAACTCATGTCCGCACCTCCTTGAATATAAAGTATCGCATAATTCATGATTTTTTGCGAACTTAGACCTAGGGGAGTGTGAAGATATTCTGAGTTGGAATAATATTTTGCAATATTATATTATACTAGCTAGTTCCCGCGACTTCAACTCTGATAATTTAGAAGTGATACCTAAATTTACATTTATACATTTTATAACAATCAACAATCAATCAACATCAATATAGTTTTGGCGCTATTGTGATTATTGTAACACTGTTATAAACATTTTAATAATAGAATATCGATAATTTTATCAAAATTCGTATATTATTAATATAACAGTAACGAATTACAATATTTACAATCAGAGTTTCTTTTAAATAATGCAATACATAATAACACTTTTTTTTTAAATATCTTTTTGAGTCAAAACAATATTTAAAAAAAAGATGTACGTTTGTTTGTTTCCGTCACAGAAGAAATAAGAAGGATCTTGATATAATTTAGTTTTAGTTTTAAATTATTTTTCTAGTCAATATATAGAAAACTTTTTACGGGAAAATCTTCTTTTTAAGGAAAAATAAATTTGTTCAGCTTCCATTACAGTACAACAAAAAATGTATGGATTTGTACCAAGTTTAAGTGAAAGTAGACTAAATAGTTTAATAAAGGTATAAATTTATCTTTACATATAAATATATATGTAGATTACAAAATATAAAAAATCTAAAATATAAAATAAAATCTTTCAAAATAGATAATAAAGAAGGTATTATTATATATAACTTAATTAAACTCACACATATATAAAACAAACACAAGATATAACGCACACAGTGATATAAATCCGTATATACACGTGTGCAGACGTGTATGTACGTGTGTGTACGTGTGTGTACGTGTGTGTGTGGTCGGCGCTCTCAAAGCGGGCGGCTCTAACCCTTTGATCTGCGAAGTGCTCCGAATAGCTATGGTTAGGTTATTCAGGCCCTTCTATTTTGGTATGTCTTTAAACGTTTAAAGACAACATTATATATATAAACACAGACAGACTAAGAATATTTAAAAAAAACTTTCGAAATAAAATATTAAACATGAAATAAATATGTACTATTATCTTAATATTTCATATTATTTTTAACTGTATTTATTAAATAATGTTATACCTAAATAGTACGGCAAATATATTTAAATGAAAATTGCTAAACTTTATTGAGCGCCTCACACAAGTTAATGAAACAACAGCCAAATGTTGAAATACCTAATGGGGCGGATCCGGAACACTAACAAAGGATGAGACAAACCAACAGGACAAACAAAATGGCAATTAAATCTCCACATATCACTCGCAGACCGCACCACTGACGAGGGAGAGAACATATTCAAATTAATACTAATATTTACTTCTGTGACAAGATGAGTGTAAAAGAAAGGAAATATACAAAATATTCAATATTCAGTTCATTTAAGTTATGGAATTTGGTATTAAAATTATATAATTGAAATATATATAATTGAAGTAAATTGAACATGGCGTACGTGTGAGTCTTTAGTACTTGTAAAGTAAATATAATATGATGTAATAATTCTGATAATTATTCGTTTCAGTAAACAGAGTGTCGCACTCTGTTCGCGCGAACCTTTGAGAAGGGCTTTTGGCCAATAACGCATGTAACAGGATTATAAAACATGAAAATGTTCGTTAAAGGGCGGTTTTCAACCCCTTCCAACCCTTATGTGTAATTACGGCTGTTAATTTGTACGCTTATTACCTTCCACCACCGACACACGGACAGACATACATGTTTTAGAAACGTTAGGGTGAAGTAACCAGAGATGGACGTGTTTCATTTAGTTACACGTACGTTTGTCACAAACAAATATTATAATCAAATTACCTATCAATTGATACTAAATTAAATAATAATATGAGATTAATGTAAAGATATCGTAAAAAATACATACAATCGAAATGAAAGTTTCCTTTATACAAATAATACATCTCAGTAACTCATCAGTTATTCAGTCAGTTAATCATTTAGATGTTTATAATAAGTTATTAATTCTATAAAAATATAAAACAATATTATGTTTTAATATTTAATTATAAATAAAGTGTAATAAAATGTTTGGTTTGAGAGATTCACGTCGGGTGTAAGACACGAGGAAAACTGCTATTATTAACTATTATTATTATTTTACAATACAGAAACCGTATTAAATATCTACTGAGTAATAGTAAAGCTTTGTAAACCTAAATCACGGACCGACACAGACGGACATACTGCCATTATTAATATTGATGTAATAACAATAAATCAACAAACTATAAAACATAATCATAGCTATAATACATATGAGGTAGAGGTATACAGATGACATCGATATTTTAATAATACTCACACATTCATTAATAGATAAAAACTGTATACATCTTTGTGATATTTATTGATATTATTTGACGTTATTATATATTTTCATTATTGACTCTATTCGTCTTAATTGAAATTATTTCAGTACATCTAGAATATCTTAAACTATATCCAATCTACAATCGATAAATCGCCTGGAATAAGACGATAAGTTACCTCGGCGAGATTATTAATAAATGTAAGAAAATATGATAAATACTTAATAAAATAAGCTCAATATAAATTAATATTTCATCATTCGTATCATATAAATACGGGAGGCAGAGGGTCGGTGGGCGGGGCGCGTTACTGCCGCGCCGGCGAGCAGCGCGAGTAAACAACTTGTGTATAATTATACCACATATGGCTGTATGCGGCTGTATGTGGATGTATGTGGATGTATGCCGCTATATGGCTGTGTACATATCACCTGTGCCGGTGTTATTTTTTTAATTACAATTTACATAAACCGCATTGCACGTTTTATTGATTGTGTTACGTTCCTTTAGTGTTCTGTTATTTTTTGTACTTTTAATTTCATTAAATTAATAATATTGATTCATTTATTGAAATAGCTGTCTGTCTGTAATATCTGCGCTATGTTTGGAAGTAATTAATTTCAAAAATATCTATCAGTCATTTTGAAATGCCCGCAACGGTTTTGAAGCTACTTTAAATTGATGCTCAGTATATTATTATAAATAATATATTTGGAATTTAAATGTATATATTTAATATGACGCAGACGAACCGATAACAAGTCTATAAATAAAATATTTTATTCGTCTATTTTGTGCGCTGTTCAGATAACTTCATGTTTATCTGATAAATATTTTTCCTACTATATATTGTAATGTCATCTCTTAATAAGTATTTTATTTCTTGATTCTTCTGTATGGATTGCGTATTTACCGGAGCTCTCATAACCGCTGCACGGGGTGTGGTATTCTCTTGATAGTTAAAATACTTATTTGCATATAAGTTTTCTAAATTATTAAATGTATAATATCAACAAAAACTGTAGGAATTTCATTATGTGGAGTACAAAGCTAAAATATTTTCTTGTAAGATAACCAATATCGTAAAGGATGATAGTAGGCACAAGGGTGCTTGAAAACATGTATAATACCGGTACAATAATAATTAGAATATATGTTTTTTATTTGGTATTTCATTGAATGCCATTCTGTAAAATTATTGTAAGAAAAATACATATATTGGCACTAACATTTGCGTCACATAAACTCATTTTCACCAAAATTACAGCAAATCTTTGATTTTTTTTTATTTTACATGTCTCTACACACACTGTTAACTTCAATTTTAAATAGAATAGAATAGCTTAAACCGTGACACTTTATCCAACTAGTCCTTACTACTGATTGAAAATAGTTTCAATTTAGCTCTTACAAAATAAAGAATCTAGATTTGGTACCTCAGTATCGTATTACGGTCGTATCTGAATACGACATCCAAAACAACAAAATAGAGTAAAAACTACAACAACATTAGTATTCATTTAACAAATTAAAAATCCATCATCCCTCCATTGAAACAATATTAATTCTAATGCATCGGTATCGCGAGGACGCGCTCGAGCGACGGCCCTTTTCCCGCCGTTTGCACAAAATGGCTGACGCGTGACCGGACTGCTGATGTCGAAATTCATACGCAAATAAATCGCGACAACTTTATGTTATTTGTCTTACTTTGGAGGAATTTTAATGTTTGTTTATATTTGAGAATCGTGTGGAATATGTTCTTAATATAACCTTTTTATTTTTGTCCATTACTACCTAACTATGGAAAATTTATTGGGAAAATAACAAAATTGTATACTAAAATTAACACGGATAATTTTTGTAATTAAGTTACATAATATACCATGCTCCACTAAACGTTAGATTGTCAAATATATATATATATATATATATATATATATATATATATATATATTAATGATGATAATAATATATTTTAAGGCATGTTTAATAATAAAAAACATTTTGTGTTTAAAATATTTAGTAGATATAAAATGAGTCCCTCACACAAATATCAATATTCAATCAAATTAATATCTTCATAAATACAAATACGACGAACAGACCGACTCCCTTAAGGGAAGGCGCGAGGGAATCGCGAAACGTCACTGTGACGTTTTTGCGATAAGGCAACATGGTTGTTTATTACAGCGGCCATCTTTTCTTTAGTGACATTTACGTATTATAAATAAAAATATATCAAACTAAGTTACAACTAGTCATCATAAATATAAACATGGTAAATATAATGATCGTTTTTGTTATTTTGTTATTATTAATGTCGTAGGTATGTTAAAACAGCGCGCTTGTCCCCGTCCGTACTAATTTGAGTGCCGTCAAATAGAGACACATCTATTATCTGATACGGATCTTCGCACTGCCTTCATGAAACATTAATGTTTTCCCGCGACGCCTGACAGATGGGCTCCTGATACACCGAATAACATTTGCTACTAACAAACTAACTGCCAAGAGATTTTCGCCTTTATATCTTCATAATCACGGTGTAAATAGTAAAAGTAAGCTGTGTTGGAGCGTGTTTGGAAGTGTCATATTCGTGGTGATGGTTGTGGGTGGGCTGATAATTAAGAAGCGATGTCTGTACATCATGTTACATTACTCTAATGTTTAATCTTTAATTTGGTAACGTTTGAACAATGTTAGCAGTTTAATAGAGAAAAATGTATTTTTTTTTATAAATTTTCATATTCTTAAAAATAGCAACTAAATAATAATTCTTCTATGCACATTATTAATAAGTAAGCTCTAAATAATATATGTATAATGTTGGCTTATATAAAATAGGAATAGAAAAATGTAGAGGTTTTTATAAAAAGTGCTTAAATGTCACAGTGCCGGATAAAGTAAGCTCTTTGGTACTCAGCTCGGAAAACACTCCGCCCAGAGCCAACGAGGCGGTACCACGGAAACTCTATTTAAAATAAATAACATTTTAAACAAAAGTATACAAAGCGTTAACATTTATATAGACATACACCTATGATAAAAGAAATATTAAAAAAAAAGAAATGTTTATAATATTACGTGTGGTAGGGCCATTATGTTGTATGTATGTTGATTAAAAAAAATAAACAAATAACCGAACACAAGTGATTAGGTAACCCTTAAAACCGAGTTGGAAACGACACCATTATTGGGCATACATTTTTAAGCGATAACGCTATCGTAGGCAGGGTTACGTGGTAGGCCGTCCCGTTATCGTCCCCTTCCGCATGAACGCCCACGTTACAGCACCCCCCCCTTCCCTCATCCCCGCCACTCCCCCCCGCGCCATCCCGCGCCATCCCGCTCACCACGCATCTTGACACTTGAATTTAATTTATTTGACAAAGATAGTTTACTTGAAATGTTTCAAATATTAAATGAACGTAAATCAGATTAAATGAAACTTACAATGTTTTATTACACTGATATTATTATATCTGTGATACTCTAACTCATTACCTTACTTGAATTAGTATATTATAATCAATATATTAATATACATCATTTCAATACATATCGATTTTAAATATATTCATATTTTAAAAAAGATATAAGTATAATTGAAATAATTATATCTTCATTAAACGAACTAACTGAAAACAAAATCTAAAAACAAATAGAACATCATTTGTAAAAATGTAAAATATTTATAATAAAAGTATGCAGAGCGTTCGGTCGCAGTAGGAGTCCCGTCTGCGAGTCGGGATTACGAAAGCGGACACGCCGCAAAATAACTCTAAAGTCTACATAAAATTCATTCTTTATCAACTTTGTTATGTAATTAAGATTATATTATAATATCATCTCACACTACACAATTAAAATATAACATTTCCGTTATATTATACATATACTAGTTTGTGCCACCGACTTCGTTTACTGTTTCTTCAACTATTTTAAATCATTTAAGATTTTATTCTCAACACCGCCATCTATTGGAAACGTATAAGACTTAAAAGTGAATTAAATAATAATAATAATAATACTCTTTATTGCACACTAAAAGAAAAAAAAGTAACAAAAAGAAATTAAATAAAAACAAAACAAAAACAATAACAAAAATAGAAATTATACATAACAAATTCAATTAAACCTTTTATGTATTAAAAACTTTAATACACAATCAAAATAAATAAAAATGAATGGAGGTAAAACTATCCCATCTCTTAAGTTGAATCAAACAATAGATATCTACAAAATTTTATTGAAAAACATACATCGTGACACGATTTTATTAATTATTTTAAAGGCAACATTACTATTAATTAAACACACCTAATATTTTAACGGTAACATTATTTATGAAGTCATAAATTATTTAAAGTTAGAAGAACATTACGAACAGATACGTATTAAAAGTTAAAAGTCCGTTAAACCGAAGCGTGGGGATAAATCAGAACCGAAGATTAAAATCTGAACGCGGATGAATCCCGCCATCGCGGTTGTTTGGTGAATTAATTAATACTTGTTCACTTCGACTGAGTTTGCGAGTTACGCCATTACGACATTCTTAGACGAGATGTTCTGTAATTTATGATTGGATCGCCTTATCAATTTTAAATTTCATTATATTATTATTTTGATACATTTAAAAAATATATGGTTTTGATAATTAATAATAAATAATTCACGGTGAGAATGAAGAAGAACGTCCTCAGATGGTTTGGGCACGTCGAATGAATGAGAGATGAAAGATTGTAAAAAAGATTTATAAAGAAAAGTGAGCGGTAAGAGAGACGGAGAGGCCTCGAGTGACCTTCGAAAACACAGCAGGTATCTATGATACTGGAGGAAGGTCACATAAAAAGCATGAGGATGGCATGTATGAAGAGGTTGATGTCTGTGGCCGAGGCGAAAGAGGTATGCAGAGACCGTAGCGTTTGGCGCTCCGTCGTCTCTGACTGCCCCGCAAGGGATATGGCGAGAAGCTAAGTAAGTAAGTAAGATAATTAATAAGTTTGAATTCTATTATTATTACTGTTTTTTCTATTTAAGATTTTTTTATAAATATATTTAATTGTTTGAAAAATAAATTGGGTTCAAGGTCTAATAAAATAAAATCGATATTTTCGGGTGAGATTTTTTTAGATGACTCTAATAATGAAACCCATATAAAACCTTATGGGTTTAATTATGGTCATATTTCAGGTTACTAATTAGTACTAATTAGTTACTAAACTAGAGGAATACAATTATTATATCTATATAGATGTATACCTAAATTCTAAGAGTGTTTGTTTGTCTATTGTGTATGTCATTCTGAAACAACTAGAACGATTTTAAATGAATTCTTAATTAATTATTAAATTCAATTATTTTCTCTATAGTTGCTCATTTCTAATGGAAAGTTACAGGCTGGTACTGTAAAAAATAAGCGATTGTTGCTGTTTGTTTGCTATCGATCAGAAGTTTCGATAATACTACGCTCTTTTATAGTCCACGCAAGCGGAGTCATGGTAAATTAGTTGTATACAGACAGAGTGTTAGTAGTCGATATAGGTACATAAATACTCATTTCTTAGGAGGTAGAACTTTAATAGTCGGTCCACATGCAGCTAGAATAGATAAAAAATAATGATTACGTGTGTATCAACGAAATTAGATTTTTAATTTGTTTATATATTAAAAAAACCGCCATGTGTAAGCAATGCAGGGTTCCGCAGTTACCCATGATGGATAGACAGATAGGTAAACATACGCTCAGAGATTCTCTGTACATCTTTTTAAGATATACGATTCTACATCACATTATTTAGATGTAGCCGGGGTTTGCAATATAAGCACACAAACATTTATTTTTTTATTTAACTGACTATTACTCGTACACTTGTAAAGCCTATTTAGTTGTTGTTTTCCTTTTAAATTTGTTGTATGTACTACTGTCGTAATTTTTTCACACCTCCAAGATCAACCGTCCAGCTGACAGGAATATATCACAAACGTATCTCTTAATCTAAATATAGATTTTTACAAGTCCTCAATACTTTTAAAGACCTTCATATATAACGATACCCCGAACCGCGGGGTACTCGAGTAAGAAAAGACAACGCCAGTACCTTATTCTACCTCTTTGTCGGCGTGGCTCATATATGCCAAATTACAGCTTTCTAGTAGTAAGAGCCAAGAGAACTAGGCTGCGGAGAGATAAACGGACGGGCGGACACGGAACTATAAGGGTTCCAAGTGGACTACAGATCTCTAAAAAGACTAAAACTATTGGGTGTAGGTATTGGGTTATTTCATAATACTACCCGATTCTTTAAATTTAAACGATTCAAGTGTAGTAAAACACAGAATATTACCTAAATTTTAATAATAATACAAGCTAGAAATTATCATTCTTAACGGAAGTTTTATACTATAAGGGACTTTATTTAGGTATCTTATCGTACAACAATTACTATCCTGACCCTGGTTAACAAACTCATACAATGAGCAGGCGAGGAGCAGCTGGAAGGTCTGGAAGGGCTGCACTCCGACGAGACCGGGTCTGGAGACAACTCCAACGCGGGGTCCAGCGGCGCGGACGAGGACGCCGCCAGACTCAGACTCAAACGCAAACTACAACGGAACCGCACCAGCTTCACCAACGAACAGATCGACAACCTCGAGAGAGGTGAGCTTTGTATAATATGCTATTGATTAGGGGACGCCATAAATGACTGATCCTGATTTAAATTTGAAAACAAAAATTAATTCGTTTGTTATTTCAACTACTAATGCCAATAACCGACCTATGGATTGAGTTTGTAATACTTTATCTAGGTTTGATTTCAATCTGGGATTATATCAATTTACACTCGGAAATAAGCCTTTATTTTGAATTAGTGCTACCTAGTTTCTGACCGCGGCTGTCAGTCGTGTGCAGTTAAAAGGCAATCTTTTGGTAAATAACACATCTTTATGTCTTGTTTTAGAATTCGAGCGAACTCACTATCCAGACGTTTTTGCCCGAGAGAGACTCGCTGCGAAGATAGGACTCCCCGAGGCGCGGATACAGGTACACTTAACAGTGTTTTAAAATAATTAAACGAAAAGAACGTTAATTGTTGTACAGTTATATGAACAGATAGATATTTAATGTTATTCCGAAGATTGTGATACGACACAAAAAGTATATGAAGTTGTATTTATTAAAATGTAAAAAAAATATATAAATAATATATATATATGTATAAATAATAAAGTTAAAAGATCTATTAATAGTTTAAAATGTTAAAATAAATGTGGTTACTTATAAAGTAACATAAAGCCATAGTGAAGTAGTGACCGCGTAGCGCGGTGTGTAACCTGACCCGACCTTAAGGTGTGGTTCTCGAATCGTCGCGCGAAGTGGCGTCGCGAGGAGAAGATCCGCAGCCAGCGACGCAGCCCGGAGTGCTTCAGCGCCGCGCCCGCGCACGCGCACGCACACGCGCACGCACACTCGCACGCGCACGCACACGCGCCCGCGCCCGCTGCGCTCACGCACGCACACGCGCCGCCCGCGCAGCACCAGTACCAGCCGCTCAACGTGGACGCGTACAGGTATGACTTTGATTTGATGTCGGTCGATGATTCCGGTGTCGGTGAGATCGTTCGAATGCTTGTATTCTTTCAGTCCCTTGACCCCTATGGGCTACGGCGGCGGTATGGTCAGTGAGGCCCCGGTCTGCGAGGGAGGCGAAGATCTGTGCAAGAGTGGTTTCCTCGGATACCCTCGCTACGAACTGCCCACGGCGTACCGACAGCACTACAACCACGGGTACCAGCACGAGCCAGCGTCGCCTCCGCCGGGTATTTTTTTTTAGTTACAAAAACATTCAGAGCAATTTTTTTATAAGATTTATTTGAATATAGACGCGGATATAAGATCATGGTTCCCAACCATTTTAAATTTATTCTAAATATCTTCTAAAATGTATAATTTAGAATTGTAACATCTGTTATCATTCAGATTTGTAACATCGTTAACCCAACTTAGACAGCAACACTAAATAGCAGTTACGCAATCTTAAATCAATGAACGCAATTGCAATCTATCTTCAAACATACACATACTAGACAGGCCATAACGATATGTTGAAACCAAGGTAAATAACCTTTGTGACGTCATATTAATTTAATAATGGAAACCGATGGGCTATTTATTACAGTATACAAAAATATGAACAGATGAGCTTTATTGTAATTTAACCGCGATATATCAGACTCAAAATGTCTCAAATACAAAAAGAATGAGAAACCATAGCAATACATTACGTAGGGCTGCATCGTCGTCATATCCATGAGTCCCTTGAAAACGACGACACGGTCCGCTTACGGAAATTTCTTCCGTCTCAAGTTGGAAAATCAGGGAAAAAATGTACTCCAGGAAACAAACAACTGATGGTCTCCACCGTGCTTGATTTGAGCAACGCGTTTAATAACGTTGCTTTTGATATCTTACTTAGTTTATTAGTTCATGTTTTCTATCTCGTGTATGACGATTACAAATATACTCACTATTAAAGGCTTTATGAAGACCTTCCCTCGAAACTAATTTGAAGTCAATCATACTGTATTAACTGAAGCACAAACTTTCCTTCTTACCATTCTCAATTATGCCGATGCGAAATATTCTAGTCTATCTGAGGACCAACTTGATAATCTTTAAAAAGCACAATCAATTATCGATTTCAATTACAATATTTGAAACTATATTTTATTCTACAATTGTCAAATTTTAAATATTTCTAAATCAATATAAAATAACACAACTCCAAAAATATATTGTTCAAATTGTTAAAAATCTTTGAATATGGATTTTTTTACTGGTCGTATGACTGTTTTCTTCTAAAGAATAATGAAAGAATTGATTAGAACAAACTAAGTTCCACTCATTTCGATCTACTAAAAATCTCTCGTCTCCGTCTCTCTCTCTCTCTCTCTCTTGAATGATATAATAAGATTTATTTAATAAAATATTTATAATTTTCAATTTATAACTAACAAAAATAGAGTCTAAGATATATTTTGTAATTTTATTATATATGCGTGCACCAATGAAGGATTTATTAACTTTTTGAAGATGAAATATAAGCATTAGCATTAGTTATTTTTATTGAGCGTCAGTCACTGTTTTTATAATTTTTTAAAATTTTAGCTTAAAAGTGCTCAATATTAAATATGTATTAAGAAGCAACGGTACGAACAGATTTTTCTTTAAACCATTTGTAAGGGTAGCTTAGCTTATACTTTATAAATAGCCCGCACAGATCATTTTTGTGAGATAAATATAGAATTAATTTCAACAGCACTGGTCCATAATAAAAAATCTTAAGACAAAATACTATGAAAATAACTAAAATAAACGAGTCGAGCCTTATTAACGACCGTTGTTTTACTTTTTTAATTTCAAAGGCAGCCAAGCCAAGTTTGTTTGCGAGTGTTGAGAGATGAGGGTTCTACTAGAATTTTTTTTAGTATACCTAATAGTATACCTAAGAACATTTTTGAGTAGGACAGATCGAAGGCTTTATTGTAAAGGAGCAAGCTACAATTTTGATTTTTTACATTAAGTGTAAATCATGCATTTAGTTATCTTAGTATTAAAGACCTAATTATTAATTTCGAACCAATGAAGAATACGTGGCAGATCTTTGTTTACTTCGTTATACTTAGTTCTATTACGCCCAACTTTAAAAATAAGCGAGGTATTATCAGCAAAAAGAACAATATCAAAAAAGGCGTTCACGAAAAAGGGCAAGTCATAAATACAAAGAAGGTCCAAGAATATATCCTTCTGAAACACTCGTGTTTAGGTGAGAATCTTTGAATTTATAATTATTTACATCAACCGTCTCTCTTTAATGTATGTGAGAGGGAAAGAGATCACGCGCAGCACTACGCACATCGTAGTAGTTAAGTTTGCATAGTAATGTTTGATGGTCTATGCAAAAAAAGACTCTTGTCAAATCGCAAAACACACCGATTGAGTTCTGTTACTTGCTACTCGTGCGTCGTAAATGTGCTTAAGAAGCTAAGCCCGCAACAGTTGTTGGTGGTGAAACCATATTGTTCACTAGGTTTAGAATTGTTTTTTCAACGGTCTATATATAATGTGCGGGTGCTAGACTATTACCACTTTAAAACAAAGGAACGACTACTATACTGTTTTTATTAAATCTAATAAACCGATTTTAACACATTTGCTAGAAATTAAAGATTATTGTGGGGCAATATCACTTACAATAGTACCAAGTAATTAAGTTACATACCCCAACGATCATCTAAAGATCACAGCATAAAAATATGAACCAGTAAGTTTTCCGGTATTTAACGATTATATCATATAATAATTTAAAATGTTGTATCAGTTATATTTTGTTTAATAATCTAATAATGTTCTCAGTTATCCTCAACTATTTAATCTCGAAAAATTATTCAAAATTTTAATATACTATATTGCGTATAAAAAAAGTTGAAATTGCACTTTTTATGTATAAAAAATGAAAATTATTTTTTTTTGACTACAGAATAGACCATTTGCCATAGTATAGTTTGTATATTTGGAATTCTGCTCTTTTTGCTTAAACTGTGACGTCACGTTAAGGCAATTCACAAAATCAATATTGGTATCAAAAGTAACGTTAAAAGATCGCGATGCCGTCTCTAGTATGTGTGTGTCCCAGATCTGTATCCACCGGACGGTAGAGTAAGTCAATACGAGTGTGTGTGTGTGTTGTGACGCAGAGCACGTTGTCACAGAGCTGGGCGGGCTGCTGGGCGCCGGCGTGTCCGTGCCGCTGGCGGTGCCCGGCCACGACCAGTACTGGCCGCGCCTGCAGTGACGGTGGTGGACGTAGACTGGACGTTCTCACATTAACATCACATCCGTTCATCATTACTTACTAAGGTGAAGTGTTAAAGTCAAGTTGACAATCCGCGTTGCTCTAAGATACTTCCCGTATGATAATCTGATTTAATATATTATATAGAATAGTGTAAAGAATGGACATATCTATATCTATAGTACGGTCGTTGAGCACAAATGAAGGCTCAAATGTAATTGTAAATTAGAATATTTCATTCAAATAAATGTAAAAGTAGTTATCGCGGGGCTGCGACTTCATTCTAAACAAAAAAAAATACATTTCTTAAAAAAAACTTAAAAATGCATTGTAATATATTATAAACGGTTCAGAGACAGTCCTCTGTAGATAACAATGTGTATAATCTTTGAATGAAATAGTTTAATAGTGTTAATGTACAATACGTGTTACATTTATTTTATGATATTCGTTCGTAGTCGGTTAAGGTTAAGTCAAAGTGTATATTTGGTGTAAATGTCTTTAACGTTAGAAAAGAATGCTCTGAATAAAAATCAATCGGACAGATCAATTATTAGAACTTTAACTGCATTAGAAGGATTCTAAATAATTGTTATTTTGTAAAGTTTCTTGTATAACTGGTGTCCGTATTCTGTAACCGCCGAAGTCCATTACGCTAAGTGCTAGTGAAGTTACATTTCTATTATTTAGGGTGTTCGTTTCGAATTTATTAATATTACTTATAAATGTATATTAATATAAAATTGTGAATAACTGTGTGACGTCACGCGTCCCGGTCATTGAACTGTAACTATAACAATACATTTTTGGATCAAATAACATTGTGTTTAATTTTTGGCAAACCGACTTCCCAATTAAAAATGCCTTTCAATAAATGTCTATTATATATTTATCATAAAAAGCACAATTCATTATTAATGTAATGTTATGTATTTTAAACAATATATATTTTTTTATACTTTTCAAATTTAATTTTTAAATCATTATATTAAAAATAATACAACACAAAACAATATTATACCAAATTGGTAGAAATCTTTGGATAAGGATTTTTTTATCTACTTTTATCAAATATAAAATATAAAACTTAAGACATACTGGTCGTATTCATATTTTTTCTAAAGAATAATGGAAGAATTAATTACCTACAAGTAATTCAGTATCAACATGAACACCTCAACACCTCCTCGCCGGCGGCACACCCCCGGCAGTACAACAGACTACGTAAGACACATTTTAAGGCATCGGCTGATACTAAAACACACATTTTGTACTTATCACTGCAAACTAGATCGCTGCTCCAGTGTCAAATTCACTTACACCCTAAGAATGTTGGAAATCATAAGTTATCACTAATCAGTGCGTCTAAATTATTGATGAGCTCCTTGTCTAAGCTGTCGTTCCTCGCCTGCCGGCAGCTGGCGACCACGTCTGGTACGTTTTTGACCAAATCTAAATCTAAATCTGCAGCCGTAATTTCGTCCTCCTGCTCCTCGCACAGATCCACTATATCTACGGGCTCGCCCATTTTAGTCGAATCTACGTCTATAATATCATTATCTACGGTCCTATCTATTACATCTATGTCTGTGTTGTAATCCGCCAACTCGAAGCTAACGAACTGTACCTCCGTATCCGAGTCGCCGTGTCTGCTCCCGTCGTCCCTCGTCTCGCTCGCTTCGCTGATGGACTTAGTGACGCTTCTATTCCTAACTAATCTGGGTCTAGATATTTGTTCCGCTATTTTAATTCTCTTAAACTCGTAACAATTATCGACTAATTCGTCTTCTACTTCGTACAGGTCGCTCTGCTCCGATAGAGTTCGCTTCCTGCTATCGTTATCGTCGCTTCGCTTCCTCTCGACCTTCGCCTGTGAACACTGAGCCGGGGCATTCTTGTCTACTTTCTTATAAACTATTGAATTACTCCTAACTACTTTTATTATTTTATTACCGGACGTGGTCATAGTTTCGTGTGTGGATAGTTTCCTTTTCCTGTTCAAATTGAGAGTTATCGGTGCCGAATGTATGATAGCTTCGGATACTTTCTTCCTGGCTCTGATTTCATCCAACGATAACACTTTGAAGTCCAAAGAGTTACCTCGCTCAGTGGCCTGCTTGCCGGAGATCTCGTCCAGGGACAGTTTGTCGTACTTGTTAGATAGATTGGTTCTGACAATCTTGCGCTCCGGGGCATCCTGAGATATCGCGTCGTAGCTATAGAACGCCGCGGCCTCCGCCTGAATTTTCTCCAACAGAAGGAGTTCCTGGGACTTGGTCCTAGCAATTTTCTGAGCGTCATCGGACGCTTTAGTGGGAGTGCAGGACGGAGCGCTCTCACTATCGGACTCTGGAAGAACACACCAAGTAACCGTTTAGTATGGGACCGGGACACTCAGATTTTCGTAATTAATTTTGATTCGACCACGATTACTAGGTGTGTTCTGGAGTGCCGCCTGAAAACGCCCCGGGGTGGACGGCCAAAAATAATTACAAAAATCATATTATGAAACGTATTTATTTGCTTGTCGATAAATTAACACAATTTTTATTTTAATAAAAAAACAAAGCCAAACTACATTCTTTTCCATTACCAGTTCCTACACGAGTTAATATATAATTAGACTTAATGAACCGCACACTCTCGGTTCAACTAAACACATCGTCACGGTCTCGTAACATAACAACGACCCGTCGTACAAAACTAGCGCACGCACACACGCATCATTATACAGTAACTCGACAACGTAAATACACATAAATGTTATACATGTGTGCCGACTTAGCTACCAAACACAATACCACACTCCGTTCGGTCGGTGTGAACGGTGAACGGTGCCACCGCCTCGTCTAATAAAACCAATAAAATACATTTATTAAATCGGGTTTCACAGACAACCCAGACGGCCGTCGCACCGACACGAGAACCGGCCTTACAAAAAAATAAACATTTGTTAATATACAAAAAAATAAAAACAGTGCAACTCCATCACACTCGAATAACTAAGGCTCAAACGGATATCCATCCACATAAATAGAAAACATAACAACGTCCCTAGACGAATACAATTTAAATACATTTATTACTAAAACCTGTATTATAATAATAATCCACAGGTACGAGTGAAACCAATAGATACCATACCGACAGATAAATTAAATTAAAACCTCTTTGTACTGACTTTTAAATAATTTAATTTTAATCGAGGGGTGGGAGCCTTTATTTAGTAAAAAAAAACTTTACATCGAAAGATGGAAACCTTTTTTTTAATTAAAAAAAACTTTACATCGATAGGATTGTAGCCCTTGCTAAGAAAAAAAAACTTCACTCCTACCTAAATCCACCCCCACCATTAGTTCAGTACCTAAATAATACAATGACTAGGCGTACCTGGACCCTAGACGTACCGTCCCCGTCCTATTGCAGTTCATTATTAGGAACTTTATTAGTGGCCAAAATATATATATATAATATATTCATATAATAAAAAGAATGCTCCTATCGCACGGTTATCGGAAGCATCTCCGCAAAGCCATCGGTCGCTTTATAATATAAATTTTCTAAATCATTAATTAATACGTTCCTAAGCGATAATTTCTTTACGGAACCGTGGTACGGCGTTTTCTTATCATCAACGCGGCGCCGGCTCCCGGCTTAAATCTAACATTTTTTTTAATTTTTTTGATATCTATCTAGTACACGGTGCAAGGTCTAGAGGACGCGCAGTACACCGCAGTCCCTAACCTATCGTACATCACTACACGCTAACATACAAACAATTCAAAGGCATTAAGCTTCTTTTTTTTCTTTTTTTTTTCACTTAGAGTAATGAATCGTAATAAATGTGTATATATATTTTTATTTGTATTTTTTCACATATTAAAACCTATTTATATGTACTATCAAAGACAAAGATTATATCAACACCTATTAAAAAGTTTACTCCTCGAACCGTCCGCGTCCGCGGCCAATTCAAACTATAATAATTTATTGTAAAACTACAAAACAATAAAGCGATTAATGAAATCTAATTAGCTAATCTGAAATACAAAGTACTATAATTATTGCACATACAAAACATATCGACTAAGAAATTCCAGTCGAGAGAGCAACAGACCGCCACGGTGGGGGCACTTCTCAAACTACCCCCAAAAAATAAACAAAAGGTCGCCTCCTCCGGCAATAGAACATTGGACTAAATAAATAAGTATTAAATCTTAGAAAATCAGTTACTTCACATATACTATATAATTGACTAAACAATAAAAAAAATCACCTTTATAATAATAATAGCTCAGACTGGACGTCACATAACCGGTGCGGGTAAATAATTATTTAAATTCATCCAGTGTAGAGATAGAGAAAGAAAAAAATACAAAATCTTAGTACACAGAAAATAAATAATATTCCTAATGCCACTTATCACTTATCGAGTGAGCGGCTCCGGTGACGCGTCGGCACGTGCCAACGGTGCGACCGTCCGCTGCGCGCCGCCGCAGTCTACAGCCAGTGCCAACGCAAGCGTACAAACTTTACTCTAAATACTCGCTTACAATGAATTTGAGTACCACATATGAATATTACAAGATATACGATACACGGCTGTAATGTACCAAACTAAACGTACACTTCCATCCCTCCGAGGCTTTAATTAACGTATGCATTTGAACCACTGTCTCACACGCTCACTGCAGTGTCATCAGATCACTTCAAATATAACTATAGTTTGCAAGAAAACTAACTTCGATCCCCTTCGTACTGTTTGAGAGATTTATATTGACGCCTTTAATAAATACATTTTATATAAAATAATAAAATAAATGGTTCCGTATTTCAGTTTTTTAACAGAAAAAAAACTTGAGCAAAATGCATTTCTAATAAAAGTTATGCAGTCGCTCCGGGTGCAGGAAAAAACACTTAAGGAACCATTTTAACAAAATAAAAATATTACAGACAATACTCTATAGGTTGTGTATTGAAATGGACTGAATGTGAACAATCAATTAATACATAATAACAACCTCTTATTTATTGCATTAACTGTAAATAACAACCCATGTGAAGTCACAGACAATAATATGTGTACTCGAGACAGTCAATTACATTTTAACACTATACAAAGAACTTTTATTGTAAACTATATTCTCCGTATAAAACTGTTATAAAGACTTTTCAACTCAGTCGATGTGACGTTCTTAAAATAATTTTAAATTGGTCAACTTTGGCTATTTATGGCAATCGTCTTCATAGAGTCTTGAACGTATGCATATTATTGTACTGTGTTAGTCTTACTTTCAAAATTAAAACATGAACCAAGTGTGTATAATACATAGAACATAACATTTTCATCGTCGGTAATGAGAATTTAAATACCAGGGTAATATCTTTCTCTTGTAACGGACAATATCAACAGTCAACACGTATCTACCCTAGTCCTTTAAGCCTAACCCTTACCCCGGTATAAAGCTAATATATATATATATAGATATCAAAGCACTATTGATAGAAGCGTCTCTCAAACGTGTAAGGGGTGTAGTTTCAGTAGAGACGCATACCTTCCTCGAAGTTGACGACGAGCGGGTCGACGGGCACGTAGGCGGGGTCGTGCGCGTGCGTGTGTGCGTGCGCGTGCGCATGCGTGTGTGCATGCGCGTGTGCGTGCACGCGCCGGGGGAACTCGCTGCTGCCGGGGAGCACGCCCAGGATAGTCGAGTCCAACACCACTGAAATACATAGCTCCATTATTTAATACAGCATGGGTGATCATTTTGTTTTTTTAAATAATTAGGATTTTAAAGCATCATCAATGTGAGATGCCATTTTCATACTGTTTTATTAATTATGGTTTTAGTTTTAAAGATTATTAGAGTTTGTATTGAAGTAATCAACTGTAAATAAAGTACATTAAGAGATCTTTTTAAATCACCATGAAAACATAAATAGGATACAGTTTTTAACATTAAAGCAATAGGAAATTCTGAACAAATATAATTTTGCTCAAGGAAGGAATGGCCAAATATATATATCACTGGAAACATTTTAAGTACTATGAAAGACAAATTATTTTTGATAAAAATATTATAAGAGTATAATATAAGGATTCGTAATAGGATAACAAGACTGAAGCATGAATCTGTAAAAAAAAATACAAAATGTCTGATAAAATTAAAATGTCCGGTTCTATCAACATGACAAAAAAAAGACAACCATTGTAAGTAATCCACACCAATTGATAAGTGACTTATTTAGCCAACCACTCATCCAGACCAATTAATAAGTAAACTACTTATAGAATCTCTTAGTGAACCAACCTTGTTGCCTCTGCTGCTGCCACAGCAGCGACACGGGCGCGGGCGCGGGAGCGGGCAGCACGGGCAGCCCCGCGCTCACCTCCACTGGCGTTTCCACTCCCACTTGAGCCTGGAATAGTTATTAATCTATTTACATCTTTTCCACTTTCAATCAATACCAGTCATTACTTGTGTTCGTCAAACGAGTGTCAGGATTATTTTGACCTCATTCTTATTGAAATAAGGCTTTCTGTAAGGACACTCTCCAACTTATAAATAAGCCAATGAGGGTTCCAAAAGCGCCCTGCTCTAAGAAGAATGAGATTATTATTCTTTCCATCCAGTATACCTTCTTTACTTTCTATAAGAATGATTTCAATATTGGTACCAATTATGTCAATATTAAAGCCAATAATTATGCCTTTTTGAAGTAACATTACATAATATTTCCATAATTAGATAACATCTAGATTTACGTTTGGATGTTAGATTCAAATAATTGAAACTTTTATTTGAATATAAAAATATTAGATAAATTTCATGGTTCATAAACAAATAATAATACCCCCGTTGAGAATACCTGCTGCAATATACATAATCAATAATAATATAATGATTTAAGAAATATATAAATTATAATCAAAAATAGCAATTTATGACAAATTCTATACAATTCAAGGAAATTTAGAGCATTTTGTGATCAACATTCATATTATTAATAAGGATCATAATGTGTTTTATAACTCATACAAAGAGCACTATCTTTTTTCTTATATAAAATACATTTAAGTGACACAGTATACATACACTAACAACAGGTGTAGGTTGGCTCGGGGCAATGCCGTCGGTGCGTGCATCAGGATTCTTATGCATGAAGGGGCAGTGTTTCTTCCGACAGCCTCCAGGCTGATTTTCCCAATAACAAGGAATTTGCTTGCGGTTTTTCTAAAATTTATCAGTATGAAATTAGGATATAAGAAATTTAATATGTTTTAAAATAATATTGTCAAGAAATGAGAAAACTTCTGTTTACTTCACATAACATTTTGATCATTGTTATAGATCCCTATTGTTAGCTTTTACTTCTTATTAGATCATTTTACATATATATAACTACAATAAACATACCAGAAGATATGTATATTTATAAATTAGCAAAGATCAAAACAGTATGATAATTACCATAAATTAATTCTCAAATACAAACCCTAAGCTCCATATGCCGCAGCTTGCAACACTTGTCTAGGCACTTGCCCTGCTGCCAGGCTGTGCACATAGTCTCACAACCCAGGGCTGCAGGTTCATGACGGAATACACAGTTGTCTCCCTAGAATGCAATTTGTAGATCAATATGTAGATGTTGATTAAAAAAGCTACTTATAAACTGTACAAATGTTAGTAAAAAATGGATTAATGATTAGATTATTTATTAGTTAGTTCATTTAGCATAAAAATATCAATAAATTTCACATCAAAGTGTATTTTAAAAACATTACTAACTTCACTATTCTCAGAATACACAATATTTACCAATTGTAACTAGAATTATATTTATAAAATTAACAAAACCTTTATAAATAAACTCTTCAATTATTAAGTAACGAGATACATTTTTAAGTCTTTTAACACATAAACGTCAATCGATTTTCAAGGGTTGTTACACAATTGACAAAACTTTGATTTTAACATTATAAAATTATTATTGTTTGAAAATAACCGGATAGCTATTATTATAGTAAATTATAGAAGAATATACGCAATTCCATACCTTAGTGCATGTCGAGTAATAATAAAAATAGCAGTCGTTAAATTTTCTAGGCGACTCCATCGCTATTCGGTTGTCCGGGGTCTGCGAAAAATTCATTGTACATTTAGATCTTTCACAAAACACGTTTCACTTTAACTATGTGACATAATCCAGCGTCGTTGTATCCGCCAATTAATAACTGAGAAATGTTAAATAGCCATAAAAATAATTTTTCATGTTGACAATACGTAAAGCATGTCGCGGTTTAAACTAAATTTTTACATAATTACACTATATAAAAACCACTATCACATTTTACTTACCGCGTATTCAATAAACTAAAATTAATTAAATTAACAACAAATATCTACACCACGCCACTATATAAAATAAAATAATATTAACGTCACTATCAGAAAGAAAATGTAGTAGATATGGCGGACATGTGGCGGAAAGCGAACTTTCATTTCATTTCACTCAAATTGTTGATTGCTTGTCTCTGGTTGTCTATGAATGTCGATTAAATTGACATAAAATCGGTGGGTTAGAAGAGGCGACTTACAGATTTTTCATTTGTCTTTTTTCATACCATATGCTGATTTATTTATTTTTAACTATTTATAAGAAAAAAATATCTCTAATTTTGAGATTCTCTCGCATTTCTCGTTTCGCTAAGAATTTGCTGTTCTTTCAAGTTATTCCTGTGCCCTGAGTATACTCAGATGTGTCCCTGAGTATACTCAGGGCACAAAAGACTAGATCAAATATTTTGGAAAAAATATGATCATTTTTATATTTTTTTGCTGCCAGGTGTTGTCTATAAAACAGGTGATTTAAAGTATCTGTAAACTAAGAATTGGCTAACCAATAGGGTTTTTTTTTATCTGTATCCATAAATTCTGTATCAATAAAAGTAAATAATTTTGTTCTCCATAAAAAAGTTTATTGGTTAAGATTAGCACTTAAAATAATTTTTAACATTCATAGCACAAGTAAGAAAAAACAGTATTTTATACTTTATCGGATGTTGCTAGCGACTTCCATAAACCACTGTATAATCAGATTGACATATAATTAATAATTTTGTCAAATAAATTAACCAAAGCAACATATTTACTTATTTTAGATTTATATTGAACTCTACGCTTCAATTTAGAAACTAAATAAGTGGAACCTTTTAAAAAATTTAAGCGTTGAGTTGGTTGGTTTTTAGTAAGCTTTAAAAACGGCGCTTTGCCGCTTAAACCCACAACTCACCGTTCAGCACCTTGAGTATCCGGTAATGAATTTTTCCAACCAAAATTGCTTATTATATGCAATACGGGGTAAAATAAACTGCATTATTGACTAGTTCAGTGTGTCATTACACTGAAATCAATACTTTGTAGAACTGAACTTAACAAATAATAAAAAAAAATAGTGTTTTATGAATTTATTTATCATTATTACATCATGATTTAATACATTAAAATAAATAAATGCTCAAGTTATAGTCAAGTTTCATAAAAAGCAATACTAAAGAAACAATCGCCAACTATATCTATTATGTAAAATATCTCGAGTCTTAATTTCGAATGTATTTTGGGGGTAATGGTTAAAAGTAATCATACAAATGAGTTATTAATAAATAAACATGTTCATCTGTCTTCACATGTCGAACGCTAACATACGATAACCGGTCACACTAAGTAACAATAGGTAACAATTAAGGGCACTTAATAAAAATGTAACCACTTTAATTGTGAACAGCATAATAAAAAAATGGAAAGTGTTAAATCAGTCATTTTTAACTGCTCATACACGTAGCTACATCAACCTCATTTTACAATATTAAAACAATTATTTTTATTGGATACCATAACTGACATAAGTCTATAATTTATAGTGACTTGCAAAAATTTAATTAAATTATAATCTGTATAACATAACACTACATATATGAGCATCTGTAAATCTCAAAAAGGGAATAGTAATGTCAATAAAGAATTGTAAATTTGTACATAAACCAATACTATGGGAATGTTATAACAATTTAGAAGGTTAATATTATTAGAATGGGGTTTAATAATAACAATATGGCCTCATCGCAGCTAACAAAGTTTCTTTTAACAAACCTCCTGGATGACTGCAAAAAACACAACACAATACGTTTCGTTTCAACCTTAACAGTCTTAGAACTCATTAAACAGACCGACATAAACAATATATTTTAAATATGGAACTGCAGATTGCAAAACATTTCGAACGATAAGATGTGTGTGTGTGTGAGTTAAATTATTTTCACTCACCCTAACAGACTGAGTACTTCATACGTAAGATGTCTCACACACAATTCAATAAAATGCAATCTTTAGCCCAATATTCACAATCATTAAACTAAAATACAACAAAAAACATTGGGATTACACATCAATCGTAGTTTTCAATTGCAATGAAGACTACATTGATCTAAAAATAATATTTCAACTACTGAATAATTGAATGTTACTTTACTTACTAGGAGATACACTGCTTATTAAAATATTTATTTTTTCGTTATACTTTTGTCAATCACTGGCTGCTGGGGTAATTATTACGTGCAACGAAAATAAACACTTTTTTACTCCTAATGGGGCTTCCAATTTCAGATCGAGTACTTCACACGTGCGTGTCAAAAATACACAATAACACTTGAAAATACATACTTTTACTAACAATTACTCAGATTTAAATCGAAAACAACGGCAAGAGCTCACGGTCCGATGACGACGCCCCTCACTAAGACACCGAAAACAATTTACCCTGCTTATATATACCGATAATAACTATTGTCATGTTAATAAGCGAGGGGCTAAGACGGAACTCACTGACCAACTAGTACTAAGGATTTAAAAACTAGGAACTAAACGGTGACAAGCATTCACGCGGGGCGTCTGAAGTATCACAAGAAAGGTGAGGTGACTATGCAATAATAGTATTCGTGTTTCAATGTCATGATTATGTTTCTAATATTTTAAATCCTTATCTCTTCGATGAACTCTTGATTTGCTGCAGTTTGAGACGCAACGCGTCCACCGCCGCCTCGTTCTTTTGAGATATTTGTTGCGACGTGTGAAGCTGAAATTGGAGGCGTACTTTTGAAACACAGTCCATATAAATAGATATACAATTATCATATTTGATTGGTTTGTTTAAGTATGTTTATTAGAAATATTTTAAAGATATACAATGAGTACCTCCAGCTGTGGATCCAGACTGTGCGTTCTCGGTAGCGTGTTCTCGGTGATGGAGTCCACGAGCGCTCTGTTGTCGCTCGGGGTGCGCGGTTGTGATGAGGGATTCGATTCAGTTTTGATTCCCGCTTTAGCCTAATATAAAGTTTATAATGACATTTTGTTTAGAAAATAATATTCTATCAAAAATAATCTGAACAATAAGTTATTTACCTGCAATGCTCTCAACCTTTCCAAGAAGATAACATGAGATTTCTCGTCGTTTTCGTTGCTTATATCTGTAAGCAAGTTATCAAGTAAATATACCTTAATGAAAATTAGTATACCGTCATAGATCAATATTACTTAATGTGTCTGATATTCTTCAATAACTCTCACCAATATTTTCTGTTTTAAAGTCGCTCTTGTAAATGGACACAGAGGCCATCTTACGCTGGTCGGCCACCTCTCGCAGTCCTCTTTCCACGTAGTTGCGGAAGTAGAACGAGGAGCCCTGCATGAACGTCCAGATGTCCACTTCTGGGTGACGCTCCTACATTTAATACATATATTTATTTCAGACATTAAAAGATGGGTTCGGTTAGAAAACATTTTAATAAATAAAGAACATGCGAGATATTTTACATAGAACTTTGTCTACTGTCCGTGTGTCTGTCTATATTTAAAAAGCTACCCTGCATAAGTTAATTTGTGGTGAGACATATTTTAATCTGAGCGAGAATCATAAAATCTCTTTAAATACTTTGCAATTATATTTTTAATCTAACGTAATCTCAACATGTGCCTTATAGCAAAAAAAAAACAACATCAATCCGTTTTTTTGTGATGACAGACTACAAAATGTTAAAATATAGACAATAAATTGTGTAAGTGAAATTGCATCGTACAACACAGGAGTGATGTATATTCACCCGTAGATCGTAAAGCTGCGAGAGGGCCTGCGTGTTGTGTTCCTTGGAGCCGATGCGCTTCAGGATGCCGGCGAGCTCCTCGTGCAGGGCGCGCGGCAGGCGGCCGTGCAGCGAACCCGGAGCGCCTGCGCTCGACACGCCGTTGGTAAAGCTCTCCGGAGGATCCTTACGCTCGTCCAGCTTCAGTTGCTATAGGAAAAGATAAGTTTGTGTTTTTGTATTTCAAGTATTATTAGAATGAATTAAGACAAACTGTTAAATGAAAATAAACAAATTATATTAGTTTAATTGTAATTTAATTACCATACCTCTAACCTTATGAACTATAGACACATCACAAATTTGCAGTTATATATCCATACCTTCAGTACTTTATGTAAATAAGGGTAGAGATCGGATTCATTGACATCAGGTATTTGTGTGAGGTGATTCGTGATCGACGCTCCCTTCATCTTAACCAAGGTGTGGACTAGAGTTTTGACAGTTCTGAAAAAATAAATAAACGATGATAAGCAAAATGAAGTATTTATGAGATATTCACGACAATTAGTGAGTTAAACCGACCTGTATGGAGTGTCGCTAATTTCGGGGTTCTTCTTCCAATAGCTGTTAGGATAGGCTTTGTAGAAGAGATGTATTTTAAATAGCACGGCGTCGTAGTCGATGGAGTTAATGTCCCAGGTGGGTATCATTTTTAGAGTTTTCCAGAAACACTTCAACAGGAGGTCCTGATATCTAGGATAAGCGGTGTCGGATTCCACTATCGAGTCGTGTAGAAGCGATATTATGGCACTGAAAATTTGTATTGATGTAAAGTTATAGCGCTTATATTTTTCCTGGTTTAGAACAATGCAAATGTATATAATACATAGTGCGTGTACTAACCACAATAATGCAGTGCGTGGTGAGTGTTCCAATACTTTGACACACACATTGTTGAGTATCCGCACGAGCCGCTCCGCCTCGGGCGCGGGCGTGGTGGGTGACGCTCCAAGTACTAACAGCAATTCGCCCAGTAGAGACCGTAGTGCTGCCTCACCCACTTGTCTGCCGCAACCAGCAGTCTCGTAGAACTAAAACCAATATTTTCATTAATTGTTTGTATTTTCCTTCAAGTTAGTTACATTATGCAGTATTAAAAAACTGAGACTATGGGAAATCCGAATTCAGGGAAAGTGATTTTCTTTGGTTTAAATTTTATAAAATATCATTAATATTCTTTTTACTCTTATTATTTTGATTCACTTTTTCTTCTTTTATTTCTTATTTTGAACTTCAATTTCTGCTGTTTATAAATTTAACAGTTTATATTTAATTATTACATTATGTATAAAATCTCACCGTAGTCAAAGCCTGTGCGAGGTACTTATATGCGGGTAGTGTCTGTTGGGCCACGCTGGGCGTCTGCGGCGTGGTTCGCAGTCGCCGTAGCTGCGCTGCCACGGCGGCCACCAGGCGAGCCTCGTATGCTGCCAGAGCAGCCCCGCGCCCCGAAACTAGGGCTCCGGATATCAGGGAGAGGGCGCGGATTGCCGCCTGGAATATATTTCGACATACGTGATATATATATATATATATAGGATTGATATATTTGGTTTGGTATATTTCATTAATATTTCACGGTAAGTGTAGTGACTGCTCACGTTCAGGTCTGGGCTGGATATGGAGTGTATAGTGTCAGCCAGCTGCGTGTCGTCGATGGTCGGTTTGTGCGGAGTGTTTATTAGAGGCGCCGCCCGGGGCGGGGATAGCGTCGACATACTAAACAGAAACATACACATATTTGTATCTTAAAGTATAAATTTAGTTTAAAAACAAAAGAAGACCTATAACTTATTTCATTATACAATATTTCACTACAAGAAAAAAAAATGTATGCCTTACCTTGGCCTCACGGGCGCGCTTACATTCCTGACGGTAGAAGCGGGTATGGGTTCGTCGAGGAACTTCAGGTCCAGTTCGGGTAAATCAGGTTTCCGTAGCACTGGAGCGGCCGCGTCCAGCTTGGCGATCAGCTCGGGGTCCAGGCCGAATGGCCCCGTTATAACCCTCGGCTCAGAGATCACCCGGACGGGCCTTGTTCATTAGAATGTAAGTAAAACAGTATGTTAAAAAAAAATACGATAATTGTTACACAGATTTTAGCGCACATCTGGATATTATTGATCCATGGGCTCGAACTACAATAATCTTAAGACAAATTTAATCAGTTGGTCAATGGTACTTGAGTTAATTGAGGATACAATTGTCAATCTGTTGACTGAATAATAGAATCCTTGTCCGTAATAGTATCACCTATTCACTAAAAAATACAATAATTTATAGGATGCGATGTAGTTTATTTATTATTTATGAGTATTGAAAATAAAAATGAATTATGCAGAGAGGCCGAGGCTCGGGGACGTGGTTAATGTTGTAACAATTCATAATGCTATTTCATCTTTAAAAATATAGTATAGAATGTATAATAAATATAACAGTACTAACGGTTGTACGACCGGCGGTTGTTCCTCCATTTCCTCCTCGTACTCGGGGCCGGGGTCCTCTGGTACAGGATGCTCCACCTCTTGCTGTTCATGACATTTTATGTAATAATTTTTTAACTTATTTGCTTACAGAAGTTTACTATATAATTCAAATATATTGTCAGATATTTATTTATTTATTTATTTATATATTTTCCACTTTGAATCCATACCAGTGTTCACTTGTGTACGTCAAATGGAAGTGACAGGAGGGCCTATTTTGATATCGTATGTATCAAAATAAGCCCTTCTGTAAAGACACTCTCCAACTTAAAATAAGGCTACGAGGGTTCCAAACTCGCCCTAGTCTGAGAAGAACTGCACAACAAACTCAGCCGGTACTCAGTTTCAGTACCACCTTGAAAATTTTATTCGGTATTACTGATATTGATAAGAATTTTATTACTAAATTTGCAAGATATGATTTATGATAAGTAATAGATACCGATATCCAAAAGACAATCAATATAGATTAGATTTCAGCGGACTAATTGTTTTTTTGTAATTGTAAACAATACCTTTTTGTGCAATTACATATATTAAATGTTTAACATTGAAACAAGCAGCTATAAAGCAGCTATAATAATTTAAATTTGAAGATAACCGGTGATCTCTGGGGTATGTCAGTTAAATTGCTTAACACTAATATTAATGATATTGCCCCTCAATTATCCCTTATTTTTAACAAATGTATCAAAACCGGTATATTTCCAGATTTCCGGATTTGATGAAAAACAGTAAAAAAATTCCTTTGTTTAAAAGTGGCGATAGATTGGATCCCGAAAATTATAGGCCTATCTCGGTTTTACCGACCTTTTTTTTGTAAGATCTTCGAGAAAATTATTTTAAATCACATGTCAGAGTTTGTGTATAGCAGTGAGATAATGCATAGTGAACAATATGGTTTCACCAAAGGCAAATCAACGACTGATGCGGGCGTCGTGCTTTTTAAGCACATTTACGAGCATGGGAGAAGTCGGAAAATGTAATTGGGGTGTTTTATGATTTGTCCAAAGCCTTTGATTGCGTGGACCATCGGACGTTGCCGTGCAAACTTGTACGTAGCGCTGCGCTTGATCTTATTGCCTCTTATCTGAATCAAAGTGTCCAGAAATGTTACGTAAATAATTCTAAATCGTCTGGTTCTCACCTAAAGATGGGTGTTCCACCAGGATCTATTCTGGGCCCCTTTTTGTTTTTACTTTATATTAATGACTCGCCCTTATTTGTTGAATGTCTGTGAGACATTGTACTTTTTGCTGATGACACCTCGCTTATTTTTAAAGTTGAGCGTGATAGGAATAATTACGACGAAGTAAACAGTACTTTATCACGAGTCCTTCATTGAAATTAATAATTTAGTCTTAAATTCTAAGAAAAATAAATGCATAGGGTTTACACTTCTAATGTAAAAAGTAAACATTTTAACTTGCTCCTTAACAATGGAGTCGCCCTCGCCTCCTTCGCCTACTTCTGCCCTAATGATTATGTTTATAGCATCTCAACCCCACCAACCCTCTGGTTATAAAGGTTGAGCCGCTATACATGTGGTCCAGGTTTCCCCGGTCACATGGATCCTTGTTACGGCAGATCTGACCCCCGAAGTCATCCGACAACGGCACTATTAAGCCTAGTAAGCTCGCAAGGCTATCGGTCATAGACAAGTCCAATCGCGACCACCCTGCTGCCTTTTCTCCATGTAAGGTTCCGGAGCTGTACGGCACGCTCACTTCCCGTGTGATTTCTCACACTAGCAATAACTTGCTGAGATCGTCAGAGAGGCCAACTACCAGTTTCCTAGCTGGTGCCGGAGCTGTACGGCACGCTCACTTCCCGTGTGATTTCTCACACTAGCAATAACTTGCTGAGATCGTCAGAGAGGCTAACTACCAGTTTCCTGCTGGTGCCGGAGCTGTAGGGCACGCTCACTTCCCGACAAGCGATCGGGCCGCAAGTCTACCCTATACTACAGTCGGGTGACCGGATAGATGCTAGCTCATCCATCTAACCTCTAAGCAGGAGGCTACCCGAACGAAGGGATCTCTGCTTATGGACCGTTCCAAGCCCCGAAGTAAAAGACCGCAGCAGCCCTTCGCCTTAGGCTGGTCAATTACCTCTCGCTGCGCACGAGATCCGACGAGCCCCCGACAACTGTGGGAACCCAGACGAACAGCGCCGAACCTCTACAGCTAACCACATTACCACTACGAATCCAACACCAAAACCGGTAACCCGGCAGTTTACACGCGCGAGCGCATGCGTCGCTGCCGGAGGGCTTAGGTACCGGGCTCCCGTAGTACCCTGATCTTAGCAGCTGACCCGTAGTTCAGCTGCAAACTATCTACCGCCGGGTATCTCAGTAGATAGGGAGTGTTAGAATTGATTGACTCAACAAATTTCTTAGGTACAACTTTAGATAATAAGCTCCAGTGGAACCCCCATCTCTCAGCACTCGCAGCCAAACTCAGCTCCGCCGTCTTTGCAAATAGAAAAGTTAGACAATTAACGGACGCTAATACGGCTCGACTTGTTTTTTTTAGTTATTTTCATAGTATTTTATCTTATGGTATTTTATTATGGGGCAGTGTTGCCGAAATATTTTTTTTATTTGTTTTACAAAAAAGAGCTTTGCGGGCTATTTATAACTTAAAAGCTAGAGATTCTCTGAGAGATGTTTTTTAAGAAATAGGTATTCTTATAGTCGCTTCGCAATACATATTTAATAACATATTATATATACTTCAAAATTTAAATAGTTATATAAAAACAGTGACAGACACGCGATAAATACGAGATAAATAAAAACAAACTCGTAACGCCAAAATTTCGTCCTCAAAAAGTTAATAAATCCTTCATGGGTTTGAGTATACGCATATATAATAAAGTTCCACAAGACATCTTAGACCTTCCTTTTCTTGGTTTTAAATCTAAAATCAAAAGTTTATTGTTAAATAAATCTTATTATAACGTTCAAGAGTTTTTAGTGGATCGAAATATGTGGAACTTAATTGTTGAATCATTTGCAGGATTTATATTATAATGTACATCACCTAAGATTGTTATATTTCTTTTGAAAAGAGCAACTGTTGAGTTTCCGACCGGCTCTTCTCAACAGAGCAGCATTCCGAGCCGGTGGTAGCTTACTTACAGACTGACTACACTGACCTTTTTTTGTATTGTAATAAAAAGTGCGTGTGCGTGATTCAAAAGTCCGTGTAAATGCCTACTTGAATAAAGATATTTTGAATTTGAATGCTAGTGATTTATAATGATTATTGTACGAGTGCAGTATATACGCTCCATTATTATCAAAGGATCATGACATGCAAAGCCATTGTATGTAGGATATATATAAATTGTCAAAAGTAAATTTAATCTGAATGGAGGTAAGGCGCGGGACGAGAAACACTTTAGGATGATAATGTAAAGTGAGACGTATGTATGTATGTACCTGTGTCGGGTGCAGCAACGGCCTGCCGCCGGCAGACAGCGGCACGAGCCCCGCTCGGCGTTCCTCAGCGCTGCGGCTGCGCCCCGCGCGTTTTATGCGCTCCTCAAGCAGGGACAGGTCCTTATCCGATATCTGAGGGAGCGTTCAGCGAAACACTGTATTTTGCGGTTTTTCTTTATATATTAATTTTTAATTTAAGTCTTCATCTACAATTTTTTAAAAACATTTCAAAAAGTATTCTGTAAATTTTTGTTTATTATTTGAGTTAAATTCAAGAGAATATTTTAAAGAAGTACTCTGCCGCTCTAAGGCTTGGGTCTACATAAAGCTAAAAAAAAGATACGTCGTTTTTCCTCATGACGCTAACATAGTCGTTAGGTTTAAAGGACAATATTTGATTTTATTTGTCGACCGTGCGAAGACTAATAAAACTATCCAAGTTAACGCACCTGTCCGATCATCTTGTACACCTTCTCCCCGTCGAGGAAGTATGCGGTGGCGACGCAGTTGAGTGCGGCGGAGCGCACCGCGTTGTCCCGGTCCCCTATGAGTCGCGCAAGCTCCCGCAGCGCCGCGCCGCCGCCGCACATCACGCTGGAACCGTACGTTTCCAGCAGGTGGTTGATACACTCCAAACACTCTGCAACGAGAGACATTACATTTAGATCACGCACTATTGATTAAGGTAAAATATAAGTAATAGTGTCGTTCACTCACCGGCTCTCTGCCTCGCGTTCTTAGATTTCAAGCCTTCCATCAGGTATCCAAACAGCTTGGTCACCGAGTACACTACGCCTATCTGTTTGAACAACGCCTTCACACCGTTACGAACCGTGTCTTTGGGATCTCCGACCTACAGAGAAAAACAACAATTATACAAAAATAAAGCTTTGCTACTCTCGTAACGAAAATGAATAATAGCGTTATTATGTTTATTCACAAACCTTCAAAACCAAGTAGGGTATAAAGCAGTTCGCCTCGTACTCCGCCATGGTGTAATCGCTATCAATCAAATACTGAAACACTATGGTTAAATATTCCAATCCTTTGAGTATCACCGAAGGGTTGGTATCAAAGAAGCGAAGAGTTAGCCACTTGAGGACAAGATCCAGATTCGCCATCAACGCTGTTCCGTTTTCGTGGAGATCTTCAGACAGGGACTCTATGGCTTTTAGGTGATATCTGAAATAATTAACTTGTTGTAACTCTTATATATTAATACCTAATCGGAACTAACGTCTTAACAGGTAGATGTTTTGTTTGTAGATAAATACTGTGATATTTAGTTCATTGTGTCTATCGGTTGTATTTATAGTTGTATTGTGTTTTACCGGAAATCACTATGGAACATATTAGCGACGAGCTGTTTGTTGAGGCCGGCACTGTTCATCTGTTCCTTTAGCAATTCAAAGAACTCCTCGCGAGGTGTGGTAAAATTCCACTTCAATACTGAAATATACAAATAAAAGCAATGTGATTTTTTTTATCACAGTTTGATACTACGATAATAAGTTCTTCATTGTTGTAAGACTTTGATTGTAGTAGATACCTTTCAATTTTTGATCATCAATGATACGTTGATTCTTAGCGTTATTGTTGGGTAGTAGCGGCGTGCAGTCTTCGTCCTCCTTCTTACCGCGACTTGAAGCAGAAGCCGGTTTCACTACCTATGTTGAAACATAATTTGTATATATTTAAAAGTTTAGAAACATTAACACTTGCGATAAAGCAGTATACTTTCTTGGTCTTAAAATGTTATGTAGCTCATTCAATTATTATTTCGTACATTTATTAATTGTATTAATCCACATACCTTAGACTTAGCCGAAGTTCCCTTTTTCTCTACCTCCTTCTTCAAAGCCCCGCCAGTTTTGACGCCTTTGGATTCTTCTTTTTTGCTCTTAGCCGGTAGAGGTTGGACTGGCAAGTTTGGACGAGCTTTATCTAACGCTGCCTGTACTACCGTTTTTGATCCAGGCTAAAAAAATGTTTACAATAAACTTTACGTAATTACCTTTTCTTAATGTTCTTTTTTGTTAGTTTGCTGATAATATTTTCTTAATGTTTTTAATAAAACTCCTGATCATTTCAAATATAGTTGATTATTTTTTCTTTTACTGTTTTTTCTACCTCTCAGAATATGTGTCCGAATTTATGACGATCAAAATTAGATAATATATATTAGTTATGGAGTGGGTACCTTAAGTTTGTCGATCTGTTTGTGCATGGCGTCGTATCCCAGGTGCAGCATGAAGGGCAGCACGGCGTCGGCGGCGGCGCGGCGCACGTCGGCGGCACGATCCTCCAGTGCGCCGTACAGCAGAGATACGCACTGCGACAGCTCCTCGCGGGGGAACGACTTTGGCGCCACTGGAACCATGGTAATAAAGAATTCAAAGCACGTCTTTTATTAGTTACCTCATTAAATTAAATCAAACCAGTTATACGGTCATCTTACATAATTAGCCAGTTGACCCAAAGGGAAGCTTAAAGGAAAGAAGCTTGAGCTTCCGATTGTCTCACTAAAGCTACAAGACACAATAGTTAAGTATCGTCTATGTGAGGACTCCGAGCTACCGGTCGCGTCAGTATATGTATAATGAAATGCCAGGTAAGGTAGTGGTACCGGTGGGCAGCTTCTCTGCCAGCCACTGCAGCAGCGCGGCTCGCAGCACGGGCGAGCCGGCCCGCAGAGCGTCCAGCACCATCTCCCCGTCGAAGGCGGCCTGCGGGCCTGCCTGCGCGCACCACGCCTCCACGCACGACACCGCCGACGTTCGGATCCACTGTTTGCTGTCGCCGAACGCTGCGATTTACATGAAGGTTATGAGCGGTGGATGTGGTAATGTTAAAAGGGCACGGGTCATCAATCTCAACGACGTTATGTTATAAAGCTTACAAAGGATAGTAGGTTTGTGAAATCGAAATATTGTATTCTGTTATTTAAGACTGGTCCTAAACAGTTCTTTTAAATTTAAATATATTCTAAATACGAATGCACAATAGTAAATTATAATATTAATTTTTATCCACACTCAGAAATATAATATTACATTTTTTAGAAAAAATAATTTTACCTTGGAAGAAAGCGGGAAAGAAGGTCCTAACATGCTGTTTACATTTAGGACCCATGGCAGTAGCCAGCAGTTCACAGATCTGTAGAGCGCTTTGAGCCAGTTTGGAGTTGGAGTCTAGTAGTCGAGCCACAAGAGCGGCTGGCAGCTCTCCAAGTGAAGGTTTTATTGGTGAAGCGTTTGTGATGATTGCCTTCACTTTGTCTAAACCTTCATTACGGACCTGAAATAATATCTTTCTGTCAGTAAATGGATTAGATTTTTTACATCTACATATCTACAATTTAACTACCTATAAAGTTATCTAAGAATAGTTTGTTTTATGATTTATCCAACTTTCTTTAAGAGACAAAGTTCACAACTTTTTAATCTACTCTACCTTCCAATTCTTATCTCCGATCTCCGCTACTAAGGCATCCGTGATAAGCGGCGCTATGTCCGTTCTGGGTCTGCTGTCTTCTACAACTGGAGGCTCCTCGTCTGCTGCATCTTCGAATGCTTCGTCGAGATCGTCTCCCATTGAACCTTTACTCGCCGACTACAAGATAATCATGATATAAAACGCAAGTCGCAGAATGTAACAGACATACCATGCTAAATACAATTAAAGTACATACCTTGCTAACTCTTCCCATCTGTCTCATGGGCGTGGGCGGGGTACTATTTGCATATTTATCGATCTCCAAGCTTATCAATTGTTTAGTAGCCGCCTTCTCGCTATCGAAATGGCTGATAAGCGACGGACCTACATACAGAGACAGTATTCCGAGAAAGTTAACTGTTGATGTTCGGACATTGGGGTTAGTTGCCGAGAGCGCCTTTTTCGAATGTGCGATTACCGATTTAACGTTCATCCTAAAAATAATACAGATAAATAATTAGAAGTAATATATAATATACTGTTACAAAACAACATTTGTGTTATTTAATGAGAGCACTTACGTGAATCCAAACTCTTTAATGGCACTGGCCATCCAGTTGAATAACTCAGCTTGAACCTTGGGATTCTTCTGCGAGTCCATTGCAAAGGTGAGTCCCTCGTTGAGTACGTGCTCCAGGCCGCAGCCCTCGGCCAGGTAGGTGAGGCAGTCGGAGGACACGGACACACAGGCTGTCTCTCCAAGCTTTGTTACTATGTCTTGGAGGACAAAGTCTGCCGCGGTTCTGAATGTAACAATAAATGTGTTAAATATTTATAGTTTATGTTGCGAGGTAATTATTAAGTGTTTTTTAATAATATATTTAATACTTTTTATATATTAATGTTGAGAATAATACTTACGTAGATATAGGAAAGTTTTCCGTGATATATTTGCAGGCCTCGAGCCTGGCTTTCAAGACTTGAACGTTGGTATCTTTGAGGCCCGGTTTCTTATTGAGCACTCGGTACAGAACTTGAGCAGTGGTGTCAGCTGTCGTGAGCCCCTGGATGGTGGAGTGGAACGACTGCACGGCTAAGAGACGGTTCTTCCAATTACCATCTCCGAGACCTGGAATTTGTTTACAAACATATGTAATGTAATAACATTACATTAATTGAAATCTATAGCGCTTCGCGCTTGTCTATGGATAGTCTATGGATAGTCTCTGGATAGTTCTAGAAGGCGCATCGGTCGGAATGACGTTTAGTTAAATGGTGGATATTTTATGAAGAAAGAAAGAATCATTATAAAAATTAGTAATTGTTACAGAGGTGATTGAGGAAGCGATATTAGTAAACTTTAATTGTCGTTTCTTGTATTTTCAGTGAAACAAATTGTGGTTTACTTACGAAAATCCTCAACAATAAGTTATCTTATACATATATTAAAATAATGAAATGGAATTTAATTGTATTTATCTTTTTTAAACACTAATAATAAGATTAAACCATTGAAACTAGATTAAAAGGACATTTGAGATTGCCTCGATAGTCTTGTTACTTGCTAGTTGTAACCAAGGGATCCCGTGTCCCAGCTTGTTCAATGAGCTTGCATGTTGAGTTCTACATAATGATACACGTACGTACCGGTGAGCACGTCTGCAGTGAACAGCTGCTCGGCCCTGACGTCCACCTCGTCTGCGGACAGTTCCAACTCCCGTGGAGGGCTTGGTTGGCCTCGGGCGGGAGGTTTCTTGGACGCTGGCTTCTTTGCTGCTGATGGACAATTAATGTACATTAATATACTATATTCTAAGCTTTTTAACACAATCCTTACTGATATATCAATGTCCAAATATCGTAAACCAATGTTTGCCCGTGTGTTTGTTCACTATAAAAAAGTCGAATCAGATACGTTACATTTTGAATCATTAAAAGTTTAAATTATCAAAAACAGGCATTTAAACAAACTTTTCCATTAGTCAGTGATTTTGAATCAAGAGAATTCTTGAGAAGGAAAACCCATGAACTTCGAGGAGCAAGGAACTTCTTTGAAACAAACAAATTAGGTACTTTATAAAAAAAAAAAAATTAACAATTCGAAACTTTACAAGATATATATTAAATATTTTTCTCTAATAGTATTTTACTCTACTGCCTTTTATTTAATGTATCTCAACGATGCTGTGAATAACGACTATACAGCATCAGTTGTAGGACGGTCACCATTTAATTATCAAATTTTCGATTATTGTGTTAGTTTAAAATTACATTATTATATTTTACCAGTTAATACTCTACACATACACTCTAAATATACTCTAAAAACAACACCTTGTGAACTCGGCCGACGGACTAACAGTTATTTCTTTATACTCAGAAAATAGTACTTATTTCGAAATGAAAGCTACGTCCTCTTCCGTTCCTCTGACAAACAAAAATACGATGTAAATAATAACTTAAAACCATCCTCCTGTATCTTCACCATATTCAGTATATATAATAACGGGTGAACTTATTCTTGTATGTACTTCCTCAATTGCATTTCAAACTAATAAAATATTTGACAATTGGTGAACCCTTTGTAACAATCATCACAATCTTTCACCGAGTCGGTTGTCGATCGGGAATTGGAGAAGAAAAGTTATTTCAACTTGGCTTCTCTTAAATTAAGGTATGAAAAATTGTTTCATCTCTTCAATAACAGAAAAGTAAATTCACCCGATAATAAATATCTTTTCTTTAGGTTCATCGATGGACCAAACGTAAATTTATCACGATTTTCATCTTCTTTATACAATTGAACATTGGTAATTTATATTTTGAAAGACGTTTTACTTTTAATAAACATCTTATTGGTTTTTAAAGTACGTTATATCTAGTACACAACTTCATTATTATCAACTAAATAAACGTTCTAGTGCATTTGGTGCCATGTGTTGTTATATCCTTTACACAATACCACAACAATATAATTATACATATATATAAATTGATATTTATCGCTTAATTATCATGTTTTAGGTTTACGTGTCCAGAAAAAACAAAGTCTTTAGCATTACATTATTTACACCAGCTTACGACATCCCGGTACAATATAAAAATAAGTAACATTACCGGTGGAGGCAGGTCTCTTCACGGGCTTGGGCTGGCCGGAGCCGGCCTTGGTGTCACCCTTGCCGGTGGGAGGCGGGACTTTAGCCTTCGCCTCTTTCTTCGGAGCTGCTATTTTTACTTTTATCTCAGCCTGTTAACAATACAATAATGCATACCAAATATTATATAACAGTTAGAAAATTACTCAGAATTATTATTGAACATACCTCAATAATACATTTATTGATTACTGTCATATAATAGTTATCTTACCTTATCGGCAAATTCCTTTATCTTTTGCTCCTTCAAATTATCCAGTTTACCAATGTGAGGCGCGATGTTCTTCTCTCCGACTAGCTTAGTCGCCGTGCCCAGAGCTTCCGCCGCGGCATCTCGGACCGTGGGGTCTGCGATGGTAACAATATATTATATATATATTGTTACTCATGAAAATATATTTAGAAACAACACATTAGGAGAGCTAATTATTTTTTGTAATTATTACTTACTTGAGCTAGTATTATTAAAAAAGTTATACAGTCTAATGCTAATATAATATATCTCAATATAACGATTTTCTCGATTTAACAAATCTCTCGGAATTTCCTAAAACTGTTCTTAAGAGTTCATACAAATAATTTCACTCTACGAATACATTTGTCCAAAACCTATGTATCAATAATTCTCAATAGGTTTAGATTTATGTTGCGACGGACAACTACCTTACCTATTTTGAAATACTTATTAATATTAATTTTCTAATTCCCTTCAATATCGTTATATCTAGGTTTTCTTATGTAAGAGGCAGAGCAAACGAGCGTGCCGATGAGCAAACCGATGATACGTGATCGCCGATTTCTACGAACCCTTGCAACGTCCGGGAACCGCAGTAGCGTCGCCGGCCGTGCAATGTGTGTATGTTAAATTCGAGACAGTTATAATACTACAAATAATGCTTCATTTGATTATTATATATATCCCGACCCGCGCTCTCCAGCAGCCTGAGCAGGCCGGCCACGTAGACCTTCAGGAGCTTCTTGTTGAAGGCGGCGGGCTGCGTGCCGCACAGCGCGCGCGACAGGAACAGCGCGCTCTCCGCACGCACCGACGGGTTCTTGTTGTCGAAGGCGCCCACCATGTCCTCCATTATCGCCTCCAGATTAGTCTGAAATATTCAAACCTTTGTATTGATATCCATGTATAACTATCTATTTATAGCCGAAGGCCCCTCCGGGCCGAGTCCGTGGTGCGGCCGCGTAATGGGATATAGTGATTCAGCTAATGGGATGAGTAGCCTCTGAACGTATGTAAATCTTGTAGTCGTAATTGACGACATGTGTAATTCCTTGGCATAATTACATTACGGCACTTGGCGGACTCTAAATATTATTATATGGTAAATTAAATTAATTATATTTATCATAAATCATATTACCCAATATGGCTTACTGACGGAATAATACGATCTCTAGCGTACGAGCTCTCCGTTAACGATTGTTATTATAACATCGAAGAATACATTTTATAATAACACCTGTAAGTTTATTTTAAGGAAATCTACCTCTGAAACCAGTAATGTTTGAGAATGTTAATGTGTGAGCTATGTAAGTGTATAGTGTACAGTGTACTGACGCATGGGTAGATGGCGTCGATGGCGTCCCGGAGCGCGGCCACCACGGTGCTCTTCTTCTCCTTGAACTTGTCGAGGAGGGCGGCGACGCAGGGCGCGGCGTAGGGCGCGAACCGACCCCGCAGCGCCGCCGCCACCGCCCCCAGCGACCGACCGGCCAGCGCCACCACCACCACGTTGCTGTCCTTGGATATCACCTGCACATAACATAGACAATCAACATCATGGAACCGACGAGCTTTGTAACATCGTACAGAATCGACATCTCTCCACACGTGTACCGCGGCATCCAACTGACCAAATTTATATGAAAGAAATTACTTCAAAAATCTACCGAAATCTTGCTTAAAAATCTCAATAACCAAAAACGTTGTTTGTTCGGCACATGATGCCAATTCTGAGATACTAAAACCAAACAAGTCATATACATAAGTAATTAACATTGATTTTCTTCATAATTACATACAAAGCCGGGAAGGGGTGCTTATGAAAACACAGAGAACGAAAAGTCCTCAAAGCGAACGGAAATCGAACCCGCAATCTCCGCGAGCGAAGAACCGGGAGCTCTGCCGTCTGGACTGTCGTGTCGTACTCGCTTGATATTTATTTATTTAAATTTTACGGAAAGTTATTAAAAGAAACTAATATACTTATATCAATAAGAGCTTAAATAAATCTTTTGCTCTAAACCATATTAACGGAGACAGGTTACTAACCTGTGTTAACAACAACTTAATGAAGTGAATATTTACAATAAAATAAAAAGTATAACATTGTAAGAATGTTAACATTTATAGACAATGTTAGCATAATAGGTTACATTAAAATAGTCACTCCTCAGATATAGCATGTACAGAGAAATAATTATATATTTTATTACGGGTATGAATTATTTATTAAATTATATGAGTATAACTTTGAAGTCAATTATGAATTAATATTATTCAGAAATATTTTGTTATTCAAACTATCCTTGCACTATTTTTCCTTTTGAATATCATGTTATTTGTAGGCTTCACGTAATCAATCGTGTGTTTAACGTTGCAACATTGTGTTTACAATTGCAACATTCAAACAATTAAATTATTGATGTAGTATGCAAAGTAAATCTTTTACCATCAATTGTTCCCATGTTCAAGGTTAAAATAAAAAAAAACAATTGTTTAAGAATCCACGTTCAGAATTATTAATTTTACTATCACATGTTTTTTAAAATACAACTTATTAGAACGAAGTTTACTAACGCTGCTTACGGGTAGTGCGATTTATTACAAATCGCCATGTAACGAAATTCCGTATGCTGTGTGTGAGTGTGTGTGGGTGTACGCGTATCTCTCTATCTCTCTCTATAACAGAAGATCACCAGCTGATCGACCATGACGAAATCCATACAGCCGGTCACTGATCAACTGGTGATCTTCATATGACGTATAATTTAGTACTTTGTATATAATTTCTTGTATGTTTTTAACATATTTTTTCTCAAATATGAAACTTTCTAAAGTAATTCGTTCCTTTAGATTTGCCTTTAAAAAAAATTGAAGCAAAATCGTAAGGAACTTCGCCCCCGACGGGCGTCTGCGGACCACACTATTTTGTTTTTAAATAAAATTTTTTATCTAAATAATAAATGGAAGATGTGCACAATGTTTTTATATTGTTTTCGATGATAGAATCTCTTAATTTATTGTACTCACTTTCTTCAAAGCCCGAACCAAATCGGCATAATCTCCGGGCTCCAATTTGGGAGCAGTTTTTAGTAAATTCTCCAGGGCGTCCAAGGCCTCCTTTCGTTCCTGCCATTTCTTGGCCTCCAGCTTGTCGTAGAAGTCCTTGGGCAGTTTGGAGAGTATCTCCACGGGGTCCAGCAGGTCGTAGGGATCCATCTCCGTGGAGTCCCCGCCGCCCGTCTCCGCGTCCTCCTCCTCCGCCGTACCTGGGGTTGACAAACAAAATTAAGGATACTCTTTCAGCATTACTGATTATTCTAAAAATCTTAAAAACTTAAAATAATATTAAATTATGGTTTAGAAATGTCTTCCCTGCAATAAATCAATAATCTCTATAATATCAGAGAATATCAGTATTTCATCAAGCGTGTCTAATGATTGGGTCTGGGAATCCAGTTCTCTCAATAGCTGTATGTAGTACCAGTGCTGTATAAATCTACTTCCTAGTTCTTTGCCTTCCCTCAGTTGAAGCCAACTCATACAACACTGAATCGATCATATCTACCGGCTAAAACGGATGTAGAATCCAGCTAAACTGACGATGTGGTATATCAGATGAGTGTGTGTCGTACCATCTGTGTGGTGTGCGGGCGCGTGGTGCGTGTCGCGGTGCGTGTGCGAGCGCAGGTGCCGTGTGGGCGCGGCGCCCCCCCCGCCGAATGCCTCCCGCAGCTCCTGCTGCACCACCGCCTGCAGGGACGCTATGTGCGGCTCGATTGCAGCGCCTATCCATCTGGAAACATGCCACCGGTCAGGATATCACAAAATATTGTCAATCGAACCTAAGACCTTTTAGTTCAGACAAATATTGGTACAACTATCAATGAATATAAAATTGTGTAATTAATTCTAAAACTTGTTGCAACATAAAAATAAATGAAATGAAAATGTCTCGCATCAATGAAAATAACAATAAAAATATATAATATACACACCTATGCATTTCAATGACCAACGCCTTCATTTCATCTCTGACTCCCTTGTCTCGGTCGGCCAGTAGTACGGGTATTTTCTTGACCATGGGTTTGATGGCTATCACCTTGTTACCAAATTGTTTCAAGGCAGTGTTTAAGGCAGCGATACACGCCGCTACCACCTTGGGATTCTTTTGCTCCATGCCCTTTAAGAGTTCTTCTTCAACTATCTCGTGCTTTTCTATTTCTACATACATGAGGGTAATCTGCAATTTAATAACAATTTAAAAACAAACAAAAAGTTTTAAATCAATCATATCAATGATATAAAATTAAATATTATAACAATAAAAATAATAGGTTTATTAATTAACACCTATTTAATATAGATTTAATTCAGAATCATAGGAAATAATCACATTAAATTCTTACTTGTAAAGCCAGATCCTTTGTTTTAGTTTTGGGAGCGGCGATACACTTAGTGACAATACCCGACATCACCTCTCCGGTAGTCTTACCGGCGTGACCACAGTTCTCCACAAACACTAGAGCTGCCTCCAATCCTATCAGTATAAAGTATTTCAATACACACCATTATGTTACATATTTAACTTGTTTTATATTATTCTCTTATTAAGTTTTGTAATAAAATTTTTGTGATACTTTGCAACTATTTTACACATTTAACACTGTGCTTTAAGTGCAGGTGCAAGCTAGTCAGGCAAATTTCTATTTACTTGACGTGAGTACAGACAGATAAATATATATACAATTAAATAAAGTGATCTATATTGAGACATTTTATCAACATGAATACAGTAGACTCTGACTTCAAGAACTGTGCATCACTTAAAGAATCCAGTCGTATTTAAATTAGCAACAGTTGGATTGGCAGTCACTTACCACTACAGCAACAAACTATCATATTTAAATATGCTATAAGCATATATGTTCTAAGTGAGTAACGGATGCATACTGATAGATACTAGATCTACATATTAGTTTTTTGTTGAGGTTCTCTTTATAAAAATTTGAATTTAAAAACAAGAAACAAACCCAAGCTATCACAATATATTATCTGTGATATAAACTTGTAACCAATGTGAGTAAACAAGTGAGTAGTGTCACATTTCAAATCTTGTTTAGGTTGAGGAGACTAATTAATGCACTCAATATTATTTAGGTTATGTACCACAACTTCATTTGTTCTTAGAACAGGCATTGCCCCTAAATTGATTAATTGAGGAAAGACTAGATGTAATTGGTAATTGTCTTGTGACTAATTGTAATACCACAATTGGTAAACGTTTATTAGTGTGTCAGATAACTTAATAGAATTTAGTTTGTTATTTTTAAATACTCGGAATTATAATTTTGCCGTAATTTTGATGATTTATAAAATACTCATTATTACATATTCCTACTTGTTTTGTTGTTATTGGTATTCTTGTATTAACACTTTAACGACCGGGCAGTTAACTTTAGTTTTGGTTAGGATGCCAATTGGCGTGCCCGGTCGTTAGTGTTAACTTTACAATATTTACCTAAGCATTTAACAATTTAAATATGAATAATACAATATTTTGATTTTTATAGACAGTTTTTTCAGATTGTTTAAAGGTCATTCTGTCATTTATAAGATTGAGGAGCCAAGATACCAATTTCGATATATATGTGTTACAACATTTTTAAAATGCCTAGAAATTCTTCAACAAAATATATTTAAGGGCAAATGTCTATGGTGTGCTAAATTACCTTTTTCTTGAGCGACAACATTGCTATCGGTAACAAATTTCTTTATAAGTCCAAGGTATTTGTTCCACTCTGGTGCCTTTTCATCATCAATTTGGTTAAAAAGTTTTATGGCCTCTTCATATCCAGTAACCCTAGCTTTCCATAGCTTGTGAACACATTTTTCTTCTGTTGGTAACTTTTTATATTCATTCTCGTCTTCCATGTTGAGTTATCAGTCTTACCTAAAATTTCAATATATGGTTGATATATAATTCAGAAATTAATTAAAATATAAGGAGCCGACGCTGATAATTCTAATAAAAACACTAACAAAAAACTCAATAATTATTTTTTGGTAATCTATTATATTCAAGAATTGAGAATTCGTGTTTATTAATATCCACCTGTTTCTTTTTATATACCCTTGAATGTCAATATAAAAAAATAATATATTGAATATTGAGGAAACTCACTGCAATTCAAAAACTATATATGTTAATGTTGATTTTCTTGTTTCTGTCCTCGGCTCATCAATTTACAGACTAGTTAGAAATAAAATACAATAATGTACTAAAGAACTTGAATTTCATATGTATTAACTGGTTCTACAAGTTTATAGTTAATACATTTGGAACAATAAACATATAAGTGGTAACTGTAAATTAATTATTATTTCTCTTAAACACTGGTAAGCACCATTTAAATACAATCAAATAAAAACATGTGTATAAAACTGTATAAAGATCTCTTTTATATTTTACACATTCTAAAAAGGCAACAGATCTATATTCATCTACATATACAAACTACTTATAATAAATAAGGTTTTTAAATAAGGATTCAAGTTAACCATGAAAAATAAATTGAGCCCTAAAAAAGCATATTGAGTGACCTTTAATATGTTCCCTTACAAGGTCAAGGACTGCATTTAGTTGCACACTGCAGCTTGCATACAAATTTTGTCTATATTATGTATTTATATGAAATATGAACTTTTGATTTTAATAAACAAAACACGGTTACTCAAGCAATGAAAACGTATTAACGTTTGTTAACTTCATAATATCTAAGATTGTTATACGCATATTTAGTGCATTAATTATTAACAAGTATTATTGTATAGACGGATTTATGCGTAGTTGGCACAATACGGGCTCACAAATATACGAGAAAGACGTGAATCCTTCGGAAGTGATGATTCAACGGACCAACGGTGCATTGATATTTAATGGCCATCTGGCAGACTTCACGCACTAATTTATAATTATTTACCGGCGCATTCTTTGTAGCTGTGTCTAATATAACATCGGATATTAAACTAGATCACAACATTGAGCAAACGCCCGACAACGGTTACTTTCTACAATACAAACAAAATGTCTCAAAAATAATAAACTTACCGTTTTGTAGCCGTTTTTATAGTTCCAATATTTTTATATTTGAGAAATTAAAATGTATACACATGAATAGTAATAAAATTACATTATCTAACTATTAATAAGCTTTCAACCGACAAAAGAATTTCTTTTTCGACGTCGTTTTTTTAAGTTTTACAAATTGATAGAAAATGGACGTAAGAGAAATGTTGCCATAAACGATAAATTATAAAATGAAAAACATTCAAACATTGAAATAAAAAACGTACCGATTTTTTATAAAGTGGTAGTTAAAATAATAAATTAGTGTCTATTTATTCATTTATCGTGTCTGTTATATATATACATATATTTACTATAGTTTTTAATACTCATCTTTTGATATTTATTCAGTTTATGAATACGAAATAATTGAATAGTGATAAATGTATGAAATTTTATAATTTATTTTACTACATCATAAAAAATATTGTTTCCGAGGTTCTATTTCAAATATTTATGCTTATTATTTTTGACTCACTCATTATCATACAGCACGGATTGGCGAATGGCAACTACTATCGGTCAAAATGGTGTGGAAAGCATTCGTTCAAAACAATCCAGAATTCAGATCGTGTTAAGAACGTGGAGGGACGAGACGTGTGTCGCGGTTGTGTCGTGACTACTGTGCGTTCGCAGTTCTTAAAAATTGTAAATTTATTTTGCTTCTGCAATCGTGAACATAAATTATATGTTTAGATTGAAAGCATAATTATTTTAAGAGTAAGTGAATGATATAAACAAACGGTAATGTTGTGTTTTCGTTTGATATCGGGCTTGGAGCACAATAGCCGCCAAGGAAATTTATAACAGCTGTTCGAGCATAGTATGCTTCATATTGTAAGTACACAAAGTATTTGTTATCTTTTAATTCTAATACTCTCTTTCTTAAGTTGTTTTGGTTAGAGAGAACTAAAGCGCCTCCATAATTTGGCGGGTAGTTCAAAACCGAAAGAAAGCTTTTTAACATAAACAATTTCTTTTTAGATTAACAATTTATACTTTTAATTGCAACCTATCGTGTTCTTGGTTTCTCTGATAAGACAAAATTAATTATTGATTAAATAGTCTAGAATAATAAATATCTGTATATTTTATTGATATTGATCTGTATCACAATTGTTAAAAAAAGATGTCATTAAATGTTAAAAAAAAACAGAAATAGTAAATAAGCGCGCACGAACCAAGCAATATTGAGTATCAAATACCAAAACATTTTGACGTAACAAAATAAAAAAAACATTCGAAGACTTATTAAATACAAAAACAGTGTAATAAAAAGTCAAGTGGAACTGAAACGGCAGTCATTAGTCTGGTGTTTATTAATATCTAATAGGAATGTTATCAACTGAATACTGAATACTGGACTACTCGAGTGTATTGGTAGAAACAGATTTACTGTTATACTATTGAATAATATTTTGGTTTTTAGGAAGAAGAAAGAAAGTAGATATTTTGATTTTTGTTATAGACAAAAACTTATACATAATAAAATACGTAATATTTTTTTAATCACGATTTTATTTCACCTTCCGGGTGACAAAGGACAAAAGTAATACATAAAACTTCACTCGGTAACTAGGACCTGACAAGGACATAGATAACTCTGTATAATTTATTACCCTGTCATATATATATATTTTACCTACATTTTTTTCTAAGATGTCTAATGCTGTTAGGCGTCACTTGGAGGGTTTGCTTGTAGGCACTAAGACCTGCTCTCGAATGTACTTAGACGCATAAAAAACAACTAAGTAACTAATTGGATACTTATGTATTATTTACTACAGAAGTATAAATTACGGAGTTTGTACTAGTAGCGCGCCAACTTATAATGCTATTTATAAATTTATCTATTTGTGGGTGAAAAAAAAAAATTTGTAAACCTGAAAGTATATAAAAGACCACCATACAATAGAATAAATCTTATAATTTTTATTTGAAAAGAAGGTATTTGGAAGACAGTATTTATAAATATTATTTTATTAATAAAAAAAATAAAGGAAGTTGAACCAAACAAGAGTATGTATAACAACATGACCCAGAGCGCTTGAAGCAATTCATAAAATATTTCTACTAATTTAAATCACCAAAATTCCAAGTATTCTGAGTGATTATAGTATAAAATAATGCATTTTGCGAAAATATTCGTGCAGGTCGTCACGTAGTCAGATATGAATTATGAGTGCAATCCCCGGCGGCCATGTTGGAGCGCCATCTTCGGTGAATCACACAGCTCTTAATACAGTTTTCTTACTTTATACTTTGTGTGAATATTTCCGTTACCCGACAGTTATGTTAACAAACGTACTGTTCCCATTTCTCTCATATCTATATATATATATATATATATATATATATATATTTATATAAACAAAATCGCGTTGAGGTTTTATCAATCAGCTATTTAAAAGCCATGTCAACATCCCGTGTGATAAACTTTATGACTAATTAGTGTCAGTATGGAAGTCTGCAGTCCGATTTATTAATTCGTGTGTCACACTTGGTTACAGAGGCTCAAAATATGTAAAATATAAAGTACTTAATAAAAAGTATTAAAACGATTGGTTCAATTAAAAATCATAAAAGTAATTGCTCTTCAGAACCTTATTCGAAAACTTAATATTTAATATTAATATTTAATATATTTTGCAAAAGGAAATAAAAAACAGACTTTTAACCTTTATTAAAGCAACAAATACGTGTTACAAATATCAAAATAATCACAATTTTATTAATTCTGTTAATCTAAAACAGTTTATTTGAAGAATATTCTAAAGTATGTTGTTATTAGCAGTAATTAGATTGAGCTCAACGTGAGCACTGCTTTGGGTTCGTCTGATTCAATTACTGTACACATGTCCCCATGTCCCCGTGTCACTCGTATGTATGTGATTGTATTTATTAAAAGCCTCTTAATCTAAGAACAAAACATTGCACGTGATTCTAGAAGATTGACAAGAAGATTAGGATCATTATCCCACTGGTAATGGAACTAATGCAACAACTTATTCATTAAGTATGTTATAAGCTACTTTTTTGTGCGTCTGTGCCAATTATAGAAAAGCGGTAAACTTTTTTTGTAAAGTACAAAAGATTAATATTAAACGGTGTATAAATGCAATTTTTTTAATGGATTTATAAAAGAAATTCTATATGTTGAGTGTACAGGGTTCAGTGGAAGATATTTATAAAATGTTTCAATTCACGGATCAAAATATCGTTACATAATATTGAGTGCGTTGGACGTCCGCGTCGGTCTGAATCAGGTTAATGATACCGTAAATAATCATCTCAATGGTACCATCGACGTGTTGAAACTAACATCCCAAAACATTCATATTAGGCCTCCGACGAACTTGTATATTTTTATTAAGTAAGAAAACCTGGATTTTCTTTCCATCCAAAATCGAACATGATTTTTTAAAATTGTTTTTGTTTGTGATTATGATTATCCAATCTATCAAACGCTAGATCAATTAGCTCACTAACTTCGGATATTAAAAAGCTATTTAGCGATCTGTTGGCGAGCTTGTTACTGTTAAATAGTGCGCAAAAAATTTTATATAGAGTAACTAAAAAAACCTAAAAAACTAGTAATATCATGTTAGTCGTTAGTGTGCACTCGCCCTAATATGCGTTTTGAATTAGGTCACTTCTCCCAATACTACACAGAGTTCAATGGCAGATAAAAAACACTTCTCATTTATCTCAACGATGGTTCGTGGTTAATGACTTTTAATATAAATTATTACATAATATTATTAATGTTGCACCTGTTTTTTATTACACTGTACTGTTTACTTCTATTTCATTACTCTGTACCTTATATGCTAGGCTATATATATATATATATATATATATATATATATATAAAATATATCTCAAGATACGACTTAAGATAAAACGTCACTAATCCGATGATGTCAGTTGCGTATTTATTTATTCTGTTTCGTTGTTTTAAAGTAAAATGGTAAATTATTTGTTACATGTCACGGAAACGTATCAGTCATCCGTTATCAACATTTTAATTAAATTGATTAATTATTTATATGAGGTATATATTAAGTGATCGCGAATTATATTAATTGTACGCTAATTAACCTTGTTTATAAATTATACTTATTCAATTGTTTTTTAATTTCAAGTTACATTTTTTTTAAGTAAAACGAATTATATTTTAAGAATTAACAAAATAAAAATCTCAATATTTCTATAAAATATATATTTTTTGGTCTGTAATTTCAATCGTTAACATATATATATGTTATGTTACTCGATACTAATATATATTTCACGTCAAAAAGTCACTTTTAATAGAAGTTTTAAAAGTATGTCTTAACTTTTAATATAAACAATTTGATTCTTTTGTTGTTGATTGATGTAGGTGTTTTAATTGCTTGTCGTGTAAAGTCGGGGTCTACAGTTAGTAACGTCGTATTTACACTTCTTATCTACGTAATAATTACTTGCAAAATATAATCCTCCCTTATCAACAATGCCATGAAGAAAGATGTTATCATGCTGTATTAATTGATTATAAAAAATGGTTTCCGTGTCAATATAACGTAAACGGAAAGAGCTGTAACTGTTAATAATCGTCTTCTAGAATGAGTAATGAACTCGAACAAAGGGTTCTGTATACGGAAAAGATTAAGACGGTCAGGACTTCCTGTCGCTATAAATAAACAAATATGGCCGGCGGAAGACACGCGACCTCCGCGATGACACCTCGCCCCAAAACGGGATAATATTTCTTCATTTTAATGTTTTGTATGTTAATATATTTTGCATGTTCGACCTCTATGACGACTTGGTGCTTAAAAGATAAGATAAGATAGTTGACAGTCACTAATTAATTGATGTTCCGTAAATTAAGGTGAGAATAACAAAAGATAATGAAGTAATAACCATCCAATGCTAACAACGCTGACGGACTGACACAATAATATAGAGATATTTAAAATTCGAATACTTTAATTCATAGGTACTAAACATTTTTTATTTTTTTTGTATATTTAAATAATAAGATAGAGGTACTAAACATTTTTGATTAATCTATTTAAATAAAATGAATTATTAAAATAATAACTATTCAGTCTTCCAGTACGGATTAGGTGCTATGCGATATTTATATAATTCAACGTGTGAGTTTGTTTGTGGTCTCGGCGTGTGGCATTTTTAAATATGCTTCCATAAATAATTCCTTATACGGTACATGTGGTGAAGGACGTAAATAGCGCCCCCCCGCATGAATCAGATTTAATAAATCAAGTTGTTTTGGTTTTATATTAAGTACAGGAATTAATTATATGTATTAATGATCGTGTGGAAGCGTCCGTCCGTCTGTTCTCTGCTGAATGTGTCATTCTCGTGTATTTTTGTGATCACATTAAATAGTTAAATGGTACTTTGACGTTCCTGTGACAAATTGCGAATCAATCTTGAAATGTTTATTAAATTTATGAGGAACATAAATTTTTATTTTGAAAAGAAATAAGTTAGTTATTTTTATGTATAATAAATTTAAACAAGTACAAATGGCTATTTAGAAAGACCTTCATATTCTTTTCAATTCCATGTCATTGTGTCAGCGTAGCTGTGCGGTGACCCCGCCTCATCTCCCGCGGTCCCGCGGTCCCGTGACCTGCTCTCGAGAACTCATTTTAATTCTAATCTTTATATTGTACTCGCAATGTAACGCAAGGTCGCGATACACTTTGAGGACTTGTGGCGAAATGTCACACACACATTTACATATCTACTGTAAAAAATATATATTGTTTACACAGTAACTTTGAACATCTACGATAGTGGATCAAACACACACGCACACACGCAAGCACTAAACGCACACACACACGCGCTCACACACAGAGATTTAAATTTAAAAGGATATTCCGATGTATAACAGAGCGAGACAAATTAATTGGAGCGTCACGTTTATAAGCAATCATTAGAAACATTTAAATAAATCTAATATATATATTTGAATGAGTGTCTGTTCCTTTGTGTCGATGTAATAGACGGCGAGGCATTGTATTGAACTAGCTGGACTGAATATTCAATTAAGTGTAGGTTTACTACCTACCTGGTCACTGGTCACTGGTCACTGGATGTTATAATATAATTAATATTATGTGATACTGGACCGGTTTTGATGACAATTATCCCGTAACCAAAATTGAAATTTGGACCAAAAAAATGTATTTAACCTTTAATTTTCATCCCCAAAAACATCTGTTATATAGTTTTATTTTTTTTTACAAGTTGTGATAATTTACAGATTAATAATCGATCTGCAATCCGAAATTAAAGCCACATTAAGTACCTATTAAACAAAAAATATAATGATATTGTTTGTACGTCCTATACATTTTATTATATTGTCAAGCTTAGAACACTTCAATCAAATAATTAAAAATTAATTAAATTAGGAAATCATTTTTATTATAATAATTACGTAATGTTAATAAAGTTACTTAAACATTACTCATTTACTGATAAGGCACACGTGGGAAAGACTTAACATATTGGGATGGTTTTAATGTTTAAATATGTTTTTGTTTTGCATTATTTCATAGAACTTTATAATTTAACACCCATATTATTATCCCTACAAAGATATATATAGAATTGTTAAAGAGCGTATTACATTATCCAATTTCAAGAGCACTAATTGACCCTAAAAATAGAATGTTAAATTCCACCAATCACAAGCTCCCTAACAGCGCTGTGTCTTTCCACTGTTCGTTGTCAGTGTGCTAGTTGATTTAGCGCGAGGTAGATTGGATGATGAATAGGTTGCTTAAGTTGTGCATGTTATGTTGATGGAGAGGCCTGGCAATGATCAACTTGCTATTATTTCTACACATGTTGCTTCACTGTATCTTTTAATATGTTTATTAGAGTAGTTTAAAGAACCCTTTATACATTTATAAATTTAAGATCACAATAGTAATAGTAGCGTGGTTAGTCTAGTATATTGTTACTTATAAAAATTTTTATTTGTTCTCTTATCAATAATTCAATTGACTCAATATAAGTAATTGTAACTTAATATTTATTATAAATAAAATACATGAAGTTCCTTGCCGATTCTTTCCATGGACCTTACACTAAACCGTGTAACTAGTGACGTGTAATGCCTGGATGTAGTCGCTAGTGTAAGTAATTGAAATAAGAAATTGTCTCTTTCACGTTAACTTTTGATAAACGATTTTAACATTAGTTTTGTTTGTGACATGTGTTTTATTAAATTCTATACTACAAAGAAAATATTCTCCTTAAATGCTATTTATTCTGAGAAAGATGATTATATTCAAAAGAATTCTAAAATTATCAAATTGCTAAGCGCACAGTAGCTCAGTTGGTAGACCGACGGTAATGATATCCTAGAGGTCACAGGTTGATGTCCGAGTCGATGATTTTATCATACAATATTAAAACAAATAGTGACGTGCATTTGTAACAAATGTGTAATTTTATTTTTAAATAAATATTTATAATATAATGAATAACTTTACATAAATGAGGTATTCTTGTTTTCATTCGTAATAACCTTTATTTCGTCCTGTTAAAAGTCGAATGCCTGTGTAATGTCGTACGACATGTTATCGACCACCTGTGACGCGTGTGTGACGTCACTCCGTAAACAAACCCAGATACTTAGTACTATTATTAACAGATTTATGCAGTTTTTAATCCCCACGTTAATATTTACCTTACATTACCATTGTTGTTACTTTCGCTTACACACACACACATGGTTACACACACGTATCCAATTTTCACATGTGTGCAGTGAGTTCCAATGTATGTAATAATGAGATAAATCAAAACATTACAGAATTTACTTTAAATGTCCTACGCTACTTAAATTACAGTTCAATAATAATTAATATTAATTTAAATATATATTATGTATATATAAATGTATTTTATACACCTTCGGGTCAGAATCTGTTCACCTTCATGAATTATTTTTTTGTTAAAATGCGTTTCTTAAGTTATCATTGATATAAATAAGATTTATTCCAATCTCGGATTGTAGATCGATTATTGAGATCGGCGGTATCGTACGCCGTGCATGTCGATACTCACAAATCGAGTTATGAAACCTTTCATTAGTTTTAATGGAGCCCATATTCTACTTTCCAATTTTAATCCAAAGTTGTTGCACAAGTAACAATATTATTTGGAGTCAGCCGATATTACCATTCCTTTGACGCTCCTCCGTCACACGTTAACTCAGTGGACACTGGAGACATGCTTCCTCGCCATATCATCTTCCTTTCCACCCCTCCGTCTTCGATCATTCTCTTCTCTTAAAACAGATCACAATACTTGTACTTGTGAGTGTAGAAAATTCTAGTATATGTTACTTGCGCCACTCAATACATAAATTCATTATACATATTTTACCCTTTTTTATCATGATGATCGATACACACACACACATAAATATGAATTATTTATATATCCATATATCTCCAGCTGTCCAGGGTCACGAGGGCAAGCCGCTAAAGGACAAGGTAAAAAAACAATACATATATTATCCGTTTAATCATCTTTTACATATAATTTATTCAGTAAATTGTTTCCTGGAAATAAATAATAAACATAGTTTTAAAGTAAATTTTATTATTTATATATTCTGATTTAAAGCTGGGATGACGCTGTGTTAATTGGGATAGAACGGCAGTGTACCAAAGATAATAGATACGGTTATCCTCATCCCTAAGTGGGACGTTCTGGGATTGCAGTTTACAAAACACACCGTGTCTGTCTTTTCAGATACAATGTTCTAGTGTCTGTAGTTGGTACTTTAATTAACAATGGTATAATAAGGAGTTATTTTTCGATCATTATAATATTTATGAATAAATCCCAGATAATAAATGTTGAGAACCTCTGACCACAGGAAACATACACTTCGTATGTGTCATATAATATTAGTCATAAATATAATAATACAAATGTAAACAAGCTTTAACAATGTAAACAAAATAGATTAACCGTGGGTTTAAAAACCGCACCGCGTGAACCCTTTCGCAATGAAACACGCTCGTGCGGACGTGTCACAAGAACATGGATGTGCACTGCGATGAGCGAACTGCACACTGTTTTTAGTAATCAATTAATATTATACATTGACCCCGTCGGCTTGTTGGTCAAAGTAAAACTATAGGTAATTGATTCTTGTTTCTTCCCATATTCATTCCCTTATCCTACTTCCCAAGAAGCCCTAATCATAATTTAAATGTACCTCTTGTAGAAGAAAAGGTAAATACATAATTCTTCCTTTCTTTGGGTCCATTTATAGACATTAGTGTTCGTGATACAGAACACAGAAGACACAGCTTATGATCCCAAAGTATTGTTCAATTTTAAGCTTACTATTTTCTATAAATGTCGTGGTAAAGCTAACAGCTCACTAACAGCCTTTCCACTATACGATGTTAGTGTGCTAGTCGACCTAGCGCGCTATAAATTAAATAATGGAATGGCTTCTTTAACAAAACCATATAGTTTAGATAAACAGTTTTTATATAAGTTGTGTATCAAAATAAGCGGACATAAGGGACCTTGGGAGACCGGACCGACGAGTGATCTTACAAGGGATACACTTACGGAGCTGTTTTTGCTGATTGCAATGCTAGGTCATCTGTTCTTATTCTTATTGTTATTAATTTTTATTCAATAACAATAATATTTGAAGTTCACTTCACTTATACTGTTTTGGGTACACATCTTAACACAACTTGTACTTATTATGTTATGATAAATATTTAATTCAGTTAGTAAAAACTGTTTATTTGATATATTTTTAACTTGTGTACCATATTAATCATTCATACAGTGAAAATCATTACATCGATAGTTTAGTAGTTTTTACGTAACACGCATACATACAGGTTTGGTTATTTTTTACTTATATTAAATGTACAGGTTATTCCAGTTACGAGTATATTAGTAAGTAGACTCTGACGTTTCAAAAGTGCAATGTATATATACACACACATATATATATATATATATATATATATATGTTTTACTGATTTATTTAAATATCTTAACCACGAACACGTATTTGTATGTATGTATTTATCACATTATGTCATTGACCTTTATAACGGACCTTTGGATTTGGAAAACTTAATAAGATCTTTTTTTAACATGGTAGAAAAATGAATGGTGATGTCCGTAAGTCCGTGTGTCCGTGATGCCAAATATATGGAACTCGAAAACATAATTTATTAACTTGACTTTTTTTTTAAATACGTGATAATCCACCATTTCAACCTCCTCTATGTAATTAACAAGATACTATATTCTTAACCTACTATAAAATTATAATTAGATTATATTTGGATAGTGGATTTGGTGAGTTGCTGTAATTACAACTCTATTACTTATACACTAAGACTGATATCTGTGTGTGAGATACCCACGGTCTAAAATCGTTGAACAAACGTTACATACAGTGCAAATTATTCTTTGGTAAATATTTCAAGTTGTTATAATTAACAAGGCGCTACTAACCTGCCGTTTAAACTACAGTTACAATATTTACTATATATATACTAACTATACATATAATAAACATCGAAAAACATGTATGTTTATAAATTTGTTTGTAACAAATAAGCTCAATAATTATTGCACCGATTTCAATAATTCTTTCGAAAGCTATCAGTTAGTAAAATGGGGTCCTACTTATCCCGATATTCCAAGGGAATCGGCGGAAAATTAAACATTTGTTGGAGCTACATTACATTTCACTACGAATTAATTAATATGAAGTGATAGTTGCTATTGCTTGTAAATAATTTTGAGAAAACAAAGTCACAGGCAACAGCTAGTATCCAGCCAGTCCTAATACAAATAACTATTGCATTAGGACTGGCGTGTTTTGATAACCAACCCCTAAATAAAAATTAAAAAATAGTTCCGGTGTGTTTAATGACCGCGCAGGAGCAGCGGTCCCACGCACCTTGTTTACTTGACCTGTGCACAGTATCTCGGAGATAGCGCCTTCGGTGCTGAAGGTTCGTGGGGTTAAAATAAAAGTAAATAAGTGTCAGTGATCTGTTTACGGTTGTTACGGCTTGTTTATTGTAGTATTGTCTCACTGTTCTTGGAACTAAAGCACATGTTTTTATACTGTACATGTTATTGTTTTATTCACTAGCTCTGCCAGCGACTCCGTTCGCCCGTTTGTGTTTGACGGACAAAGTTTGAGGAAAAAATACAGCAGTTTCATAATAATGTTTTGGGTAGACCTCGAAGAATTCGGTCTGCCCATTCATTTGTCCGCTACTTTCGAATTTTGGAAAAATTTCTTCACAGGAGGTCTTCTTATGACCGCCTGAGTCCGAAATGACCATTGGTCAAAAAGTTTATATATATATATATATATATATATATATGCGTGCGTGCGTCCAGATTCGACTTTTGTCAGCACGATAGCGGCCACAGTTTCGCTCGGATCGCTTTCAAACTTTGCACAAAAATCAACCATCCAAAAATGAAGGTCAAGTTCGTTAACCAGAAAAATCCGATCACAGGGGGCGCTAGGGCCTCACTTTTTCTGATTTCAGTTTTTCGACCATAACTTTGTCCCTATACAAAGGAGATCAATCGCGTTCATATTATATGATGTCTTTAATAAATACCTATAACTAATGTAGATAAACCGAAAACCTAACTTCAATAACTTAGGGGTGGGGGTAAAAAAACCGAAAATTTTTGGAAAAAAAATCATAACTTTTTTCTGGTAAATATTCTTGCATCACAAGTATTTTTAATAGAAAGGTTATTTTTTACTCTAAATTAAGGTATCAAAAGTTTTTCCGTAAAAGGTACCGTTTCCGAGAAAAAAAATAAAAACCACTTTTAGCTTGAAAATTTTAGGTAGGTAAAATCACGGCAACTTTTTTCTGGTAAACATTCTCTCCTCGCAAATATTTTTAATAGAAAGGTTATTTTTTACTCTAAATTTAAGTACCAAAAGTATTTCCAAAAAAGATACCTTTTCCGAGAAAAAAAATTAAAACCGCTTTTTGCTTGAAAATTTTTGATGTAAACAACGGCATCATGTATTATTCTTAGGTAGTGAGTTATATTTTAAATGAGTTACACACGAGGTCTACCCACGCGTGTCCCCCTGCGGGCACGGATTTTTTATTATTATTTTTTAATTAACACAACTTTTTCCTCATTGACCGATTTAGATAAAGCAATTCTAAGACACGTATCTTATTTATTAAACGATTTAAATAATCACTAAAGCTTATGTGGAGGTCACCGCGACGCGTCATTGAAAATCGAATTCAAATTGATTAAGCCGTTCATGAGATTATCGCGCACAAACGCACGGATAGACAGACAACAATTTTTTAAATATTTTTTTTGTTCTTCAATGTACAGACCGAAAGTAGTTAAATAATTATTATATGTTTACATTAAGCGATTTCACGTATTTTCAGTGCGGTGTTAAATTGATAAATATTTGTATGACACTCCTCACGTTCAGAGTGAATAACAAAATATTAATAAATGATCCAATTATATTCAGATGGATAAATTCATTGAGTTGAAGCGACTCGACAGCTCAGTGGACGCGGCGCCGGGGACTGCCTTAGGTCGTGGATTTGAGTCTCACTCGTGCTTACTATTTATTAATTCATATTTATTTATGATTTCGGCCTTTTTTTAATGAATCGATAGTATGTCGTGTTTGTGTTTGAGTCAAATTAACTGATACAGGGTGTTTGTTAAACTTAAAAGATGGCGTATAAGAACATCATCAAGCGAAGCCGGAAGGCCTACCTAGTTGTATAATATAGTTAAATAAAATAAATAAACCCATATAAAGTAAACATAATTTAACATTTCTAATGACTACTATTTTTCTGGTAGAAAGGTATATTTTAATATCTCAATTTTAAGTGCACTTACGCTTACTAACAGCCTACTCACTATGCAATGTTAGCACGCTAGCTGAAGCAGCGCTCGATAAATTGGATAACGTAGTAGTTGCATGAGACCCTGAATTATTTCCTTAATACACTCCTCTATAAAGTCATCTGCAGTCAATAAGATGAACTACTTAATTGATAGTATTATTGTTTTAGTATCACTTATGAAACAAGTATCGAGTTCCTGCTCCGTGTAATAATTACTAAATTATAATTATAATGTAATACCGCGGCGTCACGTGCCAATTAAAATGATTATTACCTACTCCTGATGTTGGTTTGTTTTTCCTTTTTAACTACTAACTAGTTTGCGATACATTGAGAGAGGAATCGCGTTTAAAATGTTATGATCTTACAAAAATATTATTGTTTTTATTTGAATATATTATAAATATATATATATTATAAATTAAATTATATATTATGCTATGTAAGAATATTATATTTGGTACTTAATAACATGTAATTATTATTATAATGTTAAATATTCATAAATCATATTTTAATATGGCGTAAAGACAAAAAAAGTACATTAAAGAGAAGTATTTTAAAATATTAATAAAAAAATGCACAATGAAAAAAATATGTTTTTTTATTATTTTAATTTTTTTGCATCATTCTTACCTACAGTGTTAAGTGTAGGTAATAATAATAATGTTACATTGCATTGTGTACACTGGCTCTAGTTCCAGTGTGCACCAGCTTTATTTTATGGGCCATACTACGTGTGAGGAATGCAACAAAGAAATTATTTATCTTCGTCCTTTATTGCCATATTAGCATTTGTCGTATGGGCGCTTCCGCTTTGCCAAGGATTTTCCTATATACAGTTTACTTAAAGCCATATCAATAATCGATCTTCAATCCGAGATTAAAATCAACCTTACATAGCTCCTTATAAACTCGACCTCCGGGCCGATCGTTGGAATCGATAAATCAAGATAGGGATTTAAATTTTATTAATTATTTGCAAAATAACAATCTATTAATAAACATGTGCAGTAAATAATTGATTTTTACATCTGTTATCATTTTACACTGTACTAATTATTCAAATTATATATTTCACTTTCCTCAAGAAACGTATTGTACACACACACACACACACACACACACACACACACACACACACAGACACACCTACATGTGAGCAAAATAATAGCATCACGTGTATCGATAAACTATAAAAATTTATTGCAATATTTCTTATAAATTTTACTTATTCTCGAAAAACAATATATAAAAAGCGTCGAGTTCATGTTTCTTGTGACGAATATGTATGGAAGTACGTTTACATTACATTACCTTTCAATTTAAATATCATTTGATGTTAAATTAATATTTTATTGGTGTTACTGAATAATATAAACATTGTAGTATTTATTTTACGTTAAATACTACGAGAAAATACTATTAATTTGTAGTAATACATATTGTTTTTCTGCTAATTCGATACGACTCCACTGTCGGACATTTTTTGACACTTTTAGATATATCGTGAATATCCCTTCGGGCATACACATTCTAGGCGGTTCCGTAGTTACCTTTGAAACCGACATTGATGTTTTTCTCTGAACGTGACGTCACAGTTGCAAAAGAGCAGAGTATCCATATATTACATAATATGGTAATAGTCTACTTTGTAGTCCAGTTAATTGTAATTGCACCATTAATATATATAGTTTATTGTAGTCAGGTCTGTAATAAAAACACATTATGGACATATTGAATTAGGTTATATATCGCAATTAGTTTACACCTGTAGTTTGGCAAAGCCTGAATGTGATGTTGTTTGTTTTGGTTTCAGTATTTTTTCCTTATTATATAGACATAAGGAAATAAATTGTTTTTTGGAACACTTACCCTGTGTAGATAACATCATACGACTCGTGAGTCACGTTGATAAACTTAAATTATGATAATTATTGTTAATATATTGTAAACTTGTTATTGTTGTAGTGGATGAAGGTGTAATGAAAATTCAAATTAATTCCAAAGTCATTGTACAGAGTGACTCAATTTTGAAAATTGAATTCTTTCAATAATTGATTATTTTGCATTGCATTGTCGATGTGCAGGAGCAGACCTTGGACTTGTATGCTGTTGACGCGTTCATTCTCATACTTAATCCATACATTACTTATAAAGAGTAAAGATTGGATTGTGTTTGTGTGTACCAAAACCTACGGCTACGATTTTTTTATTACTCATGAGTCTAAAGCTACATTATCAAGTGACATTACTGTTTATCCCTACATTGTATCGGGAGCTCAAAGCGCACTTAAAAATAAATAGAGAAGACAAATAAAATCCTGTCCGTTCTATGGATTACAAAGACAATATCATCACAATTTAAAATGTTTCAAATATTTGATTATGCACTAATGTTACAACAGTAGGTATATATTTATTTTGTTTACAGTCTCAAACTACTACTAGATTAAATTTTTATCGATTCTTTATAACATCATTGAATTAAATATAATATAATATATATTATATATAATAAAAATATAATAATTTCCTTACTGGCACATTATTGAATAGTGCAATACATCTTATTATCTCGTATCAAGTTAATGTACACAATGGGATCCATGTCATTGTCGCTGTAATCCTACACTTCACTTTCTTGCTATTATTTCTATACAAAGTTAGTTCCAGTACCACATGACACCATCGACAGCAGGCAGTGTGTTTGTCCGCACACGTACTGTTACAATACTTTTATCTTTAAAGTGGGACGAATTTTGTTTAGTTTATTGTAGGTTAATTCTCTCGCTAACAATATGTACTACTTTTCCCAGCGGCTTCGCTCGCTCTTAATTCGACATTGTAAACTTGACATACTAAAATACAGATAGATTTATTTTTGGTCTTTTAATATTGCCTAACATCATATCTGCTTAGAGCATACAAATCTTTATTAAAATTATTCAAACGATTCTTGAGTTACATAAAAATAGACAGGCAAACACACAAAAATGAAAAATTTAAAAATTTAAATCAGGCCATAACAAGACGAGACGACAAAGCTATCTATCAGTGTACAGACGGAACTAATATATTTATATATTATAGATATAGATTAAAATAATACTAATAATAGTTAACATACTTATAAATTATTCTACCTGTACCTGTATAGAAATATTGATTTAGTGCTTTAGTTACATTGTAATAAGAAGCATGATCGCTTGTCACGACTTCGTTGATTGTATTAACGCAAGTGTATTACGAAACTATTGAAATGCTTCCTGATTACAACTTGAGGTATTAACTGTTTGCAGTAAGACATCGCAGAGCTAACAATTACCAGAAGAGACAACAAATGTAAATTAAATAATGTACATAATTTATATTAACTCACTTAGATATATTATTAATTTTATTGTATTGCAATACTCATTTAAACGAAAGGAAATGAACCAACAATGTTCGTCATCACTTGTTAGTATATCCTTTCATTGAATTCATATTTTTTATTGTTTTACACGCTACTTACATTTATAATAAGACACATATATATATAGTATACGGAAGAAATAAAGATAATATATAGTACATCTATGTAACAGATAAATTAAGATATAAGGAAACATGGAGATCTTGCCAAATATGTTTTCGGCATGACGATGAGTTACCTTCAAGGTTCATTTAATGCTGAATGTCTGTCTGAGTTTAAAACATTACACCTCACGGCGTTGTGTGTTGTGTGGTTCTCTTTATAATTAACGTAAACAAGTGCATTGTTTCACTTATAAATAATATGTATTTTAAATTGATATTTTCTAAAGGATTACACGCAGATATACAATATGAAATAAGTACCTATATATAATTATTAAGTACCTATAACAATCACAGCGCTGACCGCGACTGTCCTTGTAATTACTCTCGGACAGATCGTTTAGTATTTAATTAGTAAAGTGCATTTCTTATGTTTTTCCTGTTTTGCATTTCATACTAAAGTTATGATTATATTGTAATGTTAGTGTGGAACATGTCTAGCCATGTTGAAGTTATCGATAAATTAGATGTACCCCGACCGCGGGGAGCCCAGAGGATTGAGGTCTGGCCATTGACCATGTCTATGAATTATTAATTCTATATTAATTTAATTAGTTCGTTAGTTAAGTCATCTTTATGATATGAATGAAGTTACATATAAAATATACAACATAAAACACTGACATGACATTGAAGTATGTAAAGATATCAACCGGTTCTGTGCAGGACTACTCGTAAGGCCTGCGAGTAAGTCGAAGTTGCTTGTAATAGTTAAACAACGTACGAGGTTGTGTAAACCATGCATTGTAATCACATTTGAACAGTTAACATTTATGAATAACTTGCTTGGTATTTTCTGTTATATGTAGGTATGGTATTAATTACTATATTAACCATAAAATGTACGTTTGTATGTATATTATATATATATATATAGTTGTAGAAGTGATCTGAACTGGCATTGTGATTTGTCTATTAAACTTTTTTAACCGGAAGAAGCTTTGATTGATTCAAACAAAAACGCCTCAATTAAGAACGCTCCGCTCCATTTCTTGGCTTGATTGGACGCAAAAAATACCGGAAGTCATTTGTGACTGATGGTGTTCATCATGGGAAAGCAAAACAAACGGTTTGAATCGAATATGATACTTGCTAAAATGTATCGTATCGTAAACGTAGTTTGTTTGTCCATCGTCATTCGTGATACTTAATCTATTCACTGCTGGTAGGTACAGTATCAGATGTTATTGCCACATATTTTTTACTTGTCAACAATTAACGTAGAAATTAATATTAATTTGTATTAAATTGATATCACTATTTACATCTGTAATGTATAAACGTCGATTCATTGTCAATGGCGTCCCTATCCCCAAGTTCGTGGCCTTCAGCTAATGGCTTACCTTCGGCTTCAAGTTCAGGCCAGTCACGCGAGCGAAACACCCCCGACGACCCCAACTGAAATAGTGATGTGACATGGTCGGGGGTTTGAATGTCGATAGATTTTAATTTATTCTAATACAATACTCTATATGCGGGTTTGCTCTTTAGGATAGGACTAATGAGCTCTTTTTAAGAACCAATTTCAAGCGTAATATTTGACCCCACAATAGTGAGTTAAGTGTCCTCCAGTGACAAGCTCGCCAACAGCTCACTAACAGCCTTTAGGCTAGTTGACCTAGCGCTCTGTAGATTGTACAATGAGCGTGAGTGATTGACGGACAAACAATTTAACTACAATCTTTCTAATTCACTATTTGGTTACCAAATTATAAAAACTTAAGTTCATCCAAATACACGCAATCATTACATCTCGATATTTCTTAAAGAAACGAATAATTAAATTTTAAATCCATTGCATTATTCACGTCTATATAATTAATTAGAAGTGATTATTGATTCATCGATACCAGACCACCCGCCGCTCCGCCGCTGCAGAGCTCATTAAAGGCTTCGAAGGACAGCCTCGCTCACGGACGCTCACGGACGTAAACTAACCTTCATAAACCGAACAAAAATAAATGGTTTCCTGTTACCTTCACTAAATAATGTTGTAAAAATATTCGTCGTTCGTTTCCCAGATTATTTTTAATACCTACCTCAAAAGCTTTAGACTTTAAAAATGTATTTTTTAATCAACAGAATTAGGCTATCATAATCCAGTTTATTAGATAAAAATAAAATTATGAAGACATTAAATATATTATCAGATCCTAACCGTGTCAGGAGAGCACTCGTTATCTAGATCTGACTGATCTGCAAACATCCAACTTAAATAAAGACTCTGAGAGAAACGAGCTCAGTGTCAAAATAATGTGTTACATATTTTTATAGCTAGTAAACTAATTTAATGGTCCCCTTGGACCTAAAATAGGAAATAATAAGAAGAACACCGCTCCATGCTCCCCGTAAAACTCTCCCCAGTATTCAGTAGTCATAGATTTTCTTTGTGATGCAATTAGTCGCACTAGTTAGACTAGTAGCATCGCACTCGACAGCAACACTAGCTCACTAACAGCATTTTCATGCGATCTTAATAGGCTGGTTGACCTATTGATTGGATTATAAAATGGTTTCAGTCTAGATTTCTTTCTCTCTCTTTCTCTTCTGTCTCTCTTTTTCATTTTCTTAAATACTATTAAACGTCCAAGGCCGCTACCTTATCATGGTGTAATAGTTATTTGCTTTCTCGCGGAAGTTATTCGTTATACGACTGTATTAAAATAATAATTACAATATTTGTACAAGATTAATTATAATTAGGAAGTACATCATTGTAAAGTTAATTTAATTTAATTTATATTATTATTATTAAACTATAGTTATACCGAGTTAGTAATTATATAAAAAATCTTTACATACATTGTTGATATCTTTTCCACTGTAATTTCTCATTGGATCTCCTCACGCAATACTTACTAACTAGTGACGTAATATAATATTTTGTTCAATGAGTCTCTCTTAGTTTGTTATCAACACTATCTGTTGCTACGCAAGATATGTACCAAGCGATTTAAAGATGCTTCTTAATAAATAAATTAGATTAGTTTTACATTCCTTAATCATTGTTAATTTCTAAATTAGGGAAACGAAAGATGACCATATTTTTTTACTTGAATACCCACAACTTTTACTTTAGTAGTGCTTTTTTTTATAGTAACGAACGTACTAAATATATAGCTTATTACTAAGATTTATTTATGTACTAAAAAAAGTAATAATGACCAGTCACTCAATTACACACACACACACACACAATATATAATATTGACATCGTATTGCGATATATCACTGCAATATTATATAAATATTGGTTAATATTAGTATCGTTCTGAAAGTAGAGTCTAGTCTTGCTCGCTATGAACAGAATCTTTGAACCAGCATCTTAGGAGATGGTACTATAGCTACGTTTCGTGCTGTGAGTGAAAGAGACAAGCATCTACTCTCTCTTTCCTTTCTTTTCCCTTTTTTCTTAAATTACGCATTCATATCAGCATATGTCCATGGTACCACTTACCATCAGCCTGCCCTTTTATTACATAAAAATAATAATTTTCAGATAATTTAAGACCGACTTGAAACTCTTATTATATATAAATAACTATTCGTGATATAACCAAGTAAATAATATATATATTATGTGTAATCTGAGAGTATGTATTATTTTCTTGTATGGCGTACTAATTGTATGAAATTAAATAAAAAAGTATCCTTATCATAATATCAATTTTTAATAAAATTTGATTTCCATATATTATCAATATGACGACTCGTCGTATTATTAAGAATTTTATACAAGTACCTACGGGTCGATGACCCGATGTCATTGAACCCAAATATATTTTCATAATAATATTTTTGACCTACTTTGAAAGATATTATATCTATCGATATCTAAAAAATAACAAAGTATAAAAGAAACTAATTAGTTTCTCAAAAAGTAATTAGTTTTTGAAATAGCTTCTTTTTTACATTTTTATTAATGGATTCGTTTGAAATGTTATAATATCGTTATATTAACGGTGTGTGTGTATTGTTCCAGTTGCCGGCTGCAGTACAGTACCTCGCGGGCTATGGCGCTGCCGTCGACTTCGCTCTGACGATCTGACCGATGGAGTCCGCGTCGTGACCCTCGCTAACACCGGAGTCATTAAATTATATCTTGCAAGCCGGTCGTAATTCGCGAGTGATAATGATAAAACATTCTTAACTATTCGGTAAATTTTATCAAAAGATATCCCACTGATAAGAGAGTTATCACACGCGCGGTGGTCGCTCGGAGAGTTAACGTGTTTTTTGTGATAAAACAAATTTATTATTATTATTATATTGTTAAATGTTAGTTATTTGATATAAAAATGCTCGTTGATTCGCTGTGCGCGCTCGCGACGCTGAGCTGGGTCGGCTTCGTCGGGGGTCACTCCCCCGGCAGCGAGCTGGAGTCCGTGAGATACGGACCGTCGGAGGAGAGGATCGGAAGTGACACCTACACCGTCGCCAAAATTAATATCACCTATAAGGATGAGCACGGAGAGTATTACACGGAGACCTCTGAGGTGAGAATTATATATATATATTTAATTAATTGTCAGTATGGAATGGCAACAAATTTGATATTCGATTTTTTTATATATATTTACAGTAAAATCTAACATGGCTGACATTAAAAAAATATTTTTGATTAAATTTATAATATAGACAATTTATTAATATATGTATAACAGTGCTTGACTTCTTAATTTGTCTGAAGAGCGGAGTTTGAAAGATGTTTAACATAAAGCGAGTCTCACACGGCCGGCTAAGTGATTGTCCGACTTTTAATGGAAAATAGCGTTAATGAGAATTATTATTCCGTGAAGTGTGTTTATTTCATTTAGTAAATTAAATATCAATTCTAAGCGGTTCTTAACAGTGTAGGACAAATTGAAATAAGATTGTCGACTAACGAATATATATTTTTCGGCTCAACGAATACGCATACTTAAACAACTTGCATACGGTTATACATGAATACGAATACACATTTTGTGAAGATATGTGTTTTGTTTATGGCAATTTGAATGGAAGTCGTCTGTCTGCGACTCCTCATCCAAATACATATGTTATATTATTAATATTATTATATGTATAAAAAGTGGACTCACTCGTCGTGACTCTACGATCGTAAAACATATATTTTTTATTTTATTAATATTATTTTATCAATGCTAGAAACATCTGAACCGCGTTATGCAATGTGTTAAATAGTTAGTATTATTTTATAGTTGAGTTGATATGTTTTGATATTTAGAGAATAAATTATTATATTACTTATTGTAAAATGTTCTTAGTTTCCTTGGTTTGTTAGTAATGGCGGTGTATCGCAGAACACTGTTTGAAACCTCTGTTATGATAAGGAACCAGTTATTGATAATGACTAATTCATATCAAACAAGGAACTTCTCAACTTTTTTGTTGCTAACAATACTTAATTAGTATCAATGTATAATTATATATATTTTTTAAAGTAATTAATTTCAAAGTATTCTCTATTTAGCAAACGCAGAGTACGTTCAACCGACATTTTTATATATCTTATTCAATTACCATTATTACAAAAAAAATAAAATATCCAAATAATTACTTTACAAATAGTTATTATACAATGTGTAGCGAAAAGTTATACTAATAACAAGTTGATCTTATTTTCGTATTTGTAAACGATTTTCCTTGTTGATCCTTAATATAATTGTATAATAGTTGTTTCGTAGTATATATGTTATATATTATAGATAGGTTAAGGAAAAATATTTGATCTAGCTCTGACCCAATAGATTTGCGGTCACTAATTTGGGTCAATATATTTAAAATACCTACACATAATAATAATAATTAAAATCTTTGAAATAAAGGTCGGCAAAACAAACTTAGGAAATAAAATTTTTAATTATTAAATTATTATCATTTAACTAATTTTGCTCACTAACAAGAAAACGGTGCGATATAGTTTTATTTACACATGTAAGTATTAGTAGCAATAAATATCTTAAGTATAATACGTGAACTAAAAGTAATATTTTACTTACAATTCTGTTAACTACGGTATTTATTTGTCTTACGGATATCAGAATTTAAATATTATTTCTTAGTTTTATCATATTATTGCAATGAAAAATAACTTTCCTCGTAATCATATAAAGATAAAGGGGGGTACACACTTCCTCGTAATGAGAATACTAATTAATTAATGACTAATCATTTAAGAACAATACACATTGTCTTCACGTTAACTGCGCCGCTTAGACAGGAATAAAAAATAATTTTAAATGTAGCTTATGATTTTTCATATTTCAATTATAAATATTGAATAGAATCCTAACAAAAATTTAACTTGAGACTTCTGTGATGCGATGGAACGGCTCTGTTGACTGAGCTATCGTGTCTACTAGCAACTGGCGGTAAACTAGCATTCTTGTAATAGTCGTTTATTATTACCTCGGTGCCTTGGTTAAGATTTCAAAACAAAATTATTTTTATTTTTATTAACCTAACCTTACTGTTACGAATGAATTTGTATATTCTGAGGGCATTTAGGGGAGGCCAAGCGGGTACTACCTCGGGGGCTCCACAATAGAGGGCCCCTCAATAATGAAAAAAAAATGACGAATATTACGACCCAGAAACTTTTACGTTTTTCCAAATACATTTATAGCATAATAATATTGTTATCGATATATCAAAAGCCCTGATGACATTGCAATTAAAATTCAAAAAAATATGGCATACATTTGGAATAATTGATATTTAGGGGCCTTCATTCCTTCGTTCCTCGGAGCCTTTAGACTCCCAAATCCGGCTCTGATTATTCCACAAATAACTAGCCTTCCAGAGAGAACCAGAGAATAGGGTTTCTAAAGGAAAGAAGAGAATGGTCTACCATATTGAGATACGCAATATACCGATCCGTTAGAACGAAATAATTACAAAAATATTCAACAAACTTTCACATTAGCGATTATCATATGAGGTTATGTTGATAATAATAATATTAATCCAAGTCTATAGGTAGTAGTAGTATAGGTGTGTAGTGATCAGAGTACTTGTATCAGAGTTGCATAAAGGGATAGTGAACGGAACAACCTTCAAGATCCATATACACTTCGGTTTATTATAGTTATTGTATGTATGTATGTATGTGTTGTATGTGTGTGCAGTGTCATACGTATTTATTAAAGATAAAATCCTTTTAAGTTTTTCATAAATATAAAACATTTACATTAATGTTATTGTTTGTATAAAGATATACATTAATTAAACCTAAAATAGAGTGAAGTCCTTAAAGGGACAGCTGCATCTATTTCCAGCGCTATCCCAATTAGTTTGATGAGTTAACCGTTCCAGCGCTAATCCGACCAATTGCTTTAATAAAATCTTGATATAAGGTCATTCTCTCGTATGTTATTAAAAATATCGCGTTATAGAGGTCACTGAACTTATAAAATTGATTTGTTTTGGCAAATCGCCATTTATTACGGATATTAAAGTTGTTAAGCGAGTATCGGTGACACCTGATTGGTTTAAACATTTTAAATAATCTAAATATAACGAAAAAAAAATTTAAATAACAGTTGTTATTAATAAAATTATATTGCGTTTGTTCTCAAAACTCAATATTGACTCACTCATAATCTTACACATTACATACCGTAGCGTACATTTTAATTAGATGATAAAATATCAGAAATTCAACAAAATAAATTTATTTTGAACAGAAACCACCCTGTACATATTAATTTGATATCTTAACCCCAAGACGTTAATATTAAAAAGTGTATACAATCCCCTAATGATTTCATACCATAATATTAATATATTCAATATTTTAATTTTTTTGCTATTGCTAAATATTGCTAAATACTTTTTAAACGATGTCGATCTCATTGCAATAAGCCCTTGATATTGTAATAATGAAAATCGGTTTACAAATATTAAACAAAAAAATCTTAAAAACACAATTGAAATAATACTCAGTCATATTGTAATATTAATAATGTAAAATATTTATTTGTCAAATCAGCATTTTTACTAAAATATATACTTTGATATACCAAGTCTCGGTTACGTTCAGTGCTTACCATTTCATTAAACTACAATTGTTAATCACGATTTAAATATTTAATTGTTTAGTGTTACTGGTCGACATGTCATTGGTGTGACGTATGACGTCAATATGACATTATTATGATATTAATTGCTGATTGATATAGAACTGCTGATCGTTTTGACTGATATTACAAAAATATTTTACTAGCTACTGATTGTAACGAGTATCGGATGGATTTAACTATTTCATACAATACATGTATTTGTACTGGTACATGTACATGTGCATGTGATCGTCTTCGTTCTTTGTCTTTGCATGTTATGTAATTGTAAATCGATAAGGATGCCCGGCTCAGGACGTTGGCACTTCTTAATGGCGGGTCAGATGCAATAAATTATAACCTGATAAAAACTTTATCGGCACTTATTTATAAGAAATTTAATATTATCGTATACAGATAGCGGAGATTTAAGTTAAAGATAAAATGAACGAATTATTAACGAAAAGAATATTCACGGAGTTACCGGCTCGTATCCACGGACTTTGAAAACTTGCAACTAAGTGCAATGTGGAATATTCCAAATAAAAAAGATAAATAGTCTTTATAAACGTAGCACAAAGATTATTTCAACCGTAACATTATAAACATGTCTCCGTAAGGTTAAATAAGAGTTTTTTTTAACTGTAAATCGAATAATAAAATTCATTATTTAAATAATCGTGCTATAATGAAAATCCGAAATCTGTTGCCAATTGGCAAATGAATACATTCTTAAAATAGTTGGCGGATAAATAGAATTGTCCATTTTCTTTATTTACACGTATTGTAGTAAATCAACCGTCACATGCGTTATTATATACCACAATAAGTATTGTTACGTCCAAGTGTTGAAGGTCTACAAATTCTATACACATTATCACTCCCTACTGTTTTAATTGAATTGTTCGTTTACAATAACAAATGAAGTCGACATCGTATTGCAAAGAACAACCATTTTTGTGCAAAGCAAAATGAACTGTATATATAGGAATTAGGTGCTATAATCGTATATGCTATTTAAAACACGGTCCGAGCCCGTGATGTCGGGTGTATCGGTGCCATGTGAGTCAGTAAACCGCGTTTTTTGTGCCATCAAAGTTCATATTTGGAACAATGTGTTATTTATATTCGATATTTTCAAACAAATATCATATAATTTATAAAAAAAACGGAGCAGAATATTAATTTAAATCACTTTCATTATTATTACGTAATAAAGTTTTTGCTGGTGCTTTTTATTTAAATGCACCGATGTTGACTCCGTCGTTCAAGGAAGCGGAAGTTAAGGTTTAATGCCGTTTAATATTATGATCACGGTGTGCGAGCGAGACGGCGATATAACGAAGGGGACAAAATCTAAATATATTTAAATTTAGTGTCCGCTTTAAATATGTAATAGTTCATTATGTTTCACTTTTACATAATATTTAACGACTCGTTTGTTACGCAATATATTTAGTATAATAATTATTATTTATTTCGAGCGATAACACTGAATATAGTTTTAACACATATAAATAACCGTATGTCACAAAGGACCGGGCGATATATCGGAAGCTCCTGATTGGCTGAAAGTGTATTAGTCATGGCAGAAACTAATTTTCATTTGAATATTGATATTCGAATAGTTTTAAATGATACTGAATGTTCAATTGAGGTATATTTATTTTATCGACTATTGTTTTAATATACAAATGTACAAATGAATACCTTGTAAACACATGTATGTTTTAAATCTTCCCAAATATGAAGTACTGAGATATAATCAAGTTGAAAAATTAAATCGAAATTTGGAAATATTTTTTATTATTTAAATATAACTAAAAATCTGGTTCTTGAGTGAAGGGGTTTAATTAACAAATGAAGATTATTGAACTAAAGTTGCGGTTGTTTCTGTATATAATACTAGTTTTGGCCGAGGCTTTACTTGTCAAAAATTCGCCAAAATTTTAGTTTATAGGTTATTTTTTTGTATAACCTATATTAGTGTACAGTTTCATTGAAAACAGTTCAGTAGTTTTATCGTGATAGAGTAATAAACATACATACATCCTCACAAATTTTCGCATATGGTCAGTTTATTATAGAATCGCAAATATTAAGATATTAAACTTCAAAGAGATCTGTATGTACTGGTCGCAAATAAACTTTACATATAATAAACATTTAACAAGGTCGGCGGGAGAATATACAAATATGGGACCAGTATAACTTGGCCGCTATAGTACACCCGATGATCCGACTCATCTCCATTAGTGTTGTGTTCTGAACAAAGGTTTATATTAATATTAACCGGACGTGGATATTTTATCTTAATATATTATTATAAGTTATTTGGTCTTCCGGAAAGATTATTTTGTTTATTATTATTATTATTTATTTATATATATTTTATTATTATTATTTTTTATATATTTATTTTTATAGTTTATTTATTTTTATATTTTTTTTGTGTTTTCTATTCTTTTTATTTTCTTTTCTTTATTGTATAATTTTTTTGTAATTATCATTTAAATCACTTTTGTGTTTCCCTGTTTTTTTCTCTTTTTAATAAGTAATTTTAATTAATACACACATTAAGCCATACCGTAAAAAAAATCTTAAATATATAATTGTTACTTAATCTACAAAAAAAACTAACAGAAATTATTATTATCATTTATCATGTAAATAATTACTATTTCTAAAGATACGCTGAAACAAACTCAATAGAGGTATTTGTTTATCTTTTGTTTCGTTTGATTTATTATAATTTAAAACTTTAATATACCGATCAAGGAACTGACATAACTGTATTTGTAATAAAATATATAAGATATGATAATATTTTCAGTCGGGTAAATACGGGGAGGGGTTTATCGGTTCATCCCTCGGGATGGCGGTGCACGTGCGCGCCAAGGGCCTCGCCGGAGAGGGAGACCACTCGGGGTGCACCTGGCCCCTGCTGTCCGTGGCCGCGCCCAGTGAACCCCTGCCGTCGGAGCCCTGGGTCGCCGTCATCCGTCGTGGTAGCTGCAACTTTGAGATTAAGGTATGCCGACTTATCCATATTAAAGCTATCTTTAGGTAAGAGTTACATATTTTGACTGTTTGTTTAAGGAGTTAGTCATATGAACACGCCCTCTTTCAGTTCTGATTGCAAAGAGGAGATTTGAGAAATTGTTTTGATTCGTAATAAAGTATATAATATATACTTTTATTGTAGTTCGGAATTAGCTTCTATTTCTTTATCTTTCTTTCAAAATATTTTTTAATTTACACTCCGGAGTATTTAAAAGGAAATGAAATAGATTTAAACTAAATTAGTATAATTTGTTAGTTCGTTGAACTCCGCGGTTGCAGCTTCGATTCTTGCTAGTGTTGTTTTTTTAATTATATTTTTATTAAAATTGACATTGAGTATATTATAAATCTGATTTCGGATCGCCATTAGTGTGTTTGTGAGGCAATATTCATGTGTTAAATGAATTGTTGCGTATGAAAATAAATATTTAAACCTTGGCCGACTTATGAAATCGTTCCATAGACATCATAGACTAGTGAATAATATAATATATCCCACTATAATATAAATACGCTGGGAAAGACCATCACCGGTTCCGGCTTTTTTTTAAGATGGGTGAAAATGCAGTTGAAATGGTTCCTTAAGATGTTGTTTATCCAGACAAATATGGAATTCATTTATTTTTAATATTTTGATACCACTGGCGACCCCGAATCTGGCGCTTAGAGGTTCACTCCTTTCTCCATATGTTAGTTATCTCTAACTATAAGCGACCTCCTCTTGATACCGCTAATATTCTTTACAATAAAAATTTTAAATTATAAATATTTGTTCTAGCAAATATTATTGCACAAAACATCTGTTGTCCCCGTTTCGAAATTTTCCGGGAAATGAAACAACCTGTCATTCTTTCAAAGTAATGTCATTAAAATTAAAATGGCGGAATGTTTTTTTTCTTACTATCCAAAGCAGATATTGTGTTCATACAGATATATTGTCAGTATTAATTTAAAAATCTCAATATCACTATATAGTCAGATAGCACGTGGCACTTCTGTAGTTACATTTGAACGACGGACAAACAGTTTACTTTATTAATATTTAATGTTGACATTTTTTAAATATTTAAGAAACACTTAATAAGGCCGCGATCACATAGATCACATAGATCACATAGACCGGAAAACCATATCACATAATATATCTCTTACCATCTATTCACTATGTGTATATATTATTATTATTAAAGAGTTAATATTATATTATACAGGATGTGTTTTATTTTGTATTTATACAAAAATTTCATGATAAAACATAAATTTTTCTTAAGTTAGTCCCAGTCCTAATGTCATCAAAATATGTACTGTAATTTAGTGTTATTGTTATTATATAAACAAGATTTTCCTGATTTTATGGAAAAAAGTAGTACGACGACACACGCAACACTAAAATTCATTCACATCTGTCCATCAGTTTTTGCGTTATGCGCGAACAAGCGGATAAATATACAAAGAAAAATGGTTAATTAGACGGTAATAAGGTAACAATTAAAACAAATTAATGACCGTCTCAACACCTTTATTAAGTGTACATAAAAAGTAGACCTTTGTGATTTATCAATAATAAAATATTAATAGTTTTTTCGCGCGCCATTAGAAATTAATCGTTCTATAATTAGAAGAGAGCACGCGAGCTGCGTCAGTAAGCACGCCGTTTATAGAACAAATGTTATTTTACCTCATTTTAATTCTCCATTTTGAAGGAAACCAACCTCAACAATCAATCTGTAGGACAATTTAAATAACAAATGTTTAACGTACGCTTAGGATTTACTACTGCTTATTGGCTGCATACGGCTTCATTATACCATCCACCTCACGCTAACTCAACCAGCGCTCTAACACCACTTGTGAAGAAGCTGTTAGCACGCTTGTATTGGGATAGATAATAGCTTGAGTAATCTTCTCTCTCTCTCTCTCTCTACTTCTCTTATTCTCCCAAATTACTTTAGACATACTAACATACCTACTGGTAATTATCAGATACTGTTAATCAGATAATAGTTAGTTATATTCCCCCTATATTAGTACTTTATTCGAATTAATTCTCAATAATTATGAATGCGACTTAATAGTCAAAAGTATAAAGAATATATAATAAGTTTCTTGGCGGATCATCTTCATGGACCTATTTAGGAACCGTGCAACTAGAATCTCACACTTCATTAGTGACTAATTAAAAACTGATTATTTCATTAAAATTAACGTATTTTTCACAGTTCATTGTGATTAAGATTCTCACAGACTTGCATAACACACACACACACACACACACACGCACACCCATCGTGTGAATCAATATTGACACATGCGATAGATATCTCTGTAATAACGCGCCGTGATCTGTGTATCACCTAACACCAGATAGTCTAATAACACCTTTATAACTCCGCACTGATAGCTATTATTAATGGTGTATGTATATACCAACCTTCCATGACCAGGGAAAGATATGACAATACTTCCTACCGTCTTGTGTACCTAATATTTAATCGGGTGCGGTTGAGGGTTTGTGGGGGTCATAACCCCCAAAGTCTTACAAGTGACCAAACCTTGTAAATATAAATAATTTACGAAAATGTAATAAATTATTAGTTTATTGGTTTTACCGTCCCGGCCGCACCTTACCACACTGAACAACTATCTTAGTTTAAACGTTTATTGCGAAATAAATTTAACTTAACTATTTTTTGCCTGTGGGGCTGAGAACCTGTAGCATATTTTTTAACACGAGTGTCCAAACCTTGGTCTGCGCTTGCGTTTTTCTTTAATTCCTCAATCCTCAAGAGTAACGCACATGAAAAATCTAATGCAAATATATATACTCGTACTTATATATATCTGTATATATATATGTAGTACTTGTCAGGTACATCCGTCTGTTTGCTAATCGACTGTCTTTTAAATATGGTTAATCGTTTGTTTTCAATACATTAGTGGAACGTTACACTGAAAAATACAGTATTATTAAAGTTGTTAAATACTGCCCAAGATAAGACAGGAATAAGACACTTATCTTTGAATATGTTATTTTTGTTTCATGTTCACACAAACACAACTATATACCATAAATGAAGAATTCTTGTATAATGATCCATGTTCTGTTTGCTGCAGGTGCAGAACGCCTGGCGCGCCAACGCCTCCGCCGTCCTCATCTACAACGACAGGGACACCACCGTGCTGGAGAAGATGAAGCTGTCTGGAAACAACGGACGTAAGGATCATGTGTACTTGTGATTATATCATTAGGGCCCGCTTTAAAGGCTAATTTGAACATACATTGTAAAACTACATTTAACACACCCCCCCCCCCCCCCTCAATAAGAAGTTTCTTCAGATAATATACCCTAATAATACAGAATTGTTACCCGACTAGTGCAAATCTTATTAAGTTACTGTGATAATATATTATATTGCGTTATTTACGAGCGATGCCTTACTTCAGACATTTAATTATTATTATATCTATCATGTGATAGGTCTACTCTACTAAAATCGCGAGATAATGCTGTTATTGAGCTAGTGTTGCTAAGTAGTGCGATGGTATGGAGATCACCTTGCTCATTTACTAGTCTAACTAGTGCGACAGATGTCATTGCGAAAGGAACTTTATGTCTAATGATAAGGTCCCTTTTCTACTGAATTCTGAGGGGAAATAGAATTGAGGTTTATTGAATTAAATTAATAGTGAGTAATTCGCTCGTGATGTACTAATTTTTGACAATACCCAATAAATACATCACACATCAAACATTGTCTTTATAATATTAGTATAGACAACGCAAAACATATATTCCTAACATTGACCGGTAATCACATAAAATTGTGTGGGGGTCGAACCCACGGCTATCCGTTCAACATCCGAAGCCACCGACTACTAGACCATTGGGTCACCTCACAAAGTTACTCAAAAAAAGGTGTTTTTGAAGTGAATAAATAAAATAAACCGATAACAAATATAATTTAAAATATCATGAACAATGTAATCAGATAAGAAATCTATGCAAATATCCGCAAAGACAAAAGACATAATATAAAAATTGCTACGACAACGTAGCTTATCAGTTCCCTCATTTGTACAGCGTTATCACTGATATCACCGCTATCACTATCAAAACACCCAAATATTCACATTGTTTTCCTTTCAATTGATAAGTCAGTGAATCTTACAGATAACGCTATCAATAATCACGTTATCATGAGCAATACTCTGTCTCCACTTGATACCTGAGTGTTGTACATATATTTTTATAAAGTGCTTTATATTTCATTACTACCTAAAGCCCTGTAAAGCGCTTTTTCGCTGAATTAACATGCACTATGTGTACTAAAATGAAAAATTTTCTTTTTCCCGATAAAAATAATTAAACTTTTTTTTTTATTAAATCATAGTGTCGGAGTAATGGGCACAGACAGACATATTTTGATTATGTGACAAACAAGCTATTTTAAGGCTTGTTTTGTTGAATTAAAGGTATCTTAACAAACGTGGAATTAAATTTATTAGTTTAAAAAAATAAAGTAATTAGTTTAACTAATTAGTGACTAACTATTACACAAACAGGTTAAAATAACATTAATATATTATTAGTTTTGATTAAGTAAGTACAGTACATAAGACAGACAGACAGCTCCGGCTCGTGTTTTGCCTTTCTAAAGTAAATCTCGACTGAGGCAACTTTCTAAGATCGCTGCGACTGGTTCTTATGTAATTATTTACTTTAAAATAGATACATTTTTATTAAATATAATCTGTTTGACAAACATACACTACAATCACTGTATAAATATAGTAAATTAAAACAAACAAACTCGGGTACTATACTAATAGCTGATTAAAAATTTAATGTAAAACCTTTTTTTTTTTAATAGATATATTAGGCATATAATACACTAGCTTTTACGGCGGCTTTGCCCGCGTATAGACAAAACGCTTATTGAAACAGACGTGAGTCTAAAAAATATTTATCTATCCCTCGGGAACAGTATCCTTTCAGGATGAAATATATCGTATATCCTATTTTGTAGTGTGTAATATTTTACAATTATCGGTTGACTAGTTAAACCGCGAAAGCGTAACAAACAAACAAACTTACATAACCTGCATTTAATATTACTATTAAGATATACTTAAATACAAATTGGAATATTTATATATTTAATTAAATAAAAAAGCCATTAATTAATTACAATCTTCAAATATATATATATATATATATATATAAAGAATATTTTTTAAATAACACTAGCTTTTCCCCCCAGCCTTGCTCGATCTCAATCCTATATGGGGTGGTTGTGTATAAGCTATATAACTATAAAGTTTCATCAAAATAATTATCATATAAATTTATTTTTATAATTATGTAAATTTACTTTTAAATATATTTGAAAGTTAATTTATTAAATCGTAAATTTAAAGTTAATAAATATTTAATTAGTTGTTAATTGTTTGTTTGTTTGTAAAACAATAATTTCAAAACTAAATACATAATTTAAAAAGTATTTCTCAATTTTTTAGAACAAACTAACTAAAATACGTATATATATATAAGTATAGTGTGTGATGTGATAATTAATATACCATTAATTAAAATGCACTCTAGTCCTCACCTGACTACAAGGTTACAATAACACGTACAGTCGGGAACACAACATTATATTATTATTATTATTATTATTAAAAACATACGCATATAAAAATAGATAGATTAATGGAAATATATTCGATATTTTATAAATAATTTATACATTTTAAAAGTTATGTATATATTTTTTAAACTTTTTCAAATAATTTGATTTTGAATATTAAAAAAAATATATATTTTTTTACAGTAATAGATACTTCATAATTATTTCTATGTCATTTATCTATTATAAAATATGATAACTATAGTTGTCCTGTGTTGTGGAGTGACGAAGGCCTCTAATGGATAAGGCTTCATTGTACAATTTCCAACAGAACTTTAATTACCCCATCAATATATGTATAGATATTGTTATAAACATATTTTTCTTAACGAAGATATATGTAGAGAAAGAAACGAGTGAATATATTATTCTCAATAATAAAAAAGAATTACTGAAGGTTTTCTAAAAAATCGCGCTTTATTAATGTAAAAAAACAAGTTAATATTTAGGTAATAAAACAATCAATCAAGCTCGAATAGAACAGGGCTCATCTAAAACAATGCAGCCGGAGTCACGAGCGAGCACTAGTGCCAAAATGTAACATTATCTTGGCCATGACACTAGTGAATTGATCTCATCAACGCTGTACGAAATAATAAAACTTCATAACAGATAAAAGATAAAGAGAATATCTCTTGATGTTATGAATACTAAAATATTAAAGCGCGGACCGGACCGGACCCGACCGGTCATCACACATAGATGTATATTTAAATATCATTTTAGAGACAGACTGATGTAAATCATTTTATATTAACTATTATTTTAATATATAAAAGCTAGTGACAGCATGTATTATACATCTATTTGCAAATAATTACTCTATAATTATGTAATTAAAGTCTAAAGTCCTTCGAAAAGAACCGGCAAGTGTACCGATAAAATTTAACAATAATAATCAAAATATATTTATGTTCAAAACACACACGCGCACGCAATCGCACACACGCAAATATATATACATTAATGTAATAATATGAAACACACACACACACACACACACACACACGCACACCCACACATAAAACATAGCATCAATCACGTATTTTATTTTTAATTAAAATAAAGTATTATTGTGTCGTAATCGTTATCAAATGTGATTTAATATCGTTTTATTACGATTAATATCGAGATAACAGACCATTGTTGTAACATAACCTATGGATTTCATAACTGAAGATAACGAATGCATTGATACGGACAGGTTCACGAATGTTACTATGATAAGACGTGTTGCAATTACATAACTATTTAATATTATAAAAATACACTTTAGATGTAAATCTATGAACAGGTTTTTATATTTTATATGTCGTCCGTAAGTGTCAAAACGTCTTTAAAACATGTTGTTATAATATAATGAATTATTAAATATTTAAGACTCGAGAAAAATAAATGTTAAGATATTTACAATTGGAACACATGGATGTTCTAATTTTGAATTATTAAAAGAAATCATAACATGGTTTTTGGTAAACATATTGAAGGATTGTGTTCTAATTTTAAACTATTGACCTTTAGTCCGTTCACATCGAGGAGTTGTGTTCACATTGTAAATTTAAAAAACACCCCGTACTATGAGGTGTTCTGTTATTTTAAATTAATAAACTATAGTTCGCGCCCACATATTAAAAAACATGTGAACAATTCAAACTATTTTTAGTGTTCTATAGAGATATGTGTTCTAATTTTAAATTATCAAACTATAAGTCGTACACACACTAGGGAGACACGTTCTTATTTTACACATCTAAGAGTATTGTTGTACGTTCCAGGCAACATCAGCGCCATATTCACATACAAATGGAAGGGCGAGGAGATCACGAGGCTCGTGGACAACGGCACCCGCGTCATGATAGCCGTCATCGAGGGTCGCACCTTCACTCACATCAACAACAACATCAACAAGTACCTTTTCACTATTATATTATCACTAACCGTCGCCATTTCGTTTGCTCCAGACATCACTAATTATAGCCAAACGCAAATTATTACAATTTTCTTAGTAAGATACTTCATTCGTATTGACTCAACGGTACACCCATAGATTTAGGTTTGAATATTATGTAATGAAATTGTTGTAAACAAAATATGATTCTGATTAATGTTTATTTTAATTTGCATCCTCTCACCGAGTCAGCGCGAGCGAGACGGGTACTATATACTCGTACGTAAATGTGGTTTTACACGTAGACGCTAGTGTAGTAAGCGAAAGTGTAATACAAATATAGTGTTGGAATTTACAAATTGTTTATGATAAAAACTAAACAAAAAATAATAAATATGTATTTTTTTCAGGACATCGGTTCTGTTCGTGTCGATATCCTTTATAGTACTAATGGTTATATCACTCGCGTGGCTCGTCTTCTACTACATACAGCGCTTCAGATACATTCACGCTAAGGACCGACTATCAGTGAGTATAAATATAACATTAGTAGGAGACAAACGAGCAAAGTCATTTCATAGATATTTCATTTCTAGTGGACAAACGTGCAGTCACATCATAGATATTCCATTAGTAGGGGACAAACGAGGGAAGTCACATCATAGATATTTCATTGGTAGGGGACAAACGAGAGAAGTCACATCATAGATATTCCATTGGTAGGGGACAAACGAGGGAAGTCACATCATAGATATTCCATTAGTAGGGGACAAACGAGGGAAGTCACATCATAGATATTCCATTAGTAGGGGACAAACGAGGGAAGTCACATCATAGATATTCCATTGGTAGGGGACAAACGAGTGAAGTCACATTATAGATATTCCATTAGTAGGGGACAAACGAGGGAAGTCACATCATAGATATTCCATTAGTAGGGGACAAACGCGATGTCACAGTCGAACATCCCGAGAGATGAAGGAGTAAGAAGATACAAAATTAGGATGAGCTTCTGACTCTGCCATTTAGTTTACCATAATGTTCGAACAATACGTTGAGTTATTTGTCAAAAGATTAGAGCAGTTATTATAATCCTCATTCCGTGATAACGTAATCATTTGATATATTGTCATTCCACAGATTTTGTTATTCACATTTTTACCTCAAAGTACACATCTATATCTATATCTACATATGAATATTAATCTTAAATATTTCCTTTGTGATTTGAAACAAAGTAATATTAGTTATTCTCACTGACTGCTCAAGCTTGAAAAGTCAAGGTACTTAATACAATAGTGAATGTTACAACGGTAAATGCTTCAATTATTTAAAAGTATAATAAATTTCCAGAAACGTCTATGCTGTGCTGCGAAGAAAGCCTTATCCAAAATACCTGTGAGGAGTCTGAAGAGTGACGATAGGGTGAGACGGTGTTAATAATCGATCCTGATCCGCTGTTAAATATAGAAATTACTATAGGTTTTTCGAATTATTAGTTTGGATCGAGCAGCCTTGATCAGACCAAAATGGATTTTAAATCTTGGGTTCATTAACCTCTATTAGAAAATATTAAGTGAACATTATAATTGTATCGATGTTCCAATATAAATAAAAATGGATTATATTATACTAGCTCTTGGCAGTGACTTTATTATTTTTATTTTGAAAATGAACGAATTTTCCCAATTGCTAAAGTATCAAAGCAGACACGTTTGTTTATAATCCGTTCTGTAGTTAGTTTTGTTGTTTGTAATTATAACAAAAAAATCGGAGAATTAATTTTAAATGAGGGAATTTTTGGGAAATGAGCTAGAAATATTTCAAATTTCATTCTGTAGATTTCGTGTGAGGAAAGCAAGGAAAAAATTCATGTAACAAATATTAAAAAAAAACAAATAATGTATAGATTTTGCATGGATTCTTATCACTATAGATGTAGTATATCAGAGGTTTACGTAACTTAGCTCAGCCGTTATCTCGTTCTGGTCTGTTATCGGTCGACTCATCCGTCACAATAATTTGTAAACAATGTTATCAAACATATACATATATAATAAAAAAAAAAAAAAATTGTCTGTGGATATATACAGTCTTTTTATGAGCCTGTATATTCTCCACCATGATTGGCGTTCGCGTTCTTTCTAGAAGGATTTCAAATACTTATATCGACAGCGCCGTCCAGAGTTGTGATTGGTTGTCTATTATATCGTCAACCAATCGGAAACGTTTACACAGAAGCTTAGTAAAAGAATATCTTATTATGAAATTTGCATTCATATAAATAACAATATTTTAATTGATCGAAAATCATGTAACGAACTTGTTCCATGTTTAAAAAGTCAAATTAGTTAAATAGTTCAAAAAATATAAGGGTGCGGTTACATTAAGGTGAACGCACTAAGCTGGTCTGGCTTCAAGTAACTTTGTATGCGTAATGTGGTGGCACCCTAAGGCCTTCCGACCACACCGGTGACGCTGTCATGGCCAGTAGGGCTAACAGCAGAGACAAACACAAAAAAAAAAAAAAAAACCCTAAGGCCGTCACCACATGGTAATAAGGTATGTGTACACAGGAGGTGCAGGGCGATGGCGAGTGCTGCGCGATCTGCATCGAGCCCTACAAGGTGTCCGAGACCTTACGCTCACTGCCGTGTCGGTGAGAACTACATATATATAAATATTAAACAAATGAACCCTAGTAATGAGAAACAACCATTAACAAAGTACCGTTATTTTGTGTGTTTAAATTCTTTTATAATGGATATTGTATCTCAGTCCCTTAATATCCTTAACTCAGTATCTTCGAATCTTCACGTCTTTTTGTAAATGTTATTAGTAGAAAGAAGATATTTAGCAGCAAATCTGATCAGATAAATAAATTTAACAGTTGATTAATTTTAAATAATTGATTTCCAGACACGACTTCCACAAGAACTGCATCGACCCCTGGCTGCTGGAGCACCGCACGTGTCCCATGTGCAAGATGGACATACTTAAATATTACGGCTTCGTGGTTGGTTCAAAAATTATATATATTTAATTAATATACATAATTACATTGCGAATTGAATTTCATAATGGTCCTTCGAGCCGGTACGTGGATAACGGCCAATCCCTTCCCGTCCCTATATAACATTTTATACATTATTTGAAATTAGCCTTAAGGATTACAGTATTAAGTTTTTAAATATGGAATGAAAACTTCATCAACACGAATAAGAGCAGAACCTGCGACCCAAGGATACCTTTCTATCACTTTATCATTTGAGCTACCGTGTCACTACGGGCCTTGTGAATCTTCATCACGTTAAAACAATTTGTTTGTGATGCAGTTCACCGGCAGCCAGGAGAGTATCCTGCAGCTGGAGGAGGACGCTCGGGCTACACTGAGCCCCGCCAGGAACAGACACCCGCTCACACTGGTCAGTATATATACATTTTATTTATTATACTTTTGGCCTTATTACTTTATCATTGGAAATGCCGCGCTAAAGGTATCCCTATGATTCCGTCCATAAAGTTCACTTGTAGATACCGATGTTATATTCGGACTTGATTTAACCTACTTATTTAATAGATGTTACAAAATAATTATGACGTTATAAAATTGGCCCTAAAATAATAAAGCAACAAATATAGAGAAGACTCATCCGTTATCTTAAGGTCTGTTATTATATCTGTGTGTGTGATATTTAACATATTCGAATGTAAAGTGTGTATGTAAGTAAGAATGTAAAGTAAACCGACATACACTGTGTGTGTGTGTGTGTGTGAGTGTGTGCGTGCGTGCGTGTGTAATATGAATGTACAGTGTGTAAACGTGTGTGTTGCAGGGGGACTCGTACTCGGAGGGGGGGAGCGCCCGCAGCAGCCGCGCCGCCTCGCCCGACCGCCTCGTAGCGAGCGCACCCGCCGACAGGTGACGACACAACACTGACATACATACATATATATATACATTTACATTCAATAATAAATGTATTACAACCGCAGGTCGTGCGTGTCGTCCCCGACGCACAGCGGCTCCGCGGAGCGCGTGGACTGACCGCCGTAATACTCACGACGCCTTCCAGTGACACGCGGGTGACGAGTGATATTTTATACGGACCGTGTAGTGATAGTTACACCGCGACTCCGCCTAGTCGACGTCCCTCCTACGAATTTGAAAATGGAACATCCGTCGACGTTCGACTATTTTAAATATAATGGAATTGGATTTCAAAATGCACCTAGCGCCCGATGATAGTCGGGTATTTTAAAAATGGAACGCGTCGACGTTCCGGAATTTCGAAAATGGAAAGCGTCGAGACGGCGGTGACGTCGGACGCGTCGACGTACTCGCTGCACCCGAAGACTGATAGAATACGCCATAATAGTCTTAATATATGTATATTAGGTCTTTCGGTGCAGTCGCCATTCGTGGAGTGTCGAGCCCTCGAAGTTGTGCTTATGTTTGGTTGATCTCATAATTGTATCCATAATGCTTCCTTCAAATTCATGTACGTTCTAATCATCGGTTTTCATAGTGCTAGAGTCTAGCTGCTGTTATTGGGCTGGCTCGGCCGGGGAAGGACCGGTCTCTCACGGAAGATCGACGTGTATTAACCAAATTCATTTGGTTAGTACACGTCGGTGAGTGAGTGAATCCGATTCCCCTCCTCGAGCAAAATCGTTTGAATGATTCTAGGATTTTGCTCGGGCTGCCCGTCGTATATGGGGCGAGCAAAGTATCGCGTTTTGTGTTTACTGAGGGCAAACGACGAGTCACCCCGCTCCACTCTAAATGTGGACTTTTGCAACATCCGGGGACTTCATTCCACCCTAAACGCCGTCCACTACATCTGACGACGGCGGCCGGCCTTGTTGTTTTTGACGAAGACGCAGATATCTCAAATGCGGGCACTTTTTTTGCCTACAACTCTACTTTGGGCGACCAAGGGAAGACACCGCCTACATCGATATAGCGGGGCAATATTACAAGCCTAGCGCAGGTCCAGCCTCACATGTAGTACTGTTCTCATCTCTGGTCCGGATCACCCCAATATCAGCTTCTACCTTTTGACCGCGTACAACGGAGAGCCGATTGGATTCTCGGGGACACGGTGCTCTGGTAACGGCTGGACTCCCTGGCATTGCGTGGAGACGTGGCCTCTTTGTGCGTCTTCTTTCTATCGCATTTAAAACGGGGAGTGTTCCGAAAAGCTCTTTGATCTGATACCCGTCGCCAAATTTCATAACCGCACAGCATGTTATCGCCTGAAATACCATTTTTACCACCTGGATGGGTGGCAATCCTCCACGGTACGGTTTTCAAGAATCTTTCTTCCACCTACTACTAAAATGAAATGCACTTCCTTTGGCGGTGTTTCCAGATCGATACATCGGCTCTACTCCCATCATCAAGGCCGGCAACGCTCTTGCGATTCCCCGGACGTTGCAAGTGTTCGTGTTCATGGGCGGTGATCACTTGACATCAGTGACCCGCAAGCTCGTATGCCCTCCTCTTCCATAAAAAAAATTAAAAATCGGTTGTGGTGGCCCTTTACTTAATATTTGCATCCGTCCGTCCACTGTTATAATGTGTCAACATGTTTTAGTAACCACCGAATCAAATTTAAAATGTTTTCAAAGTATGCTATCGTTTGAAGTACTTACTGCAGTGCGTAGGCTAGGGCTTGGGCGCGAGCTGCGCGGGGGAGTGCGTTGCAGCTATTGTTTCTATGTAAGCTCCCTCCCGCGGCGAGTCCACTCAACCAGTTTTCATTTGCTAGTGACGGCGGTAGACTGTATCATAGTTTCGTGGCTCTAAGAGGTAGTTAATAAAATCTAGTCTGAATTTTAACTACGAATCATATCGCTTCGATAACGACTTACCTGAATGTGCCTAATTTTTTGGTTCTATTTACACTAATGACCAAAGTCACGGGGAAGCGATGTCATTCGTTATAATTATAATATTAAGTTTTATAAGTGAGCATTTAAGTTATTACTTAATGTACCGTTTAAGGTTATAATAATTATTAACAAGGAGACTGGTATGTACTTTATAAACAGATGTGTAAAATATATTTACATTCCCTTCATAGTGTTCTAACCGCACCCGCACCCGCGGGACAGCTTGTGTTGAAATAAAACCAATACAGTATTGAGAGCGAGTTTTATTTACACACACACACACACACGCATCACACGCACCACACTGACACCGCAGTACTCCACAGCTGCAGTTACAACAGCAAATAAAACAAACGTTACTTAATTTAATTAACACCTTATACAATGACATTGCCCCCGATTTTAATACAAGTAGGATACGTGCTACATAATATAATATAAAAACAAGATATAACCCTCAAGATTTTGCACAAATTATATTAAAAAAAAATAAAGAGAGCAATATTCGAAATTGCTATAAAATTATTTTATACATACGCGCCAAAGAATATTATCTATGGATACGTTGATAGATATGGGGGAGATATTGATTTGATTAATAATAAATATGTATCAACCACACCAGTGTGACATCTCTCACTTGTCCCACAGCCCGCCCTCCTTCATCTTAGCTTGGAAGTACTTCTCCAGTGTGTTTGCGCACCTGCGATAATAATAATAAATTTATGTCATTTAATTCTGACAAAGCATATTAATGAATATTTAATATATTCAAGAGATACGCAAGAAATTTAAACAAAAAACTGCTACCTAAAATTTGGTATAAAAAAAATTTGTTTGTACAATGCGAGACAGGAGAAATGATTATACTAAAGTGTGAACAGCCTAGTGTGTAAGGAACAGACAGACGTAAATGTATATATATATTCATTATAGACACCTGTAGTAATCTGTGTCGGGTGAGTTGTACAGTCTGCAGTTTGAGAAGATCCGCGCCATATCGGCCGCGAACAGGCGCCGGGACGAGTAGTACCGACACTTCAGACGATCGCCCATCGTGCGGAGGTCTGGGGATGTACAGACACACAATATATATATATATATATATATATATATGTATATATTAAAATTTGTTAAATTTTAAGTGAAATATTCCTACCCATAGGGTATTTGATGTGGTCGTAGTAGTCCGGTACTTCGGTCTTGTCCACGGGCTTCAGGAACGGCCAAGCAGAGGCGTGGTTCTTTACCTGTTTCAAATATGAATGTTTACTATTAAGATGGGACTAGTTTGTGAGTGCGTATGTGCGTATGTTGTGTGTGTTTGTCTGTGTGTGTGCTTACAGCCAGTAGTACAACTCTGAGCGCGGCGGGGTCCACGTCGTTGTCGGCGGTGGTTCGTCCGCGCGCCTCCCTCCAGCCCGCCTCCCGCGCTCCCGGGACGCACTCCACGGGTATACTGCGCACCTGATACACACACACATACATAGTATATTAACACTGGAATTAGTTTCTGTCGCAATATATATGTGGCTATCGTGCCGGTACCCCGCTTAAAAATTAAATATATTATATGTTGATAGTGATATATAGAGAGGCAGGACAAAACGCGGCTTTAAAATAAAAAGACGTTGTTATACTGTGTAATGGCTTTACTCAATTTAGTCGAAAATTGCAAAAAGTTTCATTAAATTTGTTATTAGTTGTTTTCAAGTTTCGATATATATTTTGTTATCTTGTAAAGTTGTATAGTACTAATAACCGATGTACGAATAACAAAGATATTCCTTTGTATCTGTTAATCGCACTACGTTTCTCAAGTTTCCAACTTGTAACTTCCAAGTAGCACATAATTCAAGATATTTGGATCTATTATTGCTTTAGTATTATAGTAATTTCAATTGTAATCCTAGCTCATTCGTTAATACGTATAATACAATAACATTTAATCTTATTAAACACTCACTCCCTCTTTGAAGCACGTCAGTCCGGGATGAACCTTCCTCACTTCCTTCTGACGCATGTCTATTAGTTTCTTGACAATCTGAAAAAATAAACAAATCTTTTATTGTTACTTGTGTGTGTGTATATGAACGAATGCATGTGTGTTACTGTGTGTTTACGATTAGGCTTAATTTTAATGATAGTTTCTTTTTAAAACAACGTTAATCGAAAAATACAATACATATTAATAATTTTTAACACACTAGTACATATACTATAGCAGTGTAGTGTGTATTAAAACATACATAACAAAACCACAATACATGCAGCACGCTCATGAACCATGTATGGAGATGACGTTCGTACATGCATGTGACTTTAAACTTGCGTGTGTGTATGTGTATGAGTGCGTGCGCGCGCGTGTGTGTGTGTGTGTGTGTGTGTGTGTGTGTGCGTGCGTGCGTGTGTTTGGTGCGTGCGTGTGTGTGTATGTGCGTGTGTGCGTACCTCCTTCTGCGTGCGTATGACGGCGGTGAACCTCGTGTAGACTATCCGCGGGTTGAGCTCGCAGTGCATGAGCGTGGCGCCCTCGTAGTCCTTGATGTACCCGGAGTACATGGCGCGGGGCAACTTTATGTCCTTACTGAAGCCCTGCTTCTTGAAGTATCCTGGAAGATGTAATTTAATAGAATACCCGCCGGATCATCGCCTGTAATTGCGTCGGTAATAGCAAGAGCAATCCTTAATATATCTATCGATTATACAGATTACAGAGAAACAAACAAGATTCACCTCAAACTATAATTCTGTTATTGCACTTCAAAAATATGAAATAAATTAATGTAATTAATGTACATTTTACTATTATAACTATTGCGGGTGACTTACGAGACGGAACACAGATAAAAACACTAATATTTAGTACACAATACAAATTTTAAAAACCTATTCAATTCGTATGTCAAAAAATAATAAAAACATTATTATTTATTATTATTTAGCTTCACGCCATATCCCCTATCCAGAGGGGTATCCGGAGACGACGGAGCTCCAAACACTACGAAACATTAATTATAGATATATTCTTTTATTTCGCCGTGAAAATATCATAATCGGTTAAGACAAACTTTGAATATTGAATTGGTAAATGATGTACAAAGTACAGCTGAATTGTTAATAATCTCACCGATAGCAAACTCGTCAGCAAATGTCAGGAAGTGCAGTATGTTGTTCCTGATGTGGTAGTCCTTGAGGTGGTTCATGAGGTGGGTGCCGTAGCCCTTCACCTGCTCGTTGGACGTCACCGCGCAGAACACTATCTCGCTGAAGCCCTGAGTATATATATATATATATATATATAACAATAACAACTATAACAAAGTATCTTTATATGCAGAAATATAACTACAACAAATTGTCTTTATCAGAAGTATTTTTATTTACCTGTGAATGAAAGGTCCGGAAACAAATTCCACCGATCGGTCTCCCTTCCTTTATCAGGGCCAGGGTTTTATGTTTTCTGTAAGTATATTGTAATTTATACTACAGTGACTGGAGTTTGTATTATTAATGAATATTTCGGGTTCGATTCTCGACTGTGGCCATTTTTTATATGATCAATTATTGTGTGAGTTAAGGAGAAAGAAAGAGGAGAGTTAGAAATAAATTTATATACAATCTGACAACTTACGGATCAAATACTAGCTGTGATATGTACTCCTTAGTCATTTCGGGAAGCTGGTGAGAAAATACATTGTGTAGACCTGGAAATAAAAAAAAACATTAAGTATATAAAAAAATCAAATATAGCTTTAGAAATGATATTCATTTATATAGTCCAAAAATATTAATATTAGAATCTTTACAATTATATTTTTTTTTTAGAATTTATATATATTAAATTAAGTAATAAGTATATAATAGTTACCGATAAGCCACAACATAGTTTGTTTATTAACTGGCCCGGTCAGGGAGTTGCCGATCACGTGGAATTCTATCAGCTTACGTTGCTCCTCCAGTTTAGCAGCTTCATCTCTCGGAGCCTGCATTTGGAATAGTGCCTGAAAATAATAATTATATAAATAATTCAATATATACTTATTGAAATCACAGTCTGCGGTCAGAGTTGTAATATTATTATTATAAGTGAATGTAGGTCAATCAATCTCTCGCTATCAATGATCATAGATTTCTGTTATCAATGTTATCAGTAGCTCAGGCTGTGTTGTATCTTCGTGACCATCTGTTTGTTGGAATTAATGCCTATTATATATAGCTAGAGAAAAATATTCCATGCTTGATGATGAAATATGCTATATATAGAAGTCATTTTGGATATTAAACTCATGTATTTTTATATATTTGTTTGGGTTAGCAAATAAAAAAAAAAAAGTTTCTCTGGAGTTTCTGTGTATGTTCGTTGGTATGGAGGGGGGGGCGGGACTCACGTCGGGCCCGCACATGTAGGCGGGGTCGGTGATGGTGGCCACTATCTCTGCGACGGTGCGGTCGCTGATGTCTGTCTGAGTGTCTCTGGGGTGTGTGTATGTTCGTTGGTATGGGCGGGGGGGGGCGGTACTCACGTCGGGCCCGCACATGTAGGCGGGGTCGGTGATGGTGGCCACTATCTCTGCGACGGTGCGGTCGCTGACGTCATCGTCGAGGCGACGCCGCTTGTGGCCGGTGTCGGGGCGCTTCAGGGACTCCTGCTTTACTGACCCTAAGGATATTCAACACCTTCATATATAGCTCCAAACATTTTCATTCGTATAGTATTTTAATACGCTGTTAGGTTACGGTACACTAATATTCACCGGTAGGTTATATTACAATACTAAAATACATACTTAAAAAAACAAATGTAGGCTCCGGTATATAATATGTATAAGTACCTGAGGACAGTGACACGGTGGTGAAGCCGTCCTTGCTCTCTCCCGTGGCGGTCACACGTTCGAACTCACCTCGTCTACCCGCTGGGAATAATTATATTTATTATTAAATAATAAATAATTTATATATTTTACTTACTTTAGCTTAACGCCATGTCCCTTGCGGGGTAGCCAGAGACGACGGAGCGCCAAACGCTACGGTCCCTGCACACCTCTTTCGCCTCGGCCACAGACATCAACCTCTTCATACATGCCCTCTTGGGAGGTCCTCATGCTTTTTACGTGACCTTCCTCCAGTATCCTAGATACAGTGCAGCAATGCAGCTATGCTGGCGTTTCGCCGTCTCAACAATGCAACCAGAGCACCGTTGACTCTGTTACCGGCAGCAATACGCCTTTCCATATCCATTTCGTATCTTCCGTCTCGGCTAAACATACTTCCCAAATATACCGCTTCATTCACTTGTTCTATTATCTTACCATTCACGTTGATCTTACATTCTGTTCTTTCTTCATTTCTTTCCAATATCAGAACCTTCGTCTTATCTGCATTCAGGTTTAGACTATTATTTTCACACCCATCTTTTAGAATAGTGACCAATGCCTGCAAATCACATTCTGATGATGCAATGAGCACTGCATCATCTGCATATAGCAAGCAATTGACCTTAAGGTCACCTTCTTTCATTCCCATGTCTTTCACGCCTTGGAGACAACTATCTAAATACAAATTGAATAACCAAGCTTACATAACGCAACCTTGCTTAACACCCGATTGGATGTCAAACCAGGGCGACATGCCAGCTCCTACACGCACACAGGCTGAGTGATATCTGTAAAGAGACTTTACAGCCTGTAGCAAGGGTCCGCTCACATTGTATCGGGGCAGTATCTCCCATAATTTCTTTCTCAAACCCCTGTCAAACGCCTTTTCCAAATCCAAAAAAGCACAGAAAACCTTTTTAGTTTAGGGCCAAAAACTTTTCCGTGATCATGCGGAGGGAAAAGATCTGATCTATCCACCTTCCTCCAGGTCTAAAACCTCCTTGGGCCTCCCACAACAGCCTTTCAAATCTCTCTTGCATTCTTCTCGCTAATATATTAGCATAAATATATTAATAAACTTTACCGCCCAAGCTAATCAAACTGATAGCCCTATAGCTTGCACAGTCTATCTGTGAACCTTTGCCTTTATACAAAGATATGATGACTGCACCTCGCCAATCGTCTGGGATCTCCCCAGATTTCCAGCATAAATTGCACAAAAACCAGAACAAGTCCCAGACGCGCGGCCCACCATTTTTATCATCTCGGCAGTAACTTCATCTGCTCCCGCAGCCTTACCACATTTCAGTATTCGTATCGCGCTCTCCACTTCATCCAACTTTTACCATCGGCTACATCCGGACTCATCATTTTGTTGGTACACAAGGCCGAGGCGTCCTCACATTCATACGTCTCCTTGTAAAATTCCGCCCACCGCTGCAAAACGTGTGCTTGCTCGGTTAAAATTTCGCCGCTCTTCCAAAGCACCCCTTTCATTCTCCAGGTTACCGAACAACCCCGGGAATCACTAACTTCTCGTCAGAAAAGCTTTGTGTTTTCCCGGAAGTTATTCTCGTCAACCTTTCATATATTTCTCTCTCAGAATTTTCACGTTTCATCTTTATAAGTGCTTTCGTTTTGTGCTTTGCAGCTTCTACTCTCTTTTTCTTATCTTTTTCATACTTTTATCCTTACCCGAGGCTTTATAATCCAACCATGCTTTCTTCTTTAACTCCACAGCGTCTTTCACTTCATCATCCCACCATTCATCGCGCTTTTTACTAAAACCTCTTTTCCTTTTACCACATACCTCTGTCGCTACTTTCACTATACCATTCCTAAGGTTCTGCCAGCATACTTCAGCACTTCCATTTCCAGAATCACAGCTTTCAAGCTTCTTGGAAACCCTTTCTTGATATTCCTCTCTGATCGATGGATCTTGAAGCATCCAGCTTCTTATGCGATAATAGGACTCCAAGCTTAGACACGTCGTGCGGCTGCGCCAACCTGCAAACAGACCTCTTATTCTAGCAACGACTAGATAATGGTCCGTTCCCAGATCAGTACCCCTGAACACTCGCGTGTCCATAACTTGGCTTCGAATTCGCTGATCCACCAGGAATAAATCAATCATACTTCTTTCTTCCGCTCGCTCCCATGTGTACATGTGAATTTGTTTATGATCGTGTTTGCCACAAATAAATTTCTCGCCTTACAAAATTCCAGAATAAGCTTTCCAGCCTCATTTATTCTCTTATCATCTTACTTGCCTAGCATGCCTTCGTAACCACTTCGCGCGGTTCCAACCCATCCAATAATATCTCCACATATTATCAACTTTTCATTTTTTCTTACACTACTTAGAACACCCCTGACACTCTCCCAAAACTCCTCTAGTTCGCTCACTGGAGCTGAGGATACTGGCGCATAACCGGCTAACAAGAATACTTTTGTTATCCCCAGCTTAAGGCGAACCCAAAGAAGCCTCGGGTCGATAGCCTTGTATTCTACCATTGCATTAATCATTCGAGAGGACAACAACACGCCTACACCTTGGCAACCTCGCTCACCCTCTGGAACGCAGCCCACAAAACGACCCGGTTACCAGGTAGTATCATTGCCTTTTCTCTTGGTCTCAGAACACAAATAACATTCAGATCTTTGTCATCCATCACATCTAATAATTCATTCATCTTCTGTTCCATTCCTCCTCTTACATTCCACGTAGCTATTTGTAGCTCTGTCCTCCACCTCCCGCCGTTCGGAACATGGCGTGTTGGTTGGCGGTCCCCAACGCCGCATTTATATATTGTTATATATATTAAGGAGTGGTTTCCACAAAATAGAATAAATTATATGTTATTGTAAGAAAATACTATATATATATATATATATATATATATATATATATATATATATATATATGCATATATACAGGTTTTCATGTTAAACATTGGTACTGTTACTTATATTATACAATTTTTATTTTAAATATACATCATTTAAAAGAAAATCTGGCTACAGTCGCTGTATTGCAGATTATATTTGGTTTGGCTCGGTTCTATTCTTTATCAGAATAAACCTTCCTTCAACATAGAGTAACTGTGATTATTCTTTCATTAGACACTCAATTCCAATATATTAATGAAGACTCACGCGTCTTATTGTCCAAGATAGCCTGTAAATGGTTTGGGGGCATTTGTTTGTAGTCCGGGTCCCATATCGGTGAGTTTACACTGAAAATCTCTTCTTCAAGTAAACCCAAGAAACGAGGGAAATGGTTCAACACTAGTACCTGAAATTCAGGGTTTTTAAATTCTCAAAAAAATTTTCATTGTACATATTATGGTCCTTCGAGATTTCGGATATTCGGATAGTAAAATTAATTCTACTCACTCTCTTCTCCGGTGGCATTCTATCTCTCTCTGAATGACATTTATCCATTAATTGTCTACAGACGGACTTGAACACAGCCCGCAGTAACGTACGACCGAATACTACTGAGGTTTCGTAGTGGGGGAGGGAATCACAAAACGCCGGCACGTGGCAGAACACCAGCCATCTGGGACATAATATTACCGATTATTACATATTGGAAAGATTATTTTATTTCGATTTGTTTTGTTTATAAGAAAAAAGTAATTACTGTAATATATATACAGACCTTGTATAATTGATTTGATACGCCGATATGTCCTCCGGATTGGAAACTTGCTGCAACAATAATATTATAATAAAAAACTATTTAATTAACAGAAATACATACAATATAATATGTATGTTACCAATTTCCTGACGCTGGGTGTCTCGAAGTTCCAATGGTTGAAGCAGTGAAGGAACATTTTGGCCAGGTCGTACATCGTCTGCCACTCCCGCTGCGGGAGGGTGTTGAACTTGTACAGCACAAAGTTGGTGATGGCCTTGGCTATTGAGGGTCTCTCGAAGGGAGGCTGCCCTAAGGGACCTTCTATTCGAGGTTGGGAACGCGTCAGGATGCAGTTTCTGAGAAGCTTTAAAGAAAAACAACGAATTACTTACGTGAAGTTCACTTGGCAAATAACCGATCATACTGGCAGACAATTTTATGAAGTGTATATGAATAAAAAAATATATATGAAGAGAAGCAAATCCTCTATTTACCTTGAAGAGGTAATAGTAGACCCGCTTGGTGTCGTGGTCGTCCTCCCTGTGCATGGACATGAAGATGTTCTCCACATCCACCACTGCACCCAGGAGACGGTTCACTTCAGTCACCGATAGCCCCTGGAGCTGCGTTATGTGTACCTCTGCAATTTATTATATAATTATTATCTGTTCCATCATTTATAATTTTTATTGCACTTGGGTGTGTTTTACAACCATAAAATATTTAACCGCTTCATTTCTACGCAGCGCCAATGCGCTGCGTTCACTTTTCTCGAAAACCGCGACGCAGCGCTTTTGCGTTGTAAATTTCAGTGTAGGTATCTTTGTTGCTCCGTATTATTATAAATCAGCGAAGAAAAAGTTTGAGTATTCACAAAGAAAAAGTTTGAGTATTCAAAGTGTTTATTTTTCTTATTCACATTCACAATTAATATTGTTTCTTTACAATAAAAAAATAATTATTAAAATGGTTTTACATTTGTCTAAATGAGAGTGTTTTATTTGACAACATCAAGTCAAAATATGCTCGCAGTTTTGTAATGTTTTCGCCAGAATCGCTGAGCAGTGGTTAAGTTATAAATAAAATTATTATTGTTAATCTCCAGTGTTTAATGTTCTTTTGTTATCTCTTCATTTCTTAAAGCAATACAAGAATTTGTAAATTATTGTAATATTAACGGAAACAGTGTATCCAGACACTAAACAAATAAACTACCACACAATAAATACACCATGTGGAATGGAATCAAACTAACAACCCTTGTTCAACAAAAATTCATTATTATTGTCTTTCAAAAGTTTCTCCAACAGTGTCAAATTTGGTTAACAAATAAGAATACCAAAACACACTATAGTTAATGCAGATTTGCTCTTAAATTAACGAAACATTCACAATTATTATAATTACCTAAGATGTGATTACAATTGCGGCAGGGATCAGTGAAGGTGGCGAGTGGCTGGTCACTAGTTCTAGTGTTTGTCTTTGCTGCTTGCTGCACTGGTGTCTTCCAACCATTACAATTGCAGTCGGGATCCTGAAATAAAATAAAAAAAAATAAATTCAATAATTAGTTTCTTAATTGGTAAAATATCAATAAAATACTTTGGCATTTATTCACATAAATTTAAATTAACTATTAGACAATGAATATGTAAAAGTGTAAATATATCTGTCAGGATAGTGTATGATCTTAATAGAATTACACTAGTTCTTACGTCAGAACTATAGGAAACTTCAAGACACCACAGGAAGGTTTCAACTACGAAATTAAATAAAATTGGAAGATAAAAGATAAATATGCCAATGCACATGATTTCAAGCAACTTTTTAACACTTCCTACCCCTCTGGTAATACTTAGTGGTTTTAATTTAAACATCCCCTTACATCTTATTCTTTTTAAAGTAACACAGTCTTGGAGTGTCATGAAAATAATACTTAAAATTGCATTTTTATTAAAATGATATGCATGAAATAACCTTCTACATCCCTTCTATCAATATTAAGTGACTTTGGAAACCCTTCAACTCCCTTTTTGAGCTACAAATTATAACTGGTTGAATCCTGACTCCGAACCTTCTTGGAATGATTATGAGTGGTGAGTTTTTCAAAATTCCTATCTCCATTGTGAGGCTTATGTGATTAATGGACAAACCCTAAAAGCTTGAAAGATGAGAACTTTCAATGGAAAGGAGCGTACTTACTATATGTGGAAAGGGTTTATACAATCATAAAATAAATATTTAAAAAAGTTAAGAATATATACTCTAAAATAACTATTTTAAGAAACTGAGGTAGATAAAGGTACACCACAAGAGAGTAAAAAGTTATGAAACCGTTACGTACTGGACTCAAAAAATGGGAATGGATTCTAAGATAATTCAGAAGCTGGGTTAATAAAGCAGTGAAAAAACAAATGGATGGAACATAACAGAAAGTCAAAAGAATTAGAGGAAGTGATTGTGAGCCAACTGAGATGTGTACTTATTGAATGGTTTTAATAATACAATTAGTTTACACGGTTGCAAAATAATACTAATATTACAAAAATGACTATTTGTCTGGCATTCATTACGTCTCAATTGGAGGGAGCATAATTTAAGTACCAAGGATAAGCTTGTAAGGGCAATTACAATTATTCTTCATATCAAGAAAGTAACTAACAAATACCTAGCTTAATACCAATATCACTGTACTGGCTAAAATTTATTGCAAAAACATTATATCTAACAGATTTCACTGATATTGAAAATAATGTAGTATTCTTATAAAATACAATTATATTCTGTAACTTACTTGACAAGCTGAGTAGATTGCAAGCTTAAGAAGCTTTTTATTATGAGGCCAGTTGTAGACCTGCTGTTTCCTCTGCTGAATGCGTTGCAGATTGGATTGGCGTGAGGCCTGGCCCTCGCTAGGAGTAGCAGAACTTGAAGTTGCATCGTCGGCGGTAACGCTTGATGTTGCTATTTAAAGATTAAATTAATAGTTGTAATGTTGGATATACATATTTAATCTTAATTTAGAAGTTGAAGCCTGTCGTGGTGCCTTGAAGTAGTAAGTCTACGGCGATTTTATCACTGAATTTAGAACTTATAATTAAGGAACCTAAAAAATATTTGAATTATTATTTATAAAACTCTTTAATAGTCTTGTTTATTTACCTTCGTTTGCGTGAGCTTGCGACGAATCAGCTTCCGAGCCTGTCATAGCTATGTCATTAATATCGTCCGTCAATTGTGAAGACATTTTATAAAGATATGATGCTTCTTTTGGCTTACAAGTGTCTCTTAAACCATTTTAATTTTCCTATCAAATCTAAGAACGACGAATACTTTGATTATACGACATCAAAAATACATTTAAGACGCAAGTCGCAAACTCAAATGACAGTTTTTTTTGACGTTTAACATTTATTATTTGTTGCTTTTAAAATTAACATAGGCAAAGGTGTTGAGCTGCAAAGCCCTAGTTTATAATATGAAAATATACTATTTGTGAAAATAAATAAAAAAAAGCGATTTTAATGGAATGTTTCGCCAAGTATCAGAATACTGGCTCTCGATATTTCGTGCGATTGTTAGTTTCGTGGTCATCTGGAGAGCAAGGCCAAGTTGGCGTAGATGAAATTGATAGTGATCAATAAAACGAGGCAATGATACGATGGTAAGATACGACATGGGTATCTTTAAAAAAGGCATTTATTTCTATTTCCAAGACCGGCAGCGTTCTTGTAAATCCTCGGATGTTGCAAAAGTTCATGGGCGGTGGTCACGTATCATTAGTGAACCGCAAGCTTGTTTGCTCTACTCTTCCATAAAAAAAAGACAGAAGTAAAGATTTAAATTCAATTTAAATAAATTGTTGGATGTCTAGATAAAAAAGGACTCTAACCATTAAACATTAACTATCATCTTTTATATATATACCATAATTGAGCGAAGCGAACGAAGTGAGCGGAGCGTTTTATTGGAGACTTTTTACATTCTTTGTCACGATATGGCTCGAAAACTACTTGACGGAAAATTATAAAACTTTGCAATCAAAAAGACACAAATTAGGGGACGGTTTTAAAAAAAAATATTGAAATATGTACACAAAAAAAATTTTTTTTTTTATTATCATGTCAAAAAACTGACATTCCATTGAAGTCAATGGGAAACTATGAGTCAATATACTGGGCTCGTTTCGCTCAATATGCAAACGGCACCCGAGTTTTCGAGAGCGCAGCGAGTCGAAATTGTGGGTTTGTTGGCGCCCCTAGTATAAATATATTATTGTAGTATTGTGTAATGGATACAATTCAACACATGGTACCAAATTAGGCTAGAAAAATGAAGGGGATCTCAATGACAAATGGCTGTGCTTAATAGAAAAAGCTATATACATTGGTGGGTGCTGGTAACCTTCAGACAAGTACTCGTAAATGGCACACAAGAAATTACTTTAAATATAAAATATTCCACAGACTAAAATATATTATGAAGTTTGATTATTTTTCCCGCTATTAAATGTAATATGATGTAAAGGATGTTACGAATGTTGTAATTATGAAAGCATTGGGTTTTGTTGTTATCTAATATTATGCTAATTTACAAAGATAATCCTCCGCTGAGTGTCCGAGTGTGACATCCTGCGGTTTTAAATGGTCTGGAATTAGGACGAGCTAAAATGTTCTCATGAAATTTTATGATACTATTTAATTTAAAGTTCAAATAATATTCATTATTTTATATCTAACACAGGTTTCGACCAGAGTAGAAGTTCATCTCGTAGTATTGAAGTATTGAAGTTTTACTTAAATAACTTTAAAGACCAATAAGATATATAATAAAAGTAAAAGGCCCTTAAAATATTAAATTAATATTCGTAATTACTAATGTTCAGTTCCATAAGAAGATGAAAATCGTGATAAGATTATATTTGGTCCATCGATGAACCTAATGAAAATAAATTTATTCTCGAGTGAATTTATTTTTCTGTTATTGAAAAGATAAAACAATTTTTCATACCTTAATTTAAGAGAAGCCAAGTTGAAATAACTTTTCTTCTCCAATTCCCAATCGACAACCGACTCGGTGAAAAATTGTGATGATTGTGTTACAACGGATTCACCAATTGTCAAATATTTTATTTTATATATATTATTATAAAATAATAATTATATATCTTCAATAGTATACATTTTCATATTGTTTTAAATTCCTATTTTTCTTGAAGTACCTAATTTGTAGTAATGCAAGATATGCACAAAATAAATATTTTTTTTATATATATTCATGTTTTTTTAAAGAAGTTCTTTGCTCCTCGAAGTTAAATGGGTTTTCCTTCTCAGAAGAAAATCTTGATTCAAAATCAATGAATAATGGAAAAGTTTGATTAAATTTTGATAATTAATTGACAGAAAAAAACTTTGACGATTTTTAATTAAATTGTTTATAAACTTTTTAAATGTAAGTGAAGTACCTATCTTTAAGCGCCACCTCTTCTTATTTTTTCAAAGAATATACAGCTAAGGAATACGAAGAAGGGAAGTAATATGGTAATTTATAAATCAAAATATTGTATGCTTGGATATTAAAATAAATCATAAACTACCTTTCTACGTGAACTTGATATTCAGCAAATGTTAAAATAAAATTATGTACAGATTTGTTTTGTTTTGTATACAAAATTTAACTTGCTACTTGTACTAGTCGTTGCCACCTACTTTCCCTGTAATATCCCTTCTCTTCTGCTCTAATAATAAGCCACCTTTCGGCCATAATTACTTATAATTCATACCTTTTTAATTTTAATGTAATTATAGCCAAAAACAGGTTTTGTGTTTATGCTTTAATTAAGAGAATCCTATATAAAGACCTAAATAATAACCTCTGGAGCACTTCCGCTCATGAACAGTAGGTATGGCATGACCGTCATTTGCAAAGCATCCTTAATGATTTAAATGCTACAATCTGTATCGATTCTGCGTTCATCATCTTAAAATTGTTTACCAAAGTATCGAAAACGACGTTGAAGAGTTCGTGATAAAAGGTTTTGTAAAACATATTTCGAAGAACCAATAATATAAATAATATCTCAGTGAATGGTGGAGTAATAAAAAGTTTTAATACGGGTCACAAGTCCGAAATAATTCTTAATTATATGCAAACTGATTTGAGCCCGATGTGTAATATTATATGTTTATATTATTATATATTCTGCTTCATTAAATAGGTACATACATTTAAAAGTATAGAAGCGAGGCGAGGTCAGTTATAATTGGATAGGTGACCTGATAATGGCCTTTAAAAGTTTTTACTGAACGTAAACTAGTTGTTAAATTTCGTTACAGACTAAATGCCACTATCTAGTCCATAGTTAGTATTCTATACACATCATAAAATAGTAGCGATGTCAAATCTGTATATCGGCGGGTATGATTAAAAATAAAGTAATTTTTTTTTTTTTTTTTGTGTTTCTCTGCTGTTAGCCCTACTGGCCATGACAGCGTCACCGGTGGAATGGACGGGTGCAGAGACCCGCCCTTGAAAAAGGGGGGCCTGAAGGGCCCCAGGGGAACGCGCGTCCTGAGGGCGCCTCCTGTGAGGCTCGGACCACGGCTCAGGACGCCGTTAGGTGGGAAGCGAGAGTTGGATGTGGGTTACGATTTGACACTAACGTCCTCCGACGGCAGAACGCCGGAGCAACGTGCTTGGATGGGGGCCTCGTCTTCGCCGGCGAAGACGCTGTGTGTGTGTGTGTGTATGTGTAGTATTTATGTTCGCTTTGCCGCTTTTACGTAGCGTAATCGCGTCGTCCTGATCGAAAAGTACAACTTGGGTCTTTTCTTTCTGACTTTAGGAGTCTTACGGGCCGTGTATCCTGTGGCCTTAACCACCAGCGGGTTTGGAGAAAAAAAAACACACACACAAGGTGTTATGCAGGTGTTTTGCAGGTGCAGGGTATAAAAGGGTAAACACCTAACGTCACGCCATTCAATGAATCGGAATGTATGCAGTAAGTTAGTCTATTTAAAAGCTTCTTTTTAGCCTTCATTTTTCAAGCCAGTTCGATTAAGACAGACCGCACATCTAATTGTTAAACTGGTCACGCCCGAATCACATTGAGTTCTTATCAGAATTAAAATATTGCTAAGTGTTAATTTATTATTTGTTACAGTCGTTCAGTTAATTATAATTGTTTATATTATTTTATAAGGGTTTTTTTAAATATGCTTTTTTTTATTCTTTTCTAAACCGTTGAATTCAAAATTGCTACAACATTTCAATACTCGCTGTGACATGTACATTAAAAAAATTTTTGAAACATGAAAATTACATGTTAATGTCTAAACCAAGAGCAATCGTCTTTTATTGCATCAAAAGTACATATAATATTTAATGAGAAAATTCGTTTGGTTATAAATTTATTGTAGTAAATTTTGTGTACGTTTATCACTCACCGATAACAGCTGAATTTAGATTTCTAAGCAGTCATTTCATTACTTGCAGACGGGAATTTTAAATCATTTATCATTACTTAGAAGACTGGTATCTATACCATATACTATATATATATATATATGGTATACATACCAGTCTATAAGTTTTATACATATAGTTTTATTATCACTATAGCCCAAATAAATTTTTGAGTTTTTTTTAGATAAATTTTCTAAGTGAAACGCTTGCTTCAAATTCTATTTAAGCCCATCTTGTTGTTTTGTACCATAAGTATAATTTAATTTATTTATCCGTTAAATCTAGTAAAGAAACCTATTTGTTATCTTACACAATAATCGATGTCCATTCTCAATTTCATCCAAATCTGTCCAGAACTTTATCCATCACGCGAAACAACATACAGACAAAGGGTATACAATATTAAAAAATTAATCCGTGTTTTTATTATACGTGAAGAAAACTAAAAATATTTTACTTAAATATCATCCTTTGAAATCTAACCTGTCTTTGACGTTCCATTGTCTAATATCTCTAGAGATAATAACAAAACAAAATATTAACCTACTTACGGACTTATTGTGATTATCTGATCCAAGCTCCGTCATACCTTTTTGAAAGGTAGAGTTATAATAAATTTTCATCAAAGTCAAATAGATATGTCTAGACAAAATAACTTTCGAGATTCATAAATTCCCAAGTGACATATGAATATAAAAATAAAATATTACGTTACAAGAAGACTGATGAGAAACTTTATTTTGTGAAAATAATAATGAATTTCATCATTATAAGTTATCTAAATTAACCCTGTATAACTAATCACTCGTCGAGGCGACGACGCACCACTTGACGAAATTCGAAATCACCTACTTCGCTCCGTCTCCTTACCCTGACTCTTTCATTACCTTACTAATTTGAGTAAACAGTGCAGCCGTTGACGCTATTTGGTCCACGCGCATCATAGGACGTGTTCTGTGACCATTTCGTCGTCCGCTGGACGAAGGTTTAGTAATAACAACAACTTTATTGTACGGTACGTACATTAATAAATTCTAATATTTATTGTTTTACATATTGTAGATCTGCTTCTTATCGATAACTATAGCATAGTATTTATTAAATTTTGATTGATTTAATTTATTGGATTGATTAAAATAGAAAGTTTAATGCTAAATTTAGTAGAAAGTAGATTTTTGGTTCGGTTTAGATACACGGTACGAAGATATGTAGAGATGTTTTCACTTTTTTATATTTATTTTAGATGGATTTGAGGAATCCAGAGGATCATATTCATCGTTGGCTGGAGTCAGCATCGGAAAGCGAACTGGAGGACAGATGTCAGATCTCAGAGCTCAACATCGGAAACGGAAGACATTTTAGAGAAAGATATAAGTTTCATTTAAAGCCAAATCCAACAAAGGTTTATTTTTATTGCCAACTATTCATGATCAATCTATTATTAATGAAAAGACAAGAAAACCAGAAATAATACATTTTATAATAGCGAAAAGATGCAGTGGACACTATTGATCAAATGTGTGCAAATATAAGATCTAATCAGAAAACCAAGAGATGGCCGATGTGTATTTTATAACATTCTCAATATATATTCTATTAATTCTTACGCTATTCATATCTGTGATAACATGAGAAATAAGAAAAAGCCAATGAGTCCGCACGATTTTGTAATGAAGTTAGGAGATCAGCTAATGGAACCCTGGCTTCGGCAACGATAACAGACCGTGAGTTTGAGGCGTAATATAAGGGTCATGATTGAGGATATTCTCAGCAAATCTTCAACAATAGAAGCTCCTATTCCTTTTACGTCAAACACGCGTAAAATTTGCTACCTGTGTCCATTAAAAGACCAGAGAATGACCAAGCACTGTTGCACCAGATGTAGAAAGGCTGTTTGTGGTCCACATAATGTTGGTATGTGTGGTCACTGTGTAAATTGATATTCTAATATTAATTAGTACTTAACTTGTTCATTATAATCCTTACTTTTGTGCCATGAAACAAGTTCCTGTCTTAATTAGATATTTTTTATTATATTTCATTGTTTTATTCCGTAGTCCGTTGGACGAAGGTGTAGTAATAATGTAACAATGAAAACAGTTTAGTTATCTAGGGTTAAAAAACTTTTTACTAAGTACTATCAAGGCCGGATTTAGAAGTCTAGAGGCCCCGAGGGAACGAAGGAGTGGAGGGCCCCAATTATTAATTACTTTCCAAATAAAAGTAACATTTTTATTTTTCGAGTCTTTAAAAGATTGATAGTAAATGGAAACTTGCCGTTAAGGTTTTTTGGCATTCCGATAACGATATTATTATGATTGAGTAAGTATTCTTAGAAAAGGGCAAATAAAAATGTTGGTGCGTAAAAATTTGATTGTTACGGAACTATCAAAATTTGGATATTTTTTAATTTTAAGGTGGCCCCTCTCCTATGGAAGCCCCGGGGCAGCAACTCCACTTGCCCTTCCCTTCTCCCTCTAAATACCTGAGGCCTAACTAAGGTCTCAATACTATAGTAGAAATTTTAAAGGTATTTCTAATTAATGGAAAAGAAGTCTTTGCTCGGAGCATTTTTACGAAGTTTTACAATATCCAGTACAAAATAAGCAAATAGCCAATGAACAAATGTAGTGGTATTTTTAATATTACTTTGTAGATATGATCTACATTTCACATCCACGGTGAATAGTTTAGTTTATTTATAATTGAAGGTAAATTGTTGGGTCTTATATATTTTATAAATAGTATTTCTTATTTCAACTATTTTCTATTCACTTTCTATTTGGATGAGATTTTACTTACATATTGCGATAATTAATTCAGAGATGGTTTTTTATGTTAATATTATTTATTGCAGTTTTGGAGGCTGAAATAGTTTTCATGTATGAGAAATGATAATAGTTATATTTTATTAAATTCCTGGACATGTCCACTGTCTAATATACGAATAACTTTTGTCTTCAATAACACCCACGCTGTACATTTTTTATACAAGAACTTTGGATAGCTCGGTCTGAAAGTTCCACGAAATCAATTCATGTGTACGCAGTATAAAACTCAACAACAATAACAACTTTTCATAACAATGTTCTAAACAGAATACTTATTATTCCAAGAAACAAAACAGCAGATTTTTTATAGCAGGACAGAACTTACAAAGTCAAAAATTAATCAAGAAAATGTGACTTCTACACATACACATGCCAACGCTCGCACACGCACGCACACATATAAACAGAAATACATGCACACACAGTGGTTGTAGTAATTTCAATTTAATATTATTTATTATTATTTTATTTTTTATTTCACATGACTTGTACTTATGACAGGTCAGCACACTTTCATAGCTTTTTTGAAATAAGAAAGTTTAATAGACACAACGGTTCACAAGTGTATTACTGCCAGGCGTCCCTATCGACATCATATAGTCCTTAGTTTTATAACAAGTTCTGGAAGTGGATATGGTTTTCGCAAATTGCTGTAATTATAATCGTTAGATAAGGTGTACATATTCATTAATTTAAATGTTAGATATCCAGAAGTTATCTGGATCAAAATCAGTTTATTAGTTTGTACTTGAGCCAACAAACAGAAAATATTATGTGTATATTCTGGTCAAAATTGTGTTTAACTAGTATTAATATTATATTTTATTACATTTACAGTGAGGCAGGAGAAGTTAGAAAAGATATAAAAAAGAAAAAAAATATATATATTTTCTCTAAAATGTAAATTCTAACCACAATAAGTTAAGGTTTAACAATAGATTAAGCATCGGTTGAATTCAACAAATATCGAACAATGTAATAGACTTTTAGAAAAAAAAATAAGAAATTAAAAATATTTGAATGTTTAATATTTACTAAGTGACATTATATTATAATCTTTCATATCTTTCTACCTTCTACAATAGTAAAGACTTCAACAAGGGTAAAGGAAGACTGCATTGGAGATATTTATGGACATAACGTTCCATTAATAACACTGGCACAAAAATAATACCATTGTATAAGAAAAGTAACATACACAGAAAGTAAGAAAGAAGTCGTTCTTTGATTTAGTTTTCTATGATTCTAAAATGTGAAGACATAACTTCTAATGAAATTCTATTATTCATTAATAGATAACAATAACTTACTTATATACTATAAAAAGGAGAATTTAAAAAATATGACTCTTATGTTTCATTGTGGCTTTTGTGAAATCTAATCTTTTGCTCTGGATTTTAAGACCTGTCCGAATACTTATAATTCTTATTTATATAGAATCCAAAGATTTTTATTTGTTTAAGGTTAATCATATTTTTTTAATAAAAATTTGATTGCTACTCGTTCATTTTAAAGATATTTCAGTAAAGAATTAAATGAGATATAGATGAAGTTTTGAGTACACACTATTATTAAAGTTAAATAAGACGAAGCTTATTTTATTTTATACAGATAATTTAAGTTATATGTTTGAAATATATGTTATAAAAAAAAATATTTTATATGAAAGGTCCATCTGTTTTTGTAATTTGTCTTATTTTTTTATTAGATAATCAAATTGTTTTATATGCTGTCGATTCATAGATTCAATCTCGTGTATAGTATAATGGTTACTTAAATAAACGATTCCGTGCATTCTCAGAGAAGAATAGATCACCTCGTATCCACCCGAGAGTGACAATATGTCGAATAAGGGACAGAAATAAAATACTACACACTACATGATATATCCGTAAGATGGAAATTCCACCAGCACACATTAAACGAGAAAGGTTGACGTTAAGACGGCAGCATGTCCTAAAATTTTCGGCAAATCTTTTGCAGTAAGTCAAGATTCACCCCAAATAATTGGGATAAGGGCAGGTGGATAATGATGAAACGATTCCAATTTATATAAGATGTGAATAAACCTTCTTCCTTGAATTGACTATTCGACAGAAATGTTTTTTTCGCGTTGTAGAGGGACACAAATCTTGTATGAAAGTCATACTTGCCCAAGAATATTGTTACATTATTAACATTATCAACAAAAAAATATATAAATGTTGTTTTTGTAATGTAAGGTAAAAGAGAAACTGTTTTACCGAATCCATGATTTATGTTTCTATCATTATTTTCTAAATCGTTCTTGTGATGGCTTAGTGGTTTTAATAATGTCTTCGCTACACTAAAGGACAATTATAGCAAAATGTCGTTGTTAAACCAAAATGAAAGCGCTTAAGAGGGCACGTCAGCTGACGTACTTCAGTTATATTCATCACTTGAGAAAATAAAAATCGTGGTTTCACTATTGAGATTCGTGAAGAAAAAAAATATGTAATTTACAAACATATAGATTTCTAGTCTGGACATTTCGTAAATTTTAACTTTTTAGAAAATTTCCGATATTATAAGGTTTATAAATAATGTAAATATATAAAAACGTATTAATATACTTACATAATTAAATTAAATATTTTGCAATATAAATATATATTCTTTCTTAGCTCTCTTAATTTATAACTCTACAAAGAGTCGACAGTGTTTTTATTTGAAAATGTCTGATGAATTTTGTATGAGTTATTCTTTCGTATAATATTGCGATTCCTATAACTCACAACCTCGCAACACTTATTAACAATATTTATTGGTTGAAGGTGAATAAAACTATACTCATAAAACTACAATACTTTGTTATGAATTTGTTTTCATTTTGTTTTCATTCCATACAGAACATCATGTAGTCCAGTTTCGTTGTGTTTTATTATTTATTACTGTGAAGCAAATTTTCCTAGGGTCGAATTGAATTTTACTGAAACGCCCTACTTCTCTGATAACAGTTCTCAATAGTAGTAGCAGGTATGAAGATTGTAGAATTGATGATTTTCAAAGTATGTTACTGACTGGGTTTTTATTTGTTTAATCTCAAGATAATTCTCTAAATATTCGAAAACAAATTTGTGATGCAAAATGTATGGTTTTATAAAAGAATTTTCTGTTCATCATCTACCGATACACGCACGTTGAAGAACGTTCCCAACAGTTATGGTAAAATCTCGAAACCTTAAATAAGGAGAAGTTCATAAGGGAAGTACATAATAAGACAATTAGAGGAATTGAAATAAGAAAGTAAATAAATGACTTCCTTTTCAATACATGCTGAAAGGAGGGAAAACATAATTAACTAATTCAGAATTTAAATTTACAGAATTATACGCATTATCAAAACTTACAAACAATGCTTCATCTACACGATATAGTTTAACCTCATTACGACGGACAATAACATGATTCTTTTTAAAAACTTTTGCTTTCTTAAGAAAATACATACTTGTATAATATTATTTTTTAACCACTGTGCAGCGCCTGATTATAAATACTACTTGAAAGTTTATCGCTAATTATTTCAGAACATTCAGCAAAGAAAAGAAAAAAGAAATGCTATTAATGAGTTGAGCTGTGGTCAGGCGTCTGTGTAATGAACTTGTTACTTCAGTCCCCTTGAACAAAGAAAAGTTTCAGCGATGTCAGCAGTTTATACTTTTATTTTGTTTTGTACGTGTCCATTTGCTGTACTCGTATATAGTAGAACAAGATATATTTTTGTAAAAAAAAACCATTACTATATTTTTTATAAACAACTAATCGCTGCAGCTATTTCGTCTGCTTTCTCCGAGGTACAGACAACAAGCTGTCACATAAAATAAATATATATCGTACATTTTAGCTCGATATAATTATCGCCTAAAATATTTAATTATTTCATAAACGGAGGGAGTTTTCTGCAAACCACCGCATTAATCTAATATAACAACAAAAATCTTTAAACTTAATAATTACTGAAAAAATTTCATCTTAAAAGTTTTTTGTTTAAGTTACGTAATTACATTATTAAATTTTCTTTATTTTAATTTGGATGTATGTGTGTAATTTGTTTTAATGTACTCTTTCAGAATTGTGATAATTATTGAACTAGTCAGTTTAGGTTTTGAAGACTATCTGAATAAGTGAATTTGTAACTAATGGAATCTTATATATTCTTAAGATATGCTAAAGTAATAATAAAAATTTCAAAAGCACGTGTATGAATGTCAACGCATTACTTTGATCATGGTTTTATTAACATTTTATTGTTAAATAAAAATAAATAGAATAATCATAGTAATGTATTCTTTTATATACAAATTTTATGTAGTGTGTTAAAATTACACATAAAAAGAAGATTTTATTTCTTCTATAAAAATTTCAATAAACTACTATATAATTATGTTAAAGGTTAATAGCTCCTGATAAATAAGTTTTGCTAAAGTTTGGAAGTTGAAAATTGAGTTTTTATGAAATTATCTCTGCCATCATCTATTTTTTTATATAACAACACTGAAACTTAACAAGTTTTGATTAAGACTCGAAGATCAACGCCCGAGAATCATAAATAAAAGTTTAGTTAATAAAATGAGATAACGTCGAATAAATATAAATATAACTAGTATTCGGTAAACCGACCAAATGATGACATATGTCCTTAATACATTTTATTATAAATATATTTTAAAGTAAAGATATGGACCACTTAGAATTTGGGGTAAAATATATAAGACTTATCAAAGATGTCGACAGTTGATGTTTAAATGTTATCCAACACTTATCACAAATACTAAGTGCGATAAAATTACAGATTTTGTTTTGTATTAAGTGCTCTATAATTACTGTCTTTGCTAAAACTTTTCTGTCTGTTACATTCGGTAGTTTATATATCTATATATAAGCGAGACTAAGATGGGGTTGTGTCCCTTAAATATAATATTAAAAAAATTCTTAGACTAATACAGGCTTATGAGACTTATAAAATTATACAAGGGATGTCGGGTAAACGATAAAAAGTTATCTGATAAAAAAATAATATACTTTTGTTACAAACAAGAGAAAATAAATAAAAAGGAATTTAGAATATCAATACTAATTTATGAAAGATAAAACTTTTTTTTTCATTATTAGAAATTATTATTGCGACTCAACAAAGTAGTCTTGCATTTGATAGGTAGGTCACTTAGTAGTGAAGTTGGTAAAGTGTTGAAAAATTATATAAATATTAACATATACTTAATTAAATCTTAAAATATATTACATATTGTGGGATTTTATACTTTATAAGAAATTAAAGTAAGTGTATCTACCACTCTGTCAATAAAACGTATGATAAAGAATATCAAAAAAGTCACAGGTTTTAATTTTCTCCCGTAGAAGAATTGTTCTGTCTATGATGAATCTATATTTTTAGTTTAAATTACACTGCAAATTATTTCAAAGAAGTTACGAATAAAACTGTATTTACAATTTATTGCTGAAATTAAATTACGTATATTTTATATTTATTAAGAAATTGGACGAATAATAATACATTTATAATTACATTTAGTAGTGTACTTACATGTGTTAAACCAGTTTAAACCTTAGGTATTGACTTCTAAAGATCAACAATTCAATATTAGCGGAGTCATGTATCTACCTTATAATTAAGACTCTTCTAAAACATGGAATTTTTATTTTAGTGCCTGTAATTTTCTTGTTTCAAATAAATATTCAAAGAAAAAAAATGTTTTCCTTTGATACGTTTAATTAAACCGGTGCCGAAAAACATATGTAATATATTTATCCTCGAAATGTCTTTCCATTTCATGAGATTATTTTTGACCTAAGCTAGTTCGGTATGTCGGAGTAAGCTCTATGTCAAAGAGAGCTCGAGACTTATCCTTTGTAGAGTTATGTTAAAGACTTTCCGTTTACTTTCCCTTTAATCCAGAAATATATTGTTAAAGTCTTATTTATATATTCCTATTCATTTTTATATCACACTTTGCAGCAGCCATCTTTGTGAAATTGTTAGGTCTCCATAATTGATGGTTCGTGCTTCAGTTCACACATTAAAACTTCGCAACACGCACGTCGATCGTTTTTGTCGACATTTTGATCAATTTGTTCTTATACGTGTGGTTTAGTTTCTATAAAATTGTTTTATATACTCTATTTTATATAAATCAAAAGTATTTTAGATGTCATAATTTCATTGATTTGAATAAATTCGTTCGTCGAAATGATCTGTCCCCAATGCATGAAAATATTTCGCCGTGAATGGTGAATCGATAATGAATTCTGATAATAATTCAACGACGACTCTAATACTAACAAGAGTGTTTTTAAAATGAGTGAAATGGTTTGTAATTGTCATTATCTTGAAAACTTGGAAACGGGTAGTCACTTACAAGTTTTAAAGTATTAATCCTTTGAGGCCACTTCATGATAACTAAGTTGAGACTATGCCTATTACTCTTCACAGTTCTATATCACTGCATTTATGTATATTTAAATATTTTTTTATAACTTCAACTTTTGATTTTGATACTTACATGGTTTTCGGACATGCGGGTAAATTTCTCTGATTGGTTAACGAAATATATATATAAGCGAAGTATATACAATTTTGTGTAATGTTTGTTGTCTTTTTTTACTTTAATTGTCCTTCCATCGCGCTGCTGTTAGTTATATAATTTTACTTATTAATTCTATTTTACTTATTAAGACTTTATATATGGATAATTGATTGTAAAAATAAAAAAAAAAGAAACTAATTTTTTACCTAGATTTATTTCCTATTTTGGTTTTTACATATCGTTTGAATTATTGAGAATAAAAGCATGTTCGCAACTATATATAATACTAAACTATATTAATTAAATAAATAATGAGTTTTAGTTCGAGATAGAATAAGACGAGGCACAGATAAAGTTTTGGTTCCAAACTATTGGAAGAGTTAAATGAGACGTGGAATTGGGTTGAATTATATAAATGAAATTAAATTATTTAACATTACGTAAAAAAGAAAGTTTTGAATTTTGAATTTTGAATTCCGAATTTTGAATTCTGAATTAGTGTTTTTTATGTCACTTTTTAATATTGTTTCAGATTAAAAAGAAAAATTACGAAATATTCGAAACTAAGATGTTATTATTGATATTTTTGTAATATCTCTTCAGATACTCACGAGACTCTTAATAAGTTAACATATAATGCATAGTTAAGCCACTTAATATATTTACCATAACTTTTATATAAGCAGATATAATATTTTGTAAAATAAACACTTCATAGATATTTTTTATAGCTATCATAATATAGATATAACTAATAAAAGTGAAGACAGTGGTTTTGTTAAAAAAATATTCCGTGAATTTTTGATGAGGTGTATCTTCGTGTAATATTGCAATTCTAATAAAACAATGCTCTCTGACATCGCAATATATTTATGTCTTAAAGGTGAACGACCGAGAGGAATGATGATAGAATAATAATAAAATAAATAATAATTACATAAGACTTCAATGACATATAATTTTAAATTTATTATATACTTATTTTATGTATTCTTTACGTAATGAATTACTAAACGTAAACTTATTATATTGAATTTATTAAACTTGTAGAAGTAGTATCTCGGACTTACTAAAGTGGGAGACACTAATTTAACACATTCTACAAAAAAAATGCTTTTGCTGTCTTTACTTTTACCCTTTAAAGCAATCTTTCTACAACTTGTAATATTTAATGTTTAACATGTTTAGTTAATAAAGAATTCCTCAATTTTTATAAGAAAATAAAACGTTATTGCAACTTAACATACAGAATAGAATAATTAATGATTTTTTTTAAAGAGATGTGATTTGACCAGATTGAGTGATAAAGAAGAGGAGTAAAGTTTTAAAAATAAAAGTAACAAAATACGTTCTAGACTAGATTATTTATATTTTTTTACATTAAGCACCAGCGCACTGGAGTTAAAAAATTAAATAAGTATTCTTATATATTATACTAGCAATGCCCCGCGGTTTCACACGTGTAGATACCGATCTTGTGGTAGTGGACTTTTGAATGGAATGTCCAATTTTAATAATTTAAAAAGTATTTTAACGCATTACCTTTAAAACGGTCTTAAATAAAATATAACTTAATGGGATAAGGATTTATGTAGAGGTGTGAATAGTATGGTTTGATTATAGTCGGCACTTTTATCAACTTTTACATGTATAAAAGTTGTTATAGTGTAAAATTATAGTAGTTGGATATATGGTATCGCGGACTTTCTTGTAGAGATTAATATGTTTTAATATGTTCTATAATACTGTAGAACATTTTTTAGTTCTATTATCAATACTTTCCGCAGCGCACGCCATGACGGATTTTTTGTAACCAATTTTTGTACACCTTGGGTTTATTTACACTTTTATTGCATTTTCATTAGGGATTCCTCTGTGAAGATGCAGTTTGAAATGGTTAAAGAATTCTTGAACTCGGTCCAGTAGTTTTTATGTGAAAACATTACAAACATACATACACAAATTTCCTTCACTAATATTAGTATGATAGAAAATAATTGAATTATTACGAAAAAACGGCTGTTTGTATCAAAGAGTATTCGACCTTAGACAATAAACACCCAGAGAATATAAGAAAATTAGTTTATGGGTCATAGAACACCAAAGGTAAATATTATTTAAAAATAATTATTGTTTAAACACGACGATCGATCGACGTTTCAATAAAGTATTCAATAAATAATTAAAAATAGCGATTGGTGAGTTAAGTCTTTGGCAGAAAACTTGTTACTTTATCTGCCATTTTGAAGAAAGGAAAGAAAGTTTTAGGAACATCATTAGTTATATATTTTTTTGTTTTATACATGTGTAAGTAGATTCATTCATTTGCTATATATATATGTTATATGTTCACAGTGCAAGAGATCCCTTTAAATGATGTTTTTGCTTTTGTCCGTTTGTCTTTAGCTTGTTTGTTTATAGACGCAACAAATGAAAGCAACTAAATGAATTTTTAATGAGTTATCAGTATAAAATTAAAAATGTATGGATTTGTATACATTTTGTTTTGATAAAGATAAAGCGCTGCCAACGATGAGTTAAAAATATAAAAATAAGCTATTTATATTATTATATAGAGAATTAAAAATTCTTCAATATATAGTTTTTTTTTATGGAAGAGGAGGGCAAACGAGCTGGCGGGTTACAGGTGATTTGTGATCACCGGCGCCCATGAACTCTTGCAACATCCGAGGATTTACAGGAGCGTTGCCGGCCTAGGAGGTGGGAGTAAACGTCTTTTTGAAGGTACCCATGTCGTACCGATCTGGAAATACCGCCGAAGGGAGTTCGTTCCACATTCGAGTGGTACGTGGAAAAAATGTACTTGAGAACCGCACAGTGGAGGATCGCCACGTATCCAGGTGGTACGGATGGTATTGGAGGCGATGGCGCGCTGTGCGGTGATGAAATTCAACGGTAGGCGGTTTGGTTATCAGACGCTAAAACTATTTTCAAAGGAACTGGTGGTACCTTGAAATTAATATGTTCAAACAAAAGAAATAATACTTCAACTGTATTTTACTAATACTGTAAAACAAATTTTTGTCAAATTATTATTTAAAGAGCAAGAAAATGTAATATTTCGCCTACGATAAGACTAACTCAGCGGGTACCGAAAAAAAAGATATATATTTAAATTCAGTATGTATTTTCATTGGTTCGGTTGTTTTACTAACCTACTTATGGTACGGAGCTTAAGACTTACACTTTGAAATGTTATGCTAAAGAATTTCCATCCCTTTAATCCAGAAATATCTTGTAAAAGTCTAACCTAAGGGTTCTATTTTCTTTTATACAACATATTATTATATAGCCCCAGGTATTGAAGCCGTCTTTGTGACATTCATATTATTCCGTTTCCATACTTTGTAACTGACGGTTCGTGCTTCACTGAAGTGTTCAAAAATTAGAACTTCGTAACACGCAAGTGGACCTTTTTTGTCGACATTTTGCTGTCGTTTGTGAAGTTTTTCTTACACGTATCATGTTGCTTAGTTACACAAAATGTTTTATATACTTTATTAATTAAGCTAACCTTTTATTAATTAAGCTAACCATAAAAATATTTTTAGATTTCATTTTAGGAGTTTGAAAAAAGTCATCGTTAAAAATAATCTATATACAATAAACGAAAATATTTAATCGTGTATAGTGAATATATATATAGTGAATAAAATATATAATAATAATAGAATATAATAATATAGAATAATAATAATAGTGAATAATATATAGTGAATTTTATCATTCTATAATTTTAATATCAAAATAAAGTTAATGAAATGGTTTGTCCTCGTCTTAATCTTGAAAACTTCGACATCAATAGTCAGACACTTACAAGTTTTCAAGTATTACACCTCGGATGCCACTTTATGAACTAAGTTTAGACATTTAGATAATTATTATATAATATATAATTATGACGATCCCAGTTACTTTTTTCTTGGCTTAATTATTTACATAAGTTTTAGTAAAACTATGTATATTTGGATACTCACTTTATTTTCGAACAGTCACAGCCCGTTTCTTGAAGACTGATTGGTTGATGATATGTTAAACAAACAGTCATAATTTTGTAAAATGCTGATAAACCATTTTTATTTCCAATGTCCTTCTGAAAACCAATGTCAGTTCATGTGTATTCACTTTTTTACACTGCTGTTATTTACATATTAATTTATTCTGTGTATTGAGATTTTTCGTTTGTCTAATTGATGGGAAAATCAGAAGAAATTTCACATTTTGTAATGTAATGTAATTACTTATACTTTAAAATTTAATTGCATAAAACTCTATGGCATGTTTTTATTATATTACTGATGAAGAAACAGCGATATTAACTTCATTCACCTAAACTATTATCTCTTGACAGCGACATGAATGGTTTTAGAATAAAGGTAGTTATATTTTTTTATATTTATGCATAAACAAACAAATATTAAACATTTATTTATTTAACGCTTTTTCGATAATTTCCGAAATATTTATATGATATTACAATTAAACGTGGTACTTAAGCATTGTAAAGTAAATATGGAAGCACGGGTGTTAGTGCCTTTGTTGACGATAGCAACCTTATCTGTATACTGCACTGCCGAAAATAGAAAAGTAGACCATTAATCCTCTCAAGTGTAATTCTCATCTTTGCCTTAAACTTATTAGAGGTTTGATCTACGAGTGAAACGGATCTCCATATTCACTCCGGTTCAAAAGGTAAGTGTAGAGTTTGTATAATTATTATTATTATATTATCATACACACAATGTCATGATTCCTATTATTTCTTACATTAGTTAGAGTGCGATAAGTTCCTACTTTTTTTTTTCGCAGACGTAAAATCAAACAAGAAAGAAAGAGAGAGGGTTATTTTAAATATAATTAAAGCATCCGTTTGAACTCAAACATCATTTGAACGGGATAATATCATTTTCTGATTCTGTTCCGTTGTAGTAAAATTATTTATGTTGATATAAAATAAATTAAGAAACTACAAATACATGAAAGCAGAATTAATTATATATTTCATTAAAATCTGTATAATATTTCTAAATAATATACCTTTTGTTAATTTTTTTTTATACAAATTAAAATGAAGAATAAGAAGTCTTCGGTTTAATACTTTTATGATACCACATCAACTGAGTGATATGAAAAATGACAGAAAAATCTGTAATAATGGAATAAGATAGTAATTAATTAAAGCTTAATTAACTATCATATATTAATATATTTATATTCATCCCCTGTTAGTCTATTAATAATTTGAAACATAAATTTGTAATCTAGGCCAGGAAATCATTTAGTCATGAGTTATATTTCCACAGAGAATGATACGAGATGCAGATAAAGTTTTAATTTCAAACTATTGGAAGAGTTCTAACTCTTATTTGAAAGATGTGGAATGTCGAAAGTTGGATTGCTTTATGTTATAGGGATGAAATGAAGTTACTTATTTAAAATGACGAACATAAGGATTTGAATTTAAATATATAATATTTTTTCTATTTCTTTTTTATTTTTTTATTTTACATATGAGTAAACAATTTTACATGTTATCCTGCCACCATTTCATTTTCGTGTCATAGTGTTGTAGGTACCTACACCCACTACCCCGTAGGACCACACCGTATCACCCCAAAGGTGTCATAACAGTCGGCCAAGGGATAAAAGTAAAAGTCGATACACTCTAGTAATTCGAAAGATGGCGGAAAGTCCATCAACACGCATTAAAGGTGGGTTGATGTTGAGGCGGCGAGTGGTCCTTATATTTTTGCCAAATCTCTTCTATGTATTCAGGTATGGCGTTGACTCCAATTAATAGGGATAAGGGCAATTGGAAAATGACGCAACGATTCTATAACCGAAACCCAACCTTCGAATAATAAATATTATATTATTAAAATTTTAAAACAAAAAAAATGTATCTCAGAAATGTTATATTTTTATATAAATTTCTTATTACTTTTTTTTCAAATACAAACATAAGAGAAGCAGGAAGCAAAGATAACATAATCTAATAAAAAATACTCATTTAAAACGAGTCCTAATTTTCAATTCGTTATCATTTTTTCTACTCTGATAATAGAATGGATAAATCACTTTTTTCACTTATACATAAGAAAATGAAAATATTGGATTTTGTATCATCTCAGTAGTGAATTTCAGAAAAATTACGGAATATTTGAACCTGAAATGTTTTTTGTGACGATTTTTTATAACTATATCTCTTCAGATACCTTACAGCACGTAATAAGTTTATTGAGTGACTATAATTATATAGCCAGCTTATAACAAATGTTACATAAACATAAACCTTTGCACAGGCAGATATAATGTTTCACAAAATGAATCTGAACTTTTTTATATCTATCTTCTTTTATAACTTCTATAATGTACAACTCTACAAAAGAGTCGACAGTGTCCTTGTTTGTAAATTTCTAATGAACTTCGTATGAAGTGTTCTTTCATGTAATATTGCTATTCTAATAAAACATAACTTTATGACCGAGATTAACTCAAGCTAAAACTAAAATACGTTCTACAAACTTTGATATATTTCCATTATACATATAACATATCCTATTTTTTTTTCATTTTCAGGCTTGTATGTTTGTTTAAAAGCTTTAGTGCTAAATATTTGGAATAATAATAAAATAGTAAATATTTATATAAAATTTCAATGATAGGTAATTTTAAAATATTTTAATATATTATGTGTACGGTAATGATTAAACAACATTTAGAAGTATTTTTATTCTTTGTATCTCGATTGTCTAAAGTCTCTTCGTCTCCTCTGACTTAACAATACATCCTCCATGAAAAATTGCTACCGTTACTAGTATGCTCTAAAGTAACAATTCAAGAAGCTTATAATTAACGACCTATTTAGGTATATGTGTATATTTTTGTATATAATAATTAGGTATACATTTAATTAACTATTATAAAAATAATTAAGATAAAAGTACAAAGAAAAAACAACTATAAAATTAAAAACAGACAGGCTTTATAAGGATAAGAATGAGGAAGTCATTATAGGAACGAAAAAGTAATTGCAAAATTTGTTGTAAATTTGAATAAATAAATAAATATCCTGATACAGAAAATAACAAAATTAGACTTAACACTTTACTGCTAATGTTTTATCTATACACAGTAGAATAACTTTATTATTACGAACAAGAAATTATAAAAAATGCTTTTATCATAGACAATAAACATTCAGACACACATGTCACGGATGATAAATAATTTAAAGGTCATTGAATACAGAACATAAAAACCTATTTAAATACTATTTTCAAGTTTCAATAAAGAAAAAAGAATAGCGATTAGTCAGTTACGTTTCAGCCAGATGACTGTAATTAACTTACTCGTTACTTTAGCCGCCATTTTGAAGAAAAGAAAGAAAGTTTAAGGAACGTCATTAGTTATACGTTTTTTTACACCTGTAGAAGAGTTCATTTGATATGTAAAGGAGTAAAATGTATATCTTTTCTAAAAGTTTATCATAGTTCCCATTAGCATTGTGTGAGTAAATAATAATAATAATAAAAATAAAATACACATGCTCTTAGTGATGTATATAATAAATAAAAAACAAAAAAAAGTTAAATATAAAATCTTGATACTCGTAAGTCAACTTTGTCAAAAGTTAGACCGTTGGAAAAATAGAATCTGAAATAGAATTTTAATGAAACTAGAATTAATGATGTCGAGGGAAAAAGTTTGCAGCCAAGCAAATAATGTAAATTTTTACAAATATTTTCTCAAGACGTTAGAAAAATATAGAGGTTTTAAAAATAAGGATAAGATCACAGGTAATAAATACGTCATAAGTCACCTGTTTGATCCTGTTCGCGTCTTATCTTTATTTATTTTTAATTTAACTGTAAAATTTGAGCATATTGGCTTTCAAGGATTAGCTTACGACTGGGTAAGATCATATTTATGGAACAGAAAGTAATTAGTTTCGTTTATTAATATGTTACAAGAAATAGAACGAAACAACACTTACTCAATCTATTCCACAGGTACTGTACTAGGAAGCGTGTTATTTTTAGTTTATTTAAATGACTTTTCTTCAATAATTGGCATTTAACCAATTCATTCAATCGCCGAAGGTATTTCAATTATTTTTAACTCAAAAATGAATTAAACTTGACGACACAACCTTTATTAAGTTTTGAAATTGTTACAAACTGGTTATCCAACAATAAATTGATTTTATAAATTTTACCAAAACAAAATTAATGCAATTTTATTCAAACCAAAAACAGCCAATGAATTTTACTTATCATTTTAATAACAGTGACATTTTACTTGTTGACAATTTTAGTTTACTAGCTATAGGCTTAGATTATAATATGTCATGGAATTTACACATTGACATAATTAAATAAATTCATTTACAGTTTAAGAGAAATAAAAAAATGATTAATATGAATGTTGCTCTTTTAGCGCATTATGATTATGCGTACGCCATGATTAAATACGGTATTGATTTATGGGGAAATGCTACACATGCACACAAAGTGTTTATTTGTAAAAAAAGTACACGTGCAATAATAATAACATGTACAAAAATGACAAAAAATCTGCTGGGTGTGTTTAAAGTATTAAAAATACCTTCCATCTACAGTTTGGAAATGTTAATGCTTATAAAAAATAGGTAGATTCATCTATAGAATCTACCTAAAAGTGCCACATGTTTCACATAAATGATGCTACATATCACAGTCGAAGAAACCAACATTTGTATTATCCTCGTGACGAAATGATTGCTTTTTTTAAAAAGCTGCATACCGTGTGGCTATAAAGACAACAAGTTACCAAATGAAACTAAAGAAATTAAAAATACACTATTTTTTATAATAAGATTAAACATATATTGATATCAACAGTTTATTATAGTTATGACGAATATTCAAAGGATAATTTAAATAATATTGACGCACAAATAAGTTAATGAAAACTGTATTTTATTCATACTGTCAAATTCGAGTCAAATTATGATTTAAAGAACAAGAAAATGTAATACTTTTCCTGCGATAAGATTAACTTAACTGGTATCGGAAAAGAAAATATATATTTACTTTCAGAATGTCTTTCCATTGGTTCGGTTGTTTCACTAATCTACATATGAAATGGAGCTCAATACTTATACTTCGTCAAGTTAAAGTTTTTCTTTTCTTTTAATCTAGAAATATATTGTAAAATTCTAACCTGTGGGTTCTATTTTCTTTTTTATCGCTTTATATTATCCTTTAGACAAGTATTAAAGATATCTTTGTGAAATGTATATATTCGTTCCCATATTCTGTAATTGACGGTTCGTGCTTCAGTTACATTAGAACATAGGAAGCAGATAGGTTTTTGCCATTCGTATCATGTAAATAGTTTTACACAAAATTCATTTATGTCCTTTATTGTATATCGATTTTATTTTAATGATAAAGTATTTATGATTGTGATTTCATCCAGAAATACTATGCCTTAAACCTGTTTACAAGAGCTACTGTTCGTAACAAAATGACAACTCTAATACTAACTAGAGCGTTGTTAACTGAAGTAATAATTACTTTGTAATAGTCTTCATTCTGTAAACTTGAGAATGGATAATCACAAGCATCGACTATTAATCCCTGGAGGCCGCTTCACGAGAACTTAGGCCAGCTATTTAAGTATATATATATATATATATATATATTTAAAAATCATAATATTATATTATTATATTATATTATATATATATATATATATACATAATGAAATATACGTTATGAATAAATAACTTTTCGTAACATTTTAATACTTTTCTTATTTTAGGACAGTCACAGCATGTTTCCCGAAAGGTGAATATAAAAATTATTAATTTTTCTGTCACATTTTATGTTAAGCTTTCCAAGTGGTGGATGTGGTGACAGTCAACCAAATACAATGCTGTCAAATAATTTTTATTTCCATTGTATTTTCTGAAGCGAATTTTCAATTCATTTCTTTTATTCTTATCTTTTACACAGCTGTTATTATAATTTTTTTTCGATCATCAATTCGGTGAATCTATTTTCAAATATTCTTAACATTTTTTAATTTTATTTAATATCCATTTATACTGGGTTCAAAATTCGTTTTTAAAGATCATTTTATTTATGGGTAGAAATAATCATGAGACTTGAAAAGATTTAAGAAAAGAAGGTTGTTTGTTTTATTTTATATTTCAAATTTAAACACAAAACATTAAAAATCACTAAATTTATATATACAGAGATTATAATGTTAAAGTTAATTATTTCAACATTTTATTTACAAATGAAATTATTAAAAATTTTGGTTTTACAAAATGTCCTTCATAGCGTACTGTACTATATAAACTTTATATACAACAATTATTTTATTATTTTTTAAACAAAAATATCAAAAAGTTAATATAATATGTAAGCAGGTAAAAAGTAATATTAATATCGTGATGAGAGGAACAAAATATAACGATATAATTAAAGATATCGTGTAACAAGACGTAATTACACCAAATAAATTAGATTATTTCGGTTAATAATTCACATAATTATAATTATTATAACAAATGAAGTGTATATTATCAGATATTAAATCTAGGTATTATGTACACACGATAATTTGCAATATTTTATACGTAAATTAATAATATTTACACAAATTTTTCATTACACTCCTATTTATGTAATATTTTTCTTAGTTTAAATATGTTTATTAAATTTATATTTAAAATCAATTTCTCTTATATCCAGGTGCTTTCTGTTATATTTACAATCAATCAAAATTTTTGTCAGTAACATTATACTGATTCGTCAGTAAATAACAGGTATTCTTTACAGTGAACCCTCAATATCATGATCGTCGTGTAAAGTTTTATTCATTCCATTTGGATAATAAAACATAGTTCTTTCGTCAATTTTAGTTTCAATACAAAACGGAGAGTCATCTTTGACGTAGTCCACTTTACTGGTGGGTCTAGGTTCAGTGTAGAAGCTGGACTTGGGTCTAACGCAAGTTGAGAGCGTGGTCTCCCGACGGGTCTGGTCGAAGTGGCTGCGATCCAGTCGGTGCTTGCAGAGGAGTGTTTCGTGAAACGCCACGCGGTATCTGGAGATAAATTATATGATTCATAAATATTATATAGCATCTTTACGTGAAGAATTCAGGAAGAAACCATACCGATAAAATGTTAAGGGGTAAATTCATAATAATTTTATGAAAACATTAACAGAGAATCTTCCGGAGCGTTGTTCTCGCCTCAGTGCATATCACGTATACAGTCTGTCAGGTTAGGCTGTCATTATCAACTACCGTGACAACGGATATCTATTTTTATTACACAAAAAACGAAAACCTTTTAAAAATATCGATTTAGAGGCAAATAATTTTATTTATAATAAACATACGTTCGCATGTAATATACGATTTATTGACAAAAGAAATGTATAAATTGCGGATATTTCGATAATCCAAAGAAACATCTTTGGTTTTTAAAATCATATTTTATTACTTAGAATAGTAATGCATCATAAATTTAGTTAACAATTAAGAAGAGACGAAAAGGACAGAATTAATTAACATTAACATATTTTAACAATTTCTATATAATTATGGTTAGAAATAGGAAAAACAGATTATTTATCTTAGCTTAAAATAAAATATTGAAGCAGATAAAACGACCGGCAAGTTTAAATGAAGTCAGCAGCTTCCGTAAATACTTTGACTTCTGCCAAATAGAATGGAAACAAGTTTTTTTATTGAATTGTATATTTTATGAGAAAGTTTCAACCACGGAATAGGGATTCTATAGTCGTAACTTCTTTTAACTTCTTTTTATTGTTTATTTATGCACTTATTCCGAAATTGGAAATAAGTACGTATTTTACTACGTTCTTATTTCCGATTCCACATCTTAAATAATAACAATATATGTACCGAAATATATATCCGTTTCTTTTCAATTGAACAATAATTATTTATTACAATGTTATGACTAAACAAAATAATGTTATATGTGAATTTCGTAAATCTGTTCTAGAATAAAACCCAGTCAAAATTAAGAAATTCAGGTTCATAATTATGTCCATATAACATATATACATACTTCATACATACGAGTATGAGGAGGTAATTATTAAGTTTACTGTATAAAAAGTAAGCGAAATAATAAAAGTGATATACAGAGTGTTCGATACTAACTCGCCTACGGTCGGTTACGAAGCTTTGTTTAGAAGCTCGACGGTCCTACTTTTTAAATTATCATTTTAATAATATGGAATAAGCTTTATTTATCTAACGGTTTATTTTACTGTCCTCACATGTTCCTCTCTTTAGATTTTAGTATCCTCAAGCTTTTCCCATCCCTCGTAGGTGGCAACGCATTTGGTATATTTCAAATTGACTTAAAAAAGAAATTTTCAAATTGTAAAATTATTCATAAAAAATTTTTAATACCCATTATTTAAATTTAAAAATAATTGTAAAAAAAAGTAATAACGATCTTAGGACTAAATTAAAACGTAATATAAAGCTTTTTTTTTAAAGATATTATCCAATTTAAAAGAGATGAATAGATCTTTGAGCACCAAATTGATACGTTTTTCTTTATATTTTGCATGATCTGAATTAGTAAGCAATATTATCTTTTTTTTGTTGATGATGTTTTTGGATTGAAATAACGTATTTTTTAGATTCTTTTACATATTAGTTTGCCCAATCAAGATCCGATACACACTTATATTCGGTTTCGCAAACGTTGCTTAATATAAGTTTTGAAGAAAAAAAGATAATAAAACGTTTGCTTGTCAAGTATGGCGTCACCAAGTGGAGAAATATATATAACTTATACAAATATATTTTTCGTTAAATTTACGTTGCTCGTACTCGCTTAAACAATATCAGTCATATAGCTAAGTAAAATCTCAAGTTGGAGTGCCAACAACAGAAAACTTTTTTGTAGCGTCCTGGTTTTAAATTTAAAACCTATCAGTAGAAGTTTAAAACCTATGTGAGGATCTTTTTAATTTGAAGACTTAATTATAGACATTTCATTTATTTGTTTTTCGATATTATAGCTTTGATAATATTAAAACCATTTTTCATACCATGAGAGACAAAATTTGGTTGATTCTAATTGACTGAAACCTTGGCTGTTACAGCGATGAGAGATAGAAATTTATTATATTTATTTACAATAAAATGATTCATACAAATATATCTATAAATAAAACATTTAAAAATATCCAAGAGGAAGGCTCAGCCTTGAGAAATACAATAAAATATGTGAGATAAAAAAAATACTTTCCTTGCATTAAATTATTAGCTTTTATGCATTATAAATTGAAATAGTTTTTTAATAAGGTTTTATGTAGCTGATTGCACTAAAAATTATATAGACTTCCGTAGAAGATAATTAGATTTAAATTAACATGATATGGTTTTTCTAATTTAAGAATTTGAAATTTTTACAAAGGAAATTGAAACTTGCTTAGAACAAGAAGAAGGAGTATTAAAGTGTTTACTACTTGATAATGAAGTGTTGTAAGAACTAAAAGACTATTTCTTGCAAAAATTAAAGGTACCTTGCACTCATAACATTGTACAATATTGGATTCACAGTTGCCGACACGTAGTACAAAGCTCCAGCCACGTTGAAGAGATGTTCATTGATGACGTGGAACTGGGGATGATCATAACCATATATGAAGAACAGCCGCTGGACGTGGAACGGCGTCCAGCACACGAAGAATGCTATCACCACAGCAACTGTTTCAACATAAACGGATAAGAATAAGAAAAATATATATAAAGAGATAGAAACAGCTCTTAGCATTAAAAATAAACTCAGTAATAAATTAAAAATAAAATATATAAATAAAACGTCGGTTTGGTTACCAACTTGAAGTGAAGCCACTTTCATAATCTATACTCGATTGTATAGTCTTTACTAACTTTTGGAAAAGCCGATTGTGAGAGCGTTAATACAATTTTAAAAAAGTTATCGAAAATTTAAATATATTTCTTATATTAATAGACAATCCCAACTACATATTTCTGTCACTCTGTCGTCCCGTCCGTCCAACTATCACAATATGTATAAGAATGATAAGCAATTTTCAATCTCACAGATGGCCGTAGGTAAGGGTTACCATGTATCATCAGCGGTTTGCCATCTAAATTATATTTAAATAAAAAAACACTAATAATACTTTAAAATCAAACACAAGTGTAAACAGGCTTTATCTGACCTACGAGTAAGCTTTATTAACATAGTCCGGTCTATTGATATAGTCTTCAATAATATTATTTGAAAACATTACTATGTTCAATCAATTATTAGTAAAAAAATAAGCAAGTTGATAATTAGATAATAAAAACCAAAAGCCCAAACTATAAAAAATATACGAAATATATAAAAGTAACCTAAAACTCATCTTTACCCTATACTAACATAAAACTCTCTAGATTCTATCTTTTAAAATTATGAGATATATTCTTTTACGACGTCCTGAAGTCTATTTAACGATTTTGATAAAAATCGGTGAATATATACTAGGAATATGGGATAGCGTAAATGACAGGAAGTATATAATATCAGTGAACCTTCTACATTTTGCCAATCATCTTACTTATTAAATTGTGGCAGGCGGGAAGGCTTTAAAAAAGTAGATAACAAAATAAGACATTTAGTTCAAGTACGTAATAAGTTATATGATTGCTAAAACAGCTGAATGGCTATTGCTGACACGATCTTAAATAAAATTAAAGCTACTTAGAAAAATTTTTACCCCCAAAAAAAGTATTTTATGTCAACCATAAAACGTTTATTAAAAATACTAATAAATACAATTGAAATAACTGAATTTTTATCTTAAAAATAATAGCAATATAGATGATATTATAATAGTTACATAATTTTATTAAAGATAGAAACAGAATATAGCGGTATATCGCAAAAGCGGGAAAGAGTCCTCGACCGTAATTGAATAAGTGACTCGATAACTAACTTGACCAAACTAATTAAGTATCCGTTTTATCGAGTACTTACGACTATAACTACATAATTTTATAGAGTAGTATCGTACATGACAGCGCAGAAATTTATTTCTAATTACACTGCATAATAAATAAATAAAAAATAAGGACCCGCTTAGAACTGTCATGCTTTCTTATTGGTATCGTTTAGTAAGACTACATAAACATTTTCTTCTCATTAAGTCTCATTTTTCTTCCCGGACATGTGTCAAATTATACATAAAAATGCATATTTAAAGAAACGTAATAAAGTTGTAAGGATTTTGTTTTATATTTGACACATTTATTTTTTTAAAAGTGATGTATAATTATCATACATACATACAATTAATCAAAATATATGATTAAATTTTATTTTTTTCTTTAGTGCTTTGATGAATCTTCATGTTTTAAACGCAAACAGTATAGTTGTGTACTAACGGCCTGGAAATATTAGAACTTCTCACCCTGCTCATCACTGACAGCACCCAGATTAGATGGAAAAAGGAAAAGTGGAATTTTAACGCTATTCTACAATTTAACTCTTCATACGCGTTTAACATGTCGTTAACTAGCTGTTCTACATTTTCGGCTTTGCGGTTCCCTAAAAAAACTTTACAATTGCTTTTAGTAATAACCAGACCATAAGTTTATAGTCAGTATCTTTTTGTCAAAATTTGAGCCTTTAATCAGTGTGCACATTTATAGTTCCACGAATAACCCGTCGTTGAATATTGCATCAACTTCGAATGTACTGTTTCTAAATATAAAAAAACCGTTTCCCTCCTTATTTATATCCCTGACAAAATTCTTCATGAGACTAAGTTTTATATGAAGTGATGGTAAAATGTAATTTTTAGGATCTTTTAATGGTACATATTAAAATTTCCGCAAACAAACTCTGAACTTTCTGGTCTTCATTTTGTAGTATAGTTTTCATTGGCTCTGCTCTCCCATATATAAAGAAAACAACAGTATTTAGTAGTAGTCCAAGTAAAATAGCTAACTTTGAAATCAGTGCATACTTTTCAGGTAAAATGTTTGTATTTTACGAAATCTAGTATTGACTGCATATTTTTATGTTTCCTTTAAAATCGTTAAATATGCTATTGGTACTGATGCGTACCTGTTGCCATTGTGTAACAATACGGACTTCAGATTTGTTTTAACCATAAATAAATAAACGCCAGCTTTGTGTTACATAAGGAATCTTCAACTCACTCATCAAAATTTTTTTTTGCCGTTACAGTAACAAATATTTTCTAAATCTGAATGAAATGAAGTCATTTTTTTATAACGTCTCCGTGCACTCATACTTGAGTATTAGAAGACAACAAGATCCACTCTTGTAATCCTAAATCTACCTAGTTCAGCTTACCTAATTAATAAATTTAATCTTGGGGCAAATCATCCAATTATTTTTTTTGTTGTAATTGTTGTAATAAAAATGTGAACAGCCAAGAGAACTTGATTCTTCTGAAACCTCAGTTTCATTTTGGAGGTAAAGGAGGAGGCATTTTTTCACTATGAGGTACTACTGGCTTTGACATTGAACGTCAGGATATTCAATGTTGTGTTTGATTTTCTTCCTTGACCACATGTGTTTGTCATGTAGAGTTTAATAAATCCTTCATTTGCTTGAGTATACGCATATATAATACAGTTCCAGAAGATATCTTAGACCTTCCTTTTTTTAAGTTATAAATCTAAAATCAAAGGTTTTTTATTAAATAAATCTTATTATAACGTTCAAGAGTTTTTAGTGGATCCAAATATATGGAACTTAAGTTGATGAATCATATGAGGTACCAAAACCCACCAACGCACAAACAATTTAGACAATTTGAAAACCACTATATTTATTATAGATACGACTACAAAACCTCCCATGGCTATTCGTAACAAACTTTGAATAAAGTAACTATTATCTTCAGATCCTCGTGGAGTCGCGGTCACTAGTGTAATGAATTGCTAACTTAATATCGTCCCTTCAAAGGAAAGTCTTCTGTATGCTTACAAATTTATTTTCTGCTACTAATGTCTTTAAGATAATATATTGTATACTATACATTTTGTTCTGTTTTTACCATAAATTTAAAATTTTGTAAAATATAAAAATGTTTTTATATTATATTATTTAAAATTTATGTGTTTAAAATTGTCTATAAACATTTCAGTCGTTTTATTTAAATATATTTCAAAAGAAATATTGGATAACACCAAAAGAATCGCAAGTTCTATTCCTGACGGTGTTGATTTAATATTAAAAATACTTACTGAGCATTCGTATAACAACTTTTCTAGACTTCGCTTGTCTGGACTCTCCGTGAACATGGCCTTTGAACATACCTTGTTTTGCTTTCGCAGTAACTTTTGTTGATCTGATAAAAACACATAAGTTAGTTTGGTCTAATAAAATAAAGTTAATATATTTATAATAACACATAAAGAAACATTTGTGACATTTATTATCGAGATATAAAAACAATTAATTTACGTTTCCTGTAGAAGAACATAAAGCAAAACTTTCTTCGAAAGTTTGTTTAAAACATTATAAAAATATACTCGTACTAAAACAAAGAGAATGTTTGTGACAGTTAGATTAATATTTAAATTCTACCTACTGGGTGGATATGTTTTATATTATACCGTTAAAATAAAAATACTTTATGGAGACCAATTAAAAATAGGCTTTTCTTACGCATGTTGCCTTATGGATGTGGATGAAGAAGCGAGTATCAGCTAGTATGAAATATGATAATTATAATCTTCTTCAATTTTTGCAAACAATAAACTTAATACAAACAAAATGTATAACAAATAGTTTTTAGTAATTGTATTTTGCCTCCTATATAGACGGTACCATTTTAGTATATCCATAACTCTGTTATTAATAATTTGTTAGTTCGATGACAAACTAACCCCTGTATAAACTAAGTTCAAAATTATATCAAAAACTATCGATTCTACACAAACTGCCTCGAGTTAATTTTGTAGGTAGTTGTTGTTTTGTTAACTAAAATATTGTTCATAAACACGATAAACTCACTATTTTTTTACTAAATTTTTTTATTTTATTAAAAAATAAAATAAATAGTATTATTTTTCCTTCAAAAATAAATATCCTTATTTGATTAAATGCTTATCTGAATGGTATTTCATTTATGTGGTAATAGTGTAGTAATATTACCTGATGTGTATTCCCATGGTGACATACAAGCAAAGTATCAGAACAGCCGGCATGAAGAAGAAGAAGATGCTGCTGATCTCCAGGAGTGGTGATGACGCCATGAGGGTGCAGAATGCGGAATCGAGTGACACGTTGCCGGAATCTTTAACAATTATAGTTATTTTCAGATTTCATATTTATTAAGTAAATTGAATTTTAAAATATAACAAGAGAAACAAAAAATAAGGTTTTTTTTAAGAAATTTTATTTATATATGTAGTTCATTCAGTGATTCCTAAATACATAAGTATATCATGAACATATATAGGTATATATTTTACAATACCATATGGTATTACATTCAGTAAAAGATTAAGAGAATATAAAGTTTGTCAAACAACATTTACCGCACAAATAATGTATTCCTGTATTAAAACAGATCTCTACTCTGTAACCAGTGCGGTCAGAAGCGGTTTATGAAAAAATAACAAGTTTTTTGTGTACTTTGTTAATACGTTTATCCAGATTTCATATCCTGCTCAGTGCAAGTTAAATAAAAGCATTTATAAGAGCTTTACTGCACGAGTATTGAGTGTGTGTATTTTTATGTGTGCGTGTGTGTACATACACATGTTACACGTGGATGAGTTTACTTCACAATATATGAGGTAGTAAAACTCTTTTGTTTAAATACTTAATTTATAACGAGGCACAATTTACGATGGTATTTTATATACAGAGTTTTCTTCTTCTCTTAATTAATTTTGTCAGTAATTATAAACCTTCAACTTTTTAATTAAAAGCACTTATTGGGGTTAAATCAACACGTGTCGTGACAAACGTCTTGACGCTCTCGTGTCGTCATGCTCTCCTTCCGCCACTCCCAGTTTCCTTGTTTGATTGTGGCTTACTACTATGTAATTTGCTGTTTCTCGACATTATTGTGTTCAGATGTTCAAAGCTGATAATAATTAAGGAGGAGACGTAGTTCTGTGTTCCGATATAAATATTAAATGTTATTGCTCTCCCAAATGCCATGGTCTAGACCAATAAATATATATAAAAAAACTCATATTGAAAGCAAACATTTGTTGTTTTTGCACTTGAAAGCGAAACTGATTTTTCTTTCCTATTTATTTTAGAAGAAGTTAGATATTTTTAAAAGAGATGGAACATTAAAATGTATGAAAATAAAATGATTTAAACGAGCAAAGATTGCACGGTCTTAAACAAAATGGTTCAAAATTGAATTACGATAAAATAAATAGCTTTTTGTTCTTTATGATTATTTAGTTTATTAAAAGGAAAAAATATCTAATTATGTAGATTATTTTGATTAAAATCTCATTACATATTTTAGCTTGAAACACCGGGAATTTATAAAAATATATACCGGTTTTGGGATAATATTTATAAGCAAATTAGAGATACGATCTTCCTATTAGATACATTTTAGGGCACCGTAAATTGTAGCATAGGCTTCTCAACAAATCAATTACTTTAATTTTGGGCGATATAGAACGAAGTAAATATTAGTCAAGGAAACTTTATGTCAATGCTCTTCTTTTGTTTGTTATAATTATGATAAAATTATAAGCTCTGACGTAATATACTCCAGAAAACATACTTTATAGATATAGATATTGGAATACATTAGTCAGTTGGTATTCATGTGATAAAAGCTTCAGCACCTATCGTTATTACTAAGTGCAATCTGAAATTAATACCCACTGTATTGAATAATATATATAAAATAAGAGGTTCTATAAATAAACAATGTTCAGAGTAGTGTTTGTATTTACGTTTTCCGAAAGGAATATACTTGTTTATGTTTCAGGACTTTGAGCTTAGTATTAAGTTGATTTTTATGAATCTTTGCAGGTATAATTAAGGTATTAGGGATAAGGTAGTAATGTGTAAACATTTTGTATACAGAATTTCGATTACTTTTATTATAAATAAATTATATTTCCTTGGGTTGTTATAATTATTGAAATCTTAATAAAATAAACTATATATTGATCATTTTAATATATTAGTATTTTATTATAAACAATATAAGATTTTTAACATAAAATTTAAGTAAAATATATTACTTTAATACTTGAATTTTACCTGTTTTTGGTGACGTCTAATATATTTATCTACTTGAGAGCCTCTTTCCTCCTGGTGAGAATTAGTAAAGTTTTAACTACAAAGCATCTTCATATTTTTCCCATATTCTTTTTAAATATGGATCTGTTTCATTAAATTTGTATTGTTTCTAATTGGCATTAAAATATTAATAAACATGGTGTGTCAAAAAAAGTATACTTCATATCCCATTACCTCCTCTTCCCCTTATTTTATTTTGTGTTTTTTTCGAAACTTCTTGCATCTCTATCAGCCACATGTGATGGATGGTCGACCCCTATTTTATCGCGTAAATGAAGCACCAATTATTTGGTAATATTTGTCTAAGGACTCTATCAATCTTTAGGGAAACTTTCCACGGGGAAAAGTAATTACATATTATTTAAAGTTATATCGATAACAATACTTACTTTTAAACCTAGAGATGCCACAAGTAAATTCAAGTATTATAAATATAATACTAAGTATATAAAAGACAGGATAAAATAAAAGAAGTAGTAGAATTTTATATCGCTACGTATTCTGTTTTACTGTATCAGTAATGTCAATATTTTGATATCATTACAGAAGTTAAGAAGTTAAAGAATTGAGTTTGTGAATAATATATTATAGGTCTGAGACTAATCTCACATGTACTGGAAGTTGGCCAAACATCGCATTGTATGAAGTCATAATGGGAGTTTATAGATTGAACTATTTGCATGATTAGAGTTCTGGTAAACTTAGTGATAATATCAATAGATATGTATACAAGTTTTGGGTAAATATTTCGTTGTTGTTTTTGTAATACAATTGTGTAATAGTATTAAAAAAACTATTTTGTCTGTTTTTTTTTTAATTTTTTGGTCTATAAATGTATTTTATTACTCAAGAACTCTTTGATAGATCTTGATAGAAATTAATATATAAAATAAAAATAAATACGCTGATTTAGTCACGTGTAAACTTATATTAACCAATGTCGAATTAAGCGCGAGCGAAGCTGATTGCAAAAGCTAGTTATATATAAGAATTGAGAAGAAAAAATAATATAGTTTTTTTATACAATATAATATAACTTAGTAATTTTAATTGTGTAACGTATCAATTTCTATTTTGTATCCCCGTAACGTGTTTAGCACGAGCGTTCGGTGGTACGTTAATTGACTTGAAGCAATAATTTGATCAGTTCTGTGTTTCAATATGTCCTACTTATATGTTATACTTCATTATCATGTACACTAATGCCCTGTTATTATCTTAAATTTACGACTAAACTATTGACTATAAATAATTATGTAACAACAAAAGATACATATGTTATATGTTTAATATATCATGAACCCAAGCGCTCAATAAACCTTTTGTTGATTAAAAATTCTCTCACATGTAGAAAGCGACCGAGGAAACGGAACCTTTGTAAATCATAGTAAGTACTAGTGAAATACCTAAAATGAAATAAAATTAACATAAATAAAATCCTCAACTCTACTATTAACTAAAAAGGATAATATCATCATCATCAAATGGGCGTTGTTAGTTACCTATATTTTGAGTCAAAATAAATAACCAATCTTAAATCTAACAAAAAAAAATATTTCCCGCATTGAGCTTTGATACCGGTTGACTTAATATTTTTCTTGACATCAGAAGGTCGTTGTCAAACCTCATAAGAATTTATAATATTGTTTCATATAAATTCAGACTCATAAGTCAATCAATTCTGTGCTTTATGAAGCAGACTGAAAAAACACGTACAGACGTCAAGCCATGTTTATAAACCTCAATCAAATATGCGAGGGAAATTTTCAAACCCAGTATTATTCAACAGAATGGAATTATCAAACTTGTGTGTAATTCAACTGAACAAAAAAAATGTACAAAAGCAAGTGCATACTATAATATATTAGTACTACACTGTGATAACACTTGTTAATTATAGTTAATTCCGTCTACAACCGAACTTGTACTATTATTTTGATAAGTCAATAAATAATATAAAAAATCTAAAAATATGATGTGGATCGTGAGGGGTCAGAATAGTACTAAAGTCGGTTGCAATAAAGGGTGTTATTTCCCAATTCAACGAGCGTTTGTTTTTGGCCAATATTCCTCTGAGAGGCAATCGGATATAGACGGCTTCATCCGGGTCTATTAATCTTACTTACTTGGTGGATAATCCCGGTAACTGATATCGCTGTAATGCGCGTATGGCGAAGCGCTAATGAAAGCCACAAGCCACAATACAACAATGATACGAGCAGCTCGCGTCAGACCCGCCATTGCGTATAGATGGAGGGGATGACATATTGCCAGGTAACGCTCCAGCGAAAATGCGGATATCGTCAGCACAGACACGTAGGTTGCTCTGGAACAATAAGTTATTATTTAGATTAAGAATTACACCAGATAAGTTAACTAATAAATTAGTTAGTTGATACTTGCTAATAACTTAATAATTAAACTAAGTACTAACTTTTCCCAAATCTAAGTAATTAAATAAATTGATATTATTTGCAGAGTATAAATTATTATATATTTTAATAAAATAACCTATGCCTTAGAAGCATATTAAATTACAATTCTGTTTAAAGAAAACTATACAAGAATATGAATTTAATCCGAAAAAGGGAATATTTTTAAATAAACTGTTTCCGTATGTAAAGAAAACTCGAGATTTCTATGAAGATGATATCAAAAAGATCTTATGTTATTTTTCTTTGAAAAAGATGCAACACTCAATAGTATTAGTGTTCAAAGTATGTTTAAATTTAAGTTCCGTTTGAATATTTATATTTATGAAATCGTTTGTTCTGACAACCAATACATACAAAAATAGAGTTTTGAGAAAAAAATATTTTGAAACAAAAGTTTATTGTCTCATATATGCATGAGCAATGATTTTCTAAATTTACATTATATTTGTACGAGTATAATAGATTTGTATCAGAGTTGCGGTGAAAAAGATAGAATAGCCTCACTCATTACATGAAGCTCCAAGTCGAAGAAATAAAACTTTAATTAATATGGTCTTCACTTTTGTATTTTTAACACTTGTCTCTTTTCAATAAATGATTTTTTAACTTTTAAGCTTTCAAAATGTTCCCTTCCAACCTCTATCCACTGTTCCATTCGGGTGAAACAGATTTTAAAACATTTAAAAAACATCTCTTGCAACAGAACCTCGTCTGCGGTACAAAATTTTTAATCTTCCAGTGAAATTATTGCTTTATCCTTGGAAAGTCGAGTCCTGTCTTAGATTCCTCTATGATTCTCAACGATATGAATGTAACTTTTTTATTCATTCTTATTATAATATTTTTTTCGATTCTCTAGTTTTATTATCATCAACGAAATGGAATTGGATGATAACCAGATCACCAACTGAGCTGATTACGATTTGGCTTTACCTACAAAGGTGAAAGGATTCAAGAAGCCTTATAAAATATGAATGTAGTAATATTAATTTATATAAAAGAACCACATTAAAAAGTAATATTATTATTGAACTTGCTTCGGTGTCGTAAAGTTAAATAGGATTTGACGTGATTGGAAGGAAGTCTACTTTCCAATAAAAAAAAACGAGTTCATTAAAGAAGTTACTGCATATAAAATAGTTATATAAATATTTAACATAAATATAGGTAAATTTACTAAATTATATTAAAACTCTAAAACTATTAAAAATATTTTTTTATTTCATTTTGAGTTTATATAATTTATTGTATCAAGTAACTGAGATGTTCGATGTTAATTAAACTTGAAAATGGTACAATTTGAATTCTATTTTTATTCATATCAAAATGTTCAAATAAACACTTTTTTTGTAATGTCTTTGCTGTTAGTCCTACTGACCACGACAGCGACAGCCGGTGGAGTTATGTACTTTCTAAAACGAAATCCGAGATAAATAGTTTGGGAAAGTGTTCGTAGAAAACCATGAGGATAAGAGTTTTTATTTTTTCTTATTACTATTTATATTTATTTTTCAGTAATATCTTTTTAGTTCTTTAAGTGTTAATTTTGTAAAAAATATATTTCAAAACAAAATATAAAATGTATTCTTGAGAAACATAAATTAATAGATACAATTTATTTTTCATTTAAACTGTAAAAAGCATGAACCAAAAAAAAAAAGAAAATCAAAATTATTCTTGCCGTTGCCATGTCCTTTCAATCAAATGGTGAACTAAGTTAAGATATGTTTAAGCTGTCGGTTAAATAACATCTTAACTACTCACTTTGTATGTAAATGAGGGATGTATGGTACAGATATATCCTAGCCCAGCTATTACAATTAGGCAAATGAGAAAGCCTTAAATCTAAACATTCCCTCCCTCCCTGTTCCTCCCTCATTAACTTGTCTTAAATCCATTTTATGTTAGCAAAACAGGTCCATTGGTTAAATGTTTGTATTTCAAGTCTTGTCTAAGGAGGATTTTAATAAAGACGCAAATTTATTGTTGTTTTATTCTTGTATTTATAAATTAAGTTTAGTTTATGCGTTTTATGTATTTGATTATATTTTTTTATTCTACTAGTATCCACATTAAGAATAATATTTATTACAGTTTCAAAGTACAGCTTGACATTTTTGTTTTTAATAAAAATGTCTGTTCTTATATATATTTCTTTTCTTTTATCACAGTAATATATAAACATATAAAATTGAATCAGGTTTACCCAACCTTTTCTAGTAATATTACTAGACTTTGACTATATAGTCAAATATTAATATTGATAGTCTAATATATATAAATAAAATGGTATGTAGAATGTATTACATACAATAATATTACTGACAAAATTTCTTATATCCTTTAATAAGACACTCAGATTAAAGTTTTAGTTTGTTTAAATACGAGTTAGGTTTTATTAGACATAACCACTTCTTGCAAGAGACTTCACCTATATATATTAAAAATAATAACCGTGTAAAAGTTATTCTTTTAACGCTTCGAAGAAGTTTTGATTTTTAAAAGGAAAGATATCCTTACATGACTACCTTTTGAGTATATGAGACGTAACAGCCTAACGAACAACATAACCAAATTGAGATATATTATATACAACCTTAGAAAAATATGTTGTGTGACATGTCCTAAAAAACTTTGTATATATTCAAATAAATCTCGAAATTCTTCCGACCCGACATCAAACGAAACTACGTACTTAATACGAGCATATGCGTAGGACAGCGACAATAATAAAAAGCATAGCCCTTTTTTGGCATCATCGACCTTTTTACTATTCAGTAATAAAGGTATTATTGTGTTATTTGACAACTATTATGTTTTATTCTAATATTAGAAGAACATATCAGTCACAGAGTAAGTATAAAAAACGTTATATCTGTCACAGTCTATATATTTCTGTAGTGTGTTCCTTGTTAGTTATTTAGGCAAAGTTATAAAATGTGGATAATTTGGATATGTATAATTTTGACAAGTATAACCATAGCAACAATGCCTCTAGTTTTTTGATATTTAAAGTTATTAATAGTATCATAGTTTCTAAAATATATACTAAAACTTAGGTACTATAAGATATTTCTGTAATAAAAAGAAAGAACATATTTCTGAAGATATTTCTGTAATAAAAAGATTTGTGGTTCACTAATTAGAGGCGCACTAACAGACAGACGGTGTAAAAAATTAAATATATATATGTATGGATGCTTTTCCTCAAATGGTAAAAAAGTAATGAAAAAATACATAAGGAATATATTATAGTTATGTAATATATAAGACATCTTTGAATGAATGACGAAAATAATAATAGTTACAATTTTGTATTTTATGAGATCAACTGCTACGTATTTAATAAACGCATTTGTGGGAGGTTGTACGTCAAAGTTTATACTTTACGTACTTTACTACGCTTGATATGACTATAAATAAATACAACCTGTACAACCTCCAATAAAAATATAAACATCCTTTATAAACGTACATTTTAAAAGAACAAGATATATACATATACATATATATACATATATGTGTGGACATATACCATTATAACTGTTTGTAATTCTAAATTAACAGATTTTCACTAAATGCATATGAAAGTATACACGGTACAGTGATTGGGAAACGGGAATTAATTTATTATAACGAAATAATTTATTCATACGAGTATAATAATACTTACGCTTCAGATATAAATGCTCGAAGTTTGCAGAAGACGAGTCCAAGACTGTACGGGTACTGATGCCAGTAGACAGCCAGGTCGTTTGGCAGACCTAGAACAATAGAAATATATCTTTAAATATATGTCCAAAGATTACTGTTTCAAGAAAGGATCAGAAATAAATTAGAACCAGAATAATTTAAGAAACATAATTATGTATTTTAAATAACTTAAAAAATGTAGCGACCCAATTATATTTTCTAAAGAGATTTGGTCTCTGAAAAAAGTCGTTGAGTTATTTTATAATTTTGTCCGAAAGTTATAAAAGAGGTTCTAAATATGCTAATGTGTTTATATAAAAGTAATTTAAGTTAAGATTTATATATTAGTATTGAAATTTATCACTTAAGGTATTATTTAATTTTAAAACCTGAAATTAAATAAAATAACATGTTAAGTTGAAATTAAAACCTAATAATCTGTGGATATTTTCTAAAAACTCTGAGAGACAGAGAGAGAGTTGTTATTGTGGAAAAAACTAACAGACTAGATTTAATACCTAAAATTATACATGTGTTTAGTTGTCACAAATACTTGATACATTTTTGTGTGATTGCGGAACAAACAGACTAACAAACTCGATTAGAATAAATAGTACCTATTAATACTCAGCACAATATCTAGAAAGATAATATAATTCTGATTCCGTATTTGTTCAAAGTAACTAAGTATTGATTTGTTATTAAATTATAAAAGATTCAATAAACCATTTTGTTCATATTGAGTTACATATTTTATTTTCCCATTTATTGTCATCTATTTAATATAATATTTAAGTAGGGTCCGTACAATATCTATCTTTTTAACCTTTTTCCTCTTTATTTGAATTTCTTTGTATCGTCTCTCATAATGGATACACGTATTGTTTCGTAAACCCATTTCATGTACCCATAGTTCTTTCTAATTTTTTTGTATTATACTAGCTGTTGTCTGCAACTATGCTTCCGGTAAATTCGATATTGTTTGGTAAGATCTAATTTTAACAGTGACTTTCTCGACGTATTTATCTTTTTCTTTTCACTTCGCTCGCACTGCATCCGGTGCCCTGCGGAAACTGGACCACGCTATTTTATTTGTACACACACTGTCTTATCGTTGTAGCTTTTAACATATTTGTTCAAGCTACGCATATAGTGTAAAATACAAAGATTTTTTATTATAATATATAAAACGAGTAAAAGAAAATAATAAATAATATGAATAATAAAAAATATAATAAAAAATTAAGCCAAAGAATGATTTATTTTTTAAGGTATTTGTAATGGAAATTATTCGTTGAAAAACTTAATTTGCTAAAAATAATGTTTGATAATATTTTCTGTAAGGTTGAAACTTTATAAGATAGAACGCGAAAACTCTTTGCACGACTTTTTCCAAGCTGGCGCCCAGAGGACAAAGATGGCAAACCTACAAATTTGAACTTAAATCCCGAACTCCCACAAAGCTAATTAACTCCCACAAAATTTAATGTTGTCCTCTGAAAATCGCACGGTAAAGCTTAGATAATGTAACATTTCAATGAAATATAAATCAAATTTTACGATAAAATCCTGACGTTTAATTTATAAAGTACAATTTTTTTTCCCTTCTCCCGTGATTCAATAAAAAATTAAATAATGTTAGCGATATCCTTTAAAAACGAGTAGAAATAAATATTTTGCGAAAAAATAAACAATTTTGTGTTGTGCCTGGCCAAAGTGCCTGGCTCCGCATAAATTTTATATCATTTATAAAAATGACAATGTGACGAGTAGACATTTTTCCACGCATAATAATGATTGTACTATATTTGTCAAACGCTAGCCTACGTTTCTGTTTAAAATTTAAAAAATAAAAAATACATTAGCCAAGTAAATAAGTTTCCCTTGAGCGTTCTGCGTTCCCATAAATATTCGGTGCACAAGTTTTTTGGATAAAAAATTCCTAATGACTACTCAGTGTTCCCCGCATGTTTTGGGCTACCCACTTAAAGCGCTTTACTCTCATCCCCCGGATGTCGCTCTACACTAGATTGTGACATTCTCGAATTTTAGCTTCGTAGTTATAACTAAAAATATACAGTATAAATTTACAATTGTCATTAATTTCTTGTAAGTTAATTTCTTTTAGAAAATAAGTAAGAAGTTTCTTTACTGTAACTTTTTTAATATTTCAATAATTTAGTTAAAAACAAACAGTGTGTAATTAATGTTTTCTTATTGCGACTTTTTTCAAGGTAAGATTTTCAAGAGTTTCATAATAATTAATTAATATACACTTCTTTACGACACTTTTAGGTTCACCCTCGTGACACTTTAGGTAGAAGTTTTATATTATAATGAAAAATATTTATATTTGTGTATTTTGTAATAATGTAGACCAAGGTTGGGGATTTAGAAAGCAACCTAATAAATGTCACCTAGGATCGGATAAAGATGATTTTATGTAGAATGATAAATTCATCAAGGCGGGTGACGACACATTAGCTCAGTCAGTGAACGAACAGAACAGATCCCTAGGGTTCGCAGTTTCCACTTCTTTTTGTAGTGATGACTTTTTATTATTTGTTAATATAACATTTAAATAAATATAACATGGCTAACATGTTTACAGGCAATTTAAAATAACTAGACATAGTATTAAGAGATTAACTGTTAGTTATTTTCCCATTAAATAGTTATATTTCAACATTGCGTTCTATGGTTGCAAGTTTCAGAAACTTGTTTATCTATTTGTTCACACTGAAATAGTTCAAACTAGAATCGATGAAACGCCTCAGTTAAAAGGCAAAGGAGTATGTTTACAGATTTTAAGTCCATAAAAAAATATTAAAACTACAATCTTTTTAATAATGACATCTTTGTAAATGTTGATTTTTTCAAATATATATTTAGATTTTGTTCATTATTAGGATTTTATTGTTGATAGATCTATATTACATATTTTATATTTTAAAATGGACTTTTTTTTTACATAATAAAAAATATTATTGTTTAATTAATTTGCTTTATTTGAAAAAGTTGTATCAAAAGTCTTCAATTTATCTCGACTGAGAAGATCAAAGTCTGATACATTGATTGTTTAATGCACTATTTTCATCTCACAATGACTGAGGTTGTCACTCAGTCAGTAGCAAATCCGGCTTCTAAACACCCTATTTTACAAATAAATTCACTTTTCAAATACACTAGCATACAAATAAATACCTTCTTAATACCAAGATTAATACCTTCTCATGAGATCCTAGAATCTTAGATATAGCTTTTTATATATTTTGATTTTTTAATATTGAATATTATTTATATTTTTCATATTATATTAAATATTATAAAACTCGTGCTTACTCTTTGTATATTAGATATACTCTACTGTGCTACTCGTGCTTACTCTTTGTAAATTAAATTCTGAATGATAAACCTATTAATTATTATTAACCATTGAATTAGTGTAGATTACAGTTTGTTTTGGTTTCCGTATTAAAAAATATTAACATAAAAATATCAAGTAATAGGCAAGAGTTTTTTAGGTTTTAGACACGGAGCCAGAGTGGATCCATAAAAATTTTGAAATTCGATATTTTCGTTCAGATACAGATATCACGTACAGATACATATTATTAACTTTGCCTATAAAATATTACAGTTGTGAAAAAAAGTAAGTAAGTCTATGGTTTTAGAATTGTAAAAAACATTCAATAAGGATTAGTTTTTGTTTTATTTTATTACATTATTGAACACACTTGGTTCAATTTTACTGCAAGATTATAAGTTATTTAGTTTAACTTACCAAATGAAAGCAACAGCAAGTCGCTAACAGCCAAACTGAACAGATAGTAGTTAGTGGCCGTGTGCAGCCCCGGGTTCCTCACAATAACCACGCACACGCACACATTACCCACCACACCAGTGAGGAATATCACCACGAGGACTATACTCCATGGCACTATCTCGCTGAGAGGCAACCTCCGGGACCCCATCATCCACCAAAGCATTTCCTCCTCGCTGCAGTCGAACATCGTCAGATTGTTGCAGCGATTGAAAAAATCATCACTTGTTTCATTTTCGCGAAGAAATGATTGAAACTCCATTACGAATGGTTTATTTAATATATTTTTTAGTAAATTACGTAATTATAAATATATTTTAATTTAAATTACATGTTAATATTTATATTTTAGATCATAATGTAAGAAAATATATTTTCGTAACTCAACAAGTTGTCAGAGGAAAATGGAAGCGTCCGTCTGAGTCGAGTTCCCGCGTCAACTGAAATGAATGAAAGACTGCTGAAGGAACTGAATTGAACGTTTATTAAATATTTTATGAAAGTAGATGATATGGCTCTTACATAATACGATGATACTAAGTTTATATTTTTATTTAATGATAAGACGTTGAAAACAAGTTTCACTGATTATTTAAATATTGAACATATGTATATCATTGTGACTTTAATATCAGAAGACTCTGAAGAATATGTTTCTATTTATAGCAAATTTATTGACATAAAACTACAGTTTTTTTATATGAAATACAGGTTTTTTTTCCGTAAATAAATATTGTGTAAATTTTCTCTTAGATCGTTTTTTGTTATAAAAACATATCCTATTTATATTCCTTATTCGCTTTCATTTGTATCTACAGTCTAAGTGCTGTCAGAGAAAACATTTATTCTACCCCTAAGTACTTACTTGCTTATAAAAATGTACTTAAGACTTGTTATATATTTTGCTAAGAAGCAGTTCATTATTATTCATAATTTCGAAGTCAAGCGATACTGACCGTACAGCTGTGTAATAAGTATATATTATAAATGTCACATTGGTTTTGGTAAACGAAACATATTAGACGTGTACACATTTAAAAAATATTTCTTATGTCAGGTACATAGTAAGAATTGTTATGTAAAAATACACATTAAAAATACTTATATATTTGTTATATATCTATTTTAATTAAGACGTAATTTTTAGCTTATCTTTCTATATACAGAAACCAAACTGCTAATTATATTATGTTATATTATATTGGCCATGCGAAAACATGGTGATGAAAAATATATTCACAGATTTGGGTAAGGTATTTCTGAAATTTATTTTCATGTTATCTTCAAAAAATACTTTCATAAGATTTAGAAAACATAGTAGGAAATACATGGTGCAATATTATAAAGTCATATGAAAATTAACTGGAATCAAATGTCAGAGTAAAAAAAAATATTAGTACATAGGTAGAGAATTACAAACCAAAAAGTGGATAAGAATTACGATCTTATCACAGACATCTTTTTTATGATGACTATGTCTTTTGTATATATTTGACCTCTTTAATAATATATTTTTTTCAAATGGTAATACAGCAACTGGCCTTATTTGTCTGATGTCAACAGGTGAATGTTATGGCAATATATAGGTACATAAAAAGCCTGTACCGCCATCTTACTCAGCACAAGATGAAAACATGCTCATAACTTATGACCTATATGACCCTTCACATTAATAACATTAGTAATAATGATTTCAAAAAATATTAATCAGAATGGCTAACCAGATGTATGACTTCTGATATTAATGGTTTCTACCACACTATAATCAAGATGAATTACTGCTTTTAACTATATTTTTATTTATATCCAAAAATAGAATCATTTATCATTTAACAAAGTTAATTTATGATGAGAGCTGATGTATTTTGAATACCCTGTACGTATAATTTCCTATGATCATCAATCATTTGTGTTCATTAGAAAGAAAAAAAAATGTTAAATATTATTAAAATTAATGTCATTAAAACTATAAGTAAGAGATTATTTTATAATATAGAATTATTTAATTAATTAGTTATTAAGAATCCCGAGATAAATAATAATTATTCAAAACTTTTACTGTTTAGGATATTTTAAATTTGATAACCCTTTTAATAATTAATGAAAGGGTTTAAATTAAGATATTGAATTATTCCAATTCTTTGATTCAATTTTACTAATTTGAACTGTGTTGTCTCTGTTTTGAATTATTAGCTTTTTTTTTAAACTTTATTCTATATCTTTTCTATTCTTCTACATATAAATATACACTTAACTCAGTGTATTTTTAGGATGTTTGCTAATATTATATGGATGTTCCAGTATTTCCCTATTTTTATAATGACTTTAGATACATAAATACTTATATTTAAGTTTTTGAAAACAACAATTAAAATTCGCACGTTTATAAAAAGAGACGAGATTGTGCAATTGTGTAAATATGTCATCTTTAATCGATATTAAGTTATCTGCGAGTAGGTTTTAAAATAAAAATGTGGTAGATCCTAGATGTAGTAGTAGATTGGTTATTTTTTATTTTAAACACTGAAATTTCAATATGTAAAATATATATAATTATTGATTGTCTATTTTATAAAATAAACCGAAATACCTCAATTTATTTCTTCGGGGAGACGGACATTTTAATGCAATCTAATATATTTTCATTTGTTTAAGTTTCTGTCGTTTCGTTCCCATTGTTTATCTTTTATTTTCCTATTAAAATCCTTTAATTAAATTAATTTCTGTTCTGTTAATACTTCGTATACATATTACACTTTGAAATGTAATTATCAAACAATTACACAATTTTAATAAATTCCTAAATAAATAAATATTGTCTTTGGTTATATTATATTTTACAATCAAAGATAAATATTAATTAAAAGTGTCTTATTAAAAACGTTTACAGTAAGAGGGTGAGCGAGGTTTTAATATTTTTGCTGAGCTAATATTTATTTTTTTTTTGTTATCTTTCGTATGTGTGTGTGCTTGTGAACAGTACAATATTAATTAATTTTATGCAATAATCTATGTCACCTATCTACGTCTCGATAGAAACGTTAACATCGGGAATGCAAATTAATCAAGGTGATTCTCGATATGATAGTTAAGGAGCGAAGGGACCACAAAGTTGTCAAAGAGCTGTTGACTTTACTCACGTCGCAGAGATTGATTTATCTTGTCATGCGTTTAGTAACAGTAGGTCTCGCATTGTAAACATGGAGTGGAAACGGAGCTTAACCTACTGCAAGAATGCTTACAGCACAACTAACTAAATTATTATAGGAATTTAAAGTTTCCAATTAGTAATTAACAGTCAATAATACCTTTGCACTACTAACATCAACGTAACGTAAGCAAACTAAATTTAATTACCTTTGGAGCACGTGAACTATTTGACAGTGAAATTTTGACTTTTGACGGAATTCCTGGTAACTTAACACAGACACAATTTACTCTGTTCAATGAAATCTAGACAAGTAAAATTACAAATAATGTAATTATTATGTAATAAAACTTTCTTCCAAACTTTCAAATGTTCTACGCAATTAGTAATTAAAAAGAATATTAAAGGCAATAACCTTTTATCCATTACTTTTAATATCTTTTTCAATTATTAATTGCATATGATTTTATTTCAAAACAAATCACAGGAAGTAAAGCTATTTGCGGTAATTTGTAACTCTGATGGATTTTAAAAACTGTGGTTTAAAGAGATAAGAAATTATTCCTTTCCTCGCTTTACTTTCTCGGGGTAAAAATTTGATGAAAACGTAATTTTCATTAAAGGAAGATTTTTGAAGTCAATTTATTAAAGACATTTGTCAGGACTTTTCATTTTAACCAATAATATTGATAATTGAAATTGTGATAAAGACAAAACGATAAATATTAATGAAATTACATAAAGGAAAACTCACAGTACAGCAAACTAAATGTATGTATTAATATAATTAAAGGTTTTCTTACACAAAAGGGTCTTTGGTCTTTAAAATCTTAAGAAACTGATATTATAATTTAAAAGCTAAATGCAAATGGTGACAAAAAAAAATCCTTAAAACGTTACCTCAGGCGGAACTTTATGTAAATATTACATCATCCTTATGTAATATTCACATCCTACTGTAACGTCAGATCAAAGTCACATTTTTAGATACAGCAGGTTTTAAGGTACTTTAACTTTGTATTAAATGCGTACTTCAATCTCAATTATTTTATTAAGGATACGTCACACTATTATTTTATTACGTCACTTATGTCATGATGAAAATAATGCAAGATTAAATCACAAAAACGTATATTCTTACATCTTACATATCGCAGGACAACGCTTCTTATCACAGTGACATTTGAAAGTAAAAATCCTCTATAGATAGACTTTGTATAATAATAAGCCAAAAATAATTGACTGTAAGGTCATTGTTTATAATATCTGATAGCTGTATTTGTTGACTTTGTTCTGTTTGGTGATTTATTGAATGATGATAATTAAGAATTATTAATAGCTAATATTTTCATGTGTCGCTATATGTCAAAATATAATACTGGTCTGTAGTCAGAGTATCCTTTTGTATACGTACTAGGCTAACTGCTAGAGTTCAGTGATGATAATATTTACAATAAAACAGAAGTAATTAAATATTATTAATAATAAGTGTTCCATAACATCATAATAAAAGAAATCCGTCAAACGTTTTATTTCTTCTCTTGCGTTTACGAACGGTTTAATAATATCACTTAACAAGGACTTATTATGTGTAACGCGATATGAAAGCGAAGTGATCATGCGATACTACATAATAACTGGATTCCACCCTTTGTAATAGATAAAGGCTTGGTATTTTTATGAGATATTTCAAGTGGATAATTATACGTATTTATATATATTTAAACGAATTAATGTTTTATATTTGATTATATAAATATATACTATACATTTGTATGTTGGCTCTCAATGATCTAATTAATCGAAATATGTAATCATTTAGTAAATAAAAACTAGGCCGAATATAACTGCAATCAAAAAAGTTTTTATGATTATTCAACACTTCTGATTTCTTTGTTACTTTGCAGCTCTAAAACTAATAATATTTGAATACTTGTTAGAATAGACATCAAGTTTACAGAATAATAGACATTTACAAGCACTTTTGAATCGTCAATGTTCTATGGCTTAGCATCGACCTAGTTTAGATACTTCTACATAGTTAAATATTTTAAAATAAACTAGATTCCAATTGAATTATTTAAAAATCAATAAAATAAATAAATCAGGAATTATGATAACTTGTATTATTTAACTTCACAATCCGAGTTATTATATATGTAGGACTTTTTACTGACAAAATGTTTTATTCACACTGAAGGCGACTTATTTGTAGTTCATAAGTCAAGATCAAGGTTAATGAAAGATTAATCCTTAATTGCTATTGAAATTATGTAAATTGTTTATTTTGCTTATCTTAAATATTATATCAATGCTTACAGAGATTGAAAGTTATTCCTAAAGTAGATGTAAATATAATAGTATATTAGGTCTACAACTTTTGCTCCCGCCGTTTTTTTTTTAATTTTAAAAATTATATAAAAAAAAATGGTATCTTATTTATGTTTCAAAGTATTGTCCGTCACTTTCCACTACTTAAGCCCATCTTTCAGGCAACAAATGAATCCCGCGTCGGAAAAATTCTTCATCCTTTGATAAGATCCACGAATCGATCCATTCTTTCACTTTTTCAAAAGAATCGAAGCACTGGCCCGCCAGGCCGTGTGCCATCGACCTAAATAAATGGTAATCAGATGGAGCAACATCTGGAGAGTATGGCGGGTGAGGTAGAATTTCCCATTTCAGTGTTTCGAGGTACGTCTTGACTACTTTCGCCACGTGAGGTCGAGCATTGTCGTGTTGCAAAATTACTTTTTCGTGTCTATCAGCGTATTGCGGCCGTTTTGCTTTTAATGCCCGACTCAAACGCATTAATTGCGTTCGGTAAAGCGCACCAGTAATTTTTTCAGAAGGTTTTAGCAGCTCATAATAAATTACGCCAAGCTGATCCCACCAAATACACGACATGACCTTGGATCCGTGAATATTCTGTCGAGGTGTCGCCGTAGGAGTGTGGCCGGGCAATCCCCATGATGTGCGTCGCTTAGGGTTGTCGTAGTGCACCCATTTTTCGTCCCCAGTAACAATACGATGAAGAAATCCTTTTCGTTTTTGTCTTTCAAGCAGCTGTTCACAAGCAAATAAACGTCGCTCAACATCTCTTGGTTTCAACTGATACGGTACCCAGTATCCTTGTTTTTGGATCATCCCCAGCTGTTCCAGGCGTTTTGATACTGCTTGCTGAGTTACTCCCAATGATTTTGCTAGCTGTTCTTGAGTTTGGCAAGAGTCTTCATTAAGTAAAGCCTCCAGTTCATCATCTTCAAAAGTTTTTTCTCTGCTACCGCTATGCCGATCTTCAACAACAAAATCACCGCTTTTAAAGCCCTGGAACCACTCGCGACACGTTCTTTCACTAATAGTATCATCACCATAAGTACTTGAAATAACCCGATGAGCCTCAGCCGCCGATTTTTTCATGTTGAAATGAAAAAGTAAAATCTCCCGCAAATGACGTGAATTCGGTTTATAAGTTGACATATTTAATTACGTGTAACTATATGACGCAAACAAAAATTAACTAATATCGATGTAAGGTTATATTTATAGATGTCAAAACTGATGGAAAACAACTGTTATTTATTTATTTGAACTATTACTGGCTACTAGCGCTATCTTTTGGAAAACGGCGGGAGCAAAGTTGTAGACCTAATACAATAAATTTAATGAAAGAAAATAAATAACTTTCAATACCATATCTCAGTTGCAGAGATTCGGGTATTCAAACAAAGAAACAAACTTTTATGCTTAATATTATTAAATTGGCGAAGAGGAAACTGAGGTCTGAAGTTTATATACTGTATTAGTACTATTCTGGATAATTACTTTTAAAGTATTACAATCAGTTAGGTTTGATTTCTGAAACTAACTCATTAAAGACGAGGATCTAGTCTCAGAGCCTAGATATTGGATGCTTAATTTTGATAACATCTATATAACTTTGTACTGTTTCTTAAATACTAATGAAATTTTAGTTTAATACAGCCGTATACAGTCAGAAGATACACAGCAATGGATTTTTGTAATATCTTATGAGATCGTTCCTTTATTTTCATAGACTGATATTATAGCAGTCGTTGTGTGATTTTCAAATTAATCAAAAATTGGTTACTTATATAATAATCTATGAAATTAATAGTCCGGTCAATTTAGACATAAAAAAGTGGTAAAATAACAAAAATTGCCGGAAAGCCAAATATTGGTGGAGACCTATAGTTTACCATTACGAATCAAGTTTTAAAAGTCCCCATCGATCCTATGTGTGCTTCAAAAGTTATTCGAGGTCAAAGGTCAAAATTTGAGGTTTTTTGGATTTTGCTTGACAACGGTAAGTTTTATCAAAAAAAACTCTAAACCAAAGTTGTAGATCTTAAAATTATCTACAAAAATGGTATCAATGATTTTTTTCCTAACAGTTACCATTCCTGAGATATCGCGATTCTAAGAGTCATACTATACATGATATGCACACATTTCCACACCACCAGTGAGGTCATAGTGTGTATATGTGAGGTAGTGTACTTGGCGCGTTTTTTTTACCGTGGTTTCCCCTGTAGGCCTATTCCACTAACTGTCATAAAAATTTTAGGATAATTTAAGGGAGTAATAACCGTCAAGTTCTAGATATTACCGTATTATTATTTATATTTCTATTGATTATTAGATTCATTATTGTTTTTATTTCTTTACATATTTTAATCCGAATCATACTCTTGAAAGTCTACTTCAACAATCATATCTTCTTCGATTTCTGCTTCTTCCTCTTCCTCTTGCTGGATGTTCATAAATTCTTCAAATGTAGCTGAGTCATTGGTTTCTTCATCAAAATCACAGGAATCTTCCTCTATTGTACTCAACTGGGAATTTGAGCAAGACTGACCTTGGCAATTGGCACACGCTGGAGAACACTGCAACCCGACTTTTTTACACCCACATTTGGCACTACAGCCTTTTTTGCAATTGCAAAAAATTGTGTTGAGGAGTTTTTCTGGAGCAGGTGGGAGTAAAGTTTTAATCGGTTCCAGAGTATTATCTATCAATTTCCAACCCCAGTCTTCTGGATTCAGTTGATTGCCTAGCCATGTTTGAACTTGATAATATACTCGATACAAGTGTTGAATAGCAGATGCCGATGTGGGAGGAAGACATGATAATTGTACTTGTTTCTTGTTTCGCGTATTTTTTACAAAAGTTAAGTATCGATATTTATCAATGCAAGTGATTTTTTTTGGAGCTCCATAAACCGTAAGAAGAAAGCGAATTCCTTCTGTAATTATTGTTTGAGGTGTGGAATCAATTTTTGTAAATACTTTAGCGCAGTTAGTCAAATCATTTTTTTCGAATAGTTTAAATACTGACGTTTTGCCTCTTCTGTACATTGCTGACGAAGTGTCGCAGCCGGTTATCGCATGTAAAAATAAAATATAGTTTTCACATTTGGGATAAGCAGATAAACTTTTTGAAGAATATATTTCTGTTTGCTGTTGAGCCCTTCCAGGTTTCAGAAAATAAATAATTTTATCCATTGGAGTCCTTGCAGTAAGTAGTACTAACAAATCAACATCTTCACCTACTACAATTGTTGTGTTTATTGCATCAAATTTTTCAATTGCTGTTTCAATTATGAGGACATCTGCATCATTTGTAGCTTGTTTCACTACAATATTCGCAGCTATTAATTTGTTACTTAACATTGAAATGAAACGAGATTTATTATTAATGTTAGTGAAAAATTGTTGTTGATTCGCTGGAACTGTCATAAATTCATCAAAGATAATCTCTGAACTGGATGATGTTTTTGTAGTTCGACGATGTTGTTCTGCAGCTTTAATATTCTTTGTCGAGTCATTGTAGCCGTCAAATACTACCGTCACTTTAAGCCCATAATGTCTGCGTAGATACTGAACATATTTATCAAAAATAACGCTAAAGGTTTCTTCTCGATCCCACACAACGTGATGTAGTAGGTATCCTCCATCAATAATGTAAGTAGCGTTTGTACAGTCAACCTCGGTATTGACTGATTGAAAGCAATTGTAAATTGCTGATTTTGTTGTTTTACGCATTCCGGCTGCATCGAAAAGTGATAAGGGGTAAGGGGCTAATTCATACTCAAAAAATTTTTCAATCTCATCCTCAAAAGCTTTAGTGATACTCATACGTTGAAATAATAATACAGGGTCTATAGCTACTTCTTCTTCGTGAACTTTCACGGTGCTACTCACAGCTAACAGGGGAAGTACTTTTTCAGAGCGTTTTAACTTTATATTATTAAATGTTTCACCTGCCATTCTAGACATGGAAGCAATCCCAACTTCACGAGCTTTATGGCAATTAATCTTATCGTCACCAACAACTCCAGAAGCAATAGATACGATTTTATTAATTGTAGGAAAAGGATCATGTGATGAAAACCAGTTTAAAAGTTTGTTAATATCTTGAGCATCTTTTTTACGCCGCGAATCACTTGCATCGACATGCTGATCTGTTGTGTCCATTTGAACATCAGCAAGAACTTCCAACCCTTCACACACAGTATTCATTGCATGCATTCCGTAAACCCATTTACTTATAACACTTTCTTTTGTACTTCTTCCTCGAGAAATGCCCCCATCTGTTTTCATAGATTTCATCATTGATTGTTCAATAATCATATCTGTTGAAGTTCCACAACAAAGTTTATTAGAACGTCGAACAGTAAAAAATCCTTCTGTAAACCTTTCATAAATGCTAGGATCCATTACCTCGTTCAATTGAAGCATGTCTTGTAAGTACAAGTGCCCAGACTTAGCATAAGGTAAATGTCCAGATGCATGGAAATAAGGCAGCATTTCTTTAACGCAGTTCAAATGTGATTGCCAATCTCCCATACGTTCTGCTCTTATAAACTCCTTTGCAATGGACACCATCCGAAAGTATTGTACCCATAATTGTGCGGTTGGCCCTCGTTTCTGATATTCAATTAATTTGTTATTAAATTGATCAAGTAATTTTCCACATATTTTATCATCTTCTTCAATATCATAGTATGAAAGAATATTATTTAGAATATTTTCAACGGTAATAATAAGATTTGCATCCATTACATCATCAATAGCGAGTTCTTTTAATATTATTAATGCTAAAGTGAGTTGAAGTATTGTATGAGCTCGAACTGCTCTCGCGTAAGCATGGCCATTAAGCATTTTCTCCAATGATTTAGGTGCATAAACTTCAGCGAGCACTTCCTTTAAACCACTTCCTTGCATAATATTACCGATTGCTCCAAAAAATGACATAAGCAAATGAAATCCTCCTAGTCTTATTATAATCTTCGATACTTCAGATCCTTCAGGGGCAGCAGATACAATCTCGCGAGCTTTCGCATACAGAGGTTGATCAAAAGTAATTATACATACTTTGTGATTATAACGTTTAGCATTCTCTAAAGCACAAAGTAATGTTGTGTATATTGTATTGTAATTACTTGCTGGTAAATGAACAAATGGTAAAAATGTAATTTTTGACTGAGAAAAATCTATAATATTACGTGTCATGCACTCAATGTAACCATTCCAACCAGGTAGAGAGAAATTTTTGTATTTGCCATAGAACCATGTCACATCAACTTTTTTTAAAAAAGATACTTTAGATTCATTTTCATAATCAAAATTTCGCACATCTATTTTGCTGTACCCAACCACGCCAGTGTTTTGATAGACCTGTATAGGTACATGAGCCTTTGCTGCAAAATCTTTCGCTGAAAGAACTTCAGTTATTCGTGGCATCGGCTCTTCTTGTAATACTGAATTTTTGGGAGTCACAATTTGGATAATACCCATTATATGAAGCGTATTATTACCATCCAAAGTATTTATATTAATGTCAGCATTATCTGCAACGTATTGAATGAATGTGCCTGTTTCTGGTGGTAAAATATGAGGTGGACGACTGAAAACTGCTGCTGATTCATACTTCATTGTTTCACTGTAAGATGCGCATAAACCAAAAGACGAGAAGATTTGTATGAGACGTTTCGAACCAAATCGCCGATGAAAAAAAACAGAAAGACCCAATTGTAGTTTAGATTTAAAGGTCCTAGGCCGAACAGCAGCCATGATGCAGTGGCTAATATTTGTACAAACTAACTTTAGATGATCTAAATTATGACGCTTGTTTTTTAAAATAACTTGTTCCAAAAAATATGTTAATGATTTGGGAATATCTTTATTTATATCCTCGAACATTCTACCTGGTGCGGGATACATAGTATTATCGAAAACGCAAGATTGAATATCTTCACGAACAATTGCTGCCGCAGCTTTCAGAGTATTTAACCGCTTGTCTTTTTCATCCAAGTGTTTTTTATCAGACCAGACTTGACTTAAAATATTTTGGTAATTGTCAACAAAACAAATAAATGTTAATTTTCCAGGCTTCTCTGTAATAATAATTCTACTGCCATACTTCACTTTCAATCGTATTTTTATAGTTCTGTCATCTAAAGCTACATCTGGACAAACACTTCTTAATTCATCCAACGAAAACTGGCAATCATCACTCGTTTCTAAGAATTGAAAAATTATCTCCATCGCAGAGTTTATAGTTTCATCTTGTGGACGGCCAATTTTACCACCAGTATTAGGTTTTAAGAAAGATTTGTAACAACTATCATGGTATTTTGCATCAGCAGCAACTAAATCATACTCAAAATTAACACGTTCAAGAACAGCCTTTGAAACATCATCAGAACGATCTTTAGCTAATTTCAACAGTGATTCTTTGAATTTTAGTGTAGTCACGCAAGAAATTTGTTTTCGAAGATGCTGTGCTTTTTTTTTCTCAGTTTCTTCATTGGCTTCATTGCCACAAAATAAACAACATTTTTTAAAACAAAAATTTGATTCACTTACTCGCGTTCTAGTACGAGGTGGACTTATTTTTGAAGTACTAGCCTGTTTCTCCTCACGTTGTCTTTTCATTGCAGATATTGAAGTTTTTCGGGTGTATGATTTTCTGCAATCCACGTGTATTGTAACGGATTTTTGAGTTCTTAAATATTCAGTAAATTCATCACCTCTCGCGACACTAGCCTCGATTAAACTTGGCATTCCACGATCAACCACAACTATTTTATCTTCAGTTAAAAGTTTATTGCAAATAAAGCAAAACTGAGACATTTTTTTAAGCTATAAAATAACACATATAACCAAAATGGTAGACGCTTGTAATAAGTACGTATATTCACTTGAACTGAACCTTTAGCACTAAAAGAAACAGGTATATGAACGAGACCTACGGACAATAGAATAGCCCGATGTTTTTCAAGCCGCGCATAGAGGAAATTCAGTTAGGGACTGGCTACCATTTGAATAAATGTTTTTAGGTAGTATAATATCTATAAAAGAGACACAAATAAGTATTTATACTTGTATTAAGTGCCTAATATGTATATACGTGGCTTATATGTGCATATCATGTATAGTAAGACTCTTAGAAACGCGATATCTCAGGAATGGTAACTGTTAGGAAAAAAATCATTGATACCATTTTTGTAGATGATTTTAAGATCTACAACTTTAGTTAAAAGTTTTTTTTGATAAAACTTACCGTTGTCAAGCAAAATCCAAAAAACCTCAAATTTTGTGTAATATGTAATGATTAAACTGAACATTGCTCTTGGCTTATTGAAGTACTGTGAAATGACATATTTTTCTCATCCGAGTTGAGAGCTCTTTAGATACCAATCACCTGGAAAATACACATTGTTTTACAATATTACTATTTAAAAAAATATTACATAGAATTAACCTTCGACATTTATTTTTCGACATTTATTTATTTTTCTTATCTTAATTGTTTGACTAAATGTGACCTTTAAATAAATAAACACCTTATATGAAAAATAATGGTTTTTTCTTATTGTAGTTGTAGCTTTATCAGACGTGATCTTATATTCTTCAGTAAAATATACATGAGATACGTCTCCTAACTATTACATATGCATTAGGTACATTCAATAACGACTTCGTACTTGACAGTGTATGCTTAGAGACGAAGAACTTTCTTTATCTTGAATGATTAATTTGAAGAATAGTAAGATATCTAGTGATCTACTGATACTAAGAAAATAGAATATATTATCCTGATACATGACGATGTCTAGAGGCGGATGGGTAAATGTGACTTATATGTGACTGACACAAAATTTTATTAATTAATTTATAATTATAAGATTAATGACGAATGACGTACACAAAATTATATTAGATAATTTATAATTATATATAATTATAAGATAGGGACGGAATTCTTATATTTGATATACCATTTATATTTATGACAGCCCTTATTCCGTTATTTTATTAAAGAAACGTCTCTTTTGTAACCTTATACATAAAATTCAATGACAGTTGACTTCTAATGACAAAGTCCAATATAGTCATAATAAGTGAGACGTGATACCCCACTGAGAGGAAACGATTGTTGATACTCTGTCACAGTCTAGTACTTCGTTGTGTCTTAATACGGTTATTGGATAATCAATTTTGTCTTCATTAGATCTACTAAATCTTATAACCATGTTCATTAATGTACGAATACGTTATAGAAATATAGAAGTTATTACATTTATAGATATATATTATAGTGAAATGAACTAGAAATGAAATAAAAGCGATATGTTATGTGATAATTATCAATAGTAGATAAGTAAATTAAAATTAATTGTATCCAATATAATAATTTAATAATATTGATGTTATATTTAATAGCAACATTATACACATATATTATTTATTGTAGCAGTGAGCGTGTATTATTATTGTATTTAAATAATTGACTTCATAAACTTTTATTGCTATACATATTTATGTTTAAGCTTTCATTAATTTAAAATTAGGAGACTACTTTGTATTATAGTATTATATTCTTCTTTGTCGCTATTTTGACTGTTCTTACAAGTAAAAATAAGAATATAATATCTTCATTACATTTGAATAACTTTTATATTAACTTGATTACTTTTACTCTTAATTTTATTCGTGACTGTTTTGTAAAGTACACATAATAAAATTGAATTGACTATTTGTCTGTCTGTTTGTCTGTATTTCTATGTCCTTATTTTTAATGAGACTTGTTAATTTTTTTTTCTTATTTTGCTTTCCGTTAATCGATTAGTTTGGAAAATTTATACTGTAAAATAAAAATAAAGTCAAATTTGTAAGTTGTATAAATCAAGTATTGCTGCATCCAATAGAAATCTGATATAATATATTGAATATTAAACTAACTGTCTCTGCTAACTGAAACAATATCCGACATGCAGTGTGATAATGACACGTACTTTGGAAACGTCATTATAATTGTTACTTTACATTTAACTTATCTATACATATATTATTTTACTTTGGTGCAGACAAAGTATTAAAAATAGTCTGATTAACACATTATTTTTGATCAACTTATTTAATATCTTTATAGCCTCTTTGTGCTATTTTTATATCTAAGATATTTTACTGTTAAGTTTCATAAAGATAAACAGATAAAGATAAATAGTTATGGTGTATTATATTATGAGGATAGTAGAATTCTTATATTTTTTTTTGATACTAATTTTATAGAAAGTAAATATACAAGCAGTTTTAAAAAAATATTTCATTAAATAATAAATATCGTGTATCCAATACCATGTTAATGTTTCTTATTGTTTCTTATTGATGGGCCATCATAAGGACATAACTGTTTATTTACACAGAATTTCTTAGTTATAAAGAGATCGAAATATATTGTGAATATTTAGTTTTATTCTGGAGAAACAATAATAAAAAACAGAAATTATATTTCAAGGTATTGTCTTTTTTAAAACTTCTCATTAATTATATTAAGTTCATCGTTAATCTTATAAGAATCACCGCTGTAATGTTCTACATTGATTAAACAGTTCCATAAATAAAGCAATATAACGAAAGATTGTTTGCAATTAATAAAAATAACTAAATAGTTATCTATAAAACCAATAAACCAATCTACTAAAACAATATGTGTTGTGATATGAGATATGAGAACGTAATTACAAATGTATTAGTATGAAATTTGAAATCGACGTGGGAAAAGCTCATTTGGCAAATCAAGTATTTATTATCTAAGAGAAAATTTAAAAAAGAAATCAAAATATTAAATGGTAGCAGTTTTTAAATACATTTATAAGTTTATAAAAAAAGATACAAAATAGTAGCGTTTTTTGTATTAATATCTTATACAAGTAGTAAATACAATGAATTAATTTAGTCGTTCTCTATTTTTAGGGTACCTTTGGGTGATATTAAACTAACTTTGAAAGTGGAACTCATAAAATGGGTGAAAACGACACAATAATTAGTTCAAACCTTAATTTGCTTATTTATTTAAGTTCAGTAAAATTAAAATGTGGTTTATTAAATCATTATCAATATATCTTATCTACAGAAAATACAATGTAATGACATCTTTTACAAGCCACCTTAACTATTAACTGAGTTACAATTCAAATTGTCTAATTTTATTGTAACTTATACTAAATATAGTCTCAATGATATTAAGGTCACTGGTAAAGTCTATATAGAACTTTAAGGCTACATTAGGTACATGCTATATTACTTTACTTTATGTTATGAGAACTTACACTGGCAGAGATACGAGTGAATAATATTCAGTAGAGTTAATGCTTACAGTTATAGAAATTAAACTAAAAAAAATATAAGTTTCACTTGAACGAAGTTTTCCGTGTTCTAACTCTTAAACTTTATACATATACATAAGTTATCTTAGATAAAGTTTTATCTAAAAACTTCCTATTTATTATAATAGTAAGTAAATAGTTAGTTTTTATGAATGTTACTATTTGTATAACAATATTCTTTATAAGTAAGTTATGGTTTTTGATAAAATTGTTCACATAATTTTTAAGTAAATTTACTGTGTCTACCAAAATGAAGTCAATTAAGTTAGTACTAATATGTAAAATATTCATATTAATTTATATCAATTTACGTTTCAGGTTAATAACGTTCATCACCCTGACTCTTGAATCCGGAACTAGATGTTGTTATTTAGTATTTATAAAAACATCCCTGGCACCTGAATATTAGTAAAATATAATGTGGTTGAATTTATTATACTAAGACCCAATTTCGCCAAGATTTCAATAACTGTTGGATGTCATTGGAGGTAAATGAAAAATTAATTAACCTACATCCTGTCTTCAATGAACGCGATTGCACTAAAGCATATGAAAAGTAAAATACCTTACTAAAATCTTAATAAAAGTTAATTAAAATAGTTAAAGTGTTGTATCTATCAAAGTGCAATAATATTTATCTAAAACAATATACAAAAATACATTTATACATTATAAAATATATATCAGATAGATATATCCTATTTCAATATAACTATTGAGAATCTCTTTGAACTTAACTAGTGCCTTTGGGGATGAAACTTACCAGAATCATACTAGAGACGTGTTTGGTGCACACGTGTCTTGGACAGTTTGTAGGTACATCAAAGCAAATAATATGATGAACGTATTGTTCATCGTTATGTTTATTATAAGCTTACACAATTGAATTAATTGGTACAGGGGAGTTTCGTAATGTTTTGTGTTATTATAATTATAAACCGCTATATGTTTAAGCAAATACACGAATAATAATACGTTAAATACTTAACTTCGAAAATTTTGTTGTTTGAAAATATCAAGAACAAAATCTGTAGCAAAGTGGTATAAAGATTTAGATGTAAATTATTTTAACTGTATATAAAAATATATAACATCTTATTATTAAATGCAAACAGTAAAAAATATTCTCTCAGTCGAATGTCTCTAATACGTGCTTCAATTTTGTTGATCAATAATCATTCATTTACATATCAAGACGAACGGTCGTACGAAATGTTAAAATTAAATTACGAACAAAATGTTTGAGAATACGTATTAGAAATTTATATATATATATATATATATATATATATATTATAATAATCATACATTATTGCCTGAGATCCTGTCCTTAGTTTCAGCTACAGCTGAATATGTCTACCAAACATATCTAAGAAGCATCTCAACAGACAAGGATTTTTATAATAAATATATATTAAATTGTTCAAGAAGTTACCCTTTTGGTTCCTCATCAGCACATAAGTTCAATCACTACAGCTCAATGGACATGTCTCATAATTTCAGAACCGGTCTTAAGTAGTTGTTATATATAATTCAAGCACAAGTCTACTACACTTTTTTTTCGGATTGTTCTAAATCTATCATGTCATTTTAAAATAATATTTTTTATATTATTAATAATCCATTGTAAAAAAAAAACCTAGGACGAGGATAATATAACATTTATGATTTAACTGATTGCTGATTTTCTCGACTATAAACTTAAAATTTCAGCGTAATAAAACTATTTTATTTGCTTATTTGTTATTTTATATCTTAGTAAAATAATATAAATAAATATCTCACATAACAAAGAAAAAAATGTAATGATTTACAAATTTATCTTTAATTTTTTTCATTCCAATTTTACTTACTTTAAATAAATGTAATATGAAAAACTTGACAAAACAACCAACATTCGAACTTCGATGATATATAGCGAATCTGTTGTGTCCTTAATAAATGGTGGAATCAAAACCTAATGTTATGAGTTATCATTATCAAAATAAGATTTGTTGATATTTTGATAGTTTTTATATAGAATAATTATTTCATACTTTTTATCAGGTTTAAAATTAAAAGTACTTTATAAATGTAAATTTATCAAAATGTTTTAATTTAATAGATGGTTTTTGCACTCCCTTCGATAGTTACATTCAGTTCAAAATAAATTGTTAATATTACGCAAAGTACCCAAATCGATGGGTAGAATTATGTAATATTAAATATTTAACAAATTTAAATGATCATCATTTATCAATAATTTGAATATTTAAAACCAAAACTAATAACTTTTGATTAAGCGCTATGTTGTTAGGACTGTTGATAAATGTAAAACACAAAGTTTTGACATTAACGTGTATAATTTTCACAATAAAAGGCTTAGCTATTAATCACCATCATGTTATTGTAATTCAGATGTAAATAGCTTTCACAATGAAAATAAAGAAAACAAAAAATAATTTGTACACTGAAAAGCCATTTTCAATTTAATTAAATTTTAACTAAGAAATATATTTGCTTATTTCAAATTTTTCTTAATCAAACTGACAATAGATTTTATTCAGCACCCATTTCTGAAGAATTAAAATTATGGGTTCAAAAATATTTTTTTTTAAACGAAACCAATTTACATATTCATTTATGAATATTTTATATTCACTTTATTATAATTCACCGCTTTTCATCTTTTCTCATTCTACTTCGCGATAGGATCTTTTCATTGGACGATGGTTTCCAAAGATTTTAATTAAATGAGATCTTTTTAGATAAATGTCGTTTGTGATAATTGCTATATTTTCTTTTTCATATTATCCTTTATCTAGTAATGCAATTCCGTTAGTACACAAAATATAAAACACTTGTATAATGCAAATCCAGAATATTAATATTCCATAATTTTGTATCGACCAAATTCAAACAATGTCGATTTGTTCTGACAACCGGTAATCGTCACCACCATCCTGTCCTCATCCCTATTGTTGGAGCCGGCACTATATATCATTTACTCGATGCTCTTCTATCATACGTCATATTGGTGGAGACTTGCTTCTTGGCCATATCATTTTTTGGGCACATTTTCTTTCTTATAAACATATTAAGACTCCACAGAAATTATGAAATTCATTAATCTCTAACTGCAAATGAAAAATATACTTGAAATTAAATCCAGTCATTAACCACTATTTCGTAAATTAAAATAACAACATAAAAGTTATCAGAGACTGTATGACTTCTTTTAAAACAACCTTTTCACGAATAGAGGTATCGTGTTAGATATTTTTTGTTTAACGTATTTTTGTAAATTAACCTTTCTGTAATTTATTGACATTAATGATTTATAGTTTTCGTCAATGCAAAATACTTGTCTCAATTAATATATGATGAATATATTTAATATACACAAGTTATTTCCTTGATTTTTTTTTAAACTCTTCAAAATCTATGAACATACTCATACATACAAACATACTCTAACAAGTTATTACGGTAATTTAAATTTATTCTTACGCTCTTAAAGACTTTATTATTTAACTTTTGTTTTTGTACAACAAGGTAAAATTGATCAACTTCTTTTTAATACATTTTCTTAACAAAATGACTTCTTTTTAATACATTTTCTTAATTATATTACTTTAGACATGTTTTTTGTTTTATATATTTTTCTTTGTGTAAATTAAATTTTCTAGAATTTATTGATAATAATAGTTGATAATTTTCATATTTGATCTTATTGAAAAATGCTGTATTGTGGTTGTAAAATACTAATCAAACTTATTGTACCGGAGGTTAATCGAACATGACTTTTCTTGCTTTAAATGATGTGCCTAAAAAGATATTACAACTAATATACATTATGTTAAAAATGACGCTTGTAATCTTTTTGTACCACTATTTTATTTTTTGTTTTATATTTGTTGTCTCCAGGGTCTGAAATCCTTTGGACATTAAATGATCATGAAGAATATTTATTTCATGAAAGCTGTTCATAATATAATCTTAATATAATATTTTTTTAATCAATAACAAAAATATAAGTATTATATACAAATACTATACTAAAGATTACAAATAAGATAATATAATAAAAATAAAATTACAATGGATACAATTACTTTTCTGTTTTAGAAAAGTAATCGCAGAAACTTTTTAAATCTGTATTTGGAGTCAGAGTCACAGTTCTATGTTACCAACATTTTACTATTACGTGAAATTTTAATCAGAAGAAACATGTTCATTCCTAAGTTCATAATAACTTTATCTTTTCTTGTAATATTTTTTCTTGTAATTTAAAGGTTTTTGTATCGTTACGAAAATAAAAAAAATAAGAGGCAGTTGTTCTTTATTGCCTGTAATATATTGAATATCTATATATATATAAACGATTTACCACTCACTGACTCATCACGAAGTCTCCGAAACTATCTGTTCGATTAACTTAAAATTTTACATAGTTACTTCTTTTGTGACGTAGACGTCCACTCAGAACAGAATTTTACGGGATTTAACTTTTTGCATTTCACCAAGTTTTAAACATGTAGGAGCTATACACTTAACGCGGGAGTAAGAGATACTATAGCAACGGTTACTGTAGCAACGGTTACGATCACAATTGATAATATGACAAAGGTTACCATAGCAACCTAAGTTCACATCCAAATTAATAGTGTGCCCAGCGAAGTGGGAGAGAATAAACTAGTTATTTTATATAAGTTATGTCTACTTCGGTACTCCTACCTTAAAGGCGTAGTCCCGGTCTCATGGAAGCGTGCCCTTGTCCATCCGATCCCTAAAAAAGGTGATAGCTCGGACCCAGCTAACTACAGACCTATCGCCATTACTCCCTTCTCTCCAAAACAATGGAGATTATTATCAACCGACAGCTCCTAACGTACCTCGAGGATCACCAGTTGATCAATGACCGGCAGTGTGGCTTTCGCCATGGTCGATCAGCTGGTGATCTTCTGTTATACCTTACTCACCGTTGGGCAGCTGTTATTGAAAGCGAGGGAGAGGGTCTGGCAGTTAGTCTGGATATGGCGAAAGCCTTCGATCGTGTATGGCACAAGGGGCTTCTTTCGAAGCTACCTTCCTATGGGCTTCCCGAGGGTTTATGCAAGTGGATCACCAGTTTTCTCACTGGGCGGAGCACACAGGTCGTTCTCGACGATTTTTGCTCGGACCCCAAGCCCGTGAACGCTGGTGTACCTCAAGGCTGCGTGCTATCCCCAACTCTGTTCCTCCTGCACATCAATGATATGTTGGATATTTCCAACATACATTGTTATGCGGATGACAGCACTGGGGATGCGGTATATTCCGGTCGTGCAGGTCTCTCTCGGGAAAACGTCGACGAGTGCCGAAAAAAACTTGTATCTTCAATAGAGACCTCCCTGGGTATGGTCTCTGAGTGGGGTGAACAGAACCACGTTCAGTTCAATCCCCTAAAGACACAGGTTTGCGCGTTTACCACTAAGAAAACCCCATTTGTCGTATCACCACTCTTCGAGAGCACTCCTCTTATTGCCTCGCCAAGTATCAAAATACTGGGTCTCGACATTGCGAGCGGTGGTCAGTTTCGTGGTCATCTGGAGAGCAAGGCCAAGTTGGCCTCGATGAAATTGGGAGTGATCAATAGAGCGAGGCAGTATTTCAAACCTGGCCAAAGACTTGAGACTCTATAAGGCGCAGGTCCGGCCTCACATGGAGTACTGTTCTTATCTCTGGTCCGGATCACCCCAATATCAGCTTCTACCATTTGACCGCATACAACGGAGAGCCGTTCGGATTGTCGGGGCCCCAGTGCTCTACGAACGGCTGGACTCTTTGGCATTGCGTAGAGACGTGGCTTCTTTGTGCGTCTTCTACCGCATTTACAACGGGGAGTGTTCCGAAGAACTATTCGATCTGATGCCTACCGCCGAATTTCACTACCGCACAGCTCGCCATCGCCTCCTTTATCATCCATACCACCTGGACGCGTGGCGATCTTCAACTATGCGGTTTCAAGGACTTTTTTCCCACGTACCACTCAAATGTTAAACGAACTTCCTTCGGCGGTATTTCCAGATCGATACGACATGGGTACCTTCAAAAAGGCATATATTCCTTTCTCCAAGGCCGGCAACGCTCTTGTGAATCCTCGGATGTTGCAAGAGTTCATGGGCGGCGGTGATCATATACCAACGGTGACCCGCAAGCTCGTTTGCCCTCATCTAACATAAAAAAAAGCGTTTCTTGACGACAATACTTTAATACAGGAAACATAAAAGTGTTGCAACGTCTTTAAAGATATCTAACTAGTATAGTGATCTAATACACATATCTAATTTCTATATTATGGGCATTTACATGTTCTCATTAGCTTCTGTATGAAGATATATTTCTGAGAACTACGACAAAATATAATTTTATTTACATTATTACAATTACAAAACTTACAAATTACTTTAAAATATTGCAAAACTTTGATATCTTCACATATATAAATAAATAGTAACTACGAACTTTCATTACAAACAAACAATCATTTGTGTAAACTACTTTATCCTTCTTTGATAAAACGAACTTAAACAACCTCAATACTTTACAGATTGAGATTGTTTGATACTTCAGTTGATAAACACGCTCACTTAGCCAAGGTTAATCTGGGTTAAGATTCACTTCACTCTCTCTTTAGTCTAGCCTAGACCTAGGCTTACCACAGTCAAAGCCAAAGCTAACATATCAATTACATTGTACTTATTAAATCCTATAAATATATATATATATATACATAAATATATTAATTTCAGATAGTGTTTTAGTTACAAACGGCATACATAAAGGGTCCGTAGTTGGGTCGGCAATTTGAACAGTATATAAAATTCCAAAAAGTACAGTTTTACATTATTATAATTATTTATTATCATTTATTTCCAAGGTTTCGAAAACGAAAATTTCTTGTGTTTTGAAACACGACAGGTTGAACAATACAATTAACAATTATTATTGAAAAGCAACAATAGCAGAAAATCTCTGTTAAATGTATTTGATTATTTTTTCATCTTCTCCATTACTGTCATTTTATTTCCGAAGCAGTAGCTTTGATGAAAGATATAGGGATTTTATTCATTAAATGACATCAACAGCAAGTCTCTGACAGCCAAACTGAACAGATAGTAGATAGTAATAAGTTTTTGTTACATATTTATTAAAATAAATTGCTAGATAAATTTGTAGAAAAAATAAAACCACAATATTTAAATATTAGTTGTATCACGTTATATTATATGATGTAAAAGTAATTATATATATTAAGTAACTTAAAATAATGCTTATGAAAGGATTGCAAGTTATTTTTATAAACAGACATGCTGTGATTCTCACGATATGCATTCTTTCATGTTAATCATAGGACGCATGTTATCTGTTCAATAAATAATAATATTAACTACATAAATTTGAATAAACAAGATGATAATAATATATACCACTACGTTGATTACACAGTCTTTAATCACCAATTTTATTTTTAAATAGTTTGTTTTATATTTGAAAAGATATTGCATAATTTGTTATTTATGGAAAGTAATATGTGTATTGGATGTATAATATATAAGATCAAAGAATCTTAATTAAACAGAGTTGTTTCCAAAACCCACGTAAAGTAAATACTTTTACAAATAATAATATACAGTACTAATAACTTTAGTTTTAATTATAATTAACTCATTATGGACTTAACTATTTTTAGTTTAGATTAGATTAATATTTTCAAAAATTATCTTCCACATACAAACTTGCAAACTTACATACTTTACCTATTTATAATATTGTTATAGTTTAAAACTTAGAAAATAATATTTTTCTCTTCCAAAGAATATTCATAAAACCGTAAAAACTACGGTATTATATATTTATTATTATATTTATTACCAAATCAATAATAATTATAAAAATCTCTTTAAAAATATATCCGTATTTTTTTCTTTTTTAACTTTGAGTTGTGTTGTTTTATAAGTTTTCTTCTTATTTAAGGTTATTTATATCTTTACATTTATTGTTAAAAAGATTTCAAAAACAATTTGAGGCTGATTTGATTTCATGCAAAGAACTTTATTTAGTTTTTTGGAGGAAAACTATTTGATGCGTAATACAATAATGGCATGGATGTTATGAAAGAGGACCAATACCGTGGTCATTTGGAGGAATGCTTATTTGATAAAATAATAGAAAAGGAATAAAAAATAGATATTATTGTTATTTCTATTAAGTCCTTTCTTTATTTACTCGGCAGCAGATTAAAAAAAACATTATTTAAAAACATGGATAATTCTTGAAAAATTCAACTGTCATGTTCAATTTACCATATATTCGGAGAATAAGTCTTACAAGTCATACTTTGATAGTCTTGATATGAAAGCGAAAAGTTTGTCATTTTTGTGTGATATTAATATTGATTGATAGCAAAAAAAAAACCAATGTTTTAATAAAGATAAGTAATACATTTCTGAGATTATTTAATTCGAGTATTTTTTTGAACAGTCGTTCAGACATTTTTTCTTCTAATGGAATAACTAAAGATAAGTACTATGAAAATATTATCCCATCTTTGCGTTGTTAACTTTCCCTAAAATCAATACGAGTTAGAATTTGAACACGTATAAGTATGCTTAGATCATTCCAACATTGAATCGACCGCACCTCTATATAAATTTCCAATTGATAAAGTAACTATTTGATGCTAACGCTAACTAACGCTAAAAGCTAACGACTCGATTATACGGATTACAAAAACCAATGTGAAGAAAATTTATCAATGAAATTCAATAATATATTGAGAGTTACATTTAAATATCTTATTTGTTAGTTCTCAATTATTTATTTATTTATTTATCTTCACGCCATACCCTTGCGGGGTAGCCATAAACGACGGAGCGCCAAACGCTACGGTCCATGCATACCTCTTTCGCCTCGGCCACAGACATCAACCTCTTCATGCATACCCTCAATAATATTCATTAAATAAATATTTGTTTATGAATACATTAAAATACATATCTTTTCGCTTCAGATTTAATATTTATATTCAAAATAATAAATTATGAATTATGGCTATAACAATAACATAATCTTTTAACATAATATCTACTATAAATGACTTCCATATTATAATATTGTGTAGTATTTGTTTGTACGGAGTTGTGTTCGTGGAAACAGGTATAAATAATTTAGGAGATAAATATATACAGGAGTTAAGTGCAGATGTACGAGGTGTGTTCAAAAAGTATCGCGAATTTTGAATTTTCGCGGGTTACGTATATTCGAAATTCGATTTTTTTGTGGCGTTATATTGGTACTCATGTCTCTCACTTATGCCGACAAGCTCGGCCATTTTGAATGTTCACTTAATTGTTGACAGCTGCTTTGCTTGCACGTGTTTTGGATCGTCTTCGATTTTTACCTATTCAAAAAAATGGAGCACCATGAATGGAGAACCTGTATCAAATTTTGTGTGAAAAACGAAATTAAGTGCTCAGATGCATTCCGAATGTTGACTGTGGCATACGGAGAAGACACCTTGGACCGAAGCAATGTTTATCGGTGGTACAAAATGTTCTCAGAAAGCCGAGAAGACGTGAACGACGAAGAGCGTGCCGGACGCCCGAGCACTTTAATAACAGACGAAAAAATTAATGAAGTGGAGAAAATGGTATTGGCCAATCGTCGAATCACCGTTAGAGAAGTTGCTGAGGACCTAGACATATCGATTGGCTCGTGCTATTCGATTTTTATCAATGATTTGTTTGTCGCCGCGAAATTCGTACCAAAATTGCTCAATTGCGACCAAAAACAGCATCGCATGAACATTGCTAATGAGATGTTGGACTCTGTCCGCGACGACCCAAATTTGCTCCAGAGGGTTATAACTGGTGACGAATCGTGGGTTTATGGTTATGACGTGGAAACCAAAGCTCAATCATCTCAATGGAAGCTGCCGCATGAACCAAGACCGAAAAAAGCGCGCCAAGTTCGGTCGAATGTGAAAGTTTTGCTGACAGTTTTCTTCGATTGCATTTTGTGGAAGAACAAAAATTGGCTTTTGCACCACGATAACGCCCCTGCTCACACATTGTTGCTTGTGCGCAACTTTTTGGCCAAAAACATCACACTAATGATGCCGCAGCCACCGTATTCCCCAGATCTGGCCCCCTGTGACTTTTTCTTGTTCCCTAAACTGAAGAGGCCCATGAAAGGACGACGTTACGCTACGCTTGACGAGATAAAGACGGCATCGAAGGAGGAGCTGAACAAGATAAAAAAATATGAGTTTTTGAAGTGCTTCGAAGATTGGAAAAACCGTTGGCACAAGTGTATAATATCTCATGGGGATTACTTTGAAGGGGACAAAATAGATATTCATGAATAAATAAATAATTTTTGAAAAAACATAAAATCGCGATACTTTTTGAACACACCTCGTATATAAAGGATATTATATAAAATTTGTTTAACACCTATTAAGACTTGATCAAAATTATAATTTAGTACATAGTTTACTGCATTGTATTATATTGTTAACCGCTAATGAAATTAAAAAATGTAATTTTTTACATAAAATAAATATACAGGTTATACAGATTTCTTTAAAATCATCTACTATACTATTTTATATGTATATGTACCTATATAGGTATACACAAAAATGTTGATATATCTTTGGATTTATATATATAAATCCAAAGATATATCAACATTTTTGTGTTCATCATCAAATATTTTGCAAAAAATGATATAAATATGATGTGACTGGCTATGCTAAATAATATACCATGTATGAAAGTGACAAAGTGAAGAATAGACATTTAGTATGACTGTAAGATACTCCTCATAGGCTAGCCTGTGTTATTGTTCACCAATTTTGCTGTACAACATTATTTGTCGGAACCATTAAAAATATACCAGAGTTTAAATTTACTAGATTAAATTAAGAAAAGTAAACCTTAAAGCCTAGAATTAAATAAAGTAATATAATTAGTTCAAATACAAACTTTAAAATTTGTGAAGAGTTTTCAGCATGATTGTGGAAAAAAACCAGCAGACTAGATTTAATACCTAACCTTAACGTGTATTTAGTTGTCACAAAAACTTGATAGTATTTTGAAATATTTCTGTGTGATTGCGAAACAAAACAGCAGACTAACAAACTCGATTAGAATAAATAGTACCCGCTTATACTCAACAGCGTATCCAACAAGATAATATAATTCTGATTCCGTATTTGTTCAATGTAACTGCTTATATTCGAGTAACTGCGTATAATTATTAAATTATAAAAAATTCAATTTATATTCGTATTTTATTTTCCCATATATTGTCATCTATTTAATATAATATTTAAGTAAGCATCGTACTATGTGTATCTTCTTAACCTTTTTGTCTATACTTTAGTTTTTTGTATCATCTCTCATAATAGATACACGTCATTATCACCGTCACTACTCTTCACCGTTTTTACTAATCTTTTGTATTATACTAGCTGTGGTCTGCAGCTATGCTTCCGGTAAGTTGGATATTGGTTGGTAAGATCCAATTTTAACGGTGACTATCTCGGCGTATTTGTCTTTTTCGTTCCACTTCGCTCGCACTGCATCCGGTGCCCTGCGGAAACTGGACCACGCTATTTTATTTGTACACACACTGTCTTATCGTTGTAACTTTTAACATATTTGTTCAAGCTATATAGTGTAAAATATAAAGATTGTCTACTATAAACCGATAAAAGTACCTATATCCAAAAAATTAACAAGCTATAAAATTTTGTTGAGATTTTGGCAATGTTTCTTCGCACGCAGAAGTATCTTGCAGAACTTTTCTGACATACTTAACAATCACATCATTATACTCATTATATATTAAACAATTTACACAATATCTGTATAAGTTACATTACATATATTCTGATGTATAAGTTATATTATTGGAAAGTTTCATTAATATACATTTATTAATTTCTGGTGTAAGTGTAATAACGGACCGTTCTCTAAAACTTTCGCGAATATTTTATTACTAGGACGAGATGTAGGTACAGACGTTCTCCTCCGCTCATTGGCACAGAGATGATTTCAACAACAACTTTTATTCTTTAGAAAAAGTCACCATAATACTAACTTGACAGTATTAAGGTTATATTATAAATTTATAAGTGTAAAGTATGAGAAGAAAATTTATATAATTTAATAATTTGGTGCAATGTTTCAATTTGTGACGAGGCCCAAATCTGTAAAATCTATAAAAAATAAGTAATTGCTAACTTTTACGTTTATGAGATAGCTAATTAAATAAAGTTGAAAAACTTTAGTTTTTTATTCATTCCTCTATCTACTTAAACATTTATATATAGATATGATACGACATATATACGCTTGTTCAAGTCAACACAGAAATTGATTTCATTTTCACGAGAAATTCTAAGCTATGGTAACCAATGGTATTCTAAGTTTAATTGAATTTTATTAGAAAAGGATCGATAATAAACTGATAATAATATGGAAACGTTAAGAAAATTATGAATTACATGAATATTAAAAATATATAATAGAAAACTAAGCCTAAGTATGATCTATTTTTTATGATATTCTTAAGACTTGAAAGAAAAATTGTTCAAAAGTTTTCAGTTAGTTATATTTATAACTTTTTATTTTCCATTTTACGATAAAATAAAATAGTGGAAATAAAGTAATAAGCAATGTAATTTGCTAATAATAATGTTTTAAATTATTTTTTGTAAGGTTGGTAGTTTAAAGATAAAACGCGAAAACTCTGTTTCCAAGATGGCGGCCAAGTGACAAAGATGGTAAAACTACAAACTTGAACTTAAATCCCGAACTCCCGAGCTCCCCGAACAAAGCTTTTACTAAGCCCAAATAAAATAAACAAATTTTGTCCTCTGAAAATCGCACACTAAAGCTTAGAAAATGTAATATTTCAATGAACAATAAAACAAATTTTACGATAAAATCCTGACGTTTAATTTATAATGTACCAAATTTTTTTTCTTTTTTTCCTGTGACTCATTAAATTTTTTAAATAATGATAGCGATATCCATTAAAAACGGGTAGAAATGAATATTTTGGAAAAAAATACACAATTTTGAAGTGCCGGGCTCTGCATAAATTTTATGTCATCTGTAAAAATGACAATGTAACGAGTAGACATTTTTCCGCGCATGGTAATGATTGTACTATATACGTCAAAAGCTATCCTATGTTATGATTCATCATTTTTTCCGTATAATATTTTTGTGTCTCAAGCATTAAAAATACATTAACCAAGTAAATAAGTTTACCCTTGAGCGACCTGCCATCCCGTAAATGTTCGTCGCCCAAGTTTTTTTCGAACAAAAACTCCTTAATGGCTACTCGGAGTTCCTCGCATGTTTTGGGCTAACCACTTAAAGCGGTTTACCCTCATCCCCCGGATGTCGCTCTACACTAAACTGTGATATTCCCGAATCTAAAAATATACAGTATAAATTTTCAAGACACTGTCAAAAGTTTCTTGCAAATTAAATCCTTTCAGAAAAAAAAATTAAGAAGTTTTTGCTGTAATTTTTTCATATTTCAATAATTTAGTTAAAAGCAAACAGTGTGTAATTACAGTTTAATTCTTGCGAGTTTTCATAAATAAATTATTAACGTACGATTTTCAAGAGTTTTATAATAATTAATTAGACCAAGGTTGGGGATTTAGAAAGCAACCTAATAAATGTCACCTAGGATCCGATAAAGATGATTTTATAAAAAATGATAAATTGATCAAGGCGTGTGACGACACAGTAGCTCAGTCAGTGAACGAAGAGAACAGATCCCTAGTCGCAGTTTCAAGTTTTGTTTGTAATGATGACTTTTTATTATTTGTTAATATAACATTTAAATAAATATAACATGGCTAACATGTTTACAGGTAATTTAAAATAACTAGATATGGTATTAAGAGATTAACTGTTCGTTTTTTTCATTACATAGTTCTATTTCAACACTGCATTCTATGGTTGCAAGTTTCAGAGACTTGTTTATCTATTTGTTCATACTAAAATAGTTCGAACTAGAATCGATCAAACGCCTCAGCTAAAAGGCGGCAAACATACCCCTTGTTTACAGACTTCAAGTCCATAAAAAATATTAAAACAACAATACGTTATCTATCTAATAATGACATCTTGGTAAATGTTGATTTTTTCAAATAAATATTTAGATTTTGTTTATCATTAGGATTTCATTGTTGATAGATCTATATTTCATATTTTATATTTTAAAATGGAAGCAGTGGTTTTATATTTTCTTGAAAGAGAAATATTTTATTTGTCTGCACACATAACAAAAAATATTATTGTTTAATTAATTAGCTTTATTTGAAAAAGTTATAACAAAAGTCTTCAATTTATCTCTGTGACTGTGAAGATCAAAGTCTGATACATTGATTGTTTAATGCACTATTTTCATCGCCCAATGACTGAGGTTGTCACTCAGTCAGTAGCAAATCCGGCTTCTCCTAAACATTATAATTTACAAATAAATTCACTTTTCAAATACACTTGCATATAAATACCTTCTTGAAAATAAATTTATTTCATATATTCTCATGAGATCCTAGAGATATGAGATCTTAGATATAGCTTTTTATATATTTTGATTTTTTTATATTGAATATTATTTATATTTTTCATATTATATTAAATATTATAAAACTCGTGCTTAGTCTTTGTATATTAGATATTTTAATTACGTACTAACCACGAAGGACGAACCCCGAGGCAAATATTGACCTTTTAAAGTAACCATCCAAGGGTGCTGTGTACATTTAGTTTTAAGGGATCCGTAACAAAAAATACTAGGAGCCCCAACAGACTCGCTCGACTTTCGACTCGCTGCGCTCCGAAATCTCGGGTGCCGTTTGCATATTGAGCGAAGCGAGCCCACGCGATAAAAAAGCAAACAGGGGGACAGTATAATTCGATAAAAAAATTCTTCACACGTTTTTCATTGTAAAACAAATTTTCGCGCGATTTTTTTTCCCATTTACTTCAATGGGATATCAGTTTTTTAATGATTATTCCTCAATGACATGACATTTCTCAAGAAAATCCATCGCCTAGTGTGTGTCGTTTTGATTGCAAAATTTAAAAATTTTCCGTCAAGTAGTTTTCGAGCCTATTCGTGACTAAGATGTGAAAAAGTCTCCAGTAGAGCGCTTCCCTGGCTTGTTTCGCTTCGCTCAATTATTTATATATTTGCACTGCACAGTATTTAAAAGTCGTTTGCCCGAAGATTATTTATGTACACAAAAACTGACCCTAAAATCAAATATAACCATGGAATGAGCGAAATAAAAAATATATTAAACTCGCTGTCACTTGTTTTGTCCGCGTGGACTAGAGAAGGGTTACATTAGAAATAATAATTTAAAACTAAGTTTTGAACCCGGAGAAAATATATTATAGACATTTGCAATATTTTTTAGAAAAAATTTTTAATACTTAGATATATTTTTCAGAAATATATTTGAGTGGTGATATTAGTACCATCTCTTAAAATGGGCTAATAAATTCAATAACAAATTAAATTCTGAATGATAAACCTATTAATTATTATTAACTATTGAATTAGTGTAGATTACAGTTTGTTTTGGTTTTCATATTAAAAAATATTAACATAAAAATATGAAGTAATAGGCAAGAGTTTTTTAGGTTTTAGACACGGAGCCCGAGAGGATCCATAAGAATTTTGAAATTCGATATATTCGTTCAGATACAGATATCACGTACAGATACATATTATTAACTTTACCTATAAAATATTACAGTTGTAAAAAAAAGTAAGCAAGTCTATGGTTTTAGAATTGTAAAAAATATTCAATAAAGATTACTTTTTGTTTTATTTTATTACATTATTGAACACACTTGGTTCAATTTTACTGCAAGCTTATAAGTTATTTAGTTTAACTTACCAAATGAAAGCAACAACAAGTCGCTGACAGCCAAACTGAACAGATAGTAGTTAGTGGCCGTGTGCAGCCCCGGGTTCCTCACAATAACCACGCACACGCACACATTACCCACCACACCAGTGAGGAATATCACCACGAGGACTATACTCCATGGCACTATCTCGCTGAGAGGCAACCTCCGGGACCCCATCATCCACCAGAGCATTTCCTCCTCGCTGCAGTCGAACATCGTTAGATTGTTGCAGCGATTGAAAAAATCATCACTTGTTTCATTTTCGCGAAGAAATGATTGAAACTCCATTACGAATGATTTATTTAATATATTTTTTAGTAAATTACGTAATTATAAAAATATTTTAATTTAAATTACGTGTTAATAATTATATTTCAGATCATAATGTAAGAAAATATATTTTCGTAACTCAACAAGTTGTCAGAGGAAAATGGAAGCGTCCGTCTGAGTCGAGTTCCCGCGTCAACTGAAATGAATGAAAGACTGCTGAAGGAACTGAATTGAACGTTTATTAAATATTTTATGAAAGTAGATGATATGGCTCTTACATAATACGATGATACTAAGTTTATATTTTTATTTAATGATAAGACGTTGAAAACAAGTTTCACTGATTATTTAAATATTGAACATATGTATATCATTGTGACTTTAATATCAGAAGACTCTGAAGAAATTGTTTCTGTTCATAGCAAATTTATTGACATAACCCTACATTTTTTTTATATTAAATACAGGTTTTTTTTCCGTAAATAAATATTGTGTAAATTTTCTCTTAGATCGTTTTTTGTTATAAAAACATATCCTATTTATATTCCTTATTCGCTTTCATTTGTATCTACATTCTAAGTGCTGTCAGAGAAAACATTTATTCTACCCATAAGTACTTACTTGCTTATAAAAATGTACTTAAGACTTGTTATATATTTTGCTAAGAAGCAGTTCATTATGATTCATAATTTCGAAGTCAAGCGATACTGACCATACAGCTAAGTAATAAGTATATATTATACATGTCACATTGGTTTTGATAAACGAAACATATTAGACGTGTACGCATTTAAAAAATATTTCTTATGTACCTGAATAGTAACAATTGTTATGTAAAAAATACACATTAAAAATACTTATATATTAGTTATATATCTATTTTAATTAAGACGTAATTTTTAGCTTATCTTTCTGTATACAGAAACCAAACTGCTAATTATATTATATTATATTGGCCATGCGAAAACAGGGTGATGAAAAATATATTCACAGATTTGGGTAAGGTATCTCTGAAATTTATTTTCCTGTTATCTTCAAAAAATACTTTCATAAGATTTAGAAAACATAGTAGGAAATACATGGTGCAATATTGTAAAGTTGTATAAAAATTAACTGGAATAAAAAGTCAGAGTAAAAAAAATATTAGTACATAGATAGAGAATTACAAACCAAAAAGGGGATTACGAAAGAATTACAATCTTATCACAGACATCTTTTTTATGATGACTATGTCTTTTGTATATATTTGACCTCTTTAATAATAATAATAATAATAATAATATACTTCATTGCAACCCCAATATAAGATAACAGTACGGGAACAAAAAACATATAAACTATGTATGAGTATACAATAAGGTGGTCTTATCGCTAAGTAGCGATCTCTTCCAGACAACCTTATATCTAGGTTTAAGGCGAGTTGCATACAGAAGAGTGGTGCATTATATTAACAGACATAATTTCATAGACAAACATAAATAAAATATATACACTAATATAAATAAATATAACATAAATAAAATATATAATTCAATAAATATATCATATTAACTACTACTATTATGAATACATGAGACAGATTATTTGATATGTTCATGAAAAAACAGAGGAAAAATAAGAGATAAAATAATATAAAGATATAAAAAAGCGTTAAGGGGTAATATATAATGACATATAATTTACATTATAGTGACGAACAGAGGTCAAGGCAGTCAAAGACCTTGCTCGTCCGATGACTACAGGTAATGCATTTCAGATCAATATTGCTTGAACAGTAAAAGACTTTTTAAAGAAACAAGTAGAGTGAGGAGGTAAACGGAGAGTGAGGTTATCAGAAATAAGATTTTTTTCCTTTAAATAATACGGAGAAGTTGAATTGGATAACACACAGTACAGAAGTGAAAGGATATGTAGATTCCGGCGAAGATGGATTGGTAACCGCTTGAGTTTGGATCGAAATCATCAGTAACATGGTCACACTTGCGCAGGCCAAATATGAACCGAATTCCAAGATTTTGAAGTCTCTTAAGTTTATCAAGTTGTGCCACGGTAAGATCAGGATAACTTGCGTCGGCGTAGTCAAGTATAGAAAGAAGAAGAGATTGTACAAGCATAACAATTATATATTTTTTCAAATGGTAATACAGCAACTGGCCTTATCAAATAATATTAATCAGAATCGCTAACCAGATGTATGATTCATGATATTAATGGTTTCTACTGCTCTATAATCAAGATGAATTACTGCTCTTAACTATATATTTAACATACATATTAAAAAATAGAAGCACTTAGTATTTAAGAAAAATAATACTATAATGTTATGATGAGAGCTGGTGTATTTTGAATAGTCTGTACGTATAATTTCCTACGATCATCAATCTCATTTGTGTTCATTAGAAAGTAGTAAATTGTATTTAAAAGATGATTAAAATTAATGTCATTAAAATTGTATATAAGAGATTATTTTATAATATCGAAGAATAAGTAAGAGTTTACTACTTCTTTTGCATTATTTTGAATGAAAAACATTTTATCTGTAGAAGACTAGATTGGTGTCTTGTTTCTGTTTTGAATTACTAGCTTTGTTCCCGGAGCCTTTTGTTAACATTATTTTATATCTTTTCTGTCCTCCGAGATATAAATATATACCTAATTGAGCTGAGCGTAAGCGAAGCTCTTAACCGTTTGGGAGACCTTTTTTTGTGTTTAGTTGTCTCATGCATGTTTGAGCCGAACGCGGATGTAATAGCGAAAACAGATTGAAAAAATGTTTAGCCATTCAAAAGTTATAAAAAAAAAAACACTCCTGACATAAACAATACATTAGAGCTGCCCTGCGCGTGCGAGCAATGTGCTGAGCTGGAAGGTGACAATTAGTCCTAATAAAATAAAAAAATCAGATGAAAGGAGAGGGGCCCAGCTCAACACCCGCCGCGCACTGTTGGCGGATCCTAGTTATATGTATTTTTTAGTATATTGAGAAATATTTATCAATATTTGCCTAAGTTTTTAATGACTTCAGCGACATAAATACTTATATTTAAGTTCTTGAAAACAACCATTAAAAAGCAATCCATATCTTACAAGAAGACAGGAGATGGTGCAATTGTGCAAATATGTCACCATCAAAATTAAGTTCCTGCATGTAGGTTTTAAAATAAAAATGTGGTAGAGCCTAGATGTAGTCATTTGACTGCAGCTCGTATTGGGCTGGCTCGACCGGGTAGGGATCTTGTAATGAATTGTAATGAATTACTGTCAAACTAACTTTTTAAAATTACAAATAATAAATAAATATAACATTTTGTGACTTCGAATATCATCTTGTAATATTTTTCCGCAGTTATCACGAATGTACATTCGGTAAAATTATTCTAAATCGAATGATTTTTTTTTAATACTGAAATTTCAAAATGCAATATATGTTAATTATTGATTGCATATTTTATAAAATAAATACAAATACTTCGAGTTTGTTTCTTCGAGGAGACGGATATTTTAATACAATCTAAAATATTTTCATTTGTTAAAGTTTCTGTTACTACTTTCCCATTGTTTATCTTTTATTTTCCTATTAAAATCATTTAATTAAATAAATTTTTGTTCTGTTAATACTTCATTTATACATATTACATTTTGTAATGAAATTATCAAACAATTACACAATTTTAATCAATTCCTAAGTAAATAAATATTGTCTTTTGTTATATTATACAATCAAAGATAAATATTTATTAAACGGTCTTATTGAAAAGATTTGTGCTCCGAGGGTGCGCGAGGTTTTAATATTGTTGTTGAGATAATATTTGATAATTTGATAATGTTTTTTATGTTTAATAGCTAATATTTTAATAGTATGTTATTTGTCAAACTATTATACTAGTCTGTAGTCAGAGAGTACTTTTGTATACGTACTAGGCTAACCACTAGTGTCCGGTGATGACAATATTTACAATATTAGTTTTGCTGCTGTTTTTCTCCTGCAAATTACGCTCTAATAAATAAATAAAACAAAAGTAATTGAATATTAATAATAATAAATGTTCCATAATATAATAAAAGAAATCCGTCAAACGTTTTATCTCTGTTCTTGCGTTTTCGAACAGTTTAATAACATCACTTAACTTGGACTTATTATGTGTAACGCGATATGAAAGCGAAGTGATCATGCGATACTACATAGTAACTGGATTCCACCCTTTGTAATAGATAAAGGGCTTGGTATTTTTATGAGATATTTCATTTGGACAATTATACGTATTTAAATATTATTTAAACGAATTATTGTTTTATCTTTAGTTATATAAATATCTTAATATATATAACACAAAGACACTCACTGGCTCATTCATCGCTCTACAGCCCAAACCGTAATACCCAGAAAGCTGAAATTTGGACACAAGACTCCTGACATATTGAATAGGTGCAATAAGAAAGGATTTTGCAAAGGTCCTAACCGCTCCAAAGTTACAGCTAAAAACTGCAAAGTTTACCCCCCGCTCCCTCTCTTCTCCCATTGCATTGCAGTAGAAATTAAAATTATTTGGCCAGTCACTATGTTTATTCTCAACACGCTGCGATGTGAGAAACAAGAATGTACCTACAACCCGATAGGAATGAAACTCTGTAGTCATCAAACTCAAGGCTTTCTCGCACTGATAGCGAGTCATGATGGATTGGAGGATAGAGCTTGTATGTGTGAAGGGTAGGTAGGGTCATGGGTTCAATACTCACGAAAGTCAATTTTTTTTGTTTATTCCCGTAGCGAAGCACGGGTAACCTGCTAGTATACTATACATTTGTTTTTTTTTTTTTTGTTTCTTTTTTGTTTATCTTTTTATTACGTTGCTGCTCTAAAACTAACAATATTTTAATACTTGTTAGAATAGGCGTCAAGTTTACTGAATAATAGTCATTTACACGCACTTTTGAATCGTCAGTGTTCTATGGCTTAGTAACAACTTAGTTTAGATACTTCTACATAGTTAAATATTTTTAAATAAATTAAATTCCAATTGAATTATTTAAAAATCAACTGAATCAGGAATTTTGATAACTTTGATTATTTAACTTCGCGATCAGATTTGTTATATACGTAGGACTTTTTACTGACAATATATTTTAGTCACACTGAAGGATACAAAACTTTCATGGTGATATCTTCGGATCAGTTATAATTCAGATAAGAAAGTCAAGAAACAGTAACGATTTTCAAATAGTAAATAACTATTAGATTTTATAAAATATAACTAACCTTAAAATTAGCGTACTTTTAAAATCAGTAGTCGTAAGACTATAGGCGACTCATTAAATCGTAAAACTTTGTGGTTCAGAAGTCAAGGTCTACCAATAAACTTTAATTTAGTTTTAGATTATATAAATTGTTTATTTAGTTTATCTTAAACAATATATCAATGTTTACAGATATTCAAAGTTAAAAACGATGTAAATAGAATAACATTCTATAAGGTAAGGCATTGAGTGGTGTGTCAGAAATTTTAATCTCTCTGCGTTGACTACAGAGAGCCGTGACACGTTATAAAAATTATTTTGTAACTACAGGTAGTAGTACTATTATATTTTATATCTTATGACCTTCCATAAGAATAGGGCAACCAAAGAAAATAAATAACTTTCATATCCATCTCTCAATTGTAGAGATTTGAATATTCACACAAAGAAATAAATTTTATGCTTAATATTATTATATTTGAGAACGGAGATCTGAATTTTGAAGTCTATATAATGTAATAGTACCTATTATTCTCTATAATTACTTTTCAAATATTACAAATAGTTAGATTTGATTTCTGAAACTTACTCATTAAAGCCGAGGATCTAGACTCCAGGGTCTAGATATTCGATGCTTATTTTTGATAATATCTATATAACTTTGTACTGTACGTTCAACACTAATGAAATTTTAGTTTAATACAGTCGTATAAAGTATTACAACATTTACATGTTCTCAGTAGCTTCTGTGTGAGGATATATTTCTGAGAACTACGACAAGATATAATTTTCTCCACATTCCTACAATTTAGTTACAAATAGGTAAAAACGTCTTACTTACTTACTTTAAGATATTGCAAAACATTGATATATTCACATATATAAATCAATAGTAACTACTTACTTATTCAATAATTTATGTAAACTTTTTTATCTGTTTTGATGAAACGAACGACATCATATTTTACAGATTGGGATTGTTTGATACTTCAGTTGATAAACACGCTCATTTAGTTGAGCTTAAGCTGGGTTAAACCTCACTTCATTCTCTCTTTAGCCTAGATGAAGGTTTATCACAGTCAAAGTCAAAGTTGACATATCTATTACATTGTACTTATTAAATCTAGCAAATGATATATATATATATACATACACAAATAAAAAATTCAGATAGTGTTTAAATTACAAACGGCATACATGGAGTGTCGTAGTTGCAGTCAATTTGAACAGAATATAAAATAACAAAAAGTGAAATTTGATTACAACTTTTTTACAGTATTACAATTAATTATTATCATTTATTTCAAAAGTTTCGAGAACGTGACGAGTTCTCGTGTTTAAAAACAAGTCAGGTTGAACAATAGAATTAACAATTATTATTGAAAAGTAATGATAGAAATAAATCTCTGGTAAATGTTAAATTTATTTTCTTAAAATTCATCGTCTCCATTATATTTCATTTTATTTCCGAACCAGTAGCTTTGAGGGAAGAAATAATGATTTTATTCACTAAATGAAAGCAACAGCAAGTCGCTGACAGCCAAACTGAACAGGTAGTAGTTAGTGGCCTTGTGCAGCCCCGGGCTCCGTACAATAATAATAAGTTTTTTTAATATACTTATTTAAATTAAATGCTAAATATATTTGTATAAAAAAAACACAATATTTAAATATTTATTTGTATCACGTTATATCATATGATGTAAAATATTTATATTATAAAGTAACTTACTAAAAATAATTCTTATAAAAGCTCTTACAGATTGCAAGTTATTTTTATAAACAGACGTGCTGTGATTCTCCCGATATGCATTCTCTCATGTTAATCATAGGACGCATGTTATCTGTTCAATAAACAATAATATTAATTATATCAATGTGAATAAACAAGAAGATAATATTATTATTACACTACATTGATTCCAGTCTTTAATTACCAAGAAAATGTTTATTTTTATATACTTTGATCTAAGTGTGAAAGGTTATTGCATAATTTGTCATTTATGGAAAATACAATGTGTATCGGATGTATGATATTGCATTTATTTGGTTTTGAGTATTGATAAATATTAATTACTTTATTAAACAATATATCTTCATAATTCAAAACTGCATGGCCGCAATAAGATCAAGGAATCTTAATTAAACAGAGTAGTTTCCGAAACCCCCGTAAAGTAAGTACTTTTACCAATAATAATATACAGTACTAATAACTTTATTCTTTATTACAATTAACTCATTATGGAGTTAACTATTTTTAGTTTATTTTAGATTAATATTTTCAAAATATTATTTTCCTCTGCCATAAGAAAAATGTTTTGCAAAAACGACATAACTATGATGTGACTGGCTCTGCAAAATATTTAATATACCATATATAAAGTAACAAAGTGAAGAGTAGACATTTAGTTTGAGTGTATGATATTTCTTTAAAGCTAGCCTATGTTATTGTTCACCATTTTCACAGTAAAATATTATTTGTCGCAACCGCAAAATTATACTAGAATTTAAATTTACTAGATTAGATTAAGAAAAGTAAACTTCAAGGTCTGGAATTAAGTAAAGTAACATAACTAGTTAAAATATAGACCTAAAAATCTGTGAAGAGTTTTAAGTTTATATTTCAACTAATTACGAATCTGTAAAAAAACAGACTACATTTAATACCTAAAATTATACGTGTATTTAGTTGTCACAAAAACTAGGTAACATGTTGAAATATTTTAGCGTCATTGAGAAATAAAGCAACAGAATAACAAACTCGATTAAAAATAAGTAGTATTCAAAGTAACTAAGTATTGATCTGTTATTAAATTATTAAAATTCTATAAACCATTTTGGTCATATTGAGTTACATATTTCATTTTCCCTTTTATTGTCATCTATTTTCTAAAATATTTAAGTAGTCCCGTATGGACCCTACTTAACCTTTTTTGTCTATATTTTAGTTTATTGTACTCGTATCATCTCTCATAATGGATACAAGTATTTCTTCGTAAACCGATTTCATGTACCCATAGTGACGGGCAGTGACCCTTCACCGCTTTTACTAATCTTTTGTATTATACTAGCTGTTGTCTGCAACTATGCTTCCGGTAAGTTCGACATTGGTTGGTAAGTTCCAATTTTAACAGCGACTTTCTTCACTCGCACTGCATCCGGTGCCTTGCAGAAACTGGACCACGGTATTTGTCTACACACTGTCTTATTGTTGTAACTTTTAACATCTTTTCACTTTCATGCTATATATTGTAAACACACGTTAGAGCTTAGTAAATGTAACATTTTAATACTATAAATCAAATTTTACGATAAAATCCTGACGTTTAATTTGTAATGTACCATTTTTTTTTTCTCTTTTCCTGTGACTAAATAAAAATTTAAATAATGATAGTGATATCCTTTAAAAACGAGTAGAAATGAATACTTTGCGAAAAATTTCACAATTTTGAAGTGCCGGGCTCTGCATAAATTTTATATCATCTATAAAAATGACAATGTGACGAGTAGACATTTTTCCGCGCTTAACAATGATTGTACGATATTCGTCAATAGCTAACCTATGTTATGATTCATAATTTTTCCCGTATAATATTTTTGTGTCCCAAGCATTAAAAAATACATTAACCAAGTAAATAAGTTTACCCTTGAGCGATCTGCCATCTCATAAATGTTCGTCGCCCAAGTTTTTTGCATAAAAAATCCTTAATGGCTACTTAGAGTTCCTCGCATGTCTTGGCCTACCCACTAAATGCGGTTTACCCTCATCCCCCGGTTGTCGCTCAACAGTAGATTGTTACATTCCCGAATCTAAGGTATGTAGTTATAAGTAAAATTTTACAATATAAATTTACAAGACACTGTCATAAGTTTCTTGCAAATTAATTTCGTTTATAAAAAATTTAAGAAGTTTCTACGCTGCAATTTTTTTCATATTTCGTTAATTGAGTTAAAAACAAACAATGTGTAATTAATGTTTTGCGACTTTTTTCAAGGTGCGATTTTCAAGAGTTTGATAATAATGAATTAATATACACTCCTTTACGACACTTTTAGGTTCACCCTCGTGACACTTTAGGTATAAGTTTTACATTATAATGAAAAATATTTATATTTTCGTATATTTGTAATTATTTAGATGAAGTTTGGGGGTTTAGAAAGAAACCTAATAACTGTCACCTCCGACCCGATAAAGATGATTTTATATAATATAGTATGATAAATTCATCATGGCGGGAGACGACGCAGTAGTTCATTCAGTGAATGAAGACTGATCCCTAGGTGTCGCAGTTTCAAGTTCTGTTAGTAACGATGACTTTTACTATTTGTTAATATGAAATAAAAATAAAAATAACATGGCTAACATGTTTACAGGCAATTTAACCAGATATAGTATTAAGTGATTAACTGTTAGTTTTTATCCCATTAAATACTTCTATTTCTACATAGCATTCTATTCATTCATTCTGAGACTTGTTTATCTATTTGTTCGTACTGAAATGGTTCGAACTAGAATCGATGAAACGTCTTAGTTAAAAGCCAGCGGAGTATATTTACAGACTTTCAGTCCATAAAAAATATTAAAACTACAATATTTTATTTATCTAATAATGAAATCTTCGTAAATCTTTTTCAATTAACATTTAGATTTTATTTATCGCTAGGATTTTTTTGTTGATAGATCTATATTACATATTTAAATTTTTAAAATGAAAGCATTTTTTTACATTTTGTTGAAAAAAAAAAAATTTATTTTTCTGCATACATAACAAAAATTTTTATTGTTTGATTAATTTGCTATATTTGAAAAAGTTGTATCCAAAGTCTTTAATATATCTGACTGTGAAGATCAAAGTCTAATACATTGATTGTTTAATGCACTATTTTCATCTCACAATGACTGAAGTTGTCACTCACTCAGTAGCAAATCCGGTTTTTCATAAGCATCCTTATTTACAAGTAAATTAACTTTTCAAATACATTAGCATATAAAATGGACATTCTTAATACCAAGAAATTTATTTCATATATTTTCATAATTTCCTAGAATCTTAGATATAGCTTCGACTTATATAGCTTAGACATTTGCAATATTTTTTAGAAAGAATTTCTAATACTTAAATATATTTTTCAGAAGCACATTTGAGTGGTAATATTAGTACCATCTCTAAAAATGGGTTATTAAAGTCAACAACAAAATATATTCTGACTGGGAAACATATTTATTTTATTGAATAAGTGCATATTACACTTTATTTTAGTTTTCATAGTAAAAAAATATTAACATAAAAATATTAAATAATAGGCAAAGGCCCTATTTTCAGGTTTTAGACATGGAGCCCCAGTAGATCCATAAGAATTTTGACAGTCGCTATATTCGTTAAGCATAACTAGAATCGAGTACACGTACAGATACATATTATTTACTTTATTTAAAAAATATTAATGTTGTGAAAAAAATGTAAGCAAATCTATGCTTTTATAATCTTAAAAAACATTCAATAAAGATTCGTATTTGTTTTATTTTATTACATTATTGAACACACTTGATTCAATTTCACTGTAAGTTATATAAAGAAACAGCAAGTCGCTGACAGCCAAACTGAACAGATAGTAGTTAGTAGCCGTGTGAAGCCCCGGGTTCCTCACAATAACCACGCACACGCACACATTACCCACCACACCAGTAAGGAATATCACCACGAGGATTATACTCCATGGCACTATCTCGCTGAGAGGCAACCTCCGGGACCCCATCATCCACCAGAGCATTTCCTCCTCGCTGCAGTCGGACATCGTCAGATTGTTGCAGCGATTAAAAAAATCATCATTTGTTTCATTTTCGCGAAGAAATGAATGAAACTCCATTACGAATGGTTTATGGAATAATTTTTTTTTATAAATTACGTATTAATAAACATATCTTAATATGAATTACATATTATAAATTATGTTTAAGATTGTAATATAAGAAAATATGTTTTAATAATTTAACAAGTTGTCAGAGGGAAATGGAAACGTCCGTCTGAGTCGAGTTCCCGCGTCAACTGAAATAAATGAAATGAATGACTTTACTGAAGGAACTGAATTGAACTTTTATTCGATATTTTATGAAAACAGATGTTATGACTTTAATATAATACCTTATACAATGATACTGAGTTTATATTTTTATTTAATGATACGACATTGAAATCAAGTTTCACTGATTAATGCAATGTTTGAACATACTCGCATGTATATCATTATATATTTTTTTTTTTATGTTAGGGGAGGGCAAACGAGCTTGCGGGTCACCGTTGGTATGTGATCACCGCCGCCCATGAACTCTTGCAACATCCGAGGATACACAAGAGCGTTGCCGGCCTTGGAGAAAGGAATATATGCCTTTTTTGAAGGTACCCATGTCGTATCGATCTGGAAATACCGCCGAAGGAAGTTCGTTCCACATTTGAGTGGTACGTGGGAAAAAAGTCCTTGAAAACCGCACAGTTGAAGATCGCCACGCGTCCAGGTGGTATGGATGATAAAGGAGGCGATGGCGAGCTGTGCGATAGTGAAATTCGGCGGTAGGCATCAGATCGAATAGTTCTTCGGAACACTCCCCGTTGTAAATGCGGTAGAAGACGCACAAAGAAGCCACGTCTCTACGCAATGCCAAAGAGTCCAGCCGTTCACAGAGCACTGGGTTCCCGACAATCCGAACGGCTCTCCGTTGTATGCGGTCAAATGGTAGAAGCTGATATTGGGGTAATCCGGACCAGAGATGAGAACAGTACTCCATGTGAGGCCGGACCTGCGCCTTATAGAGCGCAAGTCTTTGGCCAGGTTTGAAATACTGCCTCGCTCTATTGATCACTCCCAATTTCATCGAGGCCAACTTGGCCTTGCTCTCCAGATGACCACGAAACTGACAATCGCTCGAAATGTCGAGACCCAGTATTCTGATACTTGGCGAGGCAATAAGAGGAGTGCTCTCGAAGAGCGGTGATACGACAAATGGGGTTTTCTTAGTGGTAAACGCGCAAACCTGTGTCTTTAGGGGATTGAACTGAACGTGGTTCAGTTCACCCCACTCAGAGACCATCCCCAGGGAGGTCTCTATTGAAGACACAAGTTTCTTTCGGCACTCGTCGACGTTTTCCCGAGAGAGACCTGCACGACCGGAATATACCGCATCCCCAGTGCTGTCATCCGCATAACAATGTATGTTGGAAATATCCATCATATCATTGATATGCAGGAGGAACAGAGTTGGGGATAGCACGCAGCCTTGGGGTACACCAGCATTCACGGGCTTGGGGTCCGAGCAAAAATCGTCGAGAACGACCTGTATGCTCCGCCCAGTGAGAAAACTGGTGATCCACTTGCATAAACCCTCGGGAAGCCCATAGGAAGGTAGCTTCGAAAGAAGCCCCTTGTGCCATACACGATCAAAGGCTTTTGCCATATCCAGACTAACTGCCAGACCTTCTCCCTTGCTTTCAATAATCGCTGCCCAACGGTGCGTAAGGTATAACAGAAGATCACCAGCTGATCGACCATGGCGAAAGCCATACTGCCGGTCATTGATCAACTGGTGATCCTCTAGGTACGTTAGGAGCTGTCGGTTTATGATAATCTCCATTATTTTGGAGAGAAGGGAGGTAATGGCGATAGGTCTGTAGTTAGCTGGGTCCGAGCTATCACCTTTTTTAGGGATCGGATGGACAAGGGCACGCTTCCATGAGACCGGGACTACGCCTCTAAGGTAGGAGTACCGAAATAGACGCGTTAGCACTGGAGTCAACTCAGGGGCACACGTTCGTAGCACTAATGGAGAAATGCCATCCGGCCCACTCGACTTATGAACGTCCAAGGAAAATAGAGACTGCCTGATAGTTTTTTGGCGAAAAACTATTTCCGGCATTGAACTCTGACACCGCGGGATGGTAGGCGGTGTCTTCCCTTGGTCGTCCAAAGTCGAGTTGGAGGCGAAAAGAGTGCCCAAGAGATCGGCTTTCTCTTTTGCCGTGTGGGCCAGAGAGTCATTCCCCATGTGCAACGGCGGTAGGGAAGGCTGGCTAAAGTTGCCCAGAGTGGCCTTGGAAAGCGCCCAGAATTTGCGCGTGCCAGGCGGGTACTTTGCCAGCTGATCCCCAATTTTGACGACATGCTTAAACTTTGCTCTAGCGATTTGCCGTTTGAAGAATCTGGAGGCGCGGTTGTATTTCCTCTTCAGAACTCTAGAGTTCGGATCCTTAGTGACTAACGCATTAGCCCAAGCTTGATAAGCCTGCCGTTTGCCAGCTGCTGCTGCCCTGACAGACGCATCAAACCAAGGCCGCGATCTGCCGCCAAGCGGTACCACAGAGCTTGGTACAAATAGTTCCATGCCCTGAAGTATCACATCAGCTACAGCCGCAGCGCAGTCACTAGGATCATTGGAAGGGAAACAAATCGGCCCCCATGGGTAGGATGCAAAAAAGGACCGCATTCCATCCCAATCCGCTGACTTGTAGTGCCAAACGCGTCGAGTCGCAGGTCTTGTGCGATCAGGACGTCGAATGGGCACTACACTCCGTACCAGACAGTGATCAGAGGAACCTAAGGGAGCCTCGACAGTGATCTGGTACTTTTCTGGACGTGTAGTCAGCAGAAGATCCAACAAAGAGGGCGTGTGGCTGTCCACGTCCGGTAGACGAGTGTGCGTCTTTACCAGCTGGGACAGACCATTTGCCAGAGCAAAGTCAAACACAGATCTCCCCGCGTAGTCGGTGGCACGTGACCCTAGCCAATCGGCATGGTGCGCATTAAAGTCCCCGAGGACTACGACTTCGGCGGAGGGAGTCTGTGAAAGCAGATCGTCAATCTTCGCCTGAACATGGCCCAAGAGTTGATCCGTTTCTGCATTACCACTATGGGACCTGTAGAGGCACGCGTAGACTCTGACATGGTCGTCCATGTCCACGCGTAGCCAGAGTACAGACAGGTCCCGCCAAAAACCTGAAGGCGACGGTAGCAGATATCCTCCCTTACGAACACAGATACCCCGGCGTGTGGTATAAAATGATGTTCTAGTTTATACCCGGGGTATGACAGGTACGCTGTGTCGCTAGGTTGAGATATCTGCGTCTCCGTCAAAAACAACAAGGCCGGCTGCGCCGTCTCAAGGTGGTAGTGGACGGCGTTTAGGTTCGAGTGAAACCCCCGAATGTTGCAAAAGTCCACATCTAGAGTGGAGCGGGGTGCCGCTGTTTGCCGTCGTTTGCCCTCAGAAAACACAAAAGGCGATACTTTGCCCGCCCCAGATACGACGGGCAGCCCGAGCAAAATCCGAGGATCATTCCCCCGATTTTGCTCGGGGAGGGGGTCAAAGCCGGTACCCTCCTGGGGTATACTTTTTGGAGGCATCGCTATCATGTTTGGCAGGGGGGGGGGGGGAGTTGGGCTTCCGGATTCTCTCACTCACCGACGGAACATAACCAAATGAATTTGGTTACTACACGTCGGTCTTCTGTGAGAGGGTGGTCCTTCCCCGGTCGAGCCAGCCCAATACGAGCTGCAGTCGGAAAACTACAGCTAGGCTCTACCACCTACTTATAGTCTTCTGAAGAATGTGTTTATGTTCACAACAAATTAATTATCATAAAGTCACAGTTTTTTTATTAATTATTATTAATAAATATAGGTTTTCTTTCTGTAAATTAATATTGTGTATTTTTTTTCTTAGACCATTTTTATTATAAAAACATGTCCTATTTATATTCCTTATTCTCTTTCATTTGTATCTACATTCTAAATGCTGTCAGAGAAAACATTTATTCTACCCCTAAGTACCTACTTGCTTATAAAAATGTCCTTTAGACTGTTGAAGTATGTTTCGCTAACAAGCAGTTCGTTATTGTTCATATATTCGAAGTCAAGTGATGCTGACCATGCGGCTAAGTAATAAGTACATTTTATACATGTCACGTTGTTTATGTAAACTAAACATAATACACATGTATACGTTTAAAAATAGTAAGAATTGTTATGTAAAAAATACACTGTACTTTAAAAATACTTATATATTTGTTACTTATAATTATACATGTATCTTAATATATATAAATGACAACTCGGTGCCAGTATAATTTTATTGAACCAGCAAAAGAAATAGCAATTGTGATATCTTTGGAAAAAGAGTTTGGCCAGGATTGCAAAATCATAACTATCAAATCATCATAAAAGCCGACGAAGTACCATTAGGTGAACATTCTGGCAGATTCAACTCTCCAACTATTGATAAGGTGGCTGTTATTATGATTGGTGATCCAGTTGGTAAAAGATCTATAAAAATTACACGGCGAGTACACACTGTCAGTACGATTTCGGATCTATACCGTTCATATGACGCACTACAATATTCATTAATATTTTGGCAAGGACAGGATGAATATCACCTACACATCGAACAGTGTGATACAAACGCCGGTAAATTTGGCAATTATCTATATATTTTCTGACCGTAAATGCGAATTTTAATGTCTTTTTTCATTTTATTTCTTTTTATTCGTAGGTGCTAAAACAGTTAGCTCAATGAAGTACTATGCCTACAGATTGATGACTAGACATAATCAAGACATATCAAGTCATATCCATCGATATCGTCAGCTTTTCAATCAATACATTGTTGATATATATGCTAAGGTTGAAAACGAAAAAGCTTGCGATTCATTCGATACAACCAGGCAACATATACAACATATTCTTAGGATCGTAACTTATTACTATCAGAAGAATATGTTCACTTACGAGATGCTGTTGTTGGAAACATCGATGGAAATTTAAATCCTAATGACATCGGTAAAGCTTTCATTTTACCTTCAAGCTACATCGGCTGTCCACGGAACATACAAATTGCGATGACTTTCGTATGTCATTTCGGCCGACCAGCTTTGTTTTATTACATTCAAATGTAATCCGAATTGGAAAGAGATACAAACTTTAGTAATACCAGGTCAAAACGTAATTTTTGTCATTATATAAATGCACGTGATGTCAAACAAAAATTAAAATTTTGGCTTTAAGATAAAATCAGTTCAGAAAAAAATTATTAAATAATTTCAATCAAAATTCACTTCACTTGATCAAGATTGTTTGATATTGTTACCAAACACATGATCCATGGGCCGTACGGTGCTTTCAATATGACATCACCATGCATGGAAAATAGAAAATGTAAGAAATATTTCCCAAAGCCGCATACGAATGAAACTATCACGGATATTGAAGTACCACGTATCGCCGCAGAAATGCTGAGAATGGTGGCCACACATTTTCAATGCGACTGCTGAATTCTACTAATCGAATTTGATAATCAGTGGGTGGTACGATACTTACCATTCATTACCTTTAAAAACTTATGAGGCTCATATCAATGACGAGCTTTGCAGTTCTGTTAAAACAATTAAGTACTCGTACATTTGTTCATATGTAAATAAATCAGTAATTTGGCCATATTTGAACTGCAAAATATTGATAAAAATTATGAAATAACACGATACCAAATGGGTAGATACATCAGCAGCAACGTAGCTATTTATCATATTCTTAGCTTTCCTATACATGACAGAGTTTCTTCTGTCCACCAGCAATTACTTGAACCATAACTGGCTCGGCAATTGGGCCATTTTGGCAGCCAAAAATGTTGATGTTGACGAAATGAATGAAATGTTGTTACCAGGCGATTTGATGTCTTTTAAATCAATCGATACTGTTGTTGAAAAAGATTAAAGTGTGAATTTTCCAGTTGAATTCTTAAATTCATTCAAAACACGTGGAGTGCCACCACTTAATCTTTGATTAAAGATTGGTTCACCTATTATTCTCCTGCGTTATTTTAATCCACCTCGGTTATGCAACGGTACCCGGTTGGTAATCAGAAAAATAACCGGAAATGTTCTTAAAGCAACCATTTTAATTGGAAAGACGATTGTTCAAAAGCTTTTCAAATATCAAATACGTTACTTAAACCTAAATAAACGTGAATTAAAAAATAGTTAGTTTTGTAATATATAACAATGTGTGATAATATTTATCTAAAACCATATACAGAAATACTTTTATATATTATAAAATATATATCAGATAGATATATCCTATTCAATTAACTTTTGCGAATCTCTTTGAACTTAACTAGTGCCTGTGGGGATGAAACCTGCCAGTACCGTACTAGAGGCGTGTTTGGTGCACACGTGTCTTGGACAGTTTCTAGGTAATTACATCAAAGCAAATAATATGATGAACGTATTGTTAATCGTTATGTTTATTATGAGCTTACACAAAGAAATTAATTGGTACAGGGGAGTTTTGTAATATTTTGAATAACTTTAATTATAAACCACTATATGTTTAAGCAAATACACAAATAATATTACGTTAAGTACTCAACTTCATAAATTTCGTTGTGTTTGAAAACATTAAGAACAATATCTTTAGCATACTGATATAATTTTTTTAGATGTAAATTATTTTAACCGCATATATAAAATAGATAACACCTTAGTTTCAAAGGCGGATATGAAACAATATTCTGTCAGTCTAATGCCTCTAATACGTGCTTCAATATTGTTGATCAACAATCACATTTTCATTTACATATCAAGACAAATGGTCGTAAAAACTGCTAAAATTAAATTGCGTAACTAAAATTATGAACAAAATCCCTGATATCCCGTCCTTGGTTCCAACTACAGCTGAATATAATACAGTTACTAAACATATCTAAGAAACATCTCAACAGACAAGGGTTACGATAAGGAGAAATGACACTCACCTTTTGCGTTAGTGGTTAAAAATCGATGCAATTTTTGCCTAACTAATTATTTAAATATATTTGAAAGATTTTAGAAAGATAATTGAATGTGATGATACAGACAAGGATTTTTATAACAAATATATGCTTAATATATTCTCTGGCTACCCCGCAAGGGATATAGCGTGAAGCTAAGTAAGTAAGTATATTCTTAATTATTGAAGAAGTTACCCTTATGTTTCCTCATAAGAACACAAGTTCAATCATTGAACTTCAATGAGCATGTCTCATCATTTCAGCCCCGGTCTTAAGTAGTTGTTATTCATAATTCTAACACAAGTCTACTAAAGCTTTTTTTCTGGACTGTCCTAAATCTATATCTTTTTAAAATAATATTTTTTATATTAATAATATTCAATTGTAGAAAAGACATTAGGACCATTATAACATTTATGATTTAGAGATAAAGGCAACATTTATTGCTATAAGCCTCTAATCTCGACTATAAATTTTCAATTTTACCTTAATAAAATTATTTTATTTGTTATTTTATATCTTAGCCAAATAATATAAATAAATATCATATATAACAAAGAAAAAAATATGTAATAATTTAATTCAAATTTATCTTTAATTTTTTTTATTCCAATTTTACTTACTTCAAATAAATGTACTACGAAAAACTTAACAAAACAGCCAACATCCGAACTTTGATGATATGTGGCGAATCCGTTCTGTATCCGTAATAAATGGTAGTCCGTTGTCCGTTCTTGAGTTATAGTCCGGTCGTCCGCCCGTGAATTATAGTCCGGAGTGAATAATAGAAACGTTCAGACCCACAATAACAATCATATCTAATTATTAGAGTGACTGGTTTTTCAAACTAGGTTTTCAACACACGAAAATTATTGATATATTATGAATAAATACCTAATGTTACGAATTATCAATATCAGAATAAGATTTGTTGATAATATGATAGTTTTGATTTAGGATAATTATTTCATATATTATCAGGTTTAAAATTAAAAATGCTTTAATATGTAAATAATATGTTAATATTACACAAAGTAACCAAGTTGGATGAGTTAAGCTATGTAATATTAAATATTTTAATGAACATCATTTATCAATATTTTGAATATTTAAAATCAAAGCTATTATAAGCTATTGTATTGTATAATATAAGCATAATATAAGCTATAACATTAGCGTTTATTATTATTCACCATAAAAGGTTTAGCTATTATTCAACATCATGTTATTATAATTGAGTTGTAGCTTTGACAATGAAAATAAATTTTTATCCAAAATTAAGGTACTTTTTCATAAATAAATTCAATATTATTTTTATGCACATTGAAAAGTCATTTTCACTTTTATTTATGCGTTAATCGAGAAATATATTCGATTATTTGTAATTTTTCTTAATCAAATTGAGAATAGGTTTTATTTCTGCATCCATTACTGAGGAAAAAAAAATATGTGTTCTAAAAATATCAAATTAATGTTTTTAAAAACGTAACTAATTTACATATTAATTTATGAATTTTTTATATTCATTTTATTTTAATTCTGAAGAGATGAAAAACGCATCTCTTCTCATTCTACACTGCGATAGGATCTTTTTGTTGGACGATGGTCGTCAAGGATTTTAATTAAATGAGATTTACTTTTTAGATAAATGTCATTTGTGATAATTGCTTTATTTTCTTCTTAATATTATCGTTTATATTGTAATGCCATTCTTTTATTACATAAAATATAAAACACTTGTATAAAGCTAATAAATAAAATTAAAACAATGTCGATTTGTTCTCATAACCGATAATAGTCACCATCATCCTGTCCTCCCTATTGTAGACGTCGGCACAATATATCGTTTACTCGATGATCTGCTACCATACAACATATCGGTGGAGATATGCCTCTTGGCCATATCATTTTTAGGGCTCTCCAGGCATGTCTGTCTAGGCTTCTTTTCTTATAAACATCCATATTCATACTTTAGACTCTCCACAGAAATTCTGAAACCCTACAATCTCTAACTGCAAAAGAAGATGTAATCTAAATATAATTAAAATTTAGATTTCATTAACGTAATATATGTAAATACTCCATTATTCTCACGTCTGAAACAAACACACCTAATTATATGAATGACTGGTTTTACGATGGTTTTAATGACATTTGGGTATTAGAAGAAATGGGTTTTCTAATTTAATACGAAATTACATAGTTAATTGTATTAAAGGGAAGTTTCTGGAGTAATAATTACATTAGAACGGTGTTTGCAACAGTTATTATTTTTTACGATTCGTCACTTTTTGTATAGAGGTCTCAACGTTGATATTTTAAATTATATCTGCTTCTATTTCTTATTATGTTATTCCAGACTATATATGAATGTATATTATAGATATTTTACATATATATTATATAACTATAAAAGTATTGAAACGAAATATTTCTTATGCATTAGGAATTTTGATTTACCGTTTCCATCAATCTTTTTTTTTTATTACATAAAAAACTGATATTTGATATAATGTTTAGCTTTACCAGTTGTGTTGTATTTGTTTTCAACATAAATCAAACACTAAATGTTAATTTCGTGTTTGGTTACGAGCTAGATAATAAGAGAAACTTAGTAGTCTTAAGATGTTGTGTTCTTTTTTTAGCTAAACTTGAGAAAGAGCTCTTTTAGAAGTAATTATCTTTCGTAATGAAACATGTATCAAAAATTTTATGGATATTTCCATATTTAAAAATAATTATTATTAGTAAAAGCGAACCTGTTGCCTCTTGGACTTCCGTCCTTGTCGCTCTGTCAACTGAGCTATGATGTCACGTCGAGTTAAACACCTTTTAAGTAAACATAACATGTTTATAAATAATCTCAAGTATTAAAATATTGTTTTAAATTAACTCATATGTTCATTGTTATTATTTAAATCCATTTTTTTCAATCACATTTTTTTTTCAATTCAATATTTTAAGTCGCTATGATGAATTTTAATATAATAATATAATAAATCACGAACCAAAAGCTTTGATTAGGCAACTCCGTTCTTAAGAAAATCACTTAAGGGTGCGATATAATGAGAGAGCCATTTTATTAATTTTAACTTCAAACGTAATTAGTTTCCAACAATAATATTCCCAGTATTAATGGTGTCTTTTGATGGTTAGCCTTATTAAAACTAGACTACTTCATTTACCCCGATTTACATGAACGGACGACATATACTCTTTATTTATTATAACACTATGGAGAAATCTGTTAAATACACATAATTTTGTAACTTTCGATATATTTAATAATCCCCAAGGGTACGTTAGTATTTAAAAAAGGTTGCCCGCAGAGCAATGTTTCACAGAATAAATTGTATACTAAAGCTTTATATATTTAATTTAAAACTTTAATTTTAATCCGACGTTTCGAGTGCTTGGCAGCAATCATATACACTGAAAGACGAGATAAAGATGTATTGATGACAGCAATGGTTAAAATATGAAAGCAATTATGATATTTTTTATTAAAAATATATATTTTATTATGTAAATATAAATTATTATGAACATAATGCAACAAGTAATTACTTTTATTTCAATGAATTGTAGGTGACGCTCTTAGGGATTTCATTATTTGGCTAAACTTTTTCTATTCCCATAATTAAATTGGGAAAAGCGCTGTTTAGTAAATTAAAATAACAAGGTAAAAGTTATCAAATGTTTTGAAGGACTTCTTTTCAAAACATTTTTTAAATTATATTACTTTATACATGTTTTTTATATTTTTTCTTTATGTAAATTAACTTTTTTAGAATTTATTGATATTTTTCTTTGATAGTTTTCATATGTGATCTTATTGAAAAATGCTGCATGGTGGTGGTAAAACACTATTCAACGTTATTGTACCGAAGGTTAATCGAACATGTCTTTGTCTTCTGTGGACTTTTCTTCTTTTAAATGATTTGCTTAAAAAGATATACAATATACATTATGTTAAAATTAACGTTTGTAACCACCTTTTTATTTTTCTTTAATATTTTGGTCATTAAATGGCCTTTTTATTTTTCTTAAATATTATAATATGAAAGTAATCACAGAACCGTTTTAAATCTGTATTTGTTTTCAGAGTAACAGGTCCATGTTATCAACATACATACAAAAATGGACTATTATCTAAAATATTTAACGAGAAGGTAAATGTTCAATCCTAAGTACATAATAACTCTATCTCCCTTTGTAATATAAAAGATTTTTGTATCGTTATAAGAATAAAAAATTAAGAGGCAGTTGTTCTTTATTGTCTGTAATATATTAAATATTATTTTATAGAAGCGTTTCTTGACTACAATATTTTGTTACAGGACACATAAATGTGGTGAAACGTCTATATATCTATAGACGATAGATATCTATCAAGCCTAATCTAATACGCATAACTAATTTCTATATTACAACATTTACATGTTTTCAGTAGCTTCTCTGTGAGGATATATTTCTGAGAACTAAAACAAGATATAATTTTGTGATAAGTAAATACGTCTACGTCTACTTACTTTAAGATATTTCAGAACTTTAATATCTTCGCATGTGTAAATCAATAGTGACTACTAACCTATTTATTCATTTAAGTAAACTATTTTATCTGCTTTGATGAACTGAACTTAATAAGCCTCAATACTTTACAGATTGGGATTGTTTGATACTCGTACTTCAGTTGATAAACATTCTTATTTAGCTGAGCTAAAGCTGGGTTAAGCCTCACTTCACTCTCTCTTTAATCTAGCCTAGATCTAGGTTCGTAACAGTCAAAGTTAACATATTAACATTATACTTATTAAATCCAACAAATTATATATATATATATATATATATATATATATATATATATATATATACACATATATATAAATTTTAGATAGTATTTAAGATACAAACGGATGTCGACCACCATGATCATGGAGTGTCGACATCCGTATAAACAGTATATAAAATTACAAAAAGTAAAATTTGATTACAACTTTTTTACATTATTAGAATTAATTATTATCATTTATTTCCCAGGTTTCGAAAACGTGTCAAGTTCTTGTGCTTAGAAACAAGATAGGTTGAACAATAGAATTAACAATTATTACTGAAAAGCAACGATAGAAATAAATCTCTGGTAAATGTCAAATACATTTTCTTACAATTCATCGTCTCCATTATATTTTATTTTCATTTCCAAACCAGTAGCTTTGATGAAAGAAATAAGGATTTTATTCACTAAATGAAAGCAATAGCAAGTCGCTGACAGCCAAACAGGTAGTAGTTAGTGGCCTTGTGCAGCCCCGGGCTCCGTACAATAATAATAAGTTTTTTTTATATATTTATTAAAATTAAATGCTAAATATATTTGTATAAAAAATAAAACGACAATATTGAAATATTAGTTGTATAATATTTTACATTATATGATATAACGTGTATATCATATGATGTAAAATATTTATATTACAAAGTAACTTACTAAAAATAATTCTTATAAAAGCTCTTACGGATTGCAAGTTATTTTTATAAACAGACGTGCTGTGATTCTCACGATATGCATTCTATCATATTAATCATAAGACGCATGTTTTCTGTTCAATAAACAATAATATTAATTATATCAATGTGAATAAACAAGAAGGTAATATTATTATTACTAATAATAATTTGTCATTTATGGAAAATACAATGTGTATCGGATGTATGATATTGCATTTATTTGGGTTTGAGTATTGATTAATATTAATTACTTTATTAAACAATATATATTAATAATTCAAATCTGCACGGTCGCAATAAGATCAAAGAATCTTAATTAAACAGAGTAGTTTCCAAGACCCCCGTAAAGTAAATACTTTTACTGGTAATAATATACAGTACTAATAACTTTATATTTTATTACAATTAACTCATTATGGACTTAACTATTTTTAATTTAGTTTAGATTAATATTTTCAAAATATTATTTTCCTCTGCATAGTATAGTCAAAAAATCGTAATTTTTATTATTATATTTATTACCAAATCAATAATAATAATAAGGATCTCTTAAAATATATTCTTATTATTTCTTATTAACTTTAAATTGTTTAGTTTAATAAGTTTTATTCTTATTTAAGATTATATCTATCTATCTAGTTTTATTTTTATTTATTCATTTATTTTTAAATTTTCATTATTATATTATTCTTTTATTGTTATATTTGTAACGTCATATTTATTTTATATTTATAAATATATATATATTTTTATATTGAATTTATTGTTAAAATGTCGGTTTCAGATGATAGTGACAGGTTTCTTTCCTTTTCTTCTGATGACTATTCCAGTGATGCTAGTTACCACAGTACAAATTTTCCTACACTTGATATTGCACTCGATAATCTGTTTTCTGATCTTGGTAAAAATTTTAACGTAGTTCACTTGAACGCCCAAAGTATTCCGGCTCATTTCCCCGAAATGCTTGCGTCGTTTCAGTCAAGTAATATACACGCTATCCTCGTCTCAGAATCATGGCTAAAACCTTGTTTACCTACTGCTTCTTATTCACTGCCTGGATTCCGAGTTATTCGCAATGACCGCATCGGCAAAGGCGGAGGAGGAGTTGCAATTTATCTTCGAACTTACATTCCATTTACCGTGATAAGTTCCTCTTCCCAGCCTCCTTTACCTGATGCGGCCGAGCATTTAATTTTAGAAGTATCATTGTCCCATTCTAAAGTCCTTCTGGGTGTTTTTTATAGCCCTTCTCTACACATAGATTATTTTTCCTCCTTTGAAAGTATAATAGAAGAACTTTCTCCACTATACACCCACACCATTATAATGGGTGACTTTAACACATGTCTACTTAAGCGAGACAACCGAACTAATAAACTTTTGTCCCTGGTTGAAAGCTGTAATTTACACATTTTACCGCTTTCCGCTACCCATAGGTTACCTAATTGTGTCCCTTCTCTTCTCGATCTTATGATTATTTCATCTCCTGAATTTGTTTCCAATCACGGTCAATATGCCGCTGATGGTTTTTCTCACCATGACTTGATATACCTATCTTACATGTTACGTCCACCTAAAGCTAAAGCCAAATTACTTCTGCAGCGTAACTTTGCGGGAATGAATCTTAGCAACCTACGCGATGATGCATGCAAGGTTGATTGGTCTAATGTTTTGAATGCTGACACCATGGACTCCAAAGTAAACACTTTTAATACGTTGTTAACTCAACTGTTTGACATACATGCACCGATAAAGCCTGTTAAAATAAAGCATCTCCCGGCGCCGTGGCTTACAGAGGATCTAAAATTGTTAATTATGAAGAAGTGTCAAGCAAAAACTGAATATAAGAAAAATAGATCTGACGCAAAACGTCGTAAATATAAAAAAATAAGAAATCGCTGCAATACATTGTGTAGGGATGCACAACGACGCCATATCCATAAATCTGTCGATAACGGCGACACAGCACGTATATGGAAGTTTCTTCAATCTTTAGGAATCGGAAAAAAGCCAATTAAGCCCACTTTTACCAACATCGATCTCGAAAGTTTAAATACTTCATTTTCTGCATCTCATAATACTTTGGATACTATAACGAAGACTAATACCTTAAATTCTATTTCAACATTTCCGCTTCCTAATTGCTCACCGTTCACTTTTAATCAATTTTCTGAATGTGATGTTAAGGGAAGCATACTGTCCATCTCGTCGAATGCCATTGGTAGCGATTGCATTAGTCGGAAAATGATTTTTCCCATAATTGACATTGTGACTCCTGTAATTACCCATATCATTAACTACTCAATTTCAACCGGTGATTTTCCTACTTTATGGAAAGATGCCGACGTTATTCCCCTTCCTAAAAAACCCAATCCGTCCTCGTTTTCCGATTACCGACCGATCTCTATTTTATCACTTCTTTCTAAGGTCTTGGAAAAATTAGTATATATTATTAGTATAATTAAACGCTTTTCTAAATAAAAACAACCTTTTAAATTCATTTCAATCTGGATTCCGCACTGGCCACAGTACCACATCTACTTTAATAAAAGTTACCGATGACATTCGAAAGGGAATGGATGGTAAACAACTGACAGTATTGATTTTGCTTGACTTTAGCAACGCTTTTAATAATGTTGACTTTGATATCATGCTGAATTTGTTAGCTTCTCTCAACATATCTCCATCAGTCATTGAATGGTTTCATAGTTACCTGCACGGACGCCGACAACGTATTCGGATTGACGAATCGTTTTCCTCTTGGAGGAAAGTTAGTGCCGGTGTTCCTCAGGGAGGCGTGTTGTCACCATTACTGTTTTCCATCTTCATCAATACAATTACTCAAAATATTTCTTCTCCCTATCACATGTATGCAGATGATTTACAAATCTACTCGCAATCTACCTTGGGAGATTTGCCCTCTGCGATTGCGCGACTAAATGAAGATCTGAAATCAATCTTGAGCTGGAGTATTTCTTATGGAATAAAAATTAATATAACCAAATGCCAGGCTATAATAATTGGATCTCCAGGCATGATTGCTAAAATTGATTGCTCAAATTTACCGCCAATTTCAATTAATCATGTCAATATACCCTACAGTGATAATGTCAGAAATCTCGGTCTGCAATTAGACAACACTTTGTCTTGGTCTAACCACATTAAAGAGGTAAGTAAGAAATATTTTGCTGCTATGGGTTCACTACGTCGTTTACAAAATTTTCTTCCCATTCCCACCAAAGTTATGCTTGCACAATCTCTTCTTCTTTCTATTCTTGACTACGCCGACGCAAGTTATCCTGATCTCACCGAGGCACAATTTGATAAACTTGAGAGACTTCAAAACCTTGGCATTCGGTTCATATTTGGCCTGCGCAAGTATGACCATGTTACTGAATTTCGATCCAAACTCAAGTGGTTACCAATCCGTCTTCGCCGGAATCTACATATCCTTTCACTTCTGTACTGTGTGTTATTCAATCCAACTTCTCCGTATTATTTAAAGGAAAAAATCCTATTTCTGGGCACTCATAGTAAAGTTCTTAGGTCTTTTGATAACCTCACTCTCCGTTTACCTCCTCACTCTACTCGTTTTTTTAAAAAGTCTTTTACTGTTCAAGCAATATTGCTCTGGAATGCATTACCGGTAGTCATCAGATAAGCAAGGTCTTTGACTGCCTTTAAGAGGTTGGTTAAAGATCATTATCTTGGCCTCTGTTCGTCTCTATAATGTAAATTATATGTAATTATATATTACCCTTTAACTTTATATCTTTATATTATTCTATCTCTTATTTTTCCTTTGTTTTTTTTTTCTTGCACATATCAAATAATCTGTCTCCTGTATTCATAATAGTATTATATATATATTTTAATATGATATATATATATATATATATATATATATATATATATATATATAAATATATATTTATTGAATTATGTATTTTATTTATGTTATATTTATTTGTATTTGTGTATATATTTATGATTGTTTATGTAATTATGTCTGTTAATATTATGCACCACTCTTAAATGTAACTCACCTTAAACTTAGATATAAGGTTGTCTGGAAGAGATCGCTACTTAGCGATAAGACCGCCTTATTGTATACCCATATATAGTTTAAATGTTTTTTTTTTTTGTTTCGATATTGTTATTTTAAATTGTGGTTGCAATAAAGTATATTATTATATCTTAAAATTTTATTGTATAAAAGATTTCAAACAATTAGAGGCTGATTGGATTTCATTCAAAGAACTTTATTTTATTTTTGGGGCAAAGCTATTTGTTAAGTAATAAAATAATGTAATTGATATTATGAAAGAGGAACAGTGTCGTGGTCATTTGGAGGAATGCTTATTCGATCAAATAATAGACAAGAAACAACTAATAGATATTTTTATTAAGTCCTTTCCTTATATCCCAGTTTATCCAATAGTGGTTTTAAACAAAACATAATTTAAAACATTTCATGGATAATTCTTAAAAAATGACAACTGTCACGTTCAATTTATAATCGGAGGTTAAGTCTTACAAATCGTACTTGGATAATCTTGATAAGGAAGCGAAAAGTTTCTATTTTTGTGATATTAACATTTTTAAATAAAAAAAAAAAAAAAAATTTTTAAAGTACAAATAAATATTTTTTTTTTTACATATTAGGTCTACAACTTTGCTGCCGCCGTTTTCGAAAAGATGGCGCTAGTAGCCAGTAATAGTTCAAATAAATAAATCACAGTTGTTTTCCATCAGTTTTGACATCTATAAATATATAACCTTACATCGATATTAGTTAATTTTTGTTTGCGTCATATAGTTACACTTAATTAAATATGTCAACTTATAAACCGAATTCACGTCATTTGCGGGAGATTTTATTTTTTCATTTCAACATGAAAATCGGCGGCTGAGGCTCATCGGGTTATTTCAAGTACTTATGGTGATGATACTATTAGTGAAAGAACGTGTCGCGAGTGGTTCCAGCGCTTTAAAAGCGGTGATTTTGTTGTTGAAGATCGGCATAGTGGTGGCAGAGAAAAAACTTTTGAAGATGATGAACTGGAGGCTTTACTTAATGAAGACTCGTGCCAAACTCAAGAACAGCTAGCAAAATCATTGGGAGTAACTCAGCAAGCAGTATCAAAACGCCTGGAACAGCTGGGGATAACCCAAAAACAAGGATACTGGGTACCGTATCAATTGCAACCAAGAGATGTTGAGGGACGAAAAATGGGTGCACTACGACAACCCTAAGCGACGCACATCATGGGGATTGCCCGGCCACACTTCTACGGCGACACCTCGACAGAATATTCACGGATCCAAGATCATGTTGTGTATTTGGTAGGATCAGCTTGGCGTAATTTATTATGAGCTGCTAAAACCTTCTGAAAAAATTACTGGTGCACTTTTTCGAACGCAATTAATGCGTTTGAGTCGGGCATTAAAAGCAAAATGGCCGCAATACGCTGATAGACACGAAAAAGTAATTTTGCAACAAGACAATGCTCGACCTCACGTGGCGAAAGTAGTCAAGACGTACCTCGAAACACTGAAATGGGAAATTCTACCTCACCCGCCATACTCTCCAGATGTTGCTCCATCTTATTATCATTTATTTAGGTCGATGGCACACGGCCTGGCAGGCCAGTGCTTCGATTCTTTTGAAAAAGTGAAAGAATGGATCGATTCTTGGATCTTATCAAAGGATGAAGAATTTTTCCGACGCGGGATTCGTTTGTTGCCTGAAAGATGGGCCAAAGTAGTGGAAAGTGACGGACAATACCTTGAAACATAAATAAAATACCATTTTTTCTTATATAATTCTTAAAATTACAAAAAAAACGGCGGGAGCAAAGTTGTAGACCTAATAAATTTCCAAGATTTTTTCTATTTTTTCTATTTTTTAAATAACTGTTTTGTTGACCGATTTACCTCTAAAAAGGTTTAAATAGGCAAACCAGATTCTCTTTCAGCTGATAAGTATAAGTACTATGAAAATATATTCCCATCTTTAAAAAATTACTATGAAAATGTTTTTCCATCATATCTAAAGATATATCAACAGTTATCAACGACATAACTATGATGTGACTGGCTCTGCAAAATATTTAATATACTATATAAAAGTAACAAAGTGAAGAGTAGACATTTAGTTTGAGTGTAAGATATTCCTTAAAAGCTAGCCTGTGTTATTGTTCGCCATTTTAACAGTAAAATATTATTTGTCGCAACCGCAAAATTATACTAGAGTTTAAATTTACTAGATTACTTTAAGGAAAGTAAACTTCAAGGTCTGGAATTAAGTAAAGTACCATAATTAGTTGAAATATAGACCTAAAAATCTGTAAAGAGTTTTAGGTTTATATTTTAACTAATTATGAATCTGTAAAAAACCAACAGACTAAATTTACCTAAAATTATACGTCTATTTAGTTGTCACAAAACTAGGTAATATGTTGAAATATTTTAGCGTCATTGAGAAATAAAGCAACAGAATAACAAACTCGGTTAGAAATAAGTAGTATTCAAAGTAACTAAGTATATTGATCTGTTATTAAATTATTAAAATTCAATAAACCATTTTGTTCATATTGAGTTACATATTTCATTTTCCCTTTTATTGTCATCTATTTCCTAAAATATTTAAGTAGTCCCGTATGAACCCCACTTAACCTTTTTTGTCTATATTTTAGTTTATTGTACTCGTATCATCTCTCATAATGGGATACAAGTATTTCTTCGTAAACCCATTTCATGTACCCATAGTGACGGGTAGTCACCCTTCACCGTTTTTATTAATCTTTTGTATTATACTAGCTGTTGTCTGCAACTATGCCTCCGGTAAGTTCGACATTGGTTGGTAAGTTCCACTTTTAACAGCGACTTTCTCGGCATATTTACCTATTTCTTTCCACTTCACTCGCACTGCATCCGGTGCCTTGCAGAAACTGGACCACGGTATTTGTCTACACACTGTCTTATTGTTGTAGCTTTTAATATCTTTTCACTTTCATGCTATATATTGTAAAACACACGTTAGAGCTTAGTAAATGTAACATTTTAATGGACTATAAATCAAATTTTACGATAAAATCCTGACATTTAATTTATAATGTGTTATTTTTTTTCTTTTTCCGTGACTTCAATACAAAATTTTAATAATGGTAATGATATCCTTTAAAAACGAGTAGAATTGAAAATCGAAAAAATACACAATTTTGAAGTGCCTGGCTGTGCAAAAATTTTATATCATCTATAAAAATGACAGAGTGAAGAGTAGACATTTTTCCGCGTATAATAATTACTGTACAATATTCATTAAAAGCTAGCCTGTGTTATGATTTATATTTTTTCCTGTATGATATTTTTGTGTCCTAAGCATTAAAAAATACATTAACCAAGTACGAGTAAATAAGTTTACCCTTGAGCGATCTGCCATCCCATAAATGTTCGTCGCCCAAGTTTTTTGGATACAAAATCCTTAATGGCTACTCAGAGTTCCTCGCATGTCTTGGCCTACCCACTAAAAGCGGTTTACCCTCATCCCCCGGTTGTCGCTCAACAGTAGATTGTTACATTCCCGAATCTAAGGTATGTAAAATTTTACAATATAAATTTACAAGACACTGTCATAAGTTTCTTGCAAATTAATTTCGTTTATAAAAAATTTAAGAAGTTTCTACGCTGCAATTTTTTTCATATTTCGTTAATTGAGTTAAAAACAAACAGTGTGTAATTAATGTTTTCTTATTACGACTTATCATAATTAAATTTTTAAGGTGCGATTTTCAAGAGTTTCATAATAATTAATAAATATACACTCCTTTACGACACTTTTAGGTTCACCCTCGTGACACTTTAGGTATCTGAAGTTAGATTATAATGAAATTTATTTATGTTTATAAATAACTAGACAAAGATTAGGGATTTAGAAAAATGTATAATAGATGTCACCTAGGATCCGTTAAAAATAATTTTATATAGAATAATAAATTCATCAAGGTGGGTGACTACACAGTAGCTCGATCAGTGAATGAAGAGAACAAATCCCTAGGGGTCGCAGTTTCGAGTTCTGTTTGTAGAGATGACTTTTCATTGTTTGTTAATATAAAAAATAAATAAAATTTAAGTATAACATATTTATAGGCAATTTTAAAAGCCTAAATATATAGTATTTAATGATTAACTGTTCGTTTTTTTCCGTTCTATTTCTGCATTGCATTCTATGGTTGCAAGTTTCTGAGACTTGTTTGTCTATTTGTTAGTACTGAAATAGTATGTTTACAGACTTTAAGGCCTTAAAAAAATATTAATACTACAATACACTATCTATCTAATAATGGCATCTTTGTATACTTTTTACTATTAAGCAATAGGTTGTTAACATTATACCAATGCACTATTCTAGAGAAAGCCTTATTTACATCGTCATACATTATCTGATGCCGTTTTAATTTAAATATTAAAGAAGTGTCATCAGCAAACAATACTATCTCATTATGTTTGTCTACAAAAGTAGGCAGGTCATTTATATAAACAAGGAAGAGAAATGGACCTAAAATTGAACCTTGAGGGACACCCATATCAATCGGAGCCCCAGCCGATCTTTTTCCATTCACCTCTACCCTCTGAATTCTATTAGACAAAATGTACATTCTTAATACCAAGAACTAATTATGTTAAATTATTTCATATATCCTCATAAGTTCCTAGAATCTCAGATATAGCTTCTTTATATATTTATATTTTCTTATGTTGAATATTATTTATATTTTTCATTTTATATTAAATATTATAAAACTCGTCTTTGAATATTACTTATTCAAATTACTTACTAACCACGAACGACGGGCCCCGAAGAAAATATTGACCTTTTAAAGTAACCTTCCAAGGGTGCTGTGTACATTTAGTTTTAAGTTTTTAACTGTCCCTAAAATCAAATATAAACCTGGAATAAGCGAAGTAAAAATATATTAAACTAGGTGTTACTTGTCTCGTCCGAGTAGAATGGAGAAGGGTTACATATTAGAAACATTAATTTAAAACTAAGGTTTGAAACCTTCCCTTGTTTCAAACCTTAGTTTAATAACACGCACTATTTTGAACCTTTGTCATATTTTTTCACAAAGAACTATTAATACTTAGATATATTTTTCAGAAGTTCATTTGAGTTGAAATATAAGTACCATCTCTTAAAATGGGTTAAATGGTAAAATGGGTGACTGGTAAACCTATTAATTTAATGGAATTAGTGTAGATTACACTTTATTTTGGTTTACATAATAAAAAAATATTTAACATAAAAATATTAGGTATAGGTAAAGGATCTATTTTTACGTTTTAGACACGGAGCCCCAGTAGATCCATAAGAATTGTGACAGTCGATATATTCGTTAAGCATAACCACAATCAAATATACGTCCAGATACATATTATTATAAAATTCATTCAATAAGGATTCGTTTTTGTTTTATTTTATTACATTATTGAACACATGTGATTCATTTTCGCTGCAAGCTTATAAGTTATTTAGTTTGACTTACCAAATGAAAGCAACAGCAAGTCGCTGACAGCCAAACTGAACAGATAGTAGTTAGTGGCCGTGTGCAGCCCCGGGTTCCTCACAATAACCACGCACACGCACACATTACCCACCACACCAGTGAGGAATATCACCACGAGGACTATACTCCATGGCACTATCTCGCTGAGAGGCAACCTCCGGGACCCCATCATCCACCAGAGCATTTCCTCCTCGCTGCAGTCGAACATCGTCAGATTGTTGCAGCGATTGAAAAAATCATCACTTGTTTCATTTTCGCGAAGAAATGATTGAAACTCCATTACGAATGATTTAATTAATATAATTGGTCGTAAATTACGTAATTATAAATATATTTTAATATAAATTACATATTAATAATGATATTTCAGATCGTAATATGAGAAAATATATTTTCGTAATTCAACAAGTTGTCAGAGGAAAATGGAAACGTCCGTCTGAGTCGAGTTCCCGCGTCAACTGAAATGAATGAAAGACTGCTGAAGGAACTGAATTGAACATTTATTAGTTATTTTATGAAAACAGATGTTATGGCTCTTATATAATGTTAGTTTATATTTTTATTTAATGATACGACATTGAAAACAAGTTTCACTGATTGTTTCAATGTTTAAACATAATATGTATATCATTGTGAAGACTTTCTGAAGAATATGTTTCTGTTTATAGCATTTTTTTTCCGTAAATAAATATTGTGTACTTTTTCTTTTACACCGTTTTTATTATAAAAACATATCCTATTTATATTCCTTATTTACTTTCATTTGAATCTACATTCTAAGTGCTGTCAGAGAAAACATTTACTCTACCCCTAAGTACTTACTTGCTTATAAAAATGTACTTAAGACTGTTGTTATACATTTCGTTAACAAGCAGTTCGTTATTGTTCATATATTCGAAGTCAAGTGATGCTGACCATACAGCTAAGTAATAAGTACATCTTATACATGTCACATTGTTTTAGGTTAGTTTACCTAAAACAACAAATTACACGTACACATTTCGTATGTACCTGAAGTAAGTGAAGTAAGAATTGTTATGTAGAAAATAAATATTACTTTAATAATACTTATAAATTTGTTATTATAATTAAGGCGTAATATAGTCGTATATATTAAAATTACAAATCCGGTAATATATATATTATATATTATATTGGCCATGCGAGAACATGTTAATGAAAAATATATGCACAGATTTATGAACGGTCTCTTTGAAATTTATTTTCCTTTACTTTCATAAGATTAAGGAAACATAGTAGGAGAGACATTTTGAAATAATATAACTATATGAAAATTTACTGGAATCAAACTTCAGAGTAAAAACATAGTAAAAAAGTAAACAGACTACAAAAGTAAAGTGATACGTAGGAGAACTGCACTCATAAGAATGAAAGAGAGTGAAAAGACTTACGATCCCATCAGAGACATCTATTTAATATATCTACTTTTTTATGATGACTTTGTCCTTTGTATAATATTTTACTGGCCTTATTTGCCTGTCAACAGGTGAATGTTATGCCAACATATACCTACCTAAAACGCCTGTCCCGCCATCTTACTCAGCTCAAGATGAAAAAATGGCCATAACTTATGTCCTACATGACCCGTCACATTAATAACATTAGTAATATTGATTTCTAATAATATTAAACAGAATTGCTAACCAGATGTATGACTTACGATATTAATGTTTTCTACCGCTCTATAATCAAGATGAATTACTGCTCTTAACTATATATTTAATATACATATCCAAAATAGAATCACGTAGTATTTAACAAAGTTAATGTTATGAAGAGAGCTGGTGTATTTTGAATTTCCTGTATGTATATTGTCAATTATTTGTGTTCATTAGAAAGTAGAAAAGTTTATTTAAAAGAATATTAAAATTGATATCATCAACTCTATATATAAGAAATTATACTATAATATCGAGGAATAAATAAGAGTCTCTAGATAAATAATAATTATTCCAAACTTTTACTGTTTATGATACATAAAATTGCTAACCCTTTTAATACCACACGAAAGGGTTCAAATTAAGATATTAAATTATTATAACTCTTTGATCTAATTTCACTAATTTGAACGAAAACAGATATTATCTGTAGCAGACTATCTAGTCCGGTGTCCTGTTTATGTTTTGTATTATTAGCTTTGTTGCCCGAGCCTTTTTTAAATTTAATTATATGTTTTCTATTCTCCTACATATAAATATATATTGACTCACTGTCAAACTAAAAATAATATATACATATTAGACTTTGTGACTTCGACTGTCATCTTGAAATATTTTTCTCCAGTTATCATTTATATTCAATAAAATTGATCTAATCAAAACAATCAAATCAAATTGTATTTTTTTAATTTCAAAATGCAATGTATGTTAATTATTGATTGCATATTTTATAAAATAAACACAAATACCTATATATTATATGTATTTTAATACAATCTAAAATATTTTCAATTGTTAAAGTTACTGTCGTTACGTTCCCATTACTTATCTTTTATTTTCTTATTAAAATACTTTAATTAAATAAATTTCTGTTTTGTTAATACTTCGTTCATACATATTACACTCTGTAGTGAAATTATGAAATAATTACACAATTTTAATCAATTCCTAAATAAATAAATATTGTCTTTGGTATATTATACAATCAAATTTTATTATAAATATTAATTAAAACGCTCTTATTGAAATCATTTGTAGTCCGAGGGTGAGTGAGGTTTTAATAATGTTGTTGAGATAATATTTGATAATGTTTTGTATGTGTGCTTGTAAACAGTAAAATAATAAATAATTTTATACAACAACCATGTCACCTGTCACACAGAGACGTTAACATAGAGAAGTCAAAACATATCAAGGTGATTATCGATATGATAGTTCAGTTGGCGGAGCGCAGGGACGTTGGTAACGCCACCTTGTGGCTTTATATTATAATAGTGAATGAGTCAATTATATGTGACATCGCAATCCATTTCCTTCACTCTTCCTTAAACCATGCACACCAGCGCCAACTGCGGCGCTCGGTCATTCAAGCATTGGATACAGCACTAATCGCATCGGCAGAGGACGAAGCCCTACAACTCCGTCTTCAACTCCAGCTTACCGCCCGATCTTTAAGTATTGCACTTCAGGATCGTGAAGAGACATTGTTATAGTCTCCCGCTATTAAGTGGTAGTGCCAAATCGTGATCGCGAGTGTCAATGACGTCTATAGAACTAGCCTGCGTGTTTGAACTTTAACCGTCACGCGCCGTCGACCTTCCTGGATTATCTGGCTGGAGCTGCCCTGGATTCTGAGGTTGGTGCACGCATGGTTCCTATTTACTCCTATTACCCTTGCGAGTCACACATTTCTACAATTTACTGCTCCCCGGTGAGCGTGTCGAAGGTTACTAGAATTGTGTTTTGGCGCCACCATTTGTGGTCCTCATCGAGACGGATGGTCATCATTTGTGGCCTATTCCAACTATATTTCAACCCGCCCTTATTAGGACACCCACAGTAGGATCTAATAAGTGTACTTCCGCTAATCTTTTAACGTACCTATACGTTACGTATAACTGTGTTAACGACTTGTGTATTGTTAAAAAATAAAATAAAATAAGTAATCCCGCATATCGTATTGTTTGCTTAATTATAAAACTAAACTAATCGCATATTAATTACAATTAAGATATTGTTAACGAACGATAAATTTACCGCTCATGCATTGTTAAATCTACCCCCATTTTGAATTCTCATTATCGCACGGACATCGTACGATTACGTAGCCGGTTAGAATTGTTTCGGAATTGCTCGGCTGTTTTCGGTTTAGCTCGCTTCACTTTTCGCTTTCATTCAACCATTCAATCGTTTATATTACTTTAATACGTAATTATATCACTTTATTTTACTATAACTATTTCGCATAATAATATTGAGAAGAGATGGCTTCTAAAAGTAAAAGGATTGATGATAACTTACATGATACAGATAAGCAAGACTCCCAGTTATTAATGTTACAAGCTAAACGGGAAGTTATATTTGAATTAATACAGAATATTTACGATTCTTCTATAAATATTAACGAGGAGACGAAGGAGAATTTCCTTGCGGAGAGTGCTACTATTGACACATTACGTGTTGAATTCCTTAAGTTGTTAGATGACTATAACTCACGTTTATTTGTTGTCAATCCCGCTGCAAAACCTGATTACAAGTGTCTCGCTGTATTTGAACAATTATTTAGCCGTATTAAACGACTTCAAATGCAATTCTCGACAACATTGAATAATAATAGTTTTGCTGTGCAGAAAAGTAAGCCTAGGTTGCCTCCTATCGAGCTAATACCTTTCTCAGGTGACATTCGCTCTTGGCCATTGTTTTATGCTAGCTTTAAGTCAACGGTCCATGATAATTTGTCTCTCACAGATGCCGAAAAATTATATTACCTTTTAGGTAAACTCTCTGGAAAGGCACAGTCAGTGTACGCGGGTATTACGCCTTGCGCAGAAAATTACAACTTGTTGTTACAAACGCTCATAGACAAGTATGAAGATAAGCGTATGCTCGCCTCGGCTTATCTTAAGCAATTGTTAGACTTTAAACCTTTGTTTAACGGAACCGCAAGTAGCCTCGAATACTTTACCGATCAGTTTGTAAGCGCAGTTCGAGCTTTAAATAATTTAAAATTGGATAATTTAACTGATTTTATGGTATTACATATTGCGCTAAATAAATTAGACTCAGATACTGTCCGCGCTTTTGAGCTGAACGTTGGTTCTCGCACACCTTCATTTGATGAATTGGTGCAGTTCGTAAATAACCGTGGTAAAGTATTTGAACGTATACCGTCTACTAGTAATAATAATAGTTTCTCAAATAAAAATATAAGTCGCGCTTGTTCAAAAGGTGATTGTAATATTTCTAATAAAACGGCACCAAAATATCATGCTTATGTAAATACGGTAGATTCTTGTCATAAGTGTCTGTGTCAAAATATTATACATCAACATTTATTTAAATGTCCGGATTTTCATAAATTAACACCCGTCGACCGATTTAAATATATTAAAGAAAATAATGCCTGTGTAAATTGTCTTAGTACGAAACATAAAGTTTTAAATTGTAAATCGGAATTAAATTGCCGTATCTGTAAATCTCGACATCATAGTCTCCTCCATTTTAACGTCGGTGTCCAATCCCCTATCTCAGCGTCTGCTCGCACCACAGATACAGCGCAAGCTTCCTCTACCGCGTCTCCTGCGCACGTAGCCATCGCGACGTCGTCTACAGATATAGCCTTGTGTACTACATCCACTGCCGCGTCTCAGCAACCGGTTTCCTATAAATCGACGCATAACAATCAATGCACAGTACTTCTTGCTACAGCTCAAGTTATTACGTACGACAGTAAAGGAAATAAACATTTGTTACGTGTATTACTCGACTGCGCTTCGCAAAGTCACTTTATTACTAAGGAAGCATGCGAATTATTAGGTATTCCTATACAGGGTGTTCAGCGAACTATTGTTAAAGGTTTCGGTGGAGTAGAAAAAACTGTAAATTCAAGTTGCGTTAACTTACAATTTTATTCCCGCTTTGATAAAAATATTTCACATACAATCTCACCGCTTGTAGTCGATAAGATTACAGAATCACTTCCTAGTACTCTTATAGATACTTCGTTTCTTTCGCATTTAAATAATTTACCGCTGGCCGATCAGTCTTTTGCAGCGCCTAATAAGATAGATGCGTTGATCGGCGCACCACTTTTCGCTCATTTATTACTTCCAGAAGATGAAGTTATTCGCGTCCCAGGCGTATCTTCACCGTCAGTGCCAACAGCCATACGAACAATACTGGGATATGTTATAATGGGTTCCGTACCTACATTATTTGCCCGCAAGTCTGTGACTTGCTGCCTGGTTCAAGAGGAATCTTTAGAAAACATCATTAAGAGGTTTTGGGAACTCGAAGAGCTCCCCTCCGTAACGCCCATACAGCATCCCGCCGATGTTGAATGTGAACAATTTTATAAGTCTACAACGACTCGCGAACCCTTAACTGGTAGGTATGTTGTGGGACTACCTTTTAATGGAGATGCATATTCCTTGGGTAATTCTTACGAAACCGCTCGACGACGTTTTATGTGTCTCGAAAAAAAATTTGAAGCTTCACCTAAATTAAGGAGTGCTTATGATGACGTCATTAGAGAATATATAGAGAAAGATTATATTTCACCCGCACCCGTTGACATCAGTAATAAATTATTACCAATGTACGTAATACCGCACCACGGAATTATTCGCGAGGATAAAGCGTCGACGCGTCTTCGCATAGTTTTGGACGCGAGTTGCAAGACTAGTACAGGAACATCATTGAATGATATATTACATAATGGCCCGAACTTGCAAGGCGATTTATTTTCAATTATATTAAATTTTCGCTTGTACGCTGTTGCTATGACTGCAGACCTTCGCCAACAATTTTTACAAATTAAGGTTAGAGAATGTGACCGTCGATATCAATGTATATTTTATCGCTTTAGGCCGACAGATCCGCTGATATTATACTGCTTCAATCGCGTCTGCTTTGGCTTATCGTCCAGTCCATATCACGCAATGCGCACCGTTCATCAATTAATCGAAGACGACGGCCACAAATTCCCCCTAGCTAGTGAAATAGTCAACAGCTCTTTATACATGGATGATATAGTTTACTCTGTTATGACCGAGGAAGAAGGGGCTACTGCATCCAATCAGCTGATCCAATTATTTGCAGGGGCTCAATGGGCTTTAGTTAAATGGAAAAGTAATTTCGTCTCCGTTTTAAAGGATATACCTCCGTCTCACAAAGTTCCTTCCGAAGTTGAATTCGACAAATCCATAAAGCATAAAATATTAGGCTTGCATTGGTCCACAGATACTGATAGTTTTTATTTTAAAATTACACCTTACACTGATTGGAAGTGTACTAAGCGATCCATCTTATCTTATATAGCTCGCCTGTGGGATATTATGGGTTTTGTTGCTCCAGTGGTAATATATGCTAAGTTGCTTATTAAAAGTCTTTGGCAGCTTAAACTAGATTGGGATGATACACCGCCGACCCATATCGTTAATACATGGAGACAGTTTTGTAACGAGCTACCAGTTCTGAATACGCTACACATTCCGCGTCATCTGGGCGTTATTAAAAACTGTGTTGTAACTCTCGTGGGATTTTCGGACGCAAGCGAATACGCTTATGGTGGGGTAGTTTACGTTCACGTTAGTTCAAATAATGGCAACACTATAAAGTTGGTCTGCGCGAAATCAAGGGTCGCACCAACAAAACCGCTCTCTATTGCACGACTGGAGTTATGTGGAGCAGTTTTACTATCTAAACTGCTACGCATGATTTATAATAATTATGTTAATCGCTTTCCAATAAAAACTTACGCGTTTCTAGATTCTAAGGTCGCTTTATATTGGATAAAAAGTTCTCCTCACAGATGGCAAACCTTTGTTGCAAACCGTGTGGTTCAGGTGACAGAAAATATTCCGGCCGATCATTTCTATCATGTCGCAGGGACTGAGAATCCAGCTGACTGTCTATCACGAGGTGTAACACCGAAAAAATTAATCTCTCATCCTTTGTGGATGCAAGGACCTCCCTGGGCTATACTTGATCCGACTCAGTGGCCTCTTCGTAGCTTAGACGGACAGTCGTTAGAAGTAATACCGGAACAAAAAATTCTATCGCATTCGGTTTGTACAATCGCAAAGGAATCTATTATATATGAACTCGCATTACGCATATCGTCTTGGAACAAGATTCTTCGCATTCTTATTTACGTTTTTAAATTTGCTAGGTTATTAAATCGCCGCAGTTCACTAGCAGTGACTGCTAACGAACTTCAGTTTGTTGAAAACAAATTAATATTAGCCCTACAAAAGAGATATTTTGCAAAGGAATTTCAAAATATTCGCAATAAAAAATTGATTTCTCCATCATTTAATAAATTAAGTCCTTTTATAGATAAAGACGGCCTCATCCGCGTAGGCGGCCGTCTCGGCAATTCTGGACTTCAGTATAATACTATGCATCCGGTTATTTTACCTCGCAAGGATCATATCGTAAATCTTTTAATAGATTATTATCACATAAAACATTTACACGCCGGCCCTGAATTACTTATGTCACTTTTACGACAAAAATTTTGGATACTTTCAGCGCGTCGAATCGTGAGACAGCGCTTTCACTTGTGTAATAAATGTTTTAGACTCAAACCGCGTCCAACGTATCCTCTAATGTCGGACTTGCCTGCGAGTCGCACATACCACGTAGTTAAAGCTTTTACACAGACTGGCTGCGATTACGTAGGTCCGATAGACTATACCCCTACACGTCAACGCGGCGTACATAGTAGAAAGGCGTACCTATGCCTGTTTACGTGTTTAGCGACTAGAGCAGTGCATATAGAAGTCGCTACTGATCTCAGCACTCCCAGTTTTCTCGCTGCTCTGAAACGTTTCCTGGCTCGCCGCGGCCCTGTTCAGGTTATGCATTCCGATAATGGGACCAATTTCAAAGGGGCTGCTGCGTACTTACGTGAACTATACACATTTTTAAATAAAGAACTAGTCCCGAAATTGGAACAAGAGCTCGCTGAAAACCGTATTCGTTGGTCTTTCATATGTCCTAACTCGCTTCATAAGGGTGGTGCCTGGGAAAGTATGGTTAAAGTTGTAAAAACACATTTATTTCGCGTTATTGGACAACAGCTTCTTTCTTACGAAGAACTCATTACAGTTCTATCTCAAATTGAGTGTTTGCTTAATTCGCGACCTTTAACAGTTTTAAGCTCAGATCCCGCAGAGCCATCAGCTCTTACACCAAGCCATTTTTTACACACTGCACCTCTGTGCTCGTTACCCGCACCAGAAGTTAATTGCAGTATAAATAGTTTGCTCCATAGGCATTCGCTGTTGGATAAGTTAGTCCAATCTTTTTGGCGTCGGTGGAGGATCGAATATCTTCACGGACTACAGACTAGACATAAGTGGAGCGTTCCTTCCACGCCTATTACACCAGGAACGGTCGTAATAATAATGAATGATAATTCTCCGCCACTCTCATGGCCTTTAGCGATCGTAGACAAAGTTCATCCCTCTAAGGACGGTATTGTACGCGTCTGCACTGTCAAAACCGCTAAGGGAATTTACCTTCGTCCTGTCGTCCGCTTATGTCCTTTACCGTGCCAATAGTTAAGTAATATTTTAATAGGTTAGGTTAAGATTTAAACCGTAATTTAGTATTTTTTGTTATATAAAGAAACCCAGTCTCGATTTAATATAGTTCAATGTATTTTACTACTCCGCTTAAGTTATTTTAGTTAAATATTATTTAAATTTCTCAATTAAAGCAATTAGGCTATTAGGCTTAATGGTAGTCTTTTAAAGGTGACCCTTTAAGGGCGGGCGGAAATGGTAACGCCACCTTGTGGCTTTATATTATAATAGTGAATGAGTCAATTATATGTGACATCGCAATCCATTTCCTTCACTCTTCCTTAAACCATGCACACCAGCGCCAACTGCGGCGCTCGGTCATTCAAGCATTGGATACAGCACTAATCGCATCGGCAGAGGACGAAGCCCTACAACTCCGTCTTCAACTCCAGCTTACCGCCCGATCTTTAAGTATTGCACTTCAGGATCGTGAAGAGACATTGTTATAGTCTCCCGCTATTAAGTGGTAGTGCCAAATCGTGATCGCGAGTGTCAATGACGTCTATAGAACTAGCCTGCGTGTTTGAACTTTAACCGTCACGCGCCGTCGACCTTCCTGGATTATCTGGCTGGAGCTGCCCTGGATTCTGAGGTTGGTGCACGCATGGTTCCTATTTACTCCTATTACCCTTGCGAGTCACACATTTCTACAATTTACTGCTCCCCGGTGAGCGTGTCGAAGGTTACTAGAATTGTGTTTTGGCGCCACCAGACGTTATTCCCGAAATAGCGGGTTCAAGTACTGCTCATGATTAATTTTCATATATTTATTTAGAATAATATGTTTTTTTTCCTGTTTATCATTTAAAATACTAATTTTAAGGTTTCTTTTTTCATTACAGAAGTCAATCAGGTCTATTGTTAGTAAAGTTACTAGTATTATCTTTAATCTATGTGACAACGCTTGTATGTTGTTTAACAACATCCTGTACATGAGGTACGGTGATATTAAACACCACAAACCTGTCAAAGAGTTGTTTACTTTACTCACGTCGCAGAGATTGATTAATCATGTCATGCGTTTAGTAACAGTAGGTCTCGCATTGTAAATATGGAGAAGAAACGGAGCTTAACCTACTGCAAGAATGCTTACAGCGCAACGTAAAAAAAATCTTATAAGAAGTTAAAGTTTCCAATTAGTATTTAGTCGTATCAATTGAAAATTGAGTTTTGAAAACTGAAACTAGAATTAACAGTCAATCATACCTTTGCACTACTAACATCAACGTAACGTAAGCAAACTAAATTTAATTACCTTTGGAGCACGTGAACTATTTGACAGTGAAATTTTGACTTTTGACGGAATTCCTGGTAACAATACAGACACAATTTACTCTGTTTAATGAAATATAGACAAGTAAAATTACAATTAATGGAAGCATTATGTAACAATTTTTTTTCCAAACTTTCAAATGTCCTATTCAATTAGTAATTGAATAAGGATATTAAATGTAATATCCCTACCTTTTATTTATTACCCTTAACAACCTTTTCAATTATTAATTGCATAGGTTCAAATTGATTTCAAAAGAAATCGCATAAAATAAAGTTTTTTTGCGGCGATTTGTAATTTGTAATTCTGATGGATTTTAAAATCTCGTCGTTGTGGTTTAATGAGATAAGAAATTACTCCTTTCCTCGTTTTACTTTCTCGAGTAAAAATTTGATGAAAACGTAATTTTCATTAAAGAAAGATTTTTGTAGTCGATTTATTAAAGACATTTGTCAGGACTTTTAATTTTAACCAATAATATTGATAATTGAAATTGTCATAAAAGATACGAATATACGAAACGATAAATAGTAGAGAAATGACATAAAGGAAAACTCACAGTACAGTGAGCTGAATGTACATATGTATTAATATAATTAAGGGTTTCTTTACAAAAAATAGTAACTAGGCCAAATAAAACTGCAGTGAAAAAAGTTTTTGTACCAATTCTGTTAACAACACTCCTGTTTTTTTGTTATCTCTTTGTTACGTTGAAGCTCTAAACTCTCAACATTTTAATACTTGTTAGAATAGGCATCAAGTTTACAGAATAATATTTATTTACACGCACTTTTGAATCGTCAGTGTTCTATGACTTAGTAACAACCTAGTTTAGATACACCTACATAGTAAAATAATTTGAAAATAAATAAGATTTCAATTGAATTACTCAAAAAGTCAACTAAATCAGAAATTTTAATAACTCTGTCTTATTTAACTTCACAATGCGAGTAATTAAATATGTAGGACTTTTTATTGAGACCAAATATTTTATTCACACTGAAGAATACAAAAACTTTAATTGTGTTATCTCTGAATCAGATATAATTCAGATAAGCAAGTCAAGAAACAGAGTAACGATTTTCAAATCGTAAATAACTATTAGATTCTATAAAATCTAACTGATCGTAAAATTAACGTACTTTTAAAGCCATCTTATCTTTTTCTCACTCGTAAAACTGTAGTCGTAAGACTTTAGGCGACTCAGTTAATCGTAACTTTGTAGTTCAGAAGTCAAGGGATACCAATAATCTTTAATTTAGTTTTAAAATATGTGAATTGTTTATTTAGTTTATTTTAAACATTATATTTATGTTTACAGATATTGAAAGTTATTTCTAAAGTAGATGTAAATAGAATAACATTCTATAAGGTAAGGCATTGAGTGGTGTGTCAGAAATTTGAATCTCTCTGCGTTGACTACAGAGAACCGTAACACGTCATAAAAATTATTTCATAACTACGGGTAGCATATTATATAGTATATTATGTTATATTATACATCTTATGACCTTGCATAAGAATAGGGCTATCAAAGAAAATAAATAACTTTCGTATCCATCTCTCAGTTGCAGAGATTTGAGTATTCACACAAAGAAATAAACTTTTATGATTAACGTTATTAAATTAGAGAAGGGAGAAGGGAAGGGAACTGAGTTTTGAAGTCTGTATAATGTAATAGTATGTACTATTCTGTATAATTACTTTTAAAATATTGGAAATAATTAGATTTGATTTCTAAAGCTTATTCTTTAAAACCGAGGATCTAGACTCAGAGCCTAGACATTCGATGCTTATTCTTGTAATGTTTGTTCAACAGTAATGAAATTTTAGTTTATTATAGTCGTAAACAGTCAGAAGATATACAGCAATGGATTTTTGTTATATCTTATGAGATCGTTTCTTTATATTCGTAGACTGATATGATCGCAGACGTTGGGTCATTTTCAAATTGTTCACAATTGATTTCTGGTAAAATAATGTACGAAATTAACGTTCACCTATACTTCGATAATAATTAATTGTTTTCTTATACTAAATTGTTATTTAGATCTTAATCAAGCACTTTTTAAATTATGTCGTTAAAATAATATTCTTTATAAATTCTTCAATCTGAGATCATATTATACCTATATTATATTTAAATATAATAAATTATAAACATATAAATATTACATAGAATTAAACCTACAGATACAATTTAATTAATTAATATTTATGTACGTACTTCTGAAAAATATCATTTTCGGCATTTATGTGATGTCTTTAAACAACGTACAATTATAATAAATAAAAACAATTGTATGTTCCTCTTGAAAATTTAGATAGTAAAGTGATAGTCAATAAGAATCATGACTCAATACATTAGAATTGAAATTAAATATCTTTACTTACATTATTGTCTTTTATAAAATATTCTTTTTTTAAATACTACAACGTATATACCATTCGCAATAACATTTTAATGGAAATCAAACCTCAAAGGTCACAAGCTTATCTAGAGCAAGTCACCGTGACCGTGAAGGGCATCTTTATAAAATAGCCACATTTCTAATTCAATATTAGTTCATTTACAACATTAACACGATAATAAAGCAATAATTTATTGAAATGGATTTGTAACAAGAGATCGTAGTTGCAGAAATAAAAATTAGTTGACATACAAACCAATATTGTTTCTAAATGCATGCATCGGCCTCAGGTTACTATTGGAATGAAGCAAAATTCAATAAAAGCGCATCCGTTTAGTTTTATATATACTTATAAGACAAAAAACTATTTTAACTACTAACCTCTATAAATTTATATTGTTACGAGGGAACTTCCCGGGCCGGGAAGAGTCAGAAGTCACGTATGAGGTTGGCACCCACTCTATTTTGTAGCCTGATTCAATAGCTTTTTTTTGATGTATTACACATTATTGTGTGATTTGTGGGTGATTAGTGATGCGCGTGCATACAGAGTCAATTAGCTCGTTATTATATAGTAAGGATCCAATTTTACGTTGGCACTTTTATTAAATTAAAATTAGGAGATTACTTTCTATTATTGTGTTATATTCTTCTTTGTTGCCATTTTGTCTATTTGATATTAATAGAAATAAGAATATAAATATCGTCATTAGATTTGAATAACTTTTATATTAAGTTGATTACTTTTATTCTTAATTTTGTTCGCGACTGTTGTGTAAAGTACATATAATAAAATTTTATTGAATTACTATCTGTCTGTCTTTTTTTCTGTGACCTTATTTTTAATGACATTTGTTCATGTTTTTTTGTGTTTTTGATTTTCTTTAATCGATTAGTTTGTAATGTTTTTACTGAAAAATAAAAGCAAATTTGTAAGTTATATAAATCAATGTCAAGTCTTGCTGCATCAAATATAAATCTGTTAGAATATATAGAATATTGAACTAACTGTCTCTGCTAACTGAAACAATATCCGTAGTTAAAGTTTCCTGGACATGCAATGTTATAATGCTCACGTACTTTGGAAACGTCATTATAATTGTTACTTTTGATTAATATCGTCGATACATGTATTATTTCCCGTTGGTTCATATAAGGTACTAATAATCATTCGTTACGATTCTATATTAAGTAAATATCATCCCTTAGTTATACCAACCAGTTTCAAGAGCTTTTCTTCCAAAAGGATTTTCATTATTGTGACGCTCGGTTCATACTTCATCAAATTTTATTTAATAAGCAATAAGAAACCAAATCATTATTTCTATTAGCGTTTCGAAAATACGAGAACGCTTTTTATAACAGAAATAATTATCATCAAAGATGACTTTCCATACTTTCAATCCTAATTTCCTATTTTCAAAATTTCAAAATCACAGAGGTTATATTATGGCCTTTGTACTATTTTTATATCTAATGTATTTTACTGTTAACTTTTTAAATCGAAGTGGGAATAACACATTTGGCAAATCAAGCTTTTATTATCTAAGATAAAAATGAAGCCGAAATTAAAGACAGAAACAAAAATATAAATTGGTAGAAGTTTTTAAGTAAATAAGTTTATAAAAAAAGATACAAAAAAACATTTTACTCAGTGTCATAAAAAAACTATATGTATAAATATTTGCATTAATATCTTTTTATATTTTTCAAGTAAATAAAATGAACTAAATTAGTTATTCTGTTTTCTAAGTATACCTTTGGGTGATATTAAACTAACTTTGAAATTGGAATTCATTATATGGGTGAAAATGACACAATAGTTAGTTCAAACCTTAATTTGACTATTTATTTAAGTTTAGTAAAATTAAAACATTATCAATATATCTCATTCATACTGAGTTATAATACAAATTATCTAATTTTATTGTAATTTATACTAAATATAGTCTCCGTGATATTAAGGTAAAGTCTATATAGAACTTTAAAGCTTTATTAGCTACAAGCTATATTACTTTACTATATGTTCTACTTACTCTAGCAGACATACGAGTGTATAATATTAAGTACAGTTAAGACTAATGGTTGTTGAAATTAAACAAAAAAATACAAGTTTCATTTGAATGAAGTTTTACGTGTTGTAACTTTTGAACTTTATACATTTTTATTTCAAACTTCTTTATTATTTGTTATAATAGTAAATAAATAGTAAGTTTTTTGAATTTTACTATTGGTTTAAAAATATTCTTTATAAGTTAGTTATATTTAAGATAAAATTGTTCACATGATTTTTAAGTAAGTTTATCTAAAATGAAGTCAATAAATTTAGTACTCATGTGTAAAATATTGATATTAATTGATATCACATCTCTTTCAACAAATGATCAGTGAAGATTATGTACTTCAAAATTAATATAGTCACATATAATTATCAAAAAGACCCAGTTTCACCGAGATTTCAAATTCACATACATTATTAAGACTGAAATAAAAGTGAATTAAAAATAGTATAAGTTTTGTGTCTAACAAAGTGCGATAACGTTTATAAAACAATATAAAAAAATACTTATGTATGTTATAAAATATATATCAGATAGACATATCCTATTCAGATATAACTATCGAGAATCTCTTTGAACTTAACTAGTGCCTGTGGGGATGAAACCTACCAGTACCATACTAGAGACGTGTTTGGTGCACACGTGTCTTGGACAGTTTGTAGGTAATTACATCAAAGCAAATAATATGATGAACGTTTTGTTCATCGTTGTTTATTATGAGCTTACACAATTGAATTAATTGGTACAGGGGAGTTTCGTAATGTTTTGTGTTATTATAATTACAAACCGCTATATGTTTAAGCAAATAAACAAATAATATTACGTTAAAAACTTAATTTCAGAAATTTCGTTGTGTTTGAAAACATTAACAATATCTTTAGGAAAGTGATATATTTGTTTTAGATTTATATTTTTGTAACTGTATATAAAAATAGATAACACCTTATTATCAAAGGCGGATATGAAACAATATTATGTCAGTCGAATACCTCTAATACGTTCTTCAATATAGTTGATCAACAATCACATTTTCATTTACATATCAAGACGGATGGTCGTACGGAATGCTAAAATTAAATTACGTAACTAAAATTATGAACAAAATCCCTGATATCCTGTCCTTGGTTCCAACTACAGCTGAATATAATACAGCTACTAAACATATCTAAGAAACATTTCAACAGACGACTAAGAGAAATGACACTCACATTTCGCGTTAGTGGTTAAAAACCGATTCAATTTGTGCCTAACTAATTATTATATTTAAATATATTTGAAAGATTTTAGAAAGACAATTGAATGTGATGATACAGACAAGAATTTTTATAACAAATGTATTGTTAATTATTGAAGAAGTTACTCTTTTGTTTCCTCATACGAACACAAGTTCAATCATTGAACTTCAATGAACATGTCTCATCATTTCAGCCCCGGTCTTAAGTAGTTGTTATAGATAAATCTAGCATAAATCTACTACAGTTTTTTTCTGGATTGTCCTAAATCTATATCTTTTAAAATAATATTTTTATATTAATAATATTCAATTGTAGAAAAGACATTAGGACCATTATAATATAACATTTATGATTTAGAGCTAAAAGCAACATTTATTGCTATTAGCCTCTAATCTCGCCTATAAGCTTTCAATTGAACCTTAACAAAATTATTTTATTTGTTATTTTATGTCTTAGCCAAATAATATAAATAAATATCTTATATAACAATTATTTACTTCATAGTACATTTATTTAAATAAATGTACTATGAAAAACTTAAAAAATAGCCAACATCCGAACTTTGATGATATATAGCGAATCCATTCAGTGTCCTTAATAAATGGTAGTCTGTTGTCCGTACTTGAATTATAGTCCGGGGTGAATAATAGAAACGTTCAGAATCACAATCACAAACATATCTAATTATTTGAGTGACTGGTTTTTGATCGAGTTTTGATACACGAAAATTATTGATATCTTGATATTCATTATTGATATATTATCAATTATTTTATCAAAAACATTTTAATTAAATATGTGGTTATTGCACTTCTTTCAAAAATTGCACTCAATTCAAAATAATTTGTTAATATTACACAAAGTAACCAAGTTGGATGAGTTGAACTGTGTAATATTAAATATTTTAATGACCATCATTTATCAATATTTTGAATATTTTAAATCAAAACTAGTAACATTTGTTTAGGTGTCAGGTTGGTGGGACTGTTGACAAATGTAAAACATAAGGTTTTGACATTAACGTTTATTATTATTCACCATAAAAGGTTTAGCTATTAATCACCATCATGTTATTATAATTGAGATGTTGCTTTGACAATGGAAATAATTTTTTATCAAAAAAATAAGGTACTTTTTGATAAATAAATTCAATATTATTTTTACGCACATTGAAAAGCCATTTTCACTTTTATGAAGGTTTAATTGAGAAATATAGTTGATTATTTGTAATTTTTCTTAATCAAATTAAGAATAGGTTTTATTTCTGCATCCATTTCTGAGGAATTAAAATCATGTGTTCTAAAAATATCAAATTAATGTTTTTAAAAACGAAACCAACTTACATATTAATTTATGAATATTTCATATTCATTTTATTTTAATTCAGAAGAAATGAAAAGCGCATCTCTTCTCATTCTACACTGCTATAGGATCTTTTCGTCGGGCGATGCTCTTCAAAGGTTTTAATTAAATGAGATCTACTTTTTAGATAAATGTCGTTTGAGATCATTGCTATATTTTCTTCTTGATAATATAATCGTTTATATTCTAACGCCATTCTTTTATTACATAAAATATAATACACTTGTATAAAGCAAATAAATAAAATTAAAACAATGTCGACTTGTTCTGACAATGGGCAGTAGTCACCATCATCCTGTCATCATCCCTATTGTTGAAGTCCTTTTACACAGTTAATTGTATCAAGGAAAGTTTTTGGAATAATAATTACATTGGAACGGTGTTTTCAACAGTTTTTTGAACGGTATTTTTTGTACGATTCGTCACTTTTTGTATAGAGGTCTCAACGTTGATATTTTAAATTATATCTTCACTTTCTTATTATGTCATTCTAGACTACACATATATATATATATATATTATAGATATTTTACATATATATTATATAACTGTAATAGTATTGAAACGAAATATAATTATTTATATTATAGATATTTCTATATTTAAAAATAATAATTATTACTAAAAGCAAGTATGTTGCCTCTTGGACTTCCGTCCTTGTCGCTCTGTCAACTGAGCTATGATGTCACGTCGAGTTAAACAACTTTTAAGTAAACATAACATGACTGACATGCTTATAAATAATCACAAGTATTTAAATATTGTTTTAAATTAACTAATTCAATATGTTAAGTCGCTATAATGAATTTTAATTAATAATATAATATATCATGAACCAAAAGCTTTAATTGGTAAAATCCGTTCTTAAGAAAACCATATAATGAGAGATGCTATTTTATTAATTTCAACTTCAAACCTAATTAGTTTCCAATAATAAAATTCCCAGTATTAATGATGTCTTTTGATGGTTAGCTTTAATAAAACTAGACTTCTTCATTTACCCCGATTTACATGGACGGACGACCTATATTTATTATAACACTGGTGAAATCTGTTAAATACACATAATTTTGTAACTTTCCAGATATTTAATAATCCCCAAGGGTGTGTTAGTATTTAAAAAGGACGCCCGCAGAGCAATGTATTTCAGAGTAAAGTGTATAGCTATATATTTAATTTAAAACTTTAATTTTAATCCGACGTATCGAGTGCTAGGCAGCAATCATATTCATTGAAAGACGAGATAAAGATGTATTGATGACAGCAATGGTTAAAATATAAAAACAATTATGACAATTTTAATTAAAAATATATATATCATTGTGTAAATATAATTTATTATGAACATAATGCAACAAGTTATTACTTTTATTTCAATTAATTGTAGGTGACGCTCTTAGGGATTTTATTATTTGGCTAAACTTTTTCTATTCCCATAATTTAATTGGGAAAAGCGCTGTTTAGTAAATTAAAATAACAAGGTAAAAGTTATCAAAATTTTTGAAGGACTTCATTTTAATACATTTTTTTAATTATATTACTTTAGACATGTTTTTTATATTTTTTTTTTGCGTAAATAACTTTTCTAGAATTTATTGATAGTTTCTTTGATAGTTTTCATATTTGATTTTATTGAAAAATGCTGTATTGTGGTGGTAAAATACTATTCAAGCGTATTGTATCGGAGGTTAATCGAACATGTCTTTGATCTGTGGACTTTTCTACTTTTAAATGATTTGCTTAAAAATAAATACAACATACATTATGTTAAAATTAACGTTTGTAACCACCTTTTTATTTTTCTTAAATATTATGATATGAAAAGTAATCACAGAACCGTTTTAAATCTGTATTTGCAGTCAGAGTAACAGGTCCATGTTATCAAAAATTGACTATAATACATACAAAAATTGAGTATAATCTGAAATATTTAGCAAGAAGTTAAATGTTCAATCCTAAGTACATAATAACTCTATCTCCAATTGTAATATAAAAAAAATTTGTATCGTTACAAGAATAAAATAAATAAAAGGCAGTTGTTCTTATTGTTTGTAATATATTAAATATTATTTTATAGAAGCGTTTCTTGACTACAACACTTTGTTACAGGAAACATAAACGTGGTGAAACGTCTATATATCTATAGACGATAGATATCTATCTAGTATAATCTAATACGCGTAACTAATTTCTATATTACAACATTTACATGTTCTCAGTGGCTTCTCTGTGAGGATATATTTCTGAGAACTAAAACAAGATATAATTTTTTGACATTCCTACAATTTTGTTATAAGTAAAAACGTCTACGTCTACTTATTTTAAGATATTTCAGAACTTTGATATCTTCGCATTCGTAAATCAATAGTGACTACTAACCTTATTATTCATTTATGTAAACTATTTTATCCGCTTTGATGAACTGAACTTAAACAGCCTCAACACTTTACAGATTGGGATTGTTTGATACGAGTACTTCAGTTGATAAACACTCTTATTTAACTGAGCTAAAGCTGGGTTAAGCCTCACTTCACTCTCTCTTTAATCTAGCCTAGATCTAGGTTCGTAACAGTCAAAGTTAACATATTAACATTATACTTATTAAATCCAACAAATTATATATATATATATATATATATATATATATATACACATATATATAAATTTTAGATAGTATTTAAGATACAAACGGATGTCGACCACCATGATCATGGAGTGTCGACATCCGTATAAACAGTATATAAAATTACAAAAAGTAAAATTTGATTACAACTTTTTTACATTATTAGAATTAATTATTATCATTTATTTCCCAGGTTTCGAAAACGTGTCAAGTTCTTGTGCTTAGAAACAAGATAGGTTGAACAATAGAATTAACAATTATTACTGAAAAGCAAGGATAGAAATAAATCTCTGGTAAATGTCAAATACATTTTCTTACAATTCATCGTCTCCATTTTATTTTATTTTCATTTCCAAACCAGTAGCTTTGCTGAAAGAAATAAGGATTTTATTCACTAAATGAAAGCAATAGCAAGTCGCTGACAGCCAAACTGAACAGGCAGTAGTTAGTGGCCGTGGGCAGCCCCGGACTCCGTACAATAATAATAAAGTTTTTTTTATATATTTATTAAAATTAAATGCTAAATATATTTGTAGAAAAAATAAAACGACAATATTGAAATATTAGTTGTGTAATATTTTACATTACAATATGATATAACGTGTATATCATATGATGTAAAATATTTATATTATTAAGTAACTTACTAATAATAATGCTTATAAAAGCTCTTACGGATTGCAAGTTATTTTTATAAAGAGACGTGCTGTGATTCTCACGATATGCATTCTATCATATTAATCATAAGACGCATGTTATCTGTTCAATAAACAATAATATTAATTATATCAGTGTGAATAAACAAGAAGGTAATATTATTATTACACTACGGTGATTCCAGTCTTTAATCACCAAGAAAATGTTTATTTTTATATACTTTGATCTAAGTGTGAAAGGTATTGCATAATTTGTCATTTATGGAAAATACAATGTGTATGTATGATATTGCATTTATTTGGTTTTGAGTATTGATTAATATTAATTATTTTATTAAACAATATATCTTAATAATTCAAATCTGCATGGCCGCAATAAGATCAAGGAATCTTAATTAAACAGAGTAGTTTCCAAGACCCCCGTAAAGTAAGCACTTTTACTGGTAATAATATACAGTACTAATAACTTTATTGTTTATTATAATTAACTTATTATAACCTTAACTATTTTTAATTTAGTTTAGATTAATATTTTCAAAATATTAATTTCCTCTGCCATAGAATAGTCAAAAAATCGTAATTTTTATTATTATATTTATTACCAAATCAATAATAATAATAAGGATCTCTTAATATATATTCGTATTTTTATTTTTTAACTTTAAATTGCTTTGTTTAATAAGTTTTATTCTTATTTAAGATTATTTATATCTTTAAATTTTATTATATAAAAGATTTCAAACAATTTGAGACTGATTGGATTTCATTCAAAGAACTTTATTTTATTTTTGGGGGGAAAGCTGTTTGTTGAGTAATAAAATAATGTAATTGATATTATGAAAGAGGACCAGTGTCGTGGTCATTTGGAAGAATGCTTATTCGATCAAATAATAGAAAAGAAACAACTAATAGATATTTTTATTAAGTCCTTTCCATATATCCCAGTTTATCCAATAGTTAAACAAAACATAATTTAAAAAATTTCATGGATAATTCTTAAAAAATTACTGTCACGTTCAATTTATAATCGGAGGTTAAGTCTTACAAGTCGTACTTGGATAATCTTGATAAGGAAGAGAAAAGTTTGTATTTTTTTGTAATATTAACATTCTTTTATAGTAAAAAAACAATATTTTTATAGAGTACAACTAAATAAATGTATTTTTTGAAATAAATTTCCAAGATTTTATATATTTTCTATTTTATAAACAACTGTTTTGTTGACAGATTTACCTCTAAAAAGGTTTAAATAGGCAAACCAGATTCTCTTTCAGCTCATAAGTATAAGTACTATGAAAATATTTTCCCATCTTTAAAAAATTTACTATGAAAAAGTTTTTCCATCATATCTAAAGATATATCAACAGTTATCAACTACATAACTATGATGTGACTGGCTCTGCAAAATATTTAATATACTGTATAAAAAGTAACAAAGTGAAGAGTAGACATTTAGTTTGAGTGTAAGATATTCCTTAAAAGCTAGCCTTTGTTATTGTTCACCATTTTAACAGTAAAATATTATTTGTCGCAACCGCAAAATTATACTAGAGGTTAAATTTACTAGATTACTTTAAGGAAAGTAAACTTCAAAGTCTGGAATTAAGTAAAGTACTCTTTACAGATCTTTAGGTCTATATTTCAACTAATTATGGATCTGTAAAAAACCAACAGACTAGATTTAATACCTAAAATTATACGTGCATTTAGTTGTCACAAAACTAGGTAATATGTTGAAATACTTTAGCGTCACTGAGAAATAAAGCAACAGAATAACAAACTCGATTAGAAATGAGTAGTATTCAAAGTAACTAAGTATTGATCTGTTATTAAATTATTAAAATTCAATAAACCATTTTGTTCATATTGAGTTACATATTTCATTTTCCCTTTTATCGTCATCTATTTCCTAAAATATTTAAGTAGTCCCGTATGGACTCTACTTAACCTTTTTTGTCCATACTTTAGTTTATGGTACTCGTATCATCTCTCATAATAGATACACGTATTTCTTCGTAAACCCATTTCATGTACACATAGTGATGGGTGACCCTTCACCGTTTTTACTAATATTTTGTATTATACCAGCTGTTGTCTGCAACTATGCTTCCGGTAAGTTCGATATTGGTTGGTAAGTTCCAATTTTAACAGCGACTTTCTCGGCATATTTACCCATTTCTTTCCACTTCACTCGCACTGCATCCGGTGCCTTGCAGAAACTGCACCACGGTATTTGTCTACACACTGTCTTATTGTTGTAGCTTTTAACATCTTTTCACTTTCATGCTATATATTGTAAAACACACGTTAGAGCTTAGTAAATGTAACATTTTAATGGACTATAAATCAAATTTTACGATAAAATCCTGACATTTAATTTATAATGTACTATTTTTTTCTTTTTCCGTGACTTCAATACAAAATTTTAATAATGGTAATGATAAAAACGAGTAGAATTGAAAATCGAAAAAATACACAATTTTGAAGTGGCTCCTGGCTCTGCAAAAATTGTATATCATCTATAAAAATGACAGAGTGAAGAGTAGACATTTTTCCGCGTATAATAATTACTGTACAATATTCATTAAAAGCTAGCCTGTGTTATGATTCATATTTTTTCCTGTATGATGTTTTTGTGTCCTAAGCATTAAAAAATACATTAACCAAGTACGAGTAAATAAGTTTACCCTTGAGCTATCTGCCATCCCATAAATGTTCGTCGCCCAAGTTTTTTGGATAAAAAATCCTTAATGGCTACTTAGAGTTCCTCGCATGTCTTGGCCTACCCACTAAATGCGGTTTACCCTCATCCCCCGGTTGTCGCTCTACAGTAGATTGTTACATTCCCGAATCTAAGCTTCGTAGTTATAACTAAAAATATACAGTATAAATTTACAAGACACTGTCATAAGTTTCTTGCAAATTAATTTCGTTTACAAAAAATGGAAGAAGTTTCTATGCTGTAATTTTTTTCATATTTCATTAATTGAGTTAAAAACAAACAGTGTGTAAATTAATGTTTTCTTATTACGACTTATCATAATTAAATTTTTAAGGTGCGATTTTCAAGAGTTTGATAATAATTAATTAATATACACTCCTTTACGACACTTTTAGGTTCACCCTCGTGACACGTTGTGTATCTGAAGTTAGATTATAATTAAATTTATTTATGTTTATAAATAAGTAGACAAAGATAAGGGATTAAGAAAAATATCTAATAGATGTCACCTAGGATCCGATAAAAATAATTTTATATAGAATAATAAAAACATCAAATTGGGTGACGACACAGTAGCTCGGTCATTGAATGAAGAGAACTACTCGTAATCCCTAGGGGTCGCAGTTTCGAGTTCTGTTTGTAGAGATGACTTTTCATTATTTGTTAATATAAAAAATAAATAAAATTTAAGTATAACATATTTATAGGCAATTTTAAAAGACTAGATATATAGTATTTAATGATTAACTGTTCGTTTTTTTTCCGTTCTATTTCTGCATTGCATTCTATTGTTGCAAGTTTCTGAGACTTGTTTGTCTATTTGTTAGTACTGAAATAGTATGTTTACAGACTTAAGGCCTTAAAAAAATATTAATACTACAATACACTATCTATCTAATAATGGCATCTTTGTAAATGTTGATTTTATCCACTGACGTAGATTTTTTTTATCATTAGGATTTTTTGGTTGATAGATCTATATTACATATTTTAAATTCTAAAATGAAAGCATATTTTTACATATTCTTGAAAGATAAAGATTGTTTTGTTGCATACGTAACAAAAAATATTATTGTTTAATTAATTTGCTTTATTTAAAAAAAAATGTATCAAAAGTCTTCAAAATATCTGACTGTGAAGATCAAAGTCTGATACATTGATTGTTTAATGCACTATTTTCATCTCACAATGACTGAGGTTGTAACTCAGTCAGTAGCAAATCCGGCTTTTCAAAAACATCCAATTTACAAATATATTAACTTTTCATATACTCTAGCATATAAAATGAACATTCGTTATACCAAGAACTAATTATGTTAAATTATTTCATATATCCTCATAAGTTCCTAGAATCTCAGATACAGCTTCTTTATATATTTATATTTTCTTATGTTGAATATTATTTATATTTTTCATTTTATATTAAATATTATAAAACTCGTGCTTACTCTTTGAATATTACTTATTTAAATTACTTACTAACCACGAACGAAGGGCCCCGAGGCAAATATTGACCTTTTAAAGTAACCATCCAAGGTTGCTGTGTACATTTAGTTTTAAGTTTTTAACTGACCCTAAAATCATATATAAACCTGGAATAAGCGAAGTAAAAATATGTTAAACTAGGTGTTACTTGTCTCGTCCGAGTAGACTGGAGAAGGGTTAGATATTAGAAACATTAATTTAAAACTAAGGTTTGAAAGCTTCCCCTGTTTCAAACCTTAGTTTAATAACACGCACTATTTTGAACCTTTGTCATATTTTTTTCAGAAAGAACTATTAATACTTAGATATATTTTTCAGAAGTTCATTTGAGTTGTAATATTAGTACCATCTCTTAAAATGGGTTAGATGATAAAATGGGTGACTGGTAAACCTATTAATTTTATGGAATTAGTGTAGATTACACTTTATTTTGGTTTGCATAATAAAAAAATATTTAACATAAAAATATTAGGTATAGGTAAAGGATTTATTTTTACGTTTTAGACACGGAGCCCCAGTAGATCCATAATAATTGTGACAGTCGATATATTCGTTAAGCATAACCACAATCAAATATACGTCCAGATACATATTATTAACTTTACTTATAAAATATTACAGTTGTAAAAAAAAGTAAGCAAGTCTATGGTTTTATAATTGTAAAAAACATTCAATAAGGATTCGTTTTTGTTTTATTCTATTACATTATTGAACACACGTGGTACAATTTCGTTGCAAGTTTATAAGTGATTTAGTTTAACTTACCAAATGAAAGCAACAGCAAGTCGCTGACAGCCAAACTGAACAGATAGTAGTTAGTGGCCGTGTGCAGCCCCGGGTTCCTCACAATAACCACGCACACGCACACATTACCCACCACACCAGTGAGGAATATCACCACGAGGACTATACTCCACGGCACTATCTCGCTGAGAGGCAACCTCCGAGACCCCATCATCCACCAGAGCATTTCCTCCTCGCTGCAGTCGAACATCGTTAGATTGTTGCAGCGATTGAAAAAATCATCATTTGTTTCATTTTTGCGAAGAAATGATTGAAACTCCATTACGAATGATTTGTTTAATAAAATTTTTAAATAAATTACGTAATTATAAATATATTTTAATATAAATTACATATTAATAATGATATTACAGATGGTAATATGAGAAAATATATTTTCGTAATTCAACAAGTTGTCAGAGGGAAATGGAAACGTCCGTCTGAGTCGAGTTCCCGCGTCAACTGAAATTGAATGAAAGACTGCTGAAGGAACTGAATTGAACATTTATGAGCTATTTTATGAAAACAGATGTTATGGCTCTTATATAATGTTAGTTTATATTTTTATTTAATGATACGACATTGAAAACAAGTTTCACTGATTGTTTCAATATTTAAACATAACATGTATATCATTGTGAAGACTTTCTGAAGAATATGTTTCTGTTTATAGCATTTTTTTTCCGTAAATAAATATTGTGTACATTTTCTCTTACACCGTTTTTATTATAAAAACATATCCTATTTATATTCCTTATTTACTTTCATTTGAATCTACATTCTAAGTGCTGTCAGAGAAAACATTTACTCTACCCCTCAGTAAGTAAGTACACTTGCTTATAAAAATGTACTTAAGACTGTTGTTATACATTTCGCTAACAACCAGTTCGTTATTGTTCATATATTCGAAGTCAAGTGAGGTTGACCATACAGCTAAGTAATAAGTACATCTTATACATGTCACATTGTTTTAGGTTATTTTACCTAAAACAACAAATTACACATACACATTTCGTGTGTACCTGAATAGTAAGAATTGTTATGTAAAAAATACATATTACTTTAAAAATACTTATAAATTTGTTATTATAATTAAGGCGTAATATAGTCATATATAATAAAATTACCAATCCGGTAATATATATAGTATATATTATATTGGCCATGCGAGAACATGTTAATGAAAAATATATTCACAGATTTATGAAAGGTCTCTTTGAAATTCTTTATCGTTTACCTTCAAAAAATATTTTTACAAGATTTAGAAAACATTGTAAGAGAGACATGGTGAAATATTATAAAGTTATATGAAAATTTACTGGAATTAAAGGTCAGAGTAAAAAAATATAGTAAAAAAGTAAAGTGATACGTAGGAGAACTGCACTCATAAGAATGAAAGAGAGTGAAAAGAATTACGATCCCATCAGAGACATCTATTTAATATATCTACTTTTTTATGATGACTTTGTCCTTTGTATAATATTTTACTGGCCTTATTTGTCTGTCAACAGGTGAATGTTATGCCAACATATACCTACCTAAAACGCCTGTCCCGCCATCTTACTCAGCTCAAGATGAAAACATGGCCATAACTTATAACCTACATGACCCTTCACATTAATAACATTAGTAATAATACATTCTAATAATATTAATCAGAAGTGGTAACCAGATGTATGACTTACGATATTAATGGTTTCTACCGCTCTATAATAAGGATGAATTACTGCTCTTAACTATATATTTAATATACATATCCAAAATAGAATCACGTAGTATTTAACAAAGTTAATGTTATGATGAGAGCTGGTGTATTTTGAATTTCCTGTATGTATATTGTCAATTATTTGTATTCATTAGAAAGTAGAAAAGTTTATTTAATAGATTATTAAAATTAATATCATTAACTCTATGTAAGAAATTATACTATAATATCGAGGAATAAATAAAAGTCTCTAGATAAATAATAATTATTCAAAGTTTTTCTGTTTATGATATATAAAATTGCTAACCCTTTTAATACCACACGAAAGGGTTCAAATTAAGATATTAAATTATTATAACTCTTTGATCTAATTTCACTAATTTGAACGAAAACAGATATTACGAGTATCTGTAGCAGACTATCTAGTCCGGTGTCCTGTTTATGTTTTGAATTATTAGCTTTGTTTCCTGAGCCTTTATTTATTTATTTTTTGTTTTCTATTCTCCTACATATAAATATATACTAACTTAGTGTACTCCATGATTGATCTATTATTATATTGACTCACTGTCAAACTAAAAATAATATATACATTCGACTGTCATCTTGAAATATTTTTCTAAAGTTATCATTTATATTCAATAAAATTTATCTAATCAAAACAATCAAATCAAATTGTATTTTTTTATTTTCAAAATACAATGTATGTGAATTATTGATTGCATATTTTATAAAATAAACACAAATACCTATATATTATACGTATTTTAATACAATCTAAAATATTTTCAATTGTTAAAGTTTCTGTCGTTACGTTCCTATTACTTATCTTTTATTTTCTTATTAAAATACTTTAATTAAATAAATTTCTGTTCTGTTAATACTTCGTTCATACATATTACACTCTGTAGTGAAATTATCAACTAATTACACAATTTTAATCAATTCCTAAATAAATAAATATTGTCTTTGGTATATTATACAATCAAATTTTATTATAAATATTAATTAAAACGGTCTTATTGAAATCATTTGTAGTCCGAGGGTGAGCGAGGTTTTATTATTGTTGTTGAGCTAATATTTGAAAATTTCTTGTTATGTTTTGTATGTGTCCTTGTGAACAGCAAAATATTAAATAATTTTATACAATAACCTATGTCACCTGTCAGACAGAGACGTTACCATAGAGAATGCAATATAACATATCAAGGTGATTACCAATATGATAGTTTCAGTTGGCGGAGCCAATATGACAGGGACAGGCAGGGACACTATCCGAGATATAGCGGGTTCAAGTACTGCTCATGATTAATTTTCATATATTTATTTAGAATAATGTGGTTCTTTTTCCTATTGATCATTTAAAATTCTAATTATAATGTTTATTTTTTCATTACAAAAGTCAACTGGGTCTATTGTTAGTAGTAATATCTATAATCCACTAACAACATCTTGTACATGGGGTACGGTGATATTAAACACCACAAAGTTGTCAAAGAGCTGTTGACTTTACTCACGTCGCAGAGATTGATTAATCATGTCATGCGTTTAGTAACAGTAGGTCTCGCATTGTAAATATGGAGAGGAAACGGAGCTTAACCTACTGCAAGAATGCTTACGGCACAACATACCAAATTATTATAGGAATTTAAAGTTTCCAATTAGTATTTAATCGTATCAGAGTATTGAAAACTGAAACTTGAATTAACAGTCAATCATACCTTTGCACTACTAACATCAACGTAACGTAAGCAAACTAAATTTAATGACCTTTGGAGCACGTGAACTATTTGACAGGGAAATTTTGACTTTTGACGGAATTCCTGGTAACTTAATACAGGCACATATTACTCTGTTCAATGAAATCTAGACAAGTAAAATTACAATTAATGGAAGCATTATGTAACAATTTTTCTTCCAAACTGTCAAATGACCTATTCAATTAGTAATTGAATAAGGATATTAAATGTAATATCCTAACATTTTATTTATTATTCTTAACATCCTTTTCAATTATTAATTGCATAGGTTTCAATTGATTTCAAAACAAATCGCAAAAAATAAAGTTTTTTTGCGGCGATTTGTGTTTGGTCTTTAAAATCTTAAAAAACTGATATTATTTAAATTAAAAGCAGTTAGTTAAATGATAATCAGAATCAAAAAAATCCTTAAAACGTTACTTTAGCCTGAGCTTTATGTAAATATTACATCATGCTTATGTAATGTTCACAACCTACTGTAACATCAGATCAAAGTCATATTTTTAGGTACAACAGGTTTAAAGGTACCTTAACTTTGAACTTATTAAGGTAAATACATTCGTTAGAATTATATTAAATTTGTACTTCAATGATATCGGGTATGTCACACTATTATGTTATTACGTCACTCTTATGTCACGATGACAATAACGCTGTCATGATTAAATCACAAAAGCGTATATTCTTACATCTTATGTATCGCAGGACAATGCTCGTTATCACAATAATATTTAAAAGTAAAATTTCTCTATAGATAGTCTTTGTATAATAATAAGCCAAATATAATTGTGTTCATATTTCATGAGATCAAATAAACTTATGTTGTTGTTGTCTATTTACTTTGGACTGTTTGATGATTTATTGAATATTTTCATTTTTCGTTATTTGTCCATAATAAGTGTTCCATAATATTATAATAAAAGAAATCCGTCAAACGTTTTATCTCTGTTCTTGCGTTTACGAACGGTTTAATAACATCACTTAACATGGACTTATTACGTGTAACGCGATATGAAAGCGAAGTGATCATGCGATACTACATAATAACTGGATTCCACCCTTTGTAATAGATGAAGGCTTGGTATTTTTATGAGACATTACAAGTGGATAATTATTCGTGTTTATATATATTTAAACGAATTCAGGTTTTATATTTGATTATATAAATATATACTATACATTTGTATATTCGCTTACAAAAATCCTATTGATCGAAATATCAAATTATTTATAAAATAGTAACTAGGCCAAATAAAACTGCAGTGAAAAAAGTTTTTGTACCAATTCTGTTAACAACACTCCTGTTTTTTTGTTATCTCTTTGTTACGTTGAAGCTCTAAACTCGCAACATTTTAATAATTGTTAGAATAGGCATCAAGTTTACAGAATAATAGTCATTTACACGCACTTTTGAATTGTCAGTGTTCTATGACTTAGTAACAACTTAGTTTAGATACACCTATATAGTAAAATAATTTGAAAATAAATGAGATTTCAATTGAATTACTCAAAAAGTCAACTACATCAGGAATTTTAATAACTCTGTCTTATTTAACTTCACAATGCGATATTTCGATATTCATATGTAGGACTTTTTATTGAGACAAAAAATTTTATTCACACTGAAGAATACCATAACTTTAATGATGATATCTCTGAATCAGATATAATTCAGATAAGCAAGTCAAGAAACAGAGTAACGATTTTCAAATCGTAAATAACTATTAGTTTCTATAAAATCTAACTGATCGTAAAATTAACGTACTTTTAAAACCATCTTATCTTTTTTCTCACTCGTAAAACTGTAGTCGTAAGACTTTAGGAGACTCAGTTAATCGTAACTTTGTAGTTCAGAAGTCACGGGATACCAATAATCTTTAATTTAGTTTTAAAATATGTAAATTGTTTATTTAGTTTATTTTAAACATTATATTTATGTTTACAGATATTGAAAGTTATTTCTAAAGTAGATGTAAATAGAATAACATTCTATAAGGTAAGGCATTGAGTGGTGTGACAGAAATTTGAATCTCTCTGCGTTGACTACAGAGAACCGTGACACGTCATAAAAATTATTTCATAACTACGGGTAGCATATTATATAGTATATTATATTATATAGCGTATGACCTTCCATAAGAATAGGGCTACCAAAGAAAATAAATAACTTTCGTATCCATCTCTCAATTGTAGATCTTTGAATATTCACACAAAGAAATAAATTTTATGCTTAATATTATTAAATTTGAGAAGGGAGAACTGAGTTTTGAAGTCTATATAATGTAATAGTTACTATTCTCTATAATTACTTTTAATATATTACAAATAGTTAGATTTGATTTCTGAAACTTACTCATTAAAGCCAAGATTCTAGACTGAGAGTCTAGATATTCGACGCTTATTTTTGATAACATCTATATAATTTTGTACTGTTTGTTAAACACTAATGAAATTTTTGTTTAATACAGCCGTATACAGTCAGAAGATACACACACACACAGCAATGGATTTTTGTTATAACTTACGAGATCGTTCCTTTATTTTCGTAGACTGATATGATAGCAGTCGTTCCGTGATTTTCAAATTCAAAATTGATTTCTGGTAAAATAATGAATGAAATTAATGTTCACCTTACTTCGTTAATAATTAATTGTTATCTTATATTAAATTGTTATTTGGATCTTAATCAAACACTTTTTAAATTATATCGTTATAAGTAATATTCTTTACAAATTCTTCAATTTGAGAATATATTATACCTATATTATAATTAAATATTCCTTTATATGTGTAGTAATGATTTAACAAAACACTGCTCTAGGCTTATTGAAGTGCTGTGAAATGACGTGTATTACATATTACTATTGTAATAATATTACATTGAAATAAATCTACAAAAACAATTTCATTAATTAATGTTTATATAAGTGCTGCTAAAATATCACCATCTTCGACATGTATTTATTTTTCTTACCTTCATTGTGTGAATAAATATGACCTTTTGAAATATATACCTTATATGAAAGATAATGGTTTCTTCTTATTTCAGCTCAAGTTTAGTGACAGAACAAGGTCAGTTATCAGACGTGATCTTATATTCTTCAGTAAAATAGACGTGATATACCTCTCCTAACTATTACATGTGCATTAGGTACATTCAATAAGGACTTCGTACTTTACAATGTATGCTTAGAGACGAAGAACTTTCTTTATCCTGAATGTATGATTTGAAGAATACTAAGATATCTAGCGATCTATTTATACTGAGAAAATATATTTATATTTATGACAGCCCTTATTTCGGAATGTACAAGTTTAAATAAGGCTTCAGTAGACCTTACATTAAGTTTTAGCTGTGACTTTAAATATACTTTAATAAGAAGATGGTGAATTGGTTAAGTTGTTGTTAATTTACACATAATGCAATATACTTACCATTAGATAAGGTGTTCGGCTTGAAGTAAACGTTGTAGGAATGTTCCTTGAGTTTTGATAAAATTCAATAACAGTTTAATTCTAATAACATATATAGACATAATAAGTGATACGTGAAGTCCCACTGAGAGGAAACGATAGTTGATAGTCTGTCGCTGTCTAGTTCTTCTCCGTGCCTTAATACGGTTATTGGATAATCACTTTTGTCTTCATGAGATCTACTACATCTTATAACCATGTTTAAGAATGTGCATACGTTATGGAAGTTATTACATTTACGTATATATATATATACCTCACGTTTATCTTTAGATATACTATACTAAAGTTATCTAGAAATGTAATAAAAGCGATGTGTAATATAATAATTATTAATAGTAGATAGGTAAATTTAATTTAATTATATTGATGTTATATTTAATAGCAATATTATACACATATATTATATATTGTAGCAGTGCATGGGTGGGTGTGAATAATGAAAAGATAATAAAGTTATGCTTAAATAAAATAATAAACAATCATTCATTATAAATAAGGGCACTTTAAACAACAACAACACTATAACAAAATAAATCATATTACCTATGAATTAAATAAAAGTTTCATTAAAATAAATTTATTAAGGATATTATTATTATTGTATTAAAATAAATGTCTTCATAAACTTTTATTGTTATACACATTTACGTTTACGCTTTTATAATATTTAAATAAGCAGATTACTTTCTATTACAGTATTATATTCTTCTTCGTCCCCGTTTTGACTATTTGATACCAAAAAAACGTCGTTACATTTGAATAACTTTTATATTAACTTGATGAGTCTTATTCTTAATTTTATTCGTGGCTGTTTTGTAAAGCATACTGTAAAATTTTATTGGATAGACTATTTGTCTGTCTGTCTGTTTGTCTGTATTTATATGACCTTATTTTTAATGAGACTTGTTAAAGTTTTTTTTGCTTTCTGTTAATCGCTACTCGATAACATAAAGCAATAAAAACATTTGTAATGTTTATACTGTTACATAAAAATAATATCAAATTTGTATGTTGTATATATTAATCAAGTCTTGCTGCATCAAATAGATATCTGATATAATATATTAAATATTGAACTAACTGTCTCTGCTAACTGAAACAATATCCGTAGTTGAAGTTTCCTCGACATCCAATGATACAATGATCACGTACGTTAAAAAAGTCATTTTAATTGTTTCTAATGATTTAACTTATCCATACATGTCTTATTTTATTTTGGGTTTCCCGAGAATTTATGCAAGTGGATCACCAGCTTCCTCACTGGGCGGAGCATACAGGTCATTCTCGACGGTTTTTGTTCGGACCCCAAGCCCGTGAACGTTGGTGTACCCCAAGGCTGCGTGCTATTCCCAACTCTGTTCCTCCTGCACATCAATGATATGTTGGATATCTCCAACATACATTGTTATGCGGATGACAGCACTGGGGATGCGGTATATCCCGGCCGTGCCGGTCTCTCTCGGGAAAACGTCGACGAGTGCCGAAAGAAACTTGTGTCTTCTATAGAGAATTTCTTGGGGATGGCCTCTGAATGGGGTGAACTGAACCACGTTCAATTTAATCCCGAGAAGACGCAAGTTTGCGCGTTCACCACTAAGAAACCCCCATTTGTCGTATCAACGCTCTTCGAGAGCACTCCCCTCATTGCCTCGCCAAGTATCAGAATACTGGGTCTCGACATTTCGAGCGGTTGTCAGTTTCGTGGTCATCTGGAGAGCAAGGCCAAGTTGGCCTCGAAGAAATTGGAAGTGATCAATAGAGCGAGGCAGTACTTTAAACCTGGCCAAAGACTTGCGCTCTATAAGGAGCAGGTCCGGCCACACATGGAGTACTGTCCTCATCTCTGGTCCGGATCACCCCAATATCAGCTTCTACAATTTGGCCGCGTACAACGGAGAGCCGTTCGAATTGTCGGGGAGCCGGTGCTCTGCGAACGGCTGAACTCTTTGGCATTGCGTAGAGACGTGGCTTCTTTGTGCGTCTTCTACCGCAATTACAACTGGGAGTGTTCCGAAGAACTATTCGATCTGACGCCTGCCGCCGAATTTCATCACCGCACAGAGTGCCATCGCCTCTAATATAATCCTTACCACCTGGATGCGATGCCATCCTCCACTGTGCGGTTCTCAAGGACATTTTTTCCACGTTCCACTCGCTTGTGGAACGAACTCCCTTCGGTGGTATTTCCAGATCGGTACGACATGGGTACCTTCAAAAAAGGCGTTTATTCCCACCTACAAGGCCGGCAATACTCTTGTAAATCCTCGGATGTTGCAAGAGTTCATGGGCGGCGGTGATGACAAGTCATCTGTGACCCGCCAGCTCGTTTGCCCTCCTCTTACATAAAAAAAATATAAATACAGTACATAATACAGTAATATTTATGGTTTTTTATATTATTAAGATAGTAGAGTTCGCATTCTCCTTTAATGCTAATTTTATCTGAAGTAAATTTGTTAAATTAACAAACAGTTTTTTTTAAATATATAATAAAATAATAAATATCGTGTATCCAATCCCGTGTTTCTTCTTGGTGGATATTGATACAGACATAAGTAAGTGTTTACTTTCACAAAATCTGTTAGTCGTAAAGATATTGTATTATCATGTGAATATTTGGGTTTTCTGGAGAAAACCAATAAAAACAGAAATTGTATTTCAAGTTACAATTATTTTCTTTTTTTATAACTTCCCGTCAAGTATTAAGTTCATTGTTAATCTTATCCTATATTGTATAAATAGTTTCATAACTAAAGCATTATTACGAAAGATTGTTTGAAATTAATAAAATAACTAAATAGTTATCTATAAAATCTGTATCTTATTTAAATGTACCTCCATAGCGATATGTGTTACATATAAAAGATATGTATAAATTTTTGCATTAATCAAATCCCTTTCAACAAATCATCGGTGACGTAACTTCAAAGTTCAATTAGTCACATACAATTATTACACTAAGAACCAGTTTTACCGAGATTTAAAATAGTAAAACCTTATTAAAATCTTAATGAATTAAAAATAGTAAAGTTTTGTATAATAAAAAGCGATAATATTAATCTGAAACAATATACAGAAATACTTGTGTGTGTTATAAAATATATATCAGACGGATATATCCTATTGAGAATCTCTTTGAACTTAACTAGTGCCTGTGGGGTTGTAACTTACTAGTGCCATGTTAAAGACGTGTTCGGTGCACACGTGTATTGAACTGTTTGTGGGTAATTATATCAAAGCAAATAACATGATGAACGTATAGTTCATCGTTATGTTTATTATAAGCTTACACAAAAAATATTGGTACAGGGGAGTTTCGTAATGTTTTGTGTTATTATAAGAATAAACCGCTATATGTTTAAGCAAGTACACAAATAATAATAGGTTAAGTACTTAACTTAAGAAATGTTACTATTTGAAAATATCAAGAACAAAATCTGTAGCAAAGTGCTTTAAAGTTTTAGATGTAAATTATTTTAACTGTATATAAAAAATATACAACACCTTATTATTAAACACGAAGAGGAAACAATATTCTGTCAGTTTAATACTTCTAATACTTGCTTCAATTTGGTTGACCAATAATCACATTTTAAATTACATATCAAGACGAATAGACGTGCGAAATGCTAAAATTAAATTTCGTAAATTAAATTATGAAAAAATGCCTAATATCCTGTCCTTACTTCCAACTACAGCTGAATATAATACAGCTACTAAATAAATCAAGAAACATCTCCACAGACAAAGGTTTTGCGTTAGTGATTAAAAATCGACGCAATTTGTGCCTAACTAACTATTTAAATATATTTGAAAGATTTTATAAAGATAATTGAATGTGACGATATAGACAAGGATTTTTATAAGAAATATATATTTAATTATTGAAGAAGTTACCCTTTTGGTTCCTCATCAGTACACGAGTTCAATCACTACAGCAATGTATATGTCTCATCATTTCAGCCCCGGTCTTAAGTAGTTGTTATAGATAATTCAAACTCAAGTCTACTACAGTTTCTTTTTCTGTATTATCCTAAATCAATCATGTTATTTTAAAATACTTTATAATAGTAATAATAATCAATTGTAGAAAAGACACTAGGACGAGGATAATTAACATTTATGAATTAGATCAATTTTTATTGCTATAACCCTTTTTTCCGACTATTAATTTTAAATTAAATTACATTTTACCTTAATAAAATAATTTCAGATGTTTATTTGTTATTTTATGTCTTAGTTAAATATTAATACATTTTATTTAAGAACCATTCAACGAATCAGTAAAATATGTGGTCAAATGGCGCCATTCTGTCGTCGAGATTACTTAATAACACCGGAACAGAAGTCATAATAAAAGTAATATTAAGCATTTAATAGCATAAACACAACAATCAATTTATATTGTATACATGATGGTATGCGATAACATATGGATATTATACAGATTGTATAAATAAACAAAACAATATGTAATGATTTTGTTCAAATTTATCTTTATTATTTTTTCGTTCCTTTTTTACTTACTTGAATTTACTATGTAAAACTCAACATCCGAACTTTAATTATATATAGAAAATCCGTTCAGTGTCCTTAATAAATGATAACCCGATGTACGTACTTGAGTTATAGTCCGTGAATTATAGTCCGGAGTGAATAATAGAAACGTTCAGAATCACAATCACCATCTTATTATTTGAGTGACTGGTTTTTCAACGAGTTTTGACACATGAAAATTATTGATATTTATTAGTGATATATTATAAATAAATACCTAATGTTATAAATTATCAATGTCAAAATAAGATTTGTTGATAATATATTAGTTTTCAAATAGAATAATTACTTCGTAGTTTTTATCAGGTTTAAGTCAAAGTCACTCAGTTGAAAATGATATGTTAATATTGCACAAAGTACCCAAGTTGGATGAGCAGAATTATGTAATATTAAAAATTTAAATGATCATCATTTATCAACATTTTGAATATTTAAAATCAAAACTAATAACTTTTGATTAGGCGTTCGGCTGGTAGAACTGTTATTATAATTGGCATGTAGCTTTCACTATGATCATAAAGAATATAAAAATAACATATTTTTTCATAAGAAAAAAAAATATTTTTTTACGAACACTGAAAAGCCATTTTCGATAACATAAAATTTTAATAGAGAAACATATTAGCTTATTTTTAAGTTTTCTTAATCAAACTGACAATATATTTTATTTCCGCACCCATTTCTGAGGAATAAAAAAGATGTGTTAAAAAATTTTCAAATTAATGTTTTTAAAAACGAAACTAATATACATATTTATTTATGAATATTTTATACTCATTTTACTTTAATTCAGAGCTTTTCATCTTTTCTCATTCTACATCGCGATAGGATCTTTTCGATCAAAGATTTTAATTAAGTGAAATCTACTTTTTAGATAAATGTTGTTTGGGATAATTGATATATTTTATTCTAGATATTATCGTTTATATATATTATTATTATATTATGTAATTATTATTATATTATGTAATACAATTCTTTTATTACATAAAAATAAAAAACTTGTATAAAATAAAGCCAGAATATTAATATTCCATAATTTTATATCGATAAAATTCAAACCACAAACCATCATCCTGTCCTTATTCCAACTGTTGAAGTCGGCACAATATATCATTTGCTCGATGCACTTCTATCATGTCATATCGATGGGGATATGATGCTTTTTCTTGATATTTTTTTGGACACTCCAGGCATGTCTTCTTATACTTTTTTTCTTATAAACATCCATAATCATACTAAAGACTCACCATTGCAAATAATCTATAAATAATATAAATCTTAATTCCCAATGAAAATGTATTCGAAATAAACTTAAAATTTAGATTTAATTAAAATAACATATGTAAATACTTCATTATTCTCAGGTCTGTTACAAACACACCCAATTATTTGAATGACTGGTTTTCCGATGGATTTAGTGACTTTTAGGAATTATGAGAAATAGATTTTCTAATTTAATACGAAATTACATAGTTAATTGTATCAAAGGGAAGTTTCTTGAATAATAATTACATTGGAACGGTGTTTGCAACAGTTATTATTTTTACGATTCATCACTTTTTGTATAGAGGTCTCAACGTTGATATTTTAAATTATATCTGCTTCACTTCCTTATTATGTCACTCCAGACTACACATTCATATATTATAGATATTTTACATATATATTATATAACTGTGAAAGTATTGAAACGAAATTTTTTTTATGCATTAGGAATTTTGATTTACCGTTTCCATCAATCTTTTTTTTTATTACATAAAAAACTGATATTTGATATAATGTTTGGCTTTACCAGTTGTGTTGTATTTGTTTTCAACATAAATCAAACACTAAATGTTAATTTCGTGTTTGGTTACGTGCTAGATACTTAGAAGAAACTTAGTAGTCTTAAGATGTTCAGATCTTTTTTTAGCTAAACTTGATAAACAGCTCTTTTAGAAGTAAATATCTTTCGTTATGTCCTGAAACATGGATCAAAAAATGTTACAGATATTTCAATTTTTAAAAATAATAATTATTAGTAAAAGCGAACCTTTTGCCTCTTGGACTTCCTTCCTTGTCGTTCTGTCAACTAAGCTATCGTATCACGTCGAGTTAAACATAAACAACTTTTAAGTAAATATAACATGACTAACATGTTTATAAATAATTTCAAGTATTTAAATATTGTTTTTAATTAATTCATATGTTCATTGTTATTATTTAAATTCAATTCAATATTTTTAGTGGCTTTAATGAATTTGAAGTAATAATGTAATTGGTAACGCCACCTTGTGGCTTTATATTATAATAGTGAATGAGTCAATTATATGTGACATCGCAATCCATTTCCTTCACTCTTCCTTAAACCATGCACACCAGCGCCAACTGCGGCGCTCGGTCATTCAAGCATTGGATACAGCACTAATCGCATCGGCAGAGGACGAAGCCCTACAACTCCGTCTTCAACTCCAGCTTACCGCCCGATCTTTAAGTATTGCACTTCAGGATCGTGAAGAGACATTGTTATAGTCTCCCGCTATTAAGTGGTAGTGCCAAATCGTGATCGCGAGTGTCAATGACGTCTATAGAACTAGCCTGCGTGTTTGAACTTTAACCGTCACGCGCCGTCGACCTTCCTGGATTATCTGGCTGGAGCTGCCCTGGATTCTGAGGTTGGTGCACGCATGGTTCCTATTTACTCCTATTACCCTTGCGAGTCACACATTTCTACAATTTACTGCTCCCCGGTGAGCGTGTCGAAGGTTACTAGAATTGTGTTTTGGCGCCACCATTTGTGGTCCTCATCGAGACGGATGGTCATCATTTGTGGCCTATTCCAACTATATTTCAACCCGCCCTTATTAGGACACCCACAGTAGGATCTAATAAGTGTACTTCCGCTAATCTTTTAACGTACCTATACGTTACGTATAACTGTGTTAACGACTTGTGTATTGTTAAAAAATAAAATAAAATAAGTAATCCCGCATATCGTATTGTTTGCTTAATTATAAAACTAAACTAATCGCATATTAATTACAATTAAGATATTGTTAACGAACGATAAATTTACCGCTCATGCATTGTTAAATCTACCCCCATTTTGAATTCTCATTATCGCACGAACATCGTACGATTACGTAGCCGGTTAGAATTGTTTCGGAATTGCTCGGCTGTTTCGGTTTAGCTCGCTTCACTTTACGCTTTCATTCAACCGTTCAATCGTTTATATTACTTTAATACGTAATTATATCACTTTATTTTACTATAACTATATCGCATAATAATATTGAGAAGAGATGGCTTCTAAAAGTAAAAGGGTTGATGATAACTTATATGATACAGATAAGCAAGACTCCCAGTTATTAATGTTACAAGCTAAACGGGAAGTTATATTTGAATTAATACAGAATATTTACGATTCTTCTATAAATATTAACGAGGAGACGAAGGAGAATTTCCTTGCGGAGAGTGCTACTATTGACACATTACGTGTTGAATTCCTTAAGTTGTTAGATGACTATAACTCACGTTTATTTGTTGTCAATCCCGCTGCAAAACCTGATTACAAGTGTCTCGCTGTATTTGAACAATTATTTAGCCGTATTAAACGACTTCAAATGCAATTCTCGACAACATTGAATAATAATAGTTTTGCTGTGCAGAAAAGTAAGCCTAGGTTGCCTCCTATCGAGCTAATACCTTTCTCAGGTGACATTCGCTCTTGGCCATTGTTTTATGCTAGCTTTAAGTCAACGGTCCATGATAATTTGTCTCTCACAGATGCCGAAAAATTATATTACCTTTTAGGTAAACTCTCTGGAAAGGCACAGTCAGTGTACGCGGGTATTACGCCTTGCGCAGAAAATTACAACTTGTTGTTACAAACGCTCATAGACAAGTATGAAGATAAGCGTATGCTCGCCTCGGCTTATCTTAAGCAATTGTTAGACTTTAAACCTTTGTTTAACGGAACCGCAAGTAGCCTCGAATACTTTACCGATCAGTTTGTAAGCGCAGTTCGAGCTTTAAATAATTTAAAATTGGATAATTTAACTGATTTTATGGTATTACATATTGCGCTAAATAAATTAGACTCAGATACTGTCCGCGCTTTTGAGCTGAACGTTGGTTCTCGCACACCTTCATTTGATGAATTGGTGCAGTTCGTAAATAACCGTGGTAAAGTATTTGAACGTATACCGTCTACTAGTAATAATAATAGTTTCTCAAATAAAAATATAAGTCGCGCTTGTTCAAAAGGTGATTGTAATATTTCTAATAAAACGGCACCAAAATATCATGCTTATGTAAATACGGTAGATTCTTGTCATAAGTGTCTGTGTCAAAATATTATACATCAACATTTATTTAAATGTCCGGATTTTCATAAATTAACACCCGTCGACCGATTTAAATATATTAAAGAAAATAATGCCTGTGTAAATTGTCTTAGTACGAAACATAAAGTTTTAAATTGTAAATCGGAATTAAATTGCCGTATCTGTAAATCTCGACATCATAGTCTCCTCCATTTTAACGTCGGTGTCCAATCCCCTATCTCAGCGTCTGCTCGCACCACAGATACAGCGCAAGCTTCCTCTACCGCGTCTCCTGCGCACGTAGCCATCGCGACGTCGTCTACAGATATAGCCTTGTGTACTACATCCACTGCCGCGTCTCAGCAACCGGTTTCCTATAAATCGACGCATAACAATCAATGCACAGTACTTCTTGCTACAGCTCAAGTTATTACGTACGACAGTAAAGGAAATAAACATTTGTTACGTGTATTACTCGACTGCGCTTCGCAAAGTCACTTTATTACTAAGGAAGCATGCGAATTATTAGGTATTCCTATACAGGGTGTTCAGCGAACTATTGTTAAAGGTTTCGGTGGAGTAGAAAAAACTGTAAATTCAAGTTGCGTTAACTTACAATTTTATTCCCGCTTTGATAAAAATATTTCACATACAATCTCACCGCTTGTAGTCGATAAGATTACAGAATCACTTCCTAGTACTCTTATAGATACTTCGTTTCTTTCGCATTTAAATAATTTACCGCTGGCCGATCAGTCTTTTGCAGCGCCTAATAAGATAGATGCGTTGATCGGCGCACCACTTTTCGCTCATTTATTACTTCCAGAAGATGAAGTTATTCGCGTCCCAGGCGTATCTTCACCGTCAGTGCCAACAGCCATACGAACAATACTGGGATATGTTATAATGGGTTCCGTACCTACATTATTTGCCCGCAAGTCTGTGACTTGCTGCCTGGTTCAAGAGGAATCTTTAGAAAACATCATTAAGAGGTTTTGGGAACTCGAAGAGCTCCCCTCCGTAACGCCCATACAGCATCCCGCCGATGTTGAATGTGAACAATTTTATAAGTCTACAACGACTCGCGAACCCTTAACTGGTAGGTATGTTGTGGGACTACCTTTTAATGGAGATGCATATTCCTTGGGTAATTCTTACGAAACCGCTCGACGACGTTTTATGTGTCTCGAAAAAAAATTTGAAGCTTCACCTAAATTAAGGAGTGCTTATGATGACGTCATTAGAGAATATATAGAGAAAGATTATATTTCACCCGCACCCGTTGACATCAGTAATAAATTATTACCAATGTACGTAATACCGCACCACGGAATTATTCGCGAGGATAAAGCGTCGACGCGTCTTCGCATAGTTTTGGACGCGAGTTGCAAGACTAGTACAGGAACATCATTGAATGATATATTACATAATGGCCCGAACTTGCAAGGCGATTTATTTTCAATTATATTAAATTTTCGCTTGTACGCTGTTGCTATGACTGCAGACCTTCGCCAACAATTTTTACAAATTAAGGTTAGAGAATGTGACCGTCGATATCAATGTATATTTTATCGCTTTAGGCCGACAGATCCGCTGATATTATACTGCTTCAATCGCGTCTGCTTTGGCTTATCGTCCAGTCCATATCACGCAATGCGCACCGTTCATCAATTAATCGAAGACGACGGCCACAAATTCCCCCTAGCTAGTGAAATAGTCAACAGCTCTTTATACATGGATGATATAGTTTACTCTGTTATGACCGAGGAAGAAGGGGCTACTGCATCCAATCAGCTGATCCAATTATTTGCAGGGGCTCAATGGGCTTTAGTTAAATGGAAAAGTAATTTCGTCTCCGTTTTAAAGGATATACCTCCGTCTCACAAAGTTCCTTCCGAAGTTGAATTCGACAAATCCATAAAGCATAAAATATTAGGCTTGCATTGGTCCACAGATACTGATAGTTTTTATTTTAAAATTACACCTTACACTGATTGGAAGTGTACTAAGCGATCCATCTTATCTTATATAGCTCGCCTGTGGGATATTATGGGTTTTGTTGCTCCAGTGGTAATATATGCTAAGTTGCTTATTAAAAGTCTTTGGCAGCTTAAACTAGATTGGGATGATACACCGCCGACCCATATCGTTAATACATGGAGACAGTTTTGTAACGAGCTACCAGTTCTGAATACGCTACACATTCCGCGTCATCTGGGCGTTATTAAAAACTGTGTTGTAACTCTCGTGGGATTTTCGGACGCAAGCGAATACGCTTATGGTGGGGTAGTTTACGTTCACGTTAGTTCAAATAATGGCAACACTATAAAGTTGGTCTGCGCGAAATCAAGGGTCGCACCAACAAAACCGCTCTCTATTGCACGACTGGAGTTATGTGGAGCAGTTTTACTATCTAAACTGCTACGCATGATTTATAATAATTATGTTAATCGCTTTCCAATAAAAACTTACGCGTTTCTAGATTCTAAGGTCGCTTTATATTGGATAAAAAGTTCTCCTCACAGATGGCAAACCTTTGTTGCAAACCGTGTGGTTCAGGTGACAGAAAATATTCCGGCCGATCATTTCTATCATGTCGCAGGGACTGAGAATCCAGCTGACTGTCTATCACGAGGTGTAACACCGAAAAAATTAATCTCTCATCCTTTGTGGATGCAAGGACCTCCCTGGGCTATACTTGATCCGACTCAGTGGCCTCTTCGTAGCTTAGACGGACAGTCGTTAGAAGTAATACCGGAACAAAAAATTCTATCGCATTCGGTTTGTACAATCGCAAAGGAATCTATTATATATGAACTCGCATTACGCATATCGTCTTGGAACAAGATTCTTCGCATTCTTATTTACGTTTTTAAATTTGCTAGGTTATTAAATCGCCGCAGTTCACTAGCAGTGACTGCTAACGAACTTCAGTTTGTTGAAAACAAATTAATATTAGCCCTACAAAAGAGATATTTTGCAAAGGAATTTCAAAATATTCGCAATAAAAAATTGATTTCTCCATCATTTAATAAATTAAGTCCTTTTATAGATAAAGACGGCCTCATCCGCGTAGGCGGCCGTCTCGGCAATTCTGGACTTCAGTATAATACTATGCATCCGGTTATTTTACCTCGCAAGGATCATATCGTAAATCTTTTAATAGATTATTATCACATAAAACATTTACACGCCGGCCCTGAATTACTTATGTCACTTTTACGACAAAAATTTTGGATACTTTCAGCGCGTCGAATCGTGAGACAGCGCTTTCACTTGTGTAATAAATGTTTTAGACTCAAACCGCGTCCAACGTATCCTCTAATGTCGGACTTGCCTGCGAGTCGCACATACCACGTAGTTAAAGCTTTTACACAGACTGGCTGCGATTACGTAGGTCCGATAGACTATACCCCTACACGTCAACGCGGCGTACATAGTAGAAAGGCGTACCTATGCCTGTTTACGTGTTTAGCGACTAGAGCAGTGCATATAGAAGTCGCTACTGATCTCAGCACTCCCAGTTTTCTCGCTGCTCTGAAACGTTTCCTGGCTCGCCGCGGCCCTGTTCAGGTTATGCATTCCGATAATGGGACCAATTTCAAAGGGGCTGCTGCGTACTTACGTGAACTATACACATTTTTAAATAAAGAACTAGTCCCGAAATTGGAACAAGAGCTCGCTGAAAACCGTATTCGTTGGTCTTTCATATGTCCTAACTCGCCTCATAAGGGTGGTGCCTGGGAAAGTATGGTTAAAGTTGTAAAAACACATTTATTTCGCGTTATTGGACAACAGCTTCTTTCTTACGAAGAACTCATTACAGTTCTATCTCAAATTGAGTGTTTGCTTAATTCGCGACCTTTAACAGTTTTAAGCTCAGATCCCGCAGAGCCATCAGCTCTTACACCAAGCCATTTTTTACACACTGCACCTCTGTGCTCGTTACCCGCACCAGAAGTTAATTGCAGTATAAATAGTTTGCTCCATAGGCATTCGCTGTTGGATAAGTTAGTCCAATCTTTTTGGCGTCGGTGGAGGATCGAATATCTTCACGGACTACAGACTAGACATAAGTGGAGCGTTCCTTCCACGCCTATTACACCAGGAACGGTCGTAATAATAATGAATGATAATTCTCCGCCACTCTCATGGCCTTTAGCGATCGTAGACAAAGTTCATCCCTCTAAGGACGGTATTGTACGCGTCTGCACTGTCAAAACCGCTAAGGGAATTTACCTTCGTCCTGTCGTCCGCTTATGTCCTTTACCGTGCCAATAGTTAAGTAATATTTTAATAGGTTAGGTTAAGATTTAAACCGTAATTTAGTATTTTTTGTTATATAAAGAAACCCAGTCTCGATTTAATATAGTTCAATGTATTTTACTACTCCGCTTAAGTTATTTTAGTTAAATATTATTTAAATTTCTCAATTAAAGCAATTAGGCTATTAGGCTTAATGGTAGTCTTTTAAAGGTGACCCTTTAAGGGCGGGCGGAAATGGTAACGCCACCTTGTGGCTTTATATTATAATAGTGAATGAGTCAATTATATGTGACATCGCAATCCATTTCCTTCACTCTTCCTTAAACCATGCACACCAGCGCCAACTGCGGCGCTCGGTCATTCAAGCATTGGATACAGCACTAATCGCATCGGCAGAGGACGAAGCCCTACAACTCCGTCTTCAACTCCAGCTTACCGCCCGATCTTTAAGTATTGCACTTCAGGATCGTGAAGAGACATTGTTATAGTCTCCCGCTATTAAGTGGTAGTGCCAAATCGTGATCGCGAGTGTCAATGACGTCTATAGAACTAGCCTGCGTGTTTGAACTTTAACCGTCACGCGCCGTCGACCTTCCTGGATTATCTGGCTGGAGCTGCCCTGGATTCTGAGGTTGGTGCACGCATGGTTCCTATTTACTCCTATTACCCTTGCGAGTCACACATTTCTACAATTTACTGCTCCCCGGTGAGCGTGTCGAAGGTTACTAGAATTGTGTTTTGGCGCCACCAGTAATAAATCATGAACCAAAAGGTTTAATTAGGAAAATCCGTTCTTAAGAAAATCACTTAAGGGTGCGATATAATGAGAGATGCCGTTTTATTAATTTTCACTTCAAACTTAATTAGTTTCCAACAATAATATTCCCAATATTAATGATGTCTTTTGATGGTTAGCTTTATTAAAACTAGACTATTTTATTTACCCCGATTTACATGAAATGACCACCTATTTTTATTATAACACTGTGGTGTAATCTATTAAATACACGATATATTTAATAATCCCCAAGGGTACTTTAGTATTTAAAAACGGTTGCCTGCAGAGCAATGTTTCACAGAGTAAAGTGTATACTAAAGCTTTATATATTTAATTTAAAACTTTAATTTTAATCCGTCGTTTCGAATGCTTGGCAGCAATCACATTCACTGAAAGACGAGATGAAGATGTATTGATGACAGCAATGGTTAAAATATGAAAGCAATTATGATAATTTTTATTAAAAATATATATTTTATTATGTAAATATAAATTATTATGAACATAATGCAACAAGTAATTACTTTTATTTCAATTAATTGTAGGTGACGCTCTTAGGGATTTTATTATTTCACTAAACTTTTTCTATTCCCATAATTAAATTGGGAAAAGCGCTGTTTAGTAAATTAAAATAACAAGGTAAAAGTTATCAAATGTTTTGAAGGACTTCTTTTCAAAACATTTTTTAAATTATATTACTTTATACATGTTTTTTATATTTTTTTCTTTATGTAAATTAACTTTTTTAGAATTTATTGATATTTTTCTTTGATAGTTTTCATATGTGATCTTATTGAAAAATGCTGCATGGTGGTGGTAAAACACTATTCAACGTTATTGTACCGAAGGTTAATCGAACATGTCTTTGTCTTCTGTGGACTTTTCTTCTTTTAAATGATGTGCTTAAAAAGATATACAATATACATTATATTAAAATTAACGTTTGTAACCACCTTTTTATTTTTCTTTAATATTTTGGTCATTAAATGGCCTTTTTATTTTTCTTAAATATTATAATATGAAAGTAATCACAGAACCGTTTTAAATCTGTATTTGTTTTCAGAGTAACAGGTCCATGTTTTCAACATACATACAAAAATGGACTATTATCTAAAATATTTAACGAGAAGGTAAATGTTCAATCCTAAGTACATAATAACTCTATCTCCCTTTGTCATATATAAGATTTTTGTATCGTTATAAGAATAAAAAATTAAGAGGCAGTTGTTCTTTATTGTCTGTAATATATTAAATATTATTTTATAGAAGCGTTTCTTGACTACAATATTTTGTTACAGGACACATAAACGTGGTGAAACGTCTATATATCTGTAGACGATAGATATCTATCAAGCCTAATCTAATACGCATAACTAATTTCTATATTACAACATTTACATGTTTTCAGTAGCTTCTCTGTGAGGATATATTTCTGAGAACTAAAACAAGATATAATTTTGTTATAAGTAAATACGTCTACGTCTACTTACTTTAAGATATTTCAGAACTTTAAAATCTTCGCATGTGTAAATCAATAGTGACTACTAACCTATTTATTCATTTATGTAAACTATTTTATCCGCTTTGATGAACTGAACTTAAACAGCCTCAACACTTTACAGATTGGGATTGTTTGATACGAGTACTTCAGTTGATAAACACTCTTATTTAACTGAGCTAAAGCTGGGTTAAGCCTCACTTCACTCTCTCTTTAATCTAGCCTAGATCTAGGTTCGTAACAGTCAAAGTCAAAGTTAACATATTACATTATACTTATTAAATCCAACAAATTGTATATATATATATGTGTGTATATATATATACACATATATATAACTTTCAGATAGTATTTAAGTAACAAACGGATATCGATCATCATGATCATGAAGTGTCGTTGTTGGGCAGGCAATTTAAACATTATATAAAATTACAAAAAGTAAAATTTGATTACAACTTTTTACATTATTAGGATTAATTATTAGCATTTATTTCCAAGGTTTCGAAAACGTGTCAAGTTCTCGCGCCTAGAAACAAGACAGGTTGAACAATAGAATTAACAATTATTACTGAAAAGCAATGATAGAAATAAATCTCTGGTAAATGTCAAATACATTTTCTTACAATTCATCGTCTCCATTATATTTTATTTTCATTTCTAAACCAGTAGCTTTGATGAAAGATATAAGGATTTTATTCACTAAATGAAAGCAATAGCAAGTCGCTGACAGCCAAACTGAACAGGCAGTAGTTAGTGGCCGTGGGCAGCCCCGGGCTCCGTACAATAATAATAAAGTTTTTTTTAGTTAATAAATATTAAAATTAAATGCTAAATATATTTGTATAAAAAATAAAACCACAATATTGAAATATTAGTTGTATAATATTTTACATTATATGATATAACGTGTATATCATATGATGTAAAATATTTATATTATAAAGTAACTGACTAAAAATATTTTTTATAAAAGCTCTTACGGATTGCAAGTTATTTTTATAAACACGCGTGTTGTGATTCTCACGATATGCATTCTATCATGTTAATCACAAGACGCATGTTATCTGTTCAATAAACAATAATATTAATTATATCAATGTGAATAAACAAGAAGGTAATATTATTATTACACTACTTTGATACCAGTCTTTAATCACCAAGAAAATGTTTATTTTTATATACTTTGATCTAAGCGTGAAAGGTATTGCATAATTTGTCATTTATGGAAAATACAATGTGTATGTATGATATTGCATTTATTTGGTTTTGAGTATTGATTAGTATTAATTATTTTATTAAACAATATATCTTAATAATTCAAATCTGCATGGCCGCAATAAGATCAAGGAATCTTAATTAAACAGAGTAGTTTCCAAGACCCCCGTAAAGTAAGCACTTTTATCAGTAATAATATACAGTACTAATAACTTTATATTTTATTACAATTAACTCATTATGGACTTAACTATTTTTAGTTTAGTTTAGATTAATATTTTCAAAATATTATTTTCCTCTGCCATAATATAGTCAACCGTATTTTATATTATTATATTTATTACCAAATCAATAATAATAATAAGGATAATATATATTCTTATTTTTTCTTTTTTAACATTAAATTGTTTTGTTTAATAAGTTTTATTTTTATTTAAGATTTTTTATATCTTTAAATTTTATTGTATTTAAGATTTCAAACAATTTGAGGCTGATTGGATTTCATTCAAAGAACTTTATTTTATTTTTGGGGGAAAGTTATTTGTTGAGTAATAAAATAATGTAATTGATATTACGAAAGAGGACCAGTGTCGTGGTCATTTGGAAGAATGCTTATTCGATCAAATAATAGACAAGAAACAACTAATATATATTTTTATTAAGTCCTTTCCTTATATCCCAGTTTATCCAATAGTGGTTTTAAACAAAACATAATTTAAAAAAATTCATGGATATTACAACTGTCACGTTCAATTTATAATCGGAGGTTAAGTCTTACAAGTCATACTTGGTTAATCTTGATACGGAAGCAAAAAGTTTGTATTTTTTTGTAATATTAACATTCTTTAATAGTAAAATAAAATATAATTTTTAAACAAATAAATGTATTTTTTTTCAATAAATTTCCAAGATTTTATATATTTTCTATTTTTTAAACAACTGTTTTGTTGACAGATTTACCTCTAAAAAGGTTTAAATAGGCAATCCAGATTCTCTTTCAGCTTATAAGTATAAATACTATGAAAATATTTTCCCATCTTTAAAATATATACTATGAAAAAGTTTTTCCATCATATCTAAAGATATATCAACAGTTATCAACGACATAACTATGATGTGACTGGCTCCGCAAAATATTTAATATACTATATAAAAAGTAACAAAGTGAAGAGTAGACATTTAGTTTGAGTGTAAGATATTCCTTAAAAGCTAGCCTTTGTTATTGTTCACCATTTTAACAGTAACATATTATTTGTCGCAACCGCAAAATTATACTAGAGTTTAAATTTACTAGATTACTTTAAGGAAAGTAAACTTCAAGGTCTGGAATTAAGTAAAGTACCATAATTAGTTGAAATATAGACCTAAAAATCTGTAAAGAGTTTTAGGTCTATATTTCAACTAATTATGGATCTGTAAAAAACCAACAGACTAGATTTAAAACCTAAAATTATACGTGTATTTAGTTGTCACAAAACTAGGTAATATGTTGAAATATTTTAGCGTCACTGAGAAATAAAGCAACAGAATAACAAACTCGATTAGAAATAAGTAGTATTCAAAGTAACTAAGTAATGATCTGTTATTAAATTATTAAAATTCAATAAACTATTTTGTTCATACGAGGGCCAAACTGAAAGTTTTTAGAACAGGCCACTTAAAAGCATTATATTAAAAAAAATAGTTTAAATTTTGAAAATAGTACTCTTTACCAATATTATTGAGTGTACATTTCATTCATTTGTCATTTGTTTTACGATTTGGCGGCAAATTGAAAATTGTCTGTGCACGTCAGAATGAATTTAAGCCGAGAAAATTTTCGTGCAAGGATTTTTTATGACTTTCGATGTCATTTAAGTCAACAAGAAAGTTATGATAGACTTCGATTGGCTTTTCACGATGAAGCCCCATCACGTGCCACAGTTTACAACTGGTTTAATGAATTCAAACGTGGTCGAACTAATCTCAACGATGATTTGCGTGAGGGACGGCCTTCTACAGCGATGCCTGAAGATAACATCAGTGTTGTGCGGCGTATGATAGAGACTGACAAAAGAGTGACCTATCAGCAGATTCGGACAAGTCTAGGCATAGGTATGAGCCAAGTGCACAAAATCCTCCATGAACATTTAGCGGTCAGGAAGCTTTGTGCCCGCTGGATACCGCATAATTTGACTGAGGCTCAAAAACTCCGCCGTGTTGATTGGTGCCGAGAAATGATCCAAAAATTTAACGGAGGTGACTCAAATGCTGTGTTCGACATACTAACGGGTGACGAAAGCTGGATTTACTGTTATGATCCGGAAACCAAAAGACAGTCTGCTCAGTGGGTGTTTCCTTCCGAAGAGTTGCCAACTAAAGTGAAGAGAGGTCGAAGTGTTGGAAAAAAGATGGTGGCCTCGTTCTTCGGAAAGACAGGTCATTACGCGACAGTAGTCTTAGAGGATCAGAAAACGGTTAATGCAGAGTGGTATACTAACAATTGTTTGCCACTTGTCTTGGAAAAAGTTCGAGAGAAACGACCTCGCAGCAGGATCCTCCTTCATCACGACAATGCCTCGTCGCACACCGCCAGGCAAACGATCGACTGTTTGGTGACCTCAGACGTGGAATTACTGGGTCACCCGCCGTATAGCCCCGACCTCGCACCCTGCGATTTTTATTTATTTCCGAAAATAAAAGAAAAACTTCGAGGAAAACGTTTTACAGACGCCGAAGAAGCAGTGACTGCGTTTCAAAACGCCGTCGAAGAGACGCCTAAGGCCGAGTGGGCAAGGTGCTTTTCTCAATGGTTCCATCGAATGCAGCGATGTATTGATGTAAATGGACGCTATTTTGAAAAGTTACAATAAAACTAATAACTTGCTAGAATGCTTAGTTTTTGATTTTCTAAGAACTTTCAGTTTGACCCTCGTATTGAGTTACATATTTCATTTTCCCTTTTATTGTCATCTATTTCCTAAAATATTTAAGTAGGGTCCCGTATGGACCCTACTTAACCTTTTTTGTCTACATTTTAGTTTATTGTACTCGTATCATCTCTCATAATAGATAAACGTATTTCTTCGTAAACCCATTTCATGTACCCATAGTGATGGGTAGTGACCCTTCACCGTTTTTATTAATCTTTCGTATTATACTAGCTGTTGTCTGCAACTATGCTTCCGGTAAGTTCGACATTGGTTGGTAAGTTCCAATTTTAACAGCGACTTTCTCGGCGTATTTATCTATTTCTTTCCACTTCACTCGCACTGCATCCGGTGCCTTGCAGAAACTGGACCACGATACTTGTCTACACACTGTCTTATTGTTGTAGCTTTTAACATCTTTTCACTTTCATGCTATATATTGTAAAACACACGTTAGAGCTTAGTTAATGTAACATTTTAATACTATAAATCAAAGTTTACGATAAAATCCTGACATTTAATTTATAATGTACTATTTTTTTTCTTTTTCCGTGACTTCAATACAAAATTTTAATAATGGTAATGATATCCTTTAAAAACGAGTAGAATTGAAAATCGAACAAATACACAACTTTGAAGTGCCTTACTGTGCAAAAAATTTATATCATCTATAAAAATGACAGAGTGAAGAGTAGACATTTTTCCGCGTAAAATAATGACTACAATATTCATTAAAAGCTAGCCTGTGTTATGATTCATATTTTTTCCTGTATGATATTTTTGCGTCCTAAGCATTAAGAAATACATTAACCAAGTACGAGTAAATAAATTTACCCTTGAGCGATCTGCCATCCCATAAATGTTCGTCGCCCAAGTTTTTTGGATAAAAAATCCTTAATGGCTACTTAGAGTTCCTCGCATGTTTTGGGCTACCCACTAAAAGCGGTTTACCCTCATCCCCCGGTTGTCGCTCTACAGTAAATTGTTACATTCCCGAATCTAAGGTATGTAGTTTTACATACCTTAGATTCGGGAATGTAACATTTTACTTTTTTAGTTATATGTAAAATTTTACAATATAAATTTACAAGACACTGTCATAAGTTTCTTGCAAATTAATTTCGTTTACAAAAAATGGAAGAAGTTTCTATGCTGTAATTTTTTTCATATTTCATTAATTGAGTTAAAAACAAACAGTGTGTAATTAATGTTTTCTTATTACGACTTATCATAATTAAATTATTAAGGTGCGATTTTCAAGAGTTTGATAATAATTAATTAATATACACTCCTTTACGACACTTTTAGGTTCACCCTCGTGACGCTTTAGGTATCTGAAGTTAGATTATAATTAAATTTATTTATGTTTATAAATAAGTAGACAAAGATTAGGGATTAAAAAAATATCTAATAGATGTCACCTAGGATCCGATAAAAATAATTTTATATAGAATAATAAATTCATCAAGTTGGGTGACGACACAGTAGCTCGGTCAGTAAATGAAGAGAACAAATCCCTAGGGGTCGCAGTTTCGAGTTCTGTTTGTAGAGATGACTTATTATTATTTGTTAATATAAAAAAATAAATAAAATTTAAGTTTAACATATTTATAGACAATTTAAAAAGATATATAGTATTTAATGATTAACGGTTCGTTTTTGTTCTATTTCTGCATTGTATTCTATGGTTGCAAGTTTCTGAGACTTGTTTGTCTATTTGTTAATAAAAAAATATTAATACTACAATACACTATCTATCTAATAATGGCATCTTTGTAAATGTTGATTTTATCAACTGACATGTAGATTTTGTTTATCATTAGGATTTTATGTTGATAAATCTTTATTACATATTTCAAATTCTAAACTATTTTTACATATTCTTGAAAGACAAAGATTGTTTTTTTGCATACGTAACAAAAAATATTATTGTTTAATTAATTTGCTTTATTTAAACAAATTGTATCAAAAGTCTTCAAAGTATCTGACTGTGAAGATCAAAGTCTGATACATGGATTGTTTAATGCACTATTTTCATCTCGCAATGACTGAAGTTGTCACTCAGACAGTAGCAAATCCGGCTTTTCATAAACATCCAATTTAGAAATATATTAACTAAATTCATATACTCTAGCATATAAAATGAACATTCTTAATACCAAGAACTAATTATGTTAAATTATTTCATATATCCTCATAAGTTCCTAGAATCTCAAATATAGCTTCTTTATATATTTATTTTTTCTTATGTTGAATATTATTTATATTTTTCATTTTATATTAAATATTATAAAACTCGTGCTTACTCTTTGAATATTACTTATTTAAATTACTTACTAACCACGAACGAAGGGCCCCGAGGCAAATATTGACCTTTTAAAGTAACCTTCCAAGGGTGCTGTGTACATTTAGTTTTAAGTTTTTAACTGACCCTAAAATAAATATAAACCTGGAATAAGCGAAGTAAAAATCTATTAAACTAGGTGTTACTTGTCTCGTCCGAGTAGACTGGAGAAGGGTTAGATATTAGAAACATTAATTTAAAACTAAGGTTTGAATCCTTCTCTTGTTTCAAACCTTAGTTTAACAACACGCACTATTTTGAACCTTTGTCATATTTTTTCAGAAAGAACTATTAATACTTAGATATATTTTTCAGAAGTTCATTTGAGTTGTAATATTAGTTCCATCTCTTAAAATGGGTTAAATAGTAAAATGGGTGACTGGTAAACCTATTAATTTAATGAAATTAGTGTAGATTACACTTTACTTTGGTTGCATAATAAAAAAATATTTAACATAAAAATATTAGGTATAGGTAAAGGATCTATTTTTACGTTTTAGACACGGAGCCCTAGTAGATCCATAAGAATTGTGACAGTCGATATATTCGTTAAGCATAACCACAATCAAATATACGTCCAGATACATATTATTAACTTTACCTATAAAATACATTCAATAAGGATTCGTTTTTGTTTGATTTTATTACATTATTGAACACATGTGGTTCATTTTCGCTGCAAGCTTATAAGTTATTTAGTTTAACTCACCAAATGAAAGCAACAGCAAGTCGCTGACAGCCAAACTGAACAGATAGTAGTTAGTGGCCGTGTGCAGCCCCGGGTTCCTCACAATAACCACGCACACGCACACATTACCCACCACACCAGTGAGGAATATCACCACGAGGACTATACTCCATGGCACTATCTCGCCGAGGGGCAACCTCCGGGACCCCATCATCCACCAGAGCATTTCCTCCTCGCTGCAGTCGAACATCGTCAGATTGTTGCAGCGATTGAAAAAATCATCACTTGTTTCATTTTCGCGAAGAAATGATTGAAACTCCATTACGAATGATTTATTTAATATAATTGGTCGTAAATTACGTAATTATAAATATATTTTAATATAAATTACATATTAATGATGATATTTCAGATCGTAATATGAGAAAATATATTTTCGTAATTCAACAAGTTGTCAGAGGAAAATGGAAACGTCCGCCTGAGTCGAGTTCCCGCGTCAACTGAAATTGAATGAAAGACTGCTGAAGGAACTGAATTGAACATTTATTAGTTATTTTATGAAAAGAGATGTTTTGGCTCTTATATAATGTTAGTTTATATTTTTATTTAATTATACGACATTGAAAACAAGTTTCACTGATTGTTTCAATGTTTAAACATAATATGTATATCATTGTGAAGACTTTCTGAAGAATATGTTTCTGTTTACACCTTATTGTGTACATTTTCTCTTACACCGTTTTTATTATAAAAACATATCCTATTTATATTCCTTATTTACTTTCATTTGAATCTACATTCTAAGTGCTGTCAGAGAAAACATTTACTCTACCCCTAAGTACTTACTTGCTTATAAAAATGTATTTTTTTTTTTTTTTTTTTTTTTTTTTTTTTTTTTTTTTTTTTTTGTTTGTCTCTGCTGTTAGCCCTACTGGCCATGACAGCGTCACCGGTGTAATGGACGGGTTCAGAGACCCGCCCTTGAAAAGGGGGGCCTGAAGGGCCCCAGGGGAACACGCGTCCTGAGGGCGCCTCCTGTGAGGCTCGGACCACGGCTCAGGACGCCGTTAGGTGGGAAGCGAGGGTTGGATGTGGGTTGGAATTTGACACTAACGTCCTCCGATGGCAGAACGCCGGAGCAACGTGCTTGGATGGGGGCCTCGTCTTCGCCGGCGAAGACGCTGTGTGTGTGTATGTGTAGTATTTATGTTCGCTTTGCCGTTTTTACGTAGCGTTTCCTAACGTAATCGCGTCGTCCGGGTCGAAAAGTACCGACTTGGGTCTTCTCTTTCTGACTTTAGGAGTCTTACGGGCCGTGTATCCTGTGGCCTTAACCACCAGCGGGTTTGGGTGTCCCACAGCATTGTCAAAGTAGCTTTTGGAGAGCCCCTTGAAATACTGTGCGATCGTCGGTAGATCTAAGTCTCTGTGCAAGTCGATATTACGCATATACCACGGTGCTCCAGTGGCGAGCCGCATGAATCTGTTCTGAAGCACCTGAAGGGGCTTCAGGTTCGCGTGAGCGAAGGCAACGCTTGCATAGGACATGACGGAGCGTATGCAGGCTTTGTAAAGTGTGACCTTATTTCTAAGGGACATTTTACTCCGCTTGCCTAACAGGGGATAAAGTCGCCCTAGGATAAAGGCCGCTCTGTTGCGAACGTCCTCGATATGTGAAGTGAATACTAGCTGTTTGTCCAGCGTCACTCCTAGGTACTTGGCCTTGTTTTTCCAAGGAATCGGTTTGTCAAAGAGTTTAATCTCCGGGCCCCTTGTGGATCGTGACCGTTCAAAGAGTACCGCGGTGCTCTTCTCCGGGTTCACCTCAATCCTCCATTTCCGAAACCAGGTCCCGAGGGAGTCGGCTGCGGATTGGAATATTTTAATTAAATTATAAAAATGTACTTAAGACTGTTGTAATACATTTCGTTAACAAGCAGTTCGTTAATGTTCATATATTCGAAGTCAAGTGATGCTGACCATGCAGCTAAGTAATAAGTACATCTTATACATGTCACGTTGTTTTAGGTTAGTTTACCTAAAACAACATATTACACGTACACATTTCGTATATACCTGAATAGTAAGAATTGTTATGTAAAAAATACATATTACTTTAAAAATACTTATATATTTTTTATTATAATTAAGGCGTAATATAGTCTTATATAATAAAATTACAAATCCGGTAATATATATATTATATATTATATTGGCCATGCGAGAACATGTTAATGAAAAATATATTCACAGATTTATGAAAGGTATCTTTGAAATTTATTTTCCTTTACTTTCATAAGATTAAGGAAACATAGTAGGAGAGACATTGTGAAATAATATAAACTATACGAAAATTTACTGGAATCAAACTTCAGAGTAAAAAATATAGTAAAAAAGTAAACAGAGTAAAAAAGTACAGTGACACGTAGGAGAACTGCACTCATAAGAATGAAAGAGAGTGAGAAGAATTACGATCCCATCAGAGACATCTATTTAATATATCTACTTTTTTATGATGACTGTCCTTTGTATAATATTTTACTGGTCTTATTTGTCTGATGTCAACAGGTGAATGTTATGGCAACATATACCTACCTAAAACGCCTGTCCCGCCATCTTACTCAGCTCAAGATGAAAACATGGCCATAACTTATGTCCTATATGACCCTTCACATTAATAACATTAGTAATAATGATTTCAAATAATATTAATTAGAATTGCTAACCAGATGTATGACTTACGATATTAATGTTTTCTACCGCTCTATAATCAAGATGAATTACTGCTTTTAACTATATATTTAATATACATATCCAAAATAGAATCACATAGTATAATATTTAAAAAAGTTAATGTTATAAAGAGATCTGGTGTATTTTGAATACTCGGTACGTATATTTTCCTATGATCACCAATTATTTGTATTCATTAGAAAGTAGAAAAAATTTATTTAAAAGAATATTAAAATTAATATCATTAACTCTATATATAAGAAATTATATTATAATATATATAGATAAATAATAATTATTCAAAGTTTTTCTGTTTATGATATATAAAATTGCTAACCCTTTTAATAATAATGAAAGGGTTCAAATTAAGATATTAAATTATTATAACTCTTTGATCTAATTTCACTAATTTGAACGAAAAAAGATATTATCTGTAGCAGACTATCCAGTCTGGTGTCCTGTTTATGTTTTGTATTATTAGCTTTGTTGCCCGAGCCGTTTTTTAATTTAATTATATGTTTTCTATTCTCCTACATATAAATATATACTAACTTAGTGTACTCCATGATTGATCTATTATTGTATTGATTCACTGTCAAACTAAAAATATTTTTTACATATTAGATTTTGTGACTTCGATGGTCATCTTGTAATATTTTTCTCCAGTTATCATTTATATTCAATAAAATTGATCTAATCAAATCAATCAAATCAAATTGTATTTTTTTATTTTCAAAATGCAATGTATCTTAATTATTGTTTGCATATTTTATAAAATAAACACAAATACCTATATATTATATGTATTTTAATACAATCTAAAATATTTTCAATTGTTAAAGTTTCTGTCGTTACGTTCCCGTTACTTATCTTTTATTTTTTTATTAAAATACTTTATTAAATAAATTTCTGTTCTGTTAATACTTTGTTTATACATATTACACTCTGTAGTGAAATTATCAAATAATTACACAATTTTAATCAATTCCTAAATAAATAAATATTGTCTTTGGTATATTATACAATCAAATTTTATTATAAATATTAATTACAATGCTCTTATTGAAATCATTTGTAGTCCGAGGGTGAGTGAGGTTTTATTATTGTTGTTGAGCTAATATTTGATAATTTCTTGTTATGTTTTGTATGTGTCCTTGTGAACAGTAAAATATTAAATAATTTTATACAATAACCTATGTCACCTGTCAGACAGAGACGTTAACATAGAGAATGCAATATAACATATCAAGGTGATTATCGACATGATAGTTCAGTCTGCGGGGCGCAGGGACACTATCCGAGATATGGCGGGTTCAAGCTCATGATTAATTTTCATATATTTATTTAGAATAATATGGTTCTTTTTCCTATTGATCATTTAAAATACTAATTATAATGTTTATTTTTTCATTACAAAAGTCAACTGCGTCTATTGTTAGTAAAGTTACTAGTAATATCTATAATCCACTAACAACATCTTGTACATGGGGTACGGTGATATTAAACACCACAAAGCTGTCAAAGAGCCGTTGACTTTACTCACGTCGCAGAGATTGATTAATCATGTCTTGCGTTTAGTAACAGTAGGTCTCGCATTGTAAACATGGAGAGGAAACGGAGATTAACCTACTTCAAGAATGCTTACAGCACAACTAACTAAATTATTATAAGAATATAAAGTTTCCAATTAGTATTTAGTCGTATCAGAGTATTGAAAACTGAAACTTGAATTAACAGACAATCATACCTTTGCACCACTAACATTGAACATAACGTAAGCAAACTAAATTTAATTACCTTTGGAGCACGTGAACTATTTGACAGTGAAATTTTGACTTTTGACGGAATTCCCGGTAACTTAACACAGACACAATTTACTCTGTTCAATGAAATCTAGACAAGTAAAATTACAAATAATGGAATCATTATGTAATAATTTTTCTTCCAAACTTTCAAATGTCCTATGCAATTAGTAATTGAATAAGGATATTAAATGTAATATCCTAACATTTTATTTATTACCCTTAACATCCTTTTCAATTATTAATTGCATAGGTTTAAATTGATTTCAAAAGAAATCGCATAAAATAAAGTTTTTTTGCGGCGATTTGTAATTTGTAATTCTTTCCCCGCTTTACATTCTCGAGTAAAAATTTGATGAAAACGTAATTTTCATTAAATAAAGATTTTTGTAGTCGATTTATTAAAGACATTTGTCAGGACTTTAAATTTTAACCAATAATATTGATAATTGAAATTGTCATAAAAGATAAAACGATAAATAGTAGAGAAATGACATAAAGGAAAATTCACAGTACATTGAGCTGAATGTACATATGTATTAATATAATTAAGGGTTTCTTTACAAAAAATGGTGTTTGGTCTTTGAAATCTTAAAAAACTGATATTACTTAAATTAAAAGCAGTTAGTTAAATGATAATCAGAACCAAAAAAATCCTTAAAACGTTACTTTAGCCTGAGCTTTATGTAAATATTACATCATGCTTATGTAATATTCACAACCTAACAACATATCAATGTCATATTTTTAGGCAGTAGGTTTAAAGGTACCTTAACTTTGAACTTATTAAGGTAAATACATTCGTTAGAATTATATTAAATTTGTACTTCAATGACATTGGGTATGTCACACTATTATGTTATTACGTCACTCTTATGTCATGATGACAATAACGTTGTCATGATTAAATCACAAAAGCGTATATTCTTACATCTTATGTATTGCAGGACAATGCTTGTTATGACAATAATATTTAAAAGTAAAATTTCTCTATAGATAGTCTTTGTATAATAATAAGCCAAATATAATTGTGTTCATATTTCATGAGATCAAGTAAACTTATGTTGTTGTTGTCTATTTACTTTGGACTGTTTGATGATTTATTGAATATTTTCATTTTTCGTTATTTGTCCATAATAAGTGTTCCATAATATTATAATAAAAGAAATCCGTCAAACGTTTTATCTCTGTTCTTGCGTTTACGAACGGTTTAATAACATCACTTAACATGGACTTATTACGTGTAACGCGATATGAAAGCGAAGTGATCATGCGATACTACATAATAACTGGATTCCACCCTTTGTAATAGATGAAGGCTTGGTATTTTTATGAGACATTACATGTGGATAATTATTCGTATTTATATATACTTAAACGAATTCAGGTTTTATATTTGATTATATAAATATATACTATACATTTGTATGTTCGCTTACAAAAATCCTATTGATCGAAACATCAAATTATTTATAAAATAGTAACTGGGCCAAATAAAACTGCAGTGAAAAAAGTTTTTGTACCAATTCTGTTAACAACACTCCTGTTTTTTTGTTATCTCTTTGTTACGTTGAAGCTCTAAACTCGCAACATTTTAATACTTGTTAGAATAGGCATCAAGTTTACAGAATAATAGTCATTTACACGCACTTTTGAATCGTCAGTGTTCTATGACTTAGTAACAACCTAGTTTAGATACACCTATATAGCAAAATAATTTGAAAATAAATGAGATTTCAATTGAATTACTCAAAAAGTCAACTAAATCAGGAATTTTAATAACTCTGTCTTATTTAACTTCACAATGCGAGTAATTAAATATATAGGACTTTTTATTGAGACAAAATATTTTATTCACACTGAAGAATACAAAAACTTTAATTGTGTTATCTCTGAATCAGATAAAATTCAGATAAGCAAGTCAAGAAACAGAGTAACGATTTTCAAATCGTAAATAACTATTAGATTCTATAAAATCTAACTGATCGTAAAATTAACGTACTTTTAAAGCCATCTTATCTTTTTTCTCATTCGTAAAACTGTAGTCGTAAGACTTTAGGCGAGTCAGTTAATCGTAACTTTGTAGTTCAGAAGTCAAGGGATACCAATAATCTTTAATTTAGTTTTAAAATATGTAAATTGTTTATTTAGTTTATTTTAAACATTATATTTATGTTTACAGATATTGAAAGTTATTTCTAAAGTAGATGTAAATAGAATAACATTCTATAAGGTAAGGCATTGAGTGGTGTGTCAGAAATTTGAATCTCTCTGCGTTGACTACAGAGAACCGTGGCACGTTATAAAAATTATTTCATAACTACGGGTAGCATATTGCACAGTATATTATATTATATAGCTTATGACCTTCCATAAGAATAGGGCTATCAAAGAAAATAAATAACTTTCATATCCATCTCTCATTTGCAGAGATTTGAGTATACTCACTCACTCACACAAAGAAATAAACTTTTATGCTTAATGTTATTAAATTAGAGAAGGGAGAACTTAGCTTTGAAGTCTATATAATGTAATAGTACCTACGATTCTCTATAATTACTTTTAAAATATTACAAATAGTTAGATTTGATTTCTCAAACTTACTCATTAAAGCCGAGGATCTAGACTCAGACTTCCCGTCGGTTCATATGAAGTACTTATAATCATCCGTTACGATTCTACATTAAGTAAATATCATCCCTTAGTTATACCAACCAATTTCAAGAGCTTTTCTTCCAAAAGGATTTTCATTAATGTGGCGCTCGGTTCATACTTAATCAAATTTTATTTAATAAGCAATAAGAAACCAAATCATTATTTCTATTACCGTTTCGAAATTACGAGAACGCTTTTTATAACAGAAATAATTAATATCAAAGACGACTATCCATACTTTCAATCCTAATTTCCCTTTCCATAATTTTAAAATCTCAGAGGTTATATTTTCAATTCCATCAAACATTCCCCTCGTGTCACTCAGACAGTTAAAACAATGCTGAGATACGTCTAGAACGGCAAGATTTTTCCTACTTAGCATATTCTTTTAATCAAATTGTTTCATATCTTTATGGTCTTGTTACTATTTTTATGTCTAAGGTATTTTACTGTAAAGTTTCATAACGATAAACAGTAATAGTTATGGTTTATTATATTTTTAGGATAGTGGAATTCGTATATTCTCTTTTAATGATAATTTTATCCAAATTAAAATTGTGAAATTAACAAACAGTTTTCCAAAAATATTTCATTAAATAATAAATACCATGTATCCAAACGTTTTAATAAATACCATGTATCCAAAAATGTTTCTTTTGGTAGATAAGATAGACGGAAATAAGTGATTACTTCAACAAAATTTGTTAGTCGTAAAGACATCTGAATATCATGTGAATATTTAGTTTTTCTGGAGTGACGAGTGAATTGAGAGAAGGGTAAAAAACAGAAATTGTATTTCAAGCTATATTTGTTATCTTTGTTTATAACTTCCTATTAAGTATTAAGTTCATTGTTAATCTTATAAGAATTATCGACTTAATGTTCTACATTGATTAAACATTTCATAAATAAAGCATTATTACGAAAGATTGTTTGAAATTAATAAAATATCTCAATAGTTATCTATAAAATCTGTATTTTATTTAAATGATCCTCTATAGCAATGTGTTACATGCAAGAGGTATGTATATTTTTTTGCATTAATATCTTTTTAAAGCTCCCAAGAAAATACAATGAACTAACATAATTTAGTCATTTTCTACTCTTAGGGTACCTTCGTGTGATATTAAAATAACTTTGACATTGGAATTTATTAAATGGGTGAAAATGATACAATATTTAGTTCAAACGTTGATTTGAGTAGATGTTTTAGTTTAATAAAATGTTATTTATTACATCATTTATAGTAATTAAAATTTTATATTTTCTATAATATATCTTATCTATAGAAACTATTATACAATGTATTGACATCTTTTAAAAGCCACTTAAACTATTGACTGAGTTTATATATTTATTTATTTATTTTTTTATCTTCACGTCATATCCCTTGCGGGGTAGTAAGAGACGACGGAGCGCCAAACGCTATGGTCCCTGCATACCTCTTTGCCTCGGCAACAGACATCAACCTCTTCATACATGCCCTCCGGGGGGTCCTCATGCTTTTTACATGACCTTCCTCCAGTATCGTAGATACTGTGTTTTCGAAGGTTACTCGAGGCCTCCTCCTGTCTCTCTTACCGCTCACTTTTCCTATATAAATCTCTTTTACCATTTTTTCATCACTCATTCGTTCGACATGTCCAAACCACCTAAGTACGTTCTTCTTCATTCTCACCGTGACATCTTCACTAGTGCCTGCCATTTTGTGGATCTCTTTATTGCGGATTCGATCAGCTAGATTGGCCCCGCATAATCTGCGAAGAGATCGCATCTTCACAGCATTCACCTTTCTTACATTCTTCTTCTGTGTTACCCACATTTGGCTGCCGTATAACAGCGTCGGTAGCAAAACCGCATTATGTGCAGCCAAACGTGCAGCTATGTTGACGTTTGGCCATCTCAATATCTCAATGCAGCCAAAGCACCGTTGACTCTGTTAGCGGCAGCAATACGCCTTTTCACATCCATTTCGTATCTTCCGTCTCTGCTAAACATACTTCCCAAATATATAACTTCATTCACTTGTTCTATTGTCTTATCATTCACGTTGACCTTACATTCTGTTCTTTCTTCATTTCTTTCAAATATCAGAACCTTCGTCTTATCTACATTTAGGTTTAGACCATTAATTTCACACACATTTTTCAGAGTAGTGAACAATGCCTGCAAATTGCATTCTGATGATGCAATTAGCACTGCATCATCTGCATATAGCAAGCAATTGACCTTAAGGTCACCTACTTTCACTCCCATGTCACTGTCTTTCATTCCTTGGAGACAACTATCCAAATACAAATTAAACAACCGAGCTGACATAGCGCAACCTTGCTTAACACCTGATTGAATGTCAAACCAGGGCGACATGCCAGCTCCTACTCGCACACAGGCTGAGTGATCTCTGTAACTCTTTACAGAGATCACTCAGCCTGCATCCAGCACTTTACAGCCTTTAGCAAGGGTCCGCTCACATTGTATCAGGGCAGTATCTCTCATAATTTCTTTCTCACAACCCTGTCAAACGCCTTTTCCAAATCCACAAAAGCACAGAAAACCTTTTAGTTTAGGGCCAAATACTTTTCCGTAATTATGCGGAAAGAAAAGATCTGATCTATACACCCTTTTCCAGGTCTAAAATCTCCTTGGGCCTCCCACAAAAGCCTTTCAGATCTCTCTTGCATACTTCTCGATAATACTTTAGTATAAACTTTACCACCCAAGCTGATCAAAGTGATAGCCCTATAACGATGACTGCACCTCGTCAATCGTCTCGTCAATCAATTAACTGAGTTATAATATAAATTATCTAATTTTATTGTAATTTATACTAAATATAGTCGTGTGTAGTGTATATAGTACTTACAAATATTGACTATCTCAATATTATTACGGTCACTGGTAAACTCTATACAGAACTTTAAAGTTACAAAAGATGGGAGTGTATAATATTAAGTAGCGTTAAGACTAATGGTTGGTGAAATTAAACAAAAAAATAATAAGTTTTACTTAAATGAATTATTGTAACACCTTCAACAAATGATCAGTGACGATTATGTACTTCAAACTTAAATTAGTCTCATATTATTATTACACTAAGACCCAGTTTCACCGAGATTTCAAATTCAGATACATTATTAAAACCGAATTAAATGTGAATTACAAATAGTTAAAGTTTTGTATCTAACAAAGCGCGATAATGTTTATCTAAAACAATATACAAAAATACTTTTATACATTATAAAATATATATCAGATAGATATATCCTATTTCGATATAACTATTGAGAATCTCTTTGAACTTAACTAGTGCCTGTGGGGATGAAACTTACCAGAATCATACTAAAGACGTGTTTGGTGCACACGTGTCTTGGACAGTTTGTAGGTAATTACATCAAAGCAAATAATATGATGAACGTATTGTTCATCGTTGTTTATTATGAGCTTACACAATTGAATTAATTGGTACAGGGGAGTTTTGTAATGTTTTGTGTTATTATAAGAATAAACCGCTATATGTTTAAGTAAATACACAAATATTAATACGTTAAGTACTTAACTTTAGAAATTTCGTTGTGTTTGAAAACATTAAGAACAATATCTTTAGCAAAGTCGTTTAAAGTTTTAGATGTAAATTGTTGTAACTGTATATAAACATAGATAACACCTTATTATCAAAGGCGGATATGAAACAATATTATGTCAGTCGAATACCTCTAATACGTTCTTTCGTTGATCAATAATCACATATTCATTTACATATCAAGACGAATGGACGAACGAAATGTTAAAATAAAATTATGTAAAAAAAAATATAAACAAAATGTTTAAGAATATGCAATTAAAAAAATTAATATATTATAAAAATCAGAAATTATTGCCTTAGATCATGTCCTTAGTTCCTACAGCTGAACATGTCTACTAAATATATCTAAGAAGCATCTCAACAAACAAGGGTTACGATTAAGAGAAATACTCTCAGTTTTTGAGCTAACGATTAAAAATCTATGCAATTTGTGCCGAACAATATTTAAATATGGTTAAAAGATTTTAATTGAAGCTGATGATATAAACAGGGATTTTTATAACAAATACGAGTATATACTTAATTATTGAAGAAGTTATCCTTTTAGTTCCTCATCAGCATACGAGTTCAATAATTCCAGCTCAATGAACATGTCTCATCATTTAAGCCCCGGTCTTGAGCAGTTGTTATATTTAATTCTAGCACAAATCTACTACAGTTTTTTTCTGGATTATCCTCAATCTATCATGTCATTTAAAATAATAATTTTTATATTAATAATAATCAATTGTAGAAAAGACACTGGGACGAGGATAGTATAACATTAATGACTTAGAGCAATTTTTATTGCTATAAGCCTCTTATCTTGATTACTTATTTTAAATTTTATTATATTATACCTTAATAAAATAATTTCAGTTGCTTATTTGTTATTTTATATCTTAGTTAAATGATAATACATTTTATTTCTAAACCATTCAACGAACCAGTAAAGTATGAGGTCTAATGGCGCCATTCTGTCATCGAGATTACTTAATAACATCGGAACAAGTCATAATAAAAGTAATATTAAGCATTTAATAGCATAAACACAACAATCAATTTGTATTGTATACATGATGGTATGCGATAACATATGGATAATATATAGATTGTAAAATAAACAAAAAAATATGTAATGATTTCGTTCAAATTTATCTTTATTATTTTTTCATTCCTTTTTTACTTACTTTAATTTACTATGTAAAATTCAACATCCGAATTTAATGATATATAGCAAATCCGTTCAGTGTCCTTAATAAATGATAACCCGATGTTCGTACTTCAGTTATAGTCCGTGAATTATAGTCCGGAGTGAATAATAAAAACGTTCAGAATCACAATCACCACCTTATTATTTGAGTGACTGGTTTTTCAACGAGTTTTGACACATGAAAATTATTGATATTTATTAGTGATATATTATAAATAAATACCTAATGTTATAAATTATCAATGTCAAAATAAGATTTATTGATAATATATTAGTTTTCAAATAGAATAATTATTTCGCAGGTTTTATCAGGTTTAAGTCAAAGTCACTCAGTTGAAAATGATATGTTAATATTGCACAAAGTACCCAAGTTGGATGAGCAGAATTATGTAATATTAAAAATTTAAATGATCATCATTTATCAACATTTTGAATATTTAAAATCAAAACTAATAACTTTTGATTAGGCGTTAGGTTGGTAGAACTGTTATTATAATTGGCATGTAGCTTTCACTATGATCATAAAGAATATAAAAATAACATATTTTTTCATAAGAAAAAAAAAATCTTTTTTTACGAACATTGAAAAGCCATTTTCGATAACATAAAATTTTAATAGAGAAACATATTAGCTTATTTTTAAGTTTTCTTAATCAAACTGACAATATATTTTATTTCCGCACCCATTTCTGAGGAATAAAAAAGATGTGTTAAAAAATTTTCAAATTAATGTTTTTAAAAACGAAACCAATATACATATTTATTTATGAATATTTTATACTCATTTTACTTTAATTTAGAGCTTTTCATCTTTTCTCATTCTACATCGCGATAGGATCTTTTCGATCAAAGATTTTAATTAAGTGAAATCTACTTTTTAGATAAATGTTGTTTGGGATAATTGATATATTTTATTCTAGATATTATCGTTTATATATATTATTATTATATTATGTAATTATTATTATATTATGTAATACAATTCTTTTATTACATAAAAATAAAAAAGTTGTATAAAATAAAGCCAGAATATTAATATTCCATAATTTTATATCGATAAAATTCAAACCACAAACAATCATCCTGTCCTTATTCCAACTGTTGAAGTCGGCACAATATATCATTTGCTCGATGCACTTCTATCATATGTCATATCGATGGGGATATGATGCTTCTTCTTGATATTTTTTTTGACACTCCAGGCATGTCTTCTTATACTTTTTTTCTTATAAACATCCATAATCATACTAAAGACTCTCAATTTCAAATAATCTATAAATAATATAAATCTAAATTCCAAATGAAAATGTAATCGAAATATACTTAAAATTTAGATTTAATTAAAATAACATATGTAAATACTTCATTATTCTCAGGTCTATTACAAACACACCCAATTATTTGAATGACTGGTTTTCCGATGGATTTAGTGACTTTTAGGATTTATGAGAAATGGGTTTTCTAATTTAATACGAAATTACATATTTAATTGTATCAAAGTGGAGTTTCTTGAATAATAATTACATTGGTACGGTGTTTTCAACAGTTTTTTTTTTACGATTTGTCACTTTTTTTATAAAGGTATACTTTAAATCAAAACAAAAACTTCTCAACGAAGTAAATACCGAGTGACGAAAGCGAATCCACTGACAAAACTCCTGATATGAATTTTGCGACGAAAAAAACCACGAACATTTTTATTCACAAACGTAAACAAACACAAAAAATGTGAATGTGTTCGGAACGTTACCGAATTGCCTTGATCAATCTAATAAAATAAAAACAAAAATGCAATTTGTGCAACGTTTAGAGCACATTCACATTTTTTGTTTGTATTTTTTTTTGTTTGTTTGTTTGTTTGGCAACGTTCCGAACACATTCACATTTTTTGTGTAAATATAATATGACTAACATGTTTATAAATAATCTTAAGTATTTAAATATTGTTTTTAATTCATATGTTCATTGTTATTATTTAAATTCATTTTAATATTTTTAGTCGCCTTAAGGAATTTGAAGTAATAATGTAATAAATCATGAATCAAAAGCTTTAATTAGGAAAATCCGTTCTTAAGAAAATCACTTAAGGGTGCGATATAATGAGAGATGCTATTTTATTAATTTTAACTACAAACTTAATTAGTTTCCAACAATAATATTCCCAGTATTAATGATGTCTTTTGATGGTTAGTTTTATGAAAACTAGACTATTTTATTTACCCCGATTTACATGAACTTACGACCTATTTTTATTATACCACTGTGGTGAAATCTATTAAATACACATATAACTTTGTAACTTTCGATATATTTAATAATCCCCAAGGGTACTTTAGTATTTAAAAAAGGTTGCCCGCAGAGCAATGTTTTACAGAGTAAAGTGTATACTAAGGCTTTAAATATTTAATTTAAAACTTTAATTTTAATCCGACGTTTCGAATGCTTGGCAGCAATCAAATTCACTGAAAGACGAGATGAAGATGTATTGATGACAGCATTGGTTAAAATATGAAAGCAATTATGATAATTTTTATTAAAAATATATATTTTATTATGTAAATATAAATTATTATGAACATAATGCAACAAGTACTTACTTTTATTTCAATGAATTGTAGGGGACGCTCTTAGGGATTTTATTATTTGGTTAAACTTTTTCTATTCCCATAATTTAATTGGGAAAAGCGCTGTCTAGTAAATTAAAATAACAAGGTAAAAGTTATCAAAAGTTTTGAAGGACTTTTTTCAATACATTTTTTAAATTATATTACTTTAGACATGTTTTTTTATATTTTTTCTTTATGTAAATTAACTTTTCTAGAATTTATTGATTTTTTTTTTGATAATTTTCATATGTGATCTTATTGAAAAATGCTGCATGGTGGTGGTAAAACACTATTCAAGCTTATTGTAGCGAAGCTTAATCGAACATGTCTTTGTCTTCTGTGGAGTTGTCTTCTTTTAAATAATGTGTTTAAAAAGATATACAATATACATTATATTAAAATTAACGTTTGTAACCACCTTTTTATTTTTCTTTAATATTATGATATGAAAAGTAATCACAGAACCGTTTTAAATCTGTATTTGTAGTCAGAGTAACAGGTCCATGTTATCAACATACATACAAAAATTGACTATTATCTGAAATATTTAACGAGAAGGAAAATGTTCATTCCTAAGTACATAATAACTCCATCTCCCCTTGTAATATAAAAGATATTAGTAAAGTATCGTTACAAGAATAAAATAAATAAAAGGCAGTTGTTGTTTATTGTTTGAAACGTATATATATCTATAGACGATAGATATCTATCTAGTATAATCTTATACGCATAACTAATTTCTATATTACAACATTTACATGTTCTCAGTAGCTTCTCTGTGAGGATATATTTCTGAGAACTAAAACAAGATATAATTTTTTGACATTTCTACAATTTTGTTATAAATAAATACGTCTACGTCTACTTACTTTAAGATATTTCAGAACTTTGATATCTTCGCATGTGTAAATCAATAGTGACTACTAACCTATTTATTCATTTAAGTAAACTATTTTATCCGCTTTGATAAACTGAACTTAAACAGCCTCAATACTTTACAGATTGGGATTGTTTGATACTCATACTTCAGTTCATAAAAATTCTTATTTAGCTGAGCTAAAGCTGGGTTAAGCCTCACTTCACTCTCTCTTTAATCTAGCCTAGATCTAGGTTCGTAACAGTCAAAGTCAAAGTTAACATATTACATTATACTTATTAAATCCAACAAATTGTATATATATATGTGTATATATATATACACATATATATAACTTTCAGATAGTATTTAAGTAACAAACGGATGTCGATTATCATGATCATGGAGTGTCGTTGTTGGGCAGGCAATTAAAACATTATATAAAATTACAAAAAGTAAAATTTGATTACAACTTTTTACATTATTAGGATTAATTATTAACATATTTCCAAGGTTTCGAAAACGTGTCAAGTTCTCGCGCCTAGAAACAAGACAGGTTGAACAATAGAATTAACAATTATTACTGAAAAGCAATGATAGAAATAAATCTCTGGTAAATGTCAAATACATTTTCTTACAATTCATCGTCTCCATTATATTTTATTTTCATTTCCAAACCAGTAGCTTTGATGAAAGAAATAAGGATTTTATTCACTAAATGAAAGCAATAGCAAGTCGTTGACAGCCAAACTGAACAGGCAGTAGTTAGTGGCCGTGGGCAGCCCCGGGCTCCGTACAATAATAATAAAGTTTTTTTTATATATTTATTAAAATTAAATGCTAAATATATTTGTATAAAAAATAAAACCACAATATTGAAATATTAGTTGTATAATATTTTACATTATATGATATAACGTGTATATCATATGATGTAAAATATTTATATTATAAAGTAACTGACTAAAAATATTTTTTATAAAAGCTCTTACGGATTGCAAGTTATTTTTATAAACACGCGTGTTGTGATTCTCACGATATGCATTCTATCATATTAATCATAAGACGCATGTTTTCTGTTCAATAAACAATAATATTAATTATATCAATGTGAATAAACAAGAAGGTAATATTATTATTACACTACGGTGATTCCAGTCTTTAATTACCAAGAAAATGTTTATTTTTATATACTTTGATCTAAGTGTGAAAGGTATTGCATAATTTGTCATTTATGGAAAATACAATGTGTATCGGATGTTTGATATTGCATTTATTTGGTTTTGAGTATTGATTAATATTAATTACTTTATTAAACAATATATCTTAATAATTCAAATCTGCACGGTCGCAATAAGATCAAGGCATCCTAATTAAACAGAGTAGTTTCCAAAACCCCCGTAAAGTAAATACTTTTACAAATAATAATATACAGTACTAATAACTTTATTGTTTATTACAATTAACTCATTATGGACTTAACTATTTTTAGTATAGATTAGATTAATATTTTCAAAATATTATTTTCCTCTGCCATAGTATAGTCAAAAAATCGTAATTTTTATTATTATATTTATTACCAAATCAATAATAATAATAAGGATCTCTTAAAAATACATTCGTATTTTTATTTTTTAACTTTAAATTGTTTTGTTTAATAAGTTTTATTCTTATTTAAGATTATTTATATCTTTAAATTTTATTATATAAAAAATTTCAAACAATTTGAGGCTGATTGGATTTCATTCAAAGAACTTTATTTTATTTTTGGGGCAAAGCTATTTGTTGAGTAATAAAATAATGTAATTGATATTATGAAAGAGGGCCAGTGTCGTGGTCATTTGGAAGAATGCTTATTCGATCAAATAATCGACGACAAACAACTAATATATATTTTTATTAAGTCCTTTCCTTATATCCCTGTTTATCCAATAGTGGTTTTAAACAAAACATAATTTAAAAAATTTCATGGATAATTCTTAAAAAATTACAACTGTTACGTTCAATTTATAATCGGAGGTTAAGTCTTACAAGTCATACTTGGTTAATCTTGATAAGGAAGCAAAAAGTTTGTATTTTTTTGTAATATTAACATTCTTTAATAGTGAAAAAAATATATTTTTTAAAGTACAAATAAATAAATGTATTTTTTTTAAGTAAATTTCCAAGATTTTATATATTTTCTATTTTTTAAACAACGGTTTTATTGACAGATTTACCTTTAAGAAGGTTTAAATAGGCAAACCAGATTCTCTTTTAGCTGATAAGTATAAGTACTATGAAAATATTTTCCCATCTTTAAAAAATTTACTATGAAAAAGTTTTTCCATCATATCTAAAGATATATCAACAGTTATCAACGACATAACTATGAGGTGACTGGCTCTGCAAAATATTTAATATACTATATAAACAGTAACAAAGTGAAGAGTAGACATTTAGTTTGAGTGTAAGATATTCCTTAAAAGCTAGTCTTTGTTATTGTTCACCATTTTAACAGTAAAATATTATTTGTCGCAACCGCAAATTATACTAGAGTTTAAATTTACTAGATTACTTTAAGGAAAGTAAACTTCAAGGTCTGGAATTAAGTAAAGTATGTTAATTAGTTAAAAGATAGATCTAAAAATCTGTAAAGAGTTTTAGGTTTATATTTCAACTAATTATGAATCTGTAAAAAACCAACAGATTAGATTTAATACCTAAAATTATACGTGTATTTAGTTGTCACAAAACTAGGTAATATGTTAAAATATTTTAGCGTCATTGAGAAATAAAGCAACAGAATAACAAACTCGATTAGAAATAAGTAGTATTCAAAGTAACTAAGTATTGATCTGTTATTAATTTATTAAAATTCAATAAACCATTTTGTTCATATTGAGTTACATATTTCATTTTCCCTTTTATCGTCATCTATTTCCTAAAATATATAAGTGGTCCCGTATGGACCCTACTTAACCTTTTTTGTCTATATTTTAGTTTACTGTACTCGTATCATCTCTCATAATAGATACACGTATTTCTTCGTAAACCCATTTCATGTACCCATAGTGACGGGTAGTGACCCTTCACCGTTTTTACTAATCTTTTGTATTATACTAGCTGTTGTCTGCAACTATGCTTCCGGTAAGTTCGACATTGGTTGGTAAGTTCCAATTTTAACAGCGACTTTCTCGGCACATTTACCTATTTCTTTCCACTTCACTCGCACTGCATCCGGTGCCTTGCAGAAACTGGACCACGGTATTTGTCTACACACTGTCTTATTGTTGTAGCTTTTAACATCTTTTCACTTTCATGCTATATATTGTAAAACACACGTTAGAGCTTAGTAAATGTAACATTTTAATGGACTATAAATCAAATTTTACGATAAAATCCTGACATTTAATTTATAATGTACTATTTTTTTTCTTTTTCCGTGACTTCAATACAAAATTTTAATAATGGTAATGATATCCTTTAAAAACGAAAAAATACACAAGTGTCTGGCTGTGCAAAAATTTTATATCATCTATAAAAATGACAGAGTGAAGAGTACACATTTTTCCGCGTATAATAATGACTGTACAATATTCATTAAAAGCTAGCCTGTGTTATGATTTTTTTTTTTCTGTATGATATTTTTGTGTCCTAAGCATTAAAAAATACATTAACCAAGTACAAGTAAATAAGTTTACACTTGAGCGATCTGCCATCCCATAAATATTCGTCGCCCAAGTTTTTTGCATAAAAAATCCTTAATGGCTACTCGGAGTTCCTCGCATGTTTTGGCCTACCCACTAAATGCGGTTTACCCTCATCCCCCGGTTGTCGCTATACAGTAGATTGTTACATTCCCGAATCTAAGCTTCGTAGTTATAACTAAAAATATACAATATAAATTTACAAGACACTCTCATAAGTTTCTTGCAAATTAATTTCTTTTAGAAAATAAGTAAGAAGTTTCTTTACTGTAATTTTTTTAATATTTCAATAATTTAGTTTAAAACAATCAGTGTGTAATTAATGTTTTGCGACTTTTTTCAAGGTAAGATTTTCAAGAGTTTGATAATAATTAATTAATAAACACTTCTTTACGACACTTTTTGTTCACCCTCGTGACACTTTAGGTATAAGTTTTATATTATTATGAAAAATATTTATATTTTCGTAATTTGTATTGTATTTAGATGAAGGTTGGGGGTTTAGAAAGAAACCTAATAACTGTCACCTCCGACCCGATAAAGATGATTTTATATAATATAGTATGATAAATTCATCATTGCGGGAGACGACGCAGTAGTTCATTCAGTGAATGAAGACTGATCCCTAGGTGTCGCAGTTTCAAGTTCTGTTACTCGTAGTAACGATGACTTTTACTATTTGTTAATATGAAATAAAAATAAAAATAACATAGCTAACATGTTTACAGGCAATTTAACCAGATATAGTATTAAGTGATTAACTGTTAGTTTTTATCCCATTAAATACTTCTATTTCTACATAGCATTCTATTCATTCATTCTGAGACTTGTTTATCTATTTGTTCGTACTGAAAGGGTTCGAACTAGAATCGATGAAACGTCTTAGTTAAAAGCCAGCGGAGTATATTTACAGACTTTCAGTCCATAAAAAATATTAAAACTACAATATTTTATTTATCTAATAATGAAATCTTCGTAAATCTTTTTCAATTAACATTTAGATTTTATTTATCGCTAGGATTTTTTTGTTGATAGATCTATATTACATATTTTAATTTTTAAAATGAAAGCATTTTTTTACATTTTGTTCAAAAAAAAAATATTTCATTTTTCTGCATACATAACAATTTTTTTTATTGTTTGATTAATTTGCTATATTTGAAAAAGTTGTATCCAAAGTCTTTAATGTATCTGACTGTGAAGATCAAAGCCTTATACATTGATTGTTTAATGCACTATTTTCATCTCACAATGACTGAAGTTGTCACTCACTCAGTAGCAAATCCGGTTTTTCATAAACATCCTTATTTACAAGTAAATTAACTTTTCAAATACATTAGCATATAAAATGGACATTCTTAATACCAAGAAATTTATTTTATATATTTTCATAAATTCCTAGAATCTTAGATATAGCTTCTTTATATATTTTGATTTTTTAAAAATTTGAATATTGCTTATATTTTTCATATTATGATAAATATTATAAAATTCGTGCTTACTCTTTGTATATTAGATATTTAAATTACGTACTAACCAAATATTGACCTTTAAATTAACCATCCAAAGGTGCTGTATACATTTAGTTTTAAGGGTTCCGTAACGAAATAAATAACTCATATATTTGCACTGCACAATATTTAAGAATTCGTTTACCCCAAGATTATTTTCTGAACACAAAAAATTGACCCTAAAATTAAAAATAAACCTGGAATGAGCGAAATAAAAAATATATTAAAATAGCTGTCACTTGTTTGGTCCGCGTAGACTAGAGAAGGGTTATATTAGAAACGATAATTTAAAACTAGTATTTGAAACCGGGAAATACACACTGTTATAGACATTTGCAATATTTTTTAGAAAGAATTTCTAATACTTAAATATATTTTTCAGAAGCACATTTGAGTGGTAATATTAGTACCATCTCTAAAAATGGGTTATTAAAGTCAACAACAAAATATATTCTGGTAAACCTATTTATTTTATTGAATAAGTGCATATTACACTTTATTTTAGTTTTCATATTAAAAAAATATCAACATAAAATAATAGGCAAAGGCCCTATTTTCAGGTTTTAGACACGGAGCCCCAGTAGATCCATAAGAATTTTGACAGTCGCTATATTCGTTAAGCATAACTAGAATCGAGTACACGTACAGATACATATTATTTACTTTATTTAAAAAATATTAATGTTGTGAAAAAAATGTAAGCAAATCTATGCTTTTATAATCTTAAAAAACATTCAATAAAGATTCGTATTTGTTTTATTTTATTACATTATTGAACACACTTGGTTCAATTTCACTGTAAGTTGTATAAAGGGACAGCAAGTCGCTAACAGCCAAACTGAATAGGTAGTAGTTAGTGGCCGTGTGCAGCCCCGGGTTCCTCATAATGACCACGCACACACACACATTACCCACCACACCAGTGAGGAATATCACCACGAGGACTATACTCCATGGCACTATCTCGCTGAGAGGCAACCTCCGGGACCCCATCATCCAACAGAGCATTTCCTTCTCGCTGCAGTCGAACATCGTCAGATTGTTGCAGCGATTAAAAAAATTATCATTTGTTTCATTTTTGCGAAGAAATGAATGAAACTCCATTACGAATGGTTTATGGAATATTTTTTTTTTATAAATTACGTATTAATAAACATATCTTAATATAAATTACATATTATAAATTATATTTAAGATCGTAATATAAGAAAATATATTTTTATAATTTAACAAGTTGTCAGAGGGAAATGGAAACGTCCGTCTGAGTCGAGTTCCCGCGTCAACTGAAATATATGAAATGAATGAAATGACTTTACTGAAGGAACTGAATTGAACTTTTATTAGATATTTTATGAAAACAGATGTTATGACTTTAATATAATACCTTATACAATGATACTGAGTTTATATTTTTATTTAATGATACGACATTGAAATCAAGTTTCACTGATTAATGCAATGTTTGAACATACTCGCATGTATATCATTATAGTCTTCTGAAGAATGTGTTTATGTTCACAGCAAATTAATTATCATAAAATCACAGTTTTTTTATTAATTATTATTAATAAATATAGGTTTTCTTTCTGTAAATTAATATTGTGTATTTTTTTTCTTAGACCATTTTTATTATAAAAACATATTCTATTTATATTTCTTATTCGCTTTCATTTGTATCTACATTCTAAATACTGTCAGAGAAAACATTTATTCTACCCCTAAGCACCTACATGCTTATAAAAATGTCCTTTAGACTGTTGAAGTATGTTTCGCTAACAAGCAGTTCGTTATTGTTCATAATTTCGAAGTCAAGTGATGCTGACCATACAGCTAAGTAATAAGTACATTTTATACATGTCACGTTGTTTATGTAAACTAAACATAATACACATGTATACGTTTAAAAATAGTAAGAATTGTTATGTAAAAAATACACTGTACTTTAAAAATACTTATATATTTGTTACTTATAATTATACATGTATCTTAATATATATAAATGACAACTCGGTGCCAGTATAATTTTATTGAACCAGCAAAAGAAATATCATCATAAGCAATTGTGATATCTTTGGAAAAATTTTTAGAAGATCAAAAACATCTAATTCAGTTGATTAAAAGAGTTTGGCCAGGATTGCAATATCATAACTATCAAATCATCATAAAAGCCGACGAAGTGCCATTAGGTGAACATTCTGGCAGATTCAACTCTCCAACTATTAATGAGGTGGCTGTTATTATGATTGGTGATCCAGTTGGTAAAAGATCTATAAAAATTACACGGCGAGACAACACTGTCATTACGATTTCGGATCTATACCGTTCATATGACGCACTACAATATTCATTAATATTTTGGCAAGGACAGGATGAATATCACCTACACATCGAACAGTGTGATACAAACGCCGGTAAATTTGGCAATTATCTATATATTTTCTGACTGTAAGTGCGAATTTTAATGTCTTTTTTCATTTTATTTCTTTTTATTCGTAGGTGCTAAAACAGTTAGCTCAATGAAGTATTATGCCTACAGATTGATGACTAGACATAATCAAGACATATCAAGTCATATCCATCGATATCGTCAGCTTTTCAACCAATACATTGTTGATATATATACTAAGGTTGAAAACGGAAAAGCTTGCGATTCATTCGATACAACCAGGCAACATATACAACATATTCTTCCGATCGTAACTTATTATTATCAGAAGAATATGTTCACTTACGGGATGCTGTTGTTGGAAACATCGATGGAAATTTAAATCCTAATGACATCGGTAAACCTTTCATTTTACCTTCAAGCTACATCGGCTGTCCACGGAACATACAAATTTCGATGACTTTCGTATGTCATTTCGGCCGACCAGCTTTGTTTTATTACATTCAAATGTAATCCGAATTGGAAAGAGATACAAACTTTAGTAATACCAGGTCAAAACGTAATTTTTGTCATTATATAAATGCACGTGATGTCAAACAAAAATTAAAATTTGGCTTCAAGATAAAATCAGTTCAGAAAAAATTTATTAAATAATTTCAGTCAAAATTCACTTCACTTGATCAAGATTGTTTGATATTGTTACCAAACACATGATCCAAGGGCCGTACGGTGCTTTCAACATGACATCACCATGCATGGAAATAGAAAATGTAAGAAATATTTCCCAAAGCCGCATACGAATGAAACTATCACGGATATTGAAGGTATCATGTATCGCCGCAGAAATGCTGAGAATGGTGGCCACACATTTACAATGCGACTGCTGAATTCTACTAATCCAATTTGATAATCAGTGGGTGGTACGACACTTACCATTCATTACCTTTAAAAACTTATGAGGCTCATATCAATGTCGAGCTTTGCAGTTCTGTTAAATCTATTAAGTACTCGTACATTTGTTCATATGTAAAAAAATAGGTATTTTGGCCATATTTGAACTGCAAAATATTGATAAAAATTATGAAATAACACGATACCAAATGGGTAGATACATCAGCAGCAACGTAGCTATTTATCATATTCTTAGCTTTCCTATATATGACAGAGTTTCTTCTGTCCACCAGCAATTACTTGAACCATAACTGGCTCAGCAATTGGGCCATTTTGGCAGCCAAAAATGTTGATGTTGACGAAATAAATGAAATGTTGTTACCAGGCGATTTGATGTCTTTTAAATTAATCGATACTGTTGTTGAAAAAGATCAAAGTGTGAATTTTCCAGTTGAATTCTTAAATTCATTCAAAACACGTGGAATGCCACCACATAATCTTTGATTAAAGATTGGTTCACCTATTATTCTCCTGCGTTATTTTAATCCACCTCGGTTATGCAACGGCACCCGGTTGGTAATCAGAAAAATAACATGTTCGGAAATGTTCTTGAAGCAACCATTTTAATTGGAAAGACGATTGTTCAAAAGCTTTTCAAATATCAAATACGTTACTTAAACCTAAATAAACGTGAATTAAAAAATAGTTAGTTTTGTAATATATAACAATGTGTGATAATATTTATCTAAAACCATATACAGAAATACTTTTATATATTATAAAATATATATCAGATAGATATATCCTATTCAATTAACTTTTGCGAATCTTTTTGAACTTAACTAGTACCTGCGGGGATGAAACCTACCAGTACCGTACTAAAGGCGTGTTTGGTGCACACGTGTCTTGGACAGTTTGTAGGTAATTACATCAAAACAAATGATATGATGAACGTATTGTTCATCGTTATGTTTATTATGAGCTTACACAATTGAATTAATTGGTACAAGGGAGTTTTGTAATGTTTTGAATAACTTTAATTATAAACCACTATATGTTTAAGCAAATACACAAATAATATTACGTTAAGTACTCAACTTCATAAATTTCGTTGTGTTTGAAAACATTAAGAACAATATCTTTAGCAAACTGATATAATTTTTTTAGATGTAAATTATTTTAACCGCATATATAAAATAGATAACACCTTAGTTTCAAAGGCGGATATGAAACAATATTCTGTCAGTCTATTGCCTCTAATACGTGCTTCAATATTATTGATCAACAATCACTTTTTCATTTACATATCAAGACAAATGGTCGTAAAAACTGCTAAAATTAAGTTGCGTAACTAAAATTATGAACAAAATCCCTGATATCCAGTCCTTGGTTCCAACTACAGCTGAATATAATATAGTTACTAAATATATCTAAGAAACATCTCAACAGACAAGGGTTACGATTAAGAGAAATGACACTCAACTTTTGCGTTAGTGGTTAAAAATCGATACAATTTGTGCCTAACTAATTAATTAATATATTTTAAAGATTTTAGAAAGATAATTGAATGTTATGATATAGACAAGGATTTTTATAACAAATATATGCTTAATATATTCTCTGGCCACCCCGCAAGGGATATAGCGTGAAGCTAAGTAAGTAAGGGTATTCTTAATTATTGAAGAAGTTAACCTTATGTTTCCTCATACGAACACAAGTTCAATTATTGTACTTCAATGAACATGTCTCATCATTTCAGCCCCGGTCTTAAGTAGTTGTTATTCATAATTCTAGCACAAGCCTACTACAGCTTTTTTTCTGGATTGTCATAAATCTATATCTTTTTAAAATAATATTTTTTATATTAATAATATTCAACTGTAGAAAAGACATTAGGATGATTATAATATAACATTTATGACTTAGATCTAAAAGCAACATTTATTGCTATAAGCCTCTAATCTCGAATCTAAATTTTCAATGTTACCTTAATAAAAATTTTTTATTTGTTATTTTATATCTTAGCCAAATAATATAAATAAATATCATATATAACAAAGAAAAAAATATGTAATAATTTAATTCAAATTTATCTTTATTTTTTTTAAATTTAAATTTTACTTACTTTAAATAAATGTACTATGAAAAACTTAACAAAACGGCCAACATCCGAACTTTGATGATATATAGCGAATCCGTTCTGTGTCCTTAATAAATGGTAGTCCGTTGTCCGTACTTGAGTTATAGTCCGGTCGTCCGTCCGTGAATTATAGTCCGGAGTGAATAATAGAAACTCAGAATCACAATAACAAACATATCTAATTATTAGAGTGACTGGTTTTTCAAACTGGGTTTTCAACACACGAAAATTATTGATAGACTCGTATTATGAATAAATACCTAATGTTATGAAATATCAATATCAGAATAAGATTTGTTGATAATATGATCGTTTTGATATAGGATATTTTTTTCATATATTATCAGGTTTAAAATTAAAAGCACTTTAATATGTAATTTTATCAAAAATATTTTAATTTCATATGTGGTTATTGCACCTCTTTCAATAATTGCACTCAATTCAAAATAACATGTTAATATTACACAAAGTAACCAAGTTGGATGAGTTAAACTATGTAATATTAAATATTTTAATGATCATCATTTATCAATATTTTGAATATTTAAAATCAAAGCTATTGACATTAGCGTTTATTATTATTCACCATAAAAGGCTTAGCTATTATTCAACATCATGTTATTATAATTGAGTTGTAGCTTTGACAATGAAAATAAATTTTTATCCAAAAAATAAGGTACTTTTTCATAAATAAATTCAATATTATTTTTATGCACATTGAAAAGTCATTTTCACTTTTATTAAGTGTTAATCGAGAAATATATTTGATTATTTGTAATTTTTCTTAATCAAATTGAGAATAGGTTTTATCTCTGCATCCATTACTGAAGAAAAAAAAATATGTGTTCTAAAAATATCAAACTAATGTTTTTAAAAACGTAACTAATTTACTTATGAATTTATGAATTTTTTATATTCATTTTATTTTAATTCTGAAGAGATGAAAAGCGCATCTCTTCTCATTCTACACTGCGATAGAATCTTTTCGTTGGACGATGGTCGTCAAGGATTTTAATTAAATGAGATTTACTTTTTAGATAAATGTCGTTTGTGATAATTGCTATATTTTCTTCTTAATATTATCGTTTATATTGTAATGCCATTCTTTTATTACATAAAATATAAAACACTTGTATAAAGCTAAGAAATAAAATTAAAACAATGTCGATTTGTTCTCATAACCGATAATAGTCACCATAATCCTGTCCTCATCCCTATTGTAGAAGTCGGCACAATATATCGTTTACTCGATAATCTTCTACCATACATCATATCGGTGGAGATATGCCTCTTGGCCATATCATTTTTAGGGCTCTCCAGGCATGTCTGTCTAGGTTTCTTTTCTTATAAACATCCATATTCATATTTTAGACTCTCCACAGAAATTCTGAAACCCTACAATCTCTAACTGCAAAAGAAGATGTAATCTAAATATAATTAAAATTTAGATTTCATTGACGTAATATATGTAAATACTCCATTATTCTCACGTCTGTTACAAACACACCTAATAATTTGAATGACTGGTTTTACGATGGTTTTAATGACATTTAGGTATTAGAAGAAATGGGTTTTCTAATTTAATACGAAATTACATAGTTAATTGTATTAAAGGGAAGTTTCTGGAATAATAATTACATTGGTACGGTGTTTGCAACAGTGATTTTTTTTTACGTTCGTCACTTTTTGTATAGAGGTCTCAACGTTGATATTTTAAATTATATCTGCTTCTATTTCTCATTATGTTATTCCAGACTATATATGAATGTATATTATAGATATTTTACATATATATTATGTAACTATAAAAGTATTGAAACGAAATTAAAATATTTCTTATGCATTAGGAATTTTGATTTACCGTTTCCATCAATCTCTTTTATTATTACATAAAAAACTGATATTTTATATAATGTTTGGCTTTACCAGTTGTGTTGTATTTGTTTTCAACATAAATCAAACACTAAATGTTAATTTCGTGTTTGGTTACGTGCTAGATACTAAGAGAAACTTAGTAGTCTTAAGATGTTGTGTTCTTTTTTTAGCTAAACTTGAGAAAGAGCTCTTTTAGAAGTAATTATCTTTCGTAATATCCTGAAACATGTATCAAAAATTTTATGGATATTTCCATATTTAAAAATAGTTATTATTAGTAAAAGCGAACCTGTTGCCTCTTGGACTTCCGTCCTTGTCGCTCTATCAACTGAGCTATGATGTCACGTCGAGTTAAACACCTTTTAAGTAAACATAACATGTTTATAAATAATCTCAAGTATTAAAATATTGTTTTAAATTAACTCATATGTTCATTGTTATTATTTAAAACCATTTTTTTCAATCACATATTTTTTTCAATTCAATATTTTAAGTCGCTATGATGAATTTTAATATAATAATATAATAAATCAAGAACCAAAAGCTTTGATTAGGCAACTCCGTTCTTAAGAAAATCACTTAAGGGTGCGATATAATGAGAGAGCCATTTTATCAATTTTAACTTCAAACGTAATTAGTTTCCAACAATAATATTCCCAGTATTAATGATGTCTTTTGATGGTTAGCCTTATTAAAACTAGACTACTTCATTTATCCCGATTTACATGAACGGACGACATATACTCGTATTTATTATAACACTATGGAGAAATTTGTTAAATACAAATAATTTTGTAACTTTCGATATATTTAATAATCCCCAAGGGTACGTTATTATTTAAAAAAGGTTGCCCGCAGAGCAATGTTTCACAGAGTAAAGTGTACTGTAGACTAAAGCTTTATATATTTAATTTAAAACTTTAATTTTAATCCGACGTTTCGAGTGCTAGGCAGCAATCATATACACTGAAAGACGAGATAAAGATGTATTGATGACAGCAATGGTTAAAATATGAAAGCAATTATGATAATTTTTATTAAAAATATATATTTTATTATGTAAATATAAATTATTATGAACATAATGCAACAAGTAATTACTTTTATTTCAATTAATTGTAGGTGACGCTCTTAGGGATTTTATTATTTGGCTAAACTTTTTCTATTCCCATAATTAAATTGGGAAAAGCGTTAAAAGTTATCAAATGTTTTGAAGGACTTCTTTTCAATACATTTTTTTAAATTATATTACTTTATACATGTTTTTTATATTTTTTCTTTATGTAAATTAACTTTTTTAGAATTTATTGATATTTTTCTTTGATAGTTTTCATATGTGATCTTATTATAATAATAAAAAAGCTGCATGGTGGTGGTAAAACACTATTCAACGTTATTGTACCGAAGGTTAATCGAACATGTCTTTGTCTTCTGTGGACTTTTCTTCTTTGAAATGATGTGCTTAAAAAGATATACCTAATATACAGTATGTTAAAATTAACGTTTGTAACCACCTTTTTATTTTTCTTTAATATTTTGGTCATTAAAGGGCCTTTTTATTTTTCTTAAATATTATGATATGAAAGTAATCACAGAACCTTTTTAAATCTGTATTTGTTTTCAGAGTAACAGTTCCATGTTATCAACATACATACAAAAATGGACTATTATCTAAAATATTTAACGAGAAGGTAAATGTTCAATCCTAAGTACATAATAACTCTATCTCCCCTTGTTATATAAAAGATTTTTGTATCGTTATAAGAATAAAAAATTAAGAGGCAGTTGTTTTTTATTGTCTGTAATATATTAAATATTATTTTATAGAAGCGTTTCTTGACTACAATACTTTGTTACAGGAAACATAAACGTGGTGAAACGTCTATATATTTATAGACGATAGATATCTATCAAGCCTAATCTAATACGCATAACTAATTTCTATATTACAACATTTACATGTTTTCAGTAGCTTCTCCCTGAGGATATATTTCTGAGAACTAAAACAAGATATAATTTTGTTATAAATAAATACGTCTACGTCTACTTACTTTAAGATATTTCAGAACTTTGATATCTTCGCATGTGTAAATCAATAGTGACTACTAACCTATTTATTCATTTATGTAAACTATTTTATCCGCTTTGATGAACTGAACTTAAACAGCCTCAATACTTTACAGATTGGGATTGTTTGATACTTCAGTTGATAAACACTCTTATTTAGCTGAGCTTAAGCTGGGTTAAGCCTCACTTCACTCTCTCTTTAATCTAGCCTAGATCTAGGCTCGTAACAGTCAAAGTCAAAGTTAACATATTACATTATACTTATTAAATCCAACAAATTATATATATATACACATATATATAACATTCAGATAGTATTTAAGTAACAAACAGATATCGATCATCATGATCATGGAGTGTCGTTGCTAGGCAGGCAATTTAAACAGTATATAAAATTACAAAAAGTAAAATTTGATTACAACTTTTTACATTATTAGGATTAATTATTATTATTTATTTCCAAGGTTTCGAAAACGTGTCAAGTTCTCGCGCCTAGAAACAAGTCAGGTTGAACAATAGAATTAATAATTATTACTGAAAAGCAATGATAGAAATAAATCTCTGGTAAATGTCAAATACATTTTCTTGCAATTCATCGTCTCCATTATATTTTATTTTCATTTCCAAACCAGTAGCTTTGATGAAAGAAATAAGGATTTTATTCACTAAATGAAAGCAAGTCGTTGACAGCCAAACTGAACAGGCAGTAGTTAGTGGCCGTGGGCAGCCCCGAGCTCCGTACGATAATAATAAAGTTTTTTTTTATATATTTATTAAATTAAATGCTAAATATATTTGTAGAAAAAATAAAACCACAATATTGAAATATTAGTTGTGTAATATTTTACATTACAATATGATATAACGTGTATATCATATGATGTAAAATATTTATATTATTAAGTAACTTACTAATAATAATGCTTATAAAAGCTCTTACGGATTGCAAGTTATTTTTATAAAGAGACGTGCTGTGATTCTCACGATATGCATTCTATCATATTAATCATAAGACGCATGTTTTCTGTTCAATAAACAATAATATTAATTATATCAATGTGAATAAACAAGAAGGTAATATTATTATTACACTACGGTGATTCCAGTCTTTAATTACCAAGAAAATGTTTATTTTTATATACTTTGATCTAAGTGTGAAAGGTATTGCATAATTTGTCATTTATGGAAAATACAATGTGTATCGGATGTTTGATATTGCATTTATTTGGTTTTGAGTATTGATTAATATTAATTACTTTATTAAACAATATATCTTAATAATTCAAATCTGCACGGTCGCAATAAGATCAAGGCATCCTAATTAAACAGAGTAGTTTCCAAAACCCCCGTAAAGTAAATACTTTTACAAATAATAATATACAGTACTAATAACTTTATTGTTTATTACAATTAACTCATTATGGACTTAACTATTTTTAGTATAGATTAGATTAATATTTTCAAAATATTATTTTCCTCTGCCATAGTATAGTCAAAAAATCGTAATTTTTATTATTATATTTATTACCAAATCAATAATAATAATAAGGATCTCTTAAAAATATATTCGTATTTTTATTTTTTAACTTTAAATAGTTTTGTTTAATAAGTTTTATTCTTATTTAAGATTATTTATATCTTTAAATTTTATTATATAAAAAATTTCAAACAATTTGAGGCTGATTGGATTTCATTCAAAGAACTTTATTTTATTTTTGGGGCAAAGCTATTTGTTGAGTAATAAAATAATGTAATTGATATTATGAAAGAGGGCCAGTGTCGTGGTCATTTGGAAGAATGCTTATTCGATCAAATAATCGACGACAAACAACTAATATATATTTTTATTAAGTCCTTTCCTTATATCCCTGTTTATCCAATAGTGGTTTTAAACAAAACATAATTTAAAAAATTTCATGGATAATTCTTAAAAAATTACAACTGTTACGTTCAATTTATAATCGGAGGTTAAGTCTTACAAGTCGTACTTGGATAATCTTGATAAGGAAGCAAAAAGTTTGTATTTTTTTGTAATATTAACATTCTTTAATAGTGAAAAAAATATATTTTTTAAAGTACAAATAAATAAATGTATTTTTTTTAAGTAAATTTCCAAGATTTTATATATTTTCTATTTTTTAAACAACGGTTTTATTGACAGATTTACCTCTAAGAAGGTTTAAATAGGCAAACCAGATTCTCTTTTAGCTGATAAGTATAAGTACTATGAAAATATTTTCCCATCTTTAAAAAATTTACTATGAAAAAGTTTTTCCATCATATCTAAAGATATATCAACAGTTATCAACGACATAACTATGAGGTGACTGGCTCTGCAAAATATTTAATATACTATATAAACAGTAACAAAGTGAAGAGTAGACATTTAGTTTGAGTGTAAGATATTCCTTAAAAGCTAGTCTTTGTTATTGTTCACCATTTTAACAGTAAAATATTATTTGTCGCAACCGCAAATTATACTAGAGTTTAAATTTACTAGATTACTTTAAGGAAAGTAAACTTCAAGGTCTGGAATTAAGTAAAGTATGTTAATTAGTTAAAAGATAGATCTAAAAATCTGTAAAGAGTTTTAGGTTTATATTTCAACTAATTATGAATCTGTAAAAAACCAACAGATTAGATTTAATACCTAAAATTATACGTGTATTTAGTTGTCACAAAACTAGGTAATATGTTAAAATATTTTAGCGTCATTTAGAAATAAAGCAACAGAATAACAAACTCGATTAGAAATAAGTAGTATTCAAAGTAACTAAGTATTGATTTGTTATTAAATTATTAAAATTCAATAAACCAATTTGTTCATATTGAGTTACATATTTTATTTTCCCTTTTATTGTCATCTATTTCCTAAAATATTTAAGTAGTCCCGTATGGACCCTACTTAACCTTTTTTGTCTATATTTTAGTTTACTGTACTCGTATCATCTCTCATAATAGATACACGTATTTCTTCGTAAACCCATTTCAAGTACACATAGTGACGGGTAGTGACCCTACACCGTTTTTACTAATCTTTTGTATTATACTAGCTGTTGTCCGCAACTATGCTTCCGGTAAGTTCGACATTGGTTGGTAAGTTCCAATTTTAACAGCGACTTTCTCGGCATATTTACCTATTTCTTTCCACTTCACTCGCACTGCATCCGGTGCCTTGCAGAAACTGGACCACGGTATTTGTCTACAAACTCTCTCATTGTTGTAGCTTTTAACGTCTTTTCACTTTCATGTTATATATTGTAAAACACACGTTAGAGCTTAGTAAATGTAACATTTTAATGGACTATAAATCAAATTTTACGATAAAATCCTGACATTTAATTTATAATGTACTATTTTTTTCTTTTTCCGTGACTTCAATACAAAATTTTAATAATGGTAATGATAAAAACGAGTAGACTTGAAAATCGAAAAAATACACACAATTTTGAAGTGGCTCCTGGCTCTGCAAAAATTGTATTTCATCTATAAAAATGACAAAGTGAAGAGTAGACATTTTTCCGCGTATAATAATTACTGTACAATATTCATTAAAAGCTAGCCTGTGTTATGATTCATATTTTTTCCTGTATGATGTTTTTGTGTCCTAAGCATTAAAAAATACATTAACCAAGTACGAGTAAATAAGTTTACCCTTGAGCGATCTGCCATCTCATAAATATTCGTCGCCCAAGTTTTTTGGATAAAAAAATCCTTAATGGCTACTCAGAGTTCCCAACATGTTTGGGCTACCCACTAAAAGCGGTTTACCCTCATTCCCCGGATGTCGTTTTACAGTAGATTGTTACATTCCCGAATCTAAGCTTCGTAGTTATAACTAAAAACATACAGTATAAATTTACAAGACACTGTCATAAGTTTCTTGCAAATTAATTTCGTTTACAAAAAATGGAAGAAGTTTCTATGTTGTAATTTTTTTCATATTTCATTAATTGAGTTAAAAACAAACAGTGTGTAATTAATGTTTTCTTATTACGACTTATCATAATTAAATTATTAAGATGCGATTTTCAAGAGTTTCATAATAATTAATTAATATACACTCTATTACGACATTTTTAGGTTCACCCTCGTGACACTTTAGGTATCTGAAGTTAGATTATAATGAAAATTATTTATGTTTATAAATAAGTAGACAAAGATAAGGGATTTAGAAAAATATCTAATAGATGTCACCTAGGATCCGATAAAAATAATTTTATATAGAATAATAAATTCATCAAGTTGGGTGACGACACAGTAGCTCGGTCAGTAAATGAAGAGAACAAATCCCTAGGGGTCGCAGATTCGAGTTCTGTTTGTAGAGATGACTTATTATTATTTGTTAATATAAAAAAATAAATAAAAATTTAAGTTTAACATATTTATAGACAATTTAAAAAGATATATAGTATTTAATGACTAACGGTTCGTTTTTGTTCTATTTCTGCATTGTATTCTATGGTTGCAAGTTTCTGAGACTTGTTTGTCTATTTGTTAATAAAAAAATATTAATACTACAATACACTATCTATCTAATAATGGCATCTTTGTAAATGTTGATTTTATCAACTGACATGTAGATTATGTTTATCATTAGGATTTTTTGTTGATAGATCTATATTACATATTTTAAATTCTAAAATGAAAGCATATTTTTATATATTCTCGAAAGATAAAGATTGTTTTTTTGCGTACGTAACAAAAAATATTATTGTTTAATTAATTTGCTTTATTTAAAAAAATTGTATCAAAAGTCTTCAAAGTATCTGACTGTGAAGATCAAAGTCTGATACATTGACTGTTTAATGCACTATTTTCATCGCCCAATGACTGAGGCTGTCACTGAGTCAGTAGCAAATCCGGCTTTTCATAAACATCCAATTTACAAATATATTAACTTTTCATATACTCTAGCATATAAAATGAACATTCTTAATACCAAGAACTAATTATGTTAAATTATTTCATATATCCTCATAAGTTCCTAGAATCTCAGATATAGCTTCTTCATATATTTATATTTTCTTACGTTGAATATTATTTATATTTTTCATTTTATATTAAATATTAGAAAACTCGTGCTCGTCTTTGAATATTATTTATTTAAATTACTTAATAACCACGAATGACGGGCCCCGAGGCAAATATTGACCTTTTAAAGTAACCTTCCAAGGGTGCTGTGTACATTTAGTTTTAAGTTTTTAACTGACCCTAAAATCAAATATAAACCTGGAATAAGCGAAGTTAAAATATATTACACTAGGTGTTACTTGTCTCGTCCGAGTAGACTGCCCTTCTCCAGTCTATATTAGAAACATTAATTTAAAACTAAGGTTTGAAACCTTCCCCTGTTTCAAACCTTAGTTTAATAACACGCACTATTTTGAACCTTTGTCATATTTTTTCAGAAATAACTATTAATACTTAGATATATTTTTCAGAAGTTCATTTGAGTTGTAATATTAGTACCGTCTCTTAAAATGGGTTAAATGGTAAAATGGGTGACTGGTAAACCTATTAATTTTATGGAATTAGTGTAGATTACACTTTATTTTGGCTTTCATAAATAAAAAATTACTTAACATAAAAATATTAAGTATAGGTAAAGGATCTATTTTTACGTTTTAGACACGGAGCTCCAGTAGATCCATAAGAATTGTGACAGTCGATATATTCGTTAAGTATAACCACAATCAAATATACGTCCAGATACATATTATTAACTTTACTTATAAAATATTACAGTTGTGAAAAAAAAGTAAGCAAGTATATAGTTTTATAATTGTAAAAAAATTTCAATAAGGATTCGTTTTTGTTTTATTTTGTTACATTATTGAACACACGTGGTACAATTTCGCTGCAAGTTAATAAGTTATTTAGTTTAACTTACCAAATAACAGCAGCAGCAAGTCGCTGACAGCCAAACTGAACAGATAGTAGTTAGTGGCCGTGTGCAGCCCCGGGTTCCTCACAATAACCACGCACACGCACACATTACCCACCACACCAGTGAGGAATATCACCACGAGGACTATACTCCACGGCACTATCTCGCCGAGGGGCAACCTCCGGGACCCCATCATCCACCAGAGCATTTCCTCCTCGCTGCAGTCGAATATCGTCAGATTGTTGCAGCGATTGAAAAAATCATCACTTGTTTCATTTTCGCGAAGAAATGATTGAAACTCCATTACGAATGATTTATTTTATATAATTGGTCGTAAATTACGTAATTATAAATATATTTTAATATAAATTACATATTAATAATTATATTTTAGATCATAATGTAAGAAAATATATTTTCGTAATTCAACAAGTTGTCAGAGGAAAATGGAAGCGTCCGTCTGAGTCGAGTTCCCGCGTCAACTGAAATTGAATGAAAGACTGCTGAAGGAACTGAATTGAACATTTATTAGTTATTTTATGAAAACAGATGTTATGGCTCTTATATAATGTTAGTTTATATTTTTATTTAATGATACGACATTGAAAACAAGTTTCACTGATTGTTTCAATGTTAAACATAATATGTATATCATTGTGAAGACTTTCTGAAGAATATGTTTATGTTTATAGCATTTTTTTTCCGTAAATAAATATTGTGTACATTTTCTCTTACACCGTTTTTATTATAATAACATATCCTATTTATATTCCTTATTTACTTTCATTTGAATCTACATTCTAAGTGCTGTCAGAGAAAACATTTACTCTACCCATAAAAACTTACTTGCTTATAAAAATGTACTTCAGACAGTTCGTTGTTGTTCATATATTCGAAGTCAAGTGATGCTGACCATGCAGCTAAGTAATAAGTACATCTTATACATGTCACGTTGTTTTAGGTTAGTTTACCTAAAACAACATATTACACGTACACATTTCGTATATACCTGAATAGTAAGAATTGTTATGTAAAAAATACATATTACTTTAAAAATACTTATAATTTTTTTATTATAGTTAAGGCGTAATATAGTCTTATATAATAAAATTACCAATCCATTAATATATATATTATATATTATATTGGCCATGCGACAACATGTTAATGAAAAATATATTCACAGATTTATGAAAGGTACCTTTGAAATTTATTTTCCTTTACCTTCAAAACATACTTTCATAAGATTTAAAAATCATAGTAAGAGAGACATGGTGAAATATTATAAAGTTGTATGAAAATTTACTGGAATCAAACGTCAGAGTAAAAACATATAGTAAAAAAGTAAACAGAGTAAAAAAGTAAAGTGATACGTAGGAGAACTGCACTCATAAGAATGAAAGAGAGTGAAAAGAATTACGATCCCATCAGAGACATCTATTTAATATATCTACTTTTTTATGATGACTGTGTCCTTTGTATAATATTTTACTGGCCTTATTTGTCTGATGTCAACAGGTGAATGTTATGCCAACATATACCTACCTAAAACGCCTGTCCCGCCATCTTACTCAGCTCAAGATGAAAACATGGCCATAACTTATAACCTACATGACCCTTCACATTAATAACATTAGTAATAATACATTCTAATAATATTAATCAGAATTGGTAACCAGATGTATGACTTACGATATTAATGGTTTCTACCGCTCTATAATAAGGATGAATTACTGCTCTTAACTATATATTTAATATACATATCCAAAATAGAATCACGTAGTATTTAACAAAGTTAATGTTATAATGCGATCTGGTGTATTTTGAATACTCGGTACGTATATTTTCCTATGCTCATAAATTATTTGTGTTCATTAGAGAGTAGAAAAGTTTATTTAAAAGAATATTAAAATTAATATCATCAACTCTATATATAAGAAATTATATTATAATATCGAGGAATAAATAAGAGTCTCTAGATAAATAATAATTATTCAAAGTTTTACTGTTTATGATATATAAAATTGCTAACCCTTTTAATACCACACGAAAGGGTTTAAATTAAGATATTAAATTATTATAACTCTTTGATCTAATTTCACTAATTTGAACGAAAACAGATATTATCTGTAGCAGACTATCTGGTCTGGTGTCCTGTTTATGTTTTGAATTATTAGCTTGCCCGAGCCTATTTTTAACATTATTTTATATGTTTTCTATTCTCCTACATATAAATATATACTTAACTTACTTAGTGTATTTTTAGTATATTTGCTAATATATAGATATTCCAATATTTGCCTAAGTTTTTACTGACTTCACCGACATAAATACTTATATTTCAGTTCTTGAAAACAACCGTTAAAAATCAGTCACCATCTATCATTATTAATAAGAAGTCAGGAGATTATGCAATTGTGCAAATATGTCAACATCAATAAATACAAAGTTCGTTGCAAGTAGGTTTTAAAATAAAAATGTGCTAGAGCCTAGATGTAGTCATTTGACTGCAACTCGTATTGGGCTGGCTCGACCGGACAAGGATCACCTTCTCCGAAATATCGATAGGAAACCAAATTCATTTGGTTATATTCTATGGGTGAGTGAGAGAATCCGGAAGGCTAAAAACCTCCGACCCCTTACCAAATCTGAAGGGCGGGACCAGTCTGTACTCTGGCGGCGCGTGAACATGGACGACGATGTCACAGTCTACGCGTGCCTGCATGGCTGCGTGCTATACCCAACTCTGTTCCTCCTGCACATTAATGATATGTTGGATATTTCCAATATACATTGTTATACGGATGACAGCACTGGCAATGCGGTATATTTGGACTGTGCAGGGCTCTCTCGGAAAAACATTGACGAGTATCGTAAGAAACTGCCTTGTCTGTGTCTTATATAATATATATATAACTTAAATCTCCCCGCGGATTATCTCAGAATAAGGTGAACTGAACCTCGTTTAGTTTAATCCCAAAAAGATACAAGTCTGCGCGTTTACCACTAAGAAAAACCCATTTGTCGTAATTCTTTGTGAGCATTCCTTTCAAAGCCTCGCATAAGATCAGAATACTGAGTCTCGATGTACATGCGTAAATTAATATAATGAAGTTATATACATTTAAATTGACTCCATGATTGTTCTATTATTATAATGACTCACTGGCAAACTTAAAATAATATATACATATTAGATTTTGTGACTTCGACTGTCATCTTGTAATATTTTTCTCCAGTTATTATATACATTCAATAAAATTGATCTAAATCAAATTGTTTTTTTTTATTTTAAACACTGAAATTTCAAAATGCAATGTATATAAATTATTCATCGCATATTTTATAAAATAAACACAAATACCTCGACTTTATTTCTTCGAGAAGAGATATTTTAATACAATATAAATATTTTCAATTATTAAAGTTTCTTTCTTTACGTTCCCATTACTTATCTTTTACTTTCCTACTAAAACCCATTAATTAAATCAATTTATGTTCTGTTAATATGTCGTTTATACATATTATACTCTGTAGTGAAATTATCAAATAATTACACAATTCTAATCAATTCCTAAATAAATAAATATTGTCTTTGGTATATTATACAATCAAATTTTATTATAAATATTAATTAAAACGGTCTTATTGAAATCATTTGTAGTCCGAGGGTGAGCGAAGTTTTATTATTGTTGTTGAGCTAATATTTGAAAATTTCTTGTTATGTTATGTATGTGTCCTTGTGAACAGTAAAATATTAAATAATTTTATACAATAACCTATGTCACCTGTCAGACAGAGACGTTAACATAGAGAATGCAATATAACATATCAAGGTGATTAGCGACATGATAGTTCAGTCTGCGGGGCGCAGGGACACTATCCGAGATATGGCGGGTTCAAGCTCATGATTAATTTTCATATATTTATTTAGAATAATATGGTTCTTTTTCCTATTGATCATTTAAAATACTAATTATAATGTTTATTTTTTCATTACAAAAGTCAACTGCGTCTATTGTTAGTAAAGTTACTAGTAATATCTATAATCCACTAACAACACCTTGTACATGGGGTACGGTGATATTAAACACCACAAAGTTGTCAAAGAGTTGTTGACTTTACTCACGTCGCAGAGATTGATTAGTCTTGTCATGCGTTTAGTAACAGTACGGCTCCCACGTAATTATGGAGAGGAAACGGAGCTTAACCTACTGCAAAAATGCTTACAGCGCAACATACTAAATTATTATAGGAATTTAAAGTTTCCAATTAGTAATTAACAGTCAATCATACCTTTGCACTACTAACATTGAACATAACGTAAGCAAACTAAATTTAATTACCTCTGGAGCACGTGAACTATTTGACAGTGAAATTTTGACTTTTGACGGAATTCCTGGTAACTTAATACAGGCACATATTACTCTGTTTAATTAATGGAAAAAAATAATTAATGGAAGCATTATGTAACAATTTTTCTTCCAAACTGTCAAATGTCCTATTCAATTAGTAATTGAATAAGGATATTAAATGTAATATCCTAACATTTTATTTATTACCCTTATCATCCTTTTCAATTATTATAATAATTGCATAGGTTTAAATTGATTTCAAAAGAAATCGCATAAAATAAAGTTTTTTTGCGGCGATCTGTAATTTGTAATTCTGATGGATTTTAAAATCTCGGCGTTTTAATGAGATAAGAAATGATTCCTTTTCTCGTTTTACTTTCTCGAGTAAAAATTTGATGAAAACGTAATTTTCATTAAAGAAAGATTTTTGTAGTCGATTTATTAAAGACATTTGTCAGAACTTTTAATTTTAACCAATAATATTGATTATTGAAATTGTTATAAAAGATAAAACGATAAGTAGTAGAAAAATTACATAAAGGAAAACTCACAGTACAGTGAGCTGAATGTACATATGTATTAATATAATTAAGGGTTTTTTTACAAAAAATGGTGTTTGGACTTTGAAATCTTAAAAAACTGATATTATTTAAATTAAAAGCAGTTAGTTAAATGATAATCAGAACCAAAAAAAATCCTTAAAACGTTACTTTAGCCTGAGCTTTATGTAAATATTACATCATGCTTATGTAATATTCACAACCTACTGTAACATCAGATCAAAGTCATATTTTTGGGTACAGCAGGTTTAAAGGTACCTTAACTTTGAACTTATTAAGGTAAATACATTCGTTAGAATTATATTAAATTTGTACTTCAATGATATCGGGTATGTCACACTATTATGTTATTACGTCACTCTTATGTCATGATGACAATAACGCTGTCTTGATTAAATCACAAAACATGGACATCACTTAACATGGACTTATTATGTGTAACGCGATATGAAAGCGAAGTGATCATGCGATACTACATAGTAACTGGATTCCACCCTTTGTAATATATAAAGGCTTGGTATTTTTATGAGACATTACAAGTGGATAATTATTCGTATTTATATATATTTAAACGAATTCAGGTTTTATATTTGATTATATAAATATTTACTATACATTTGTATGTTCGCTTACAAAAATCCTATTGATTGAAATGTCAAATTATTTATAAAATAGTAACTAGGCCAAATAAAACTGCAGTGAAAAAAGTTTTTGTACCAATTCTGTTAACAACACTCCTGTTTTTTTGTTATCTCTTTGTTACGTTGAAGCTCTAAACTCTCAACATTTTAATACTTGTTAGAATAGGCATCAAGTTTACAGAATAATAGTCATTTACACGCACTTTTGAATTGTCAGTGTTCTATGACTTAGTAACAACTTAGTTTAGATACACCTATATAGTAAAATAATTTGAAAATAAATGAGATTTCAATTGAATTACTCAAAAAGTCAACTAAATCAGGAATTTTAATAACTCTGTCTTATTTAACTTCACAATGCGAGTAATTAAATATATACGACTTTTTATTGAGACAAAATATTTTATTCACACTGAAGAATACAAAAACTTTGATTGTGTTATCTCTGAATCAGATATAATTCAGATAAGCAAGTCAAGAAACAGAGTAACGATTTTCAAATAGTAAATAACTATTAGATTCTATAAAATCTAACTGATCGTAAAATTAACGTACTTTTAAAACCGTCTTATCTTTTTTCTCACTCGTAAAACTGTAGTCGTAAGACTTTAGGAGACTCAGTTAATCGTAACTTTGTAGTTCAGAAGTCACGGGATACCAATAATCTTTAATTTAGTTTTAAAATATGTAAATTGTTTATTTAGTTTATTTTAAACATTATTTTTATGTTTACAGGTATTGAAAGTTATTTCTAAAGTAGATGTAAATAGAATAACATTCTATAAAGTAAGGCATTGAGTGGTGTGTCCGAAATTTGAATCTCTCTGCGTTGACTACAGAGAACCGTGGCACGTTATAAAAAATATTTTATAACTACGGGTAGCATATTATATAGTATATTATATTATATAGCTTATGACTTTCCATAAGATTAGGGCTATCAAAGAAAATAAATAACTTTCGTATCCATCTCTCAGTTGCAGAGATTTGAGTATTCACACAAAGAAATAAACTTTTATGATTAATGTTATTAAATTAGAGAAGAGAGAACTGAGTCTTGAAGTCTGTACCATGTAATAGTATCTACTATTCTGTATAATTACTTTTAAAATATTGCAAATAGTTAGATTTGATTTCTGAAACTTACTCATTAAAACCAAGGATCTAGACTCAGAGCCTAGACATTCGATGCTTATTCTTGTAATGTTTGTTCAACACTAATTAAATTTTAGTTTATTATAGTCGTAAACAGTTAGAAGATATACAGCAATGGATTTTTGTTATATCTTATGAGATCGTTTCTTTATATTCGTAGACTGATATGATGGCAGACGTTGCGTCATTTTCAAATTGTTCACAATTGATTTCTGGTAAAATAATGTATGAAATTAACGTTCACCTATACTTCGATAATAACACAGGCACACAAAAAAAAAAAAAGTCATGAACCAGAGGGGAGACCCCATTATTCTTAGGTTTTTGGGATCGCTGAAACCGAATATGACAATAAAAACTAATTTTAAATGCCAGTTTTCCCGTAGCACCCCCTTACTACCTCTTAAGGGGTGAAAATTTAAATTTTTCTATAAAATCAAGATAGATGTTTATTTCTGCGTTTTTTAGGATGCTGGAACCGAAAATGATTACTAAAAATAAAATTTTAGACCTCTATCTCCCATTAACATCCCTCACCAACCCTTAAGACTGAATCATGATTTTTGTCCTATTCTTCACAAGTTTTTTCACTTTTTGTTTTTTTTTTTGCTTTCTATTTAATACTACTTATACTGTTATCCATCCGGCAGTGTCGTAAAACGCTTAAAAGATGCTGAACCTAATTCTATGCCTCCGAAATAGAATTGTTACTATTTTCCTAAAAATTTAGAAGACTAAAAGATGCTGAACCTAATTCTATGCCTCCAAAATTGAAGGGACTATTTTCCTGACAATTTAGGAGACTACAGTAAGGGGGTAATAGTGGTCATGAATTTATTTTTAGTTATCATTTTCGGTTCCAGCATCCTAAAAAACGTAGAAATACACATCTATCTTGATTTTATAGAAAAATTTAAATTTTCAACCCCCCGTAAGGGGTGGTAGGGGGTGATAGTGGTCATAAATTTATTTTTAATTATCATCTTCGGTTTCAGCATCCCAAAAAACGTAAAAATACACATCTATCTTGATTTTATACAAAAATTTAAATTTTCAACCCCCTGTAAGGGATGGTAGGGGGAGATAGTGGTCATGAATTTATTTTTAGTTATCATTTTCGGTTTCAGCATCCCAAAAAACGTAGAAATACACATCTATCTTGATTTTATACAAAAATTTCAATTTTCACCCCTTAAGAGGTAGTAAGGGGGTGCTAGCGGGAAAACTGGCATTTAAAATTAGTTTTTATTGTCATATTCGATTTCAGCGATCCCAAAAACCTAAGAATAATGGGGTCTCCCCTCTGGTTCATGACTTTTTTTTTTTTGTGTGCCTGTGTAATTAATTGTTTTCTTATATTAAATTGTTATTTAGATCTTAATCAAGCACTTTTTAAATTATGTCGTTAAAATAATATTCTTTACAAATTCTTCAATCTGAGAGCATATTATACCTATATTATATTTAAATATAATAAATTATAAACATATAAATATTACATAGAATTAAACCTACAGATACAATTTAATTAATTAATATTTATGTACGTACTTCTGAAATATATTATTTTCGGCTTTTATGTGACGTCTTTAAACAACGTACAATTATAATAAATATTAACAATTGTATGTTCCTCTTGAAAATTTAGATAGTAAAGTGATAGTCAATAAGAATCATGACTCAATACCTTAGAATTGAAATTAAATATCTTTACTTCATTATTGTCTTTTCTTTCGTTTACATTAAATAATTGGTAGGTGTTAGGTGTTCATATTCGCTACTTTCACTAAAGTACTACAACGTATATACCGTTCGCAATAACATTTTAATGGAAATCAAACCTCAAAGGTCACAAGCTTATCTCGAGCAAGTCACCGTGACCGTGAAAGGCATCTTTATAAAATAGCCACATCTAATTCAATATTAGTTCATTTACAACATTAACACGATAATAAAACAATAATTTATTGAAATGGATTTGTAACAATACATCGTAGTTACAGAAATAAAAATTAGTTGACATACAAAGCAATATTGTTTCTAAATGCATGCATCGGCCTCAGGTTACTATTGGAATGAAGCAAAATTCAATAAAAGCGCATCCGTTTAGTTTTATATATACTTATAAGACAAAAAAACTCTTTTGAACTACTATGGTGTCCTCTATAAATTTATATTGTTATACAATTTTACGTTTGCGCTTTGATTAAATTAAAGTTAGGAGTTTACTTTCTATTATTGTGTTATATTCTTCTTCGTCGCCATTTTGTCTATTTGATATTAGAAATAAGAATATAAATATCGTCATTACATTTGAATAACTTTTATATTAACTTGATTACTTTTACTCTTAATTTTATTCGCGACTGTTGTGTAAAGTACATATAATAAAATTTTATTGAATTACTATCTGTCTGTCTTTTTTCTGTGACCTTATTTTTAATGACATTTATAAATGTTTTTTTTTTGTGTTTTTGATTTTTTTTAATCGATTAGTTTGTAATGTTTTTACTGACAAATAAAATCAAATTTGTAAGTTGTATAAATCAATGTCAAGTCTTGCTACATCAAATATAAATCTGTTAGAATATATAGAATATTGAACTAACTGTCTCTGCTAACTGAAATAATATCCGTAGTTGAAGTTTCATGGACATGCAGTGTTATAATGCTCACGTACTTTGCAAACGTCATTATAATTGTTACTTTTGATTAATATCGTCGATACATGTATTATTTCCCGTTGGTTCATATAAGGTACTAATAATTATCCGTTACGATTCTACATTAAGTAAATATAATCCCTAAGTTATACCAACCAGTTTCAAGAGCTTTTCTTCCAAAAGGATTATCATTATTGTGGCGCTCGGTTCATACTTCATCAAATTTTATGTAATAAGCAATAAGAAACCAAATCATTATTTCTATTAGCGTTTCGAAAATACCAGAACGCTTTTTATAACAGAAATAATTATCATCAAAGACGACTTTCCATACTTTCAATCCTAATTTCCCATTTTCATAATTTCAACATCTCAGAGGTTATATTATGGCCTTTGTACTATTTTTATATCTAATGTATTTTACTGTTAAGTTTTGAAATCGACGTGGGACCAACACATTTGGCAAATCAAGCTTTTATTATCTAAGATAAAAATAGAACCGAATTAAAGACAAAAATAAAAATATCAATTGGTAGAAGTTTTAAATAAATAAGTTTATAAGAAAAGATACAAAAAAACATTTTAATCAGTGTCATAAAAAAACTATATGTATAAATATTTGCATTAATATATTTTTATATCTTTCAAGTAAATAAAATTAACTAAATTAGTTATTCTGTTTTCTAAGGATACCTTTGGGTGATATTAAACTAACTTTGAAATTGGAATTCATTATATGGGTTAAAATGACACAATAATTAGTTCAAACCTTAATTTGATTATTTATTTATATTTAAGTTTAGTAAAATTAAAATGTGATTTATTAAATCATTATCAATATATCTCATCTACAGAAAATACACACTATTCACGTCTTTTACAAGGCACTTATACTGAGTTATAATTCAAATTATCTAATTTTATTGTAATTTATACTAAATATAGTCTCAGTGATATTAAGGTCACTGGTAAAGTCTATATAGAACTTTAAAGCTACATTAGCTGCATGCTATATTACTTTACTTTATGTTATGAGAACTTACTCTAGCAGAGATACGAGTGTATAATATTCAGTAGAGTTAATGCTTACAGTTATAGTAATTAAACTAAAAAAAAATAAAGTTTCACTTGAATGAAGTTTTACGTGTTGTAACTTTTAAACTTTATACATGTAGGTTTGTGTCTTATTTAAAGTTAACTTAGATAAAGTTTTATCTCAAACTTCTTTATTATTTATTATAAAAGTAAATAAATAGTAAGTTTTTTGAATTTTACTACTGGTTTAACAATATTCTTTATAAGTTAGTTATAGTTTTTATATTTATGGTAAAATTGTTGACCTGATTTTTAAGTAAATTTTTAGGTAAACTAATATGTAAAATGTTCATATTAATTAATATCACATCACTTTCAACAAATGATCTGTGAAGATTATGTACTTCAAAATTAATATAGTCACATGTAATTATCAAAAAGACCCAGTTTCACCAAGATTTCAAATTCAGATACATTATTAAGACCGAAATAAACGTGAATTAAAAATAGTGTAAGTTTTGTGTCTAACAAAGTGGATAACGTTTATTAAACAATATACAAAAATTCTTATGCATGTTATAAAATATATATCAAATAGACATATCCTATTCAGATATAACTATTGAGAATCTCTTTGAACTTAACTAGTGCCTGTGGGGATGAAACTTACCAGAATCATACTAAAGACGTGTTTGGTGCACACGTGTCTTGGACAGTTTGTGTGTAATTACATCAAAGCAAATAATATGATGAACGTATTGTTCATCATTGTTTATTATGAGCTTACACAATTGAATTAATTGGTACAGGGGAGTTTTGTAATGTTTTGCGTTATTATAAGAATAAACCGCTATATGTTTAAGTAAATACACAAATATTAATACGTTAAGTACTTAACTTTAGAAATTTCGTTGTGTTTGAAAACATTAAGAACAATATCTTTAGCAAAGTCGTTTAAAGTTTTAGATGTAAATTGTTGTAACTGTATATAAACATAGATAACACCTTATTATCAAAGGCGGATATGAAACAATATTATGTCAGTCGAATACCTCTAATACGTTCTTTCGTTGATCAATAATCACATATTCATTTACATATCAAGACGAATGGACGAACGAAATGTTAAAATAAAATTATGTAAAAAAAAATATAAACAAAATGTTTAAGAATATGCAATTAAAAAAATTAATATATTATAAAAATCAGAAATTATTGCCTTAGATCATGTCCTTAGTCCTACAGCTGAACATGTCTACTAAATATATCTAAGAAGCATCTCAACAAACAAGGGTTACGATTAAGAGAAATACTCTCAGTTTTTGAGCTAACGATTAAAAATCTATGCAATTTGTGCCGAACAATATTTAAATATGGTTAAAAGATTTTAATTGAAGCTGATGATATAAACAGGGATTTTTATAACAAATACGAGTATATACTTAATTATTGAAGAAGTTATCCTTTTAGTTCCTCATCAGCATACGAGTTCAATAATTCCAGCTCAATGAACATGTCTCATCATTTAAGCCCCGGTCTTGAGCAGTTGTTATATTTAATTCTAGCACAAATCTACTACAGTTTTTTTCTGGATTATCCTCAATCTATCATGTCATTTAAAATAATAATTTTTATATTAATAATAATCAATTGTAGAAAAGACACTGGGACGAGGATAGTATAACATTAATGACTTAGAGCAATTTTTATTGCTATAAGCCTCTTATCTTGATTACTTATTTTAAATTTTATTATATTATACCTTAATAAAATAATTTCAGTTGCTTATTTGTTATTTTATATCTTAGTTAAATGATAATACATTTTATTTCTAAACCATTCAACGAATCAGTAAAGTATGAGGTCTAATGGCACCATTTTGCCATCGAGATTACTTAATAATACCGGAGCGGAAGTCATAATAAACCATCGTGTATACAATGTAAAATGATTGTTTGACGTATGAAAACATATGGATAATATATAGATTGTAAAATAAACAAAAAAATATGTAATGATTTCATTCAAATTTATCTTTATTTTTTTTCATTCCTTTTTGCTTATACATACATACATACATATATACATACAGTACATTTAATACTATGTAAAACTCAACATCCGAACTTTAATGATATATAGCAAATCCGTTCAGTGTCCTTAATAAATGATAACCCAATGTCCGTACTTCAGTTATAGTCCGTGAATTATAGTCCGGAGTGAATAATAGAAACGTTCAGAATCACAATCACCATACCATATTATTTGAGTGACTGGTTTTTCAACGAGTTTTGACACACGAAAATTATTGATATTAATTATTGATATATTATAAATAAATACCTAATGTTATAAATTATCAATATCGAAATAAGATTTGTTGATAATATATTAGTTTTCAAATAGAATAATTATTTCATATTTTTCATCAGGTTTAAAATTAAAAGTACTTTATAAATATTTTATCTAACGTTTTAGTTTAATAGATGGTTTTTACACCTCTTTCAGCACTTGCGTTCCATTCCAAATAATTTGTTATTATTAGGTGAGTAGAATTATATAATATTAAATATTTAAATTTAAATGATCATCATTTATCAATATTTTGAATATTTCAAATCAAAATTCGTAACTTTTGATGAGGTGTTAGGTTGGTAGGACTGTTGATAAATGTGAAACACAAAGTATTGACATTAACGTTTATTATTATTCACAATAAGACGCTTAGCTATTAATCATGGCATGTTATTATAATTCAGACGTAGCTTAGACAATGAAAATAGAGAAAATAAAAATAAAGTACTTTTTCATAAGAATTATTTATACGAATATTGAATAACCATTTTCAATTTCATTAAATTTTAAATGAGAAATATATTTGCTTATTTGTAATTTTTCTAAATGAAACTGAGAATAGATTTTAAATCTGCGCTGATTTCCGAGGAATATAAATTATATGATCAAAAAATTTCAAGTTAACGTTTTTAAAAAAGAAACCAATTTACATAATCATTTTTGAATATTTTATATTTAGTGTATTTTATTTAACCACTTTTCATCTTTTCTCATTTTCGTTGGAAGATGTTTTTCAAAGATTTTAATTAAATGAGATCTATTTTTTAGATAAATGTCGTTTGTGACAGTTGATTTTTTTTGTCTAGACATTATATTTTATAATGTAATGCAATACATTTATTACATAAAATATAAAACACTTGTGTACAACAAATCCAGGATATTAATATTCCATCATTTTATATCGATAAAATTAAAACAATGTCGATTTGTTGTCACAACCGATAATAGTCATCATCGTCCTGTCCTCGTCCCTATTGTTAAAGTCGGCACAATATATCTTTTACTGGATGCTCTTCTACCATACATCATATTGGTGGAGATATGCTTCTTTTTAATATAATTTTTTAAACACTCCAGGCATGTCTTCTTATACTTACTTTCTTATAAACATCCATTTTTATAGTTAAAACTCTCTACTGCAAATAATATAATCTCTAACTGCAAAATAAAATGTATTCAAAATATACTTTAAGTTTAATATACTTCACTATTCTCAGGTCTGTTACAAACACACCTAATTACTTGAATGACTGGTTTTACGATGGATTTAATGACATTTAGGTATTAGAAGAAATGGGTTTTCTAATTTAATACAAAATTACATAGTTAATTGTATCAAAGGGAAGTTTCTGGAATAATAATTACATTGGAACGGTGTTTGCAACAGTTATTTTTTTTACGATTCGTCACTTTTTCTATAGAGGTTGATATTTTAAATTATATCTGTTTTATGTTCTTATTTTGTTATTCCAGACTACAGACTATTATATATACAGGGTGTTTTGTAGAGGGACCGACAAACTAAGTGAGCGTGTTCAGGTACCTATTTAGAGAATACAAGTTGGCCAAAAAAAATCCCTGACCTCCTATTTTTTTTAAAGATTTTTTTTTGTATTTTTTTCCTTTTACACCGAAATTGTACCTAATCACTTAAATAACATTTCTAAAATCCGTTTTAGAACGGATGTTTTCATGTAATTTTAGTCTCAAATGCATGCTTAAGCCACAGAAAGTAAAATTAGATACAATCTGAACTACATAACTGATGTAGAACTCATAAAGTGAAAAAATTAGTTTAAGCTTGACATCTAAGTTCAAGTTTCGCAATGATTAAAAAAAAACATTTCGAGATATTTAATAAACCCCAAGGGTACATTAGTATTTAAAAAAGGTCGCTCGCAGAGCAATGTTTCACAGAGTAAAGTGTATACTATAGCTATTTAATTTAAAACTTTATTTTTAATCCGACGTTTTCGATCCGATGACAGCAATGGTTAAAATATAAAAACAATTATGATAATTTTTACTAAAAATATATATTTCATTGTGTAAATATAAATTATTATGAACATAATGTAACAAGTAATTACTGTAATTTAAATTTATTGTAGATGACGCTTTTTGGATTTTTTGGTATTACACTTACTTACTTAGGCTTCACGCCATATCCCTTACCGAGTAGCTTAGTAGATTCGGTATTATTTAACTTATATTTTGCTATTCCTGTAATTTAATTGGGAAAAGCGCTGTCTAGTAAATTAAAATAACAAGATAAAAGTTATCAACATTTTTGCACGACTTTTTTTAATTATATTACTTTAGACATGTTTCTTGTTTTATATAATTTTTTTTGAGTAAATTAATTTCTAGAATTTATCGATATCAATGTTTTATAGTTTTCGTACGTGATTTTATTGAAAAGTGATGTAAGGTGGTGGTAAAATACTATTCAAGCGTATTGCACCGGAGGTTAATCGAACATATCTTTGATCTGTGGACTTTTCTTCTTTTAAATGATGTGCTTTAAAATATATTATATCTAATATACATTATGTCAAAATTAACGTTTGTAACCACCTTGTATTTTTAATGTACCTTTTATTTTTTCTTGTATTCATTTCATGACAGTTGTACGTAAATATTATCTTTTTTTAACTCAATTAAAAAATATAAGTATTATATACAATACTATACTAATTATTACAAATAAGATAATATAATAAATATAAAATTATGAATGAATACAATTACTTTTCTGTTTTAGAAAAATAATCACAGAACCGTTTTAAATCTATATTTGTAGTTAGAGTAACAGATCCATGTTATCAACATACAAACAAAAATTGACTATTATCTGAAATATTTAACGAGAAGGAAAATGTTAACTCATAATAATTCTCCCCTTGTAATAAAGGTTAAGAATAAAAAAATAAGAGGCAGTTGTTCTTTATTATCTGTAATACATTAAATGTTATTTTATAGAAACGTTTCTTGGCGACAATACTCCGTTACAGGAAACGTAAACGTAGTGAAACGTCTATATATCTATAGACGATAGATATCTATCTAGTATAATCTAATACGCATATCTAATTTCTATATTACAACATTTACATGTTCTCAGTAGCTTCTCTGTGAGAATATATTTCTGAGAACTACGACAAGATATAATTTTCTCCACATTCCTATAATTTCGTTATAAGTAAATACGTCTTACTTACTTTAAGATATTGCAAAACTTTGATATCTTCACACATACACATCAATAATGACTACTAACTTATTTAATCATTTGTGTAAACTACTTTATCCGCTTTGATAAAACGAACTTAAACAATTCAATACTTTACAGATTGAGTGTAGCCTAAACCTAGGCTTATCATAATCAAAGTCAAAGTTATCCATTACATTGTACTTATTAAATACAACAACATATATATGTGATATACATATATGTAAATATGTATAGAAATTTTTGATAATGTTTTAGTTATAAACGGCATACATAGAGTGTCGTAGTTGCAGGCAATTTGAACAGTATTTAAAATTTCAAAATGCAAAATTTGATAACAACATTTTTACAGAATTAGAATTAATTATTATTATTTATTTCCAAGGTTTCGAAAACGTATCAAGTTCTCGTTCTCGAAAACAAGTCAAGTTGATCAATATAATAAATAATTATTAATTAATTACTGAAATAAATGATAGAAATAAATCATTGGTAAATATATTTTATTACATTAAGTTTTCTTATTATTCATAGTCTCCTCTACTGTCATTTTATTTCTGAATCAGTAGCTTTGATAAAAGAAATAAGGATTTTATAATAAGTTTTTGTTACATATTTATTAAAGTTAAATACTAGATATGTTAATAATAATATTTAAAAATTTTGTTGTATCACCTTATATTATAAGATGTCAAAATTCTTACGATAACCATTCTGTCATGTTTTTCATAGGACACTGTTTTCTGTTCAATAAATTATATTTTTAATTATGTAAATGTGAATAAACAAGACGATAATATTATTATAACGCTAAGTTGATTCCAGTCTTTAATCACTAAGAAAATGTTTATTTTCATATACTTTGATCTAAGTTTGAAAAGATATTGCATAATTTGTTATTTATAGTAAATACTATGTGAATCGGATGTATGACATTGCATTTCTTTTGATTTTGAGCCTTGATTATTAATTAATTATTTATTCAATAATATATCTTAACAATTCAAATCTGCTCAGTCAGAAATAATAATAGTATCAATTACTTTATTTTTAATTATAATTAAGTCATTATGGACTTCATTATTTTTACTTAATTTAGATTAATATTTTCAAAACTTATCTTCCACATACAAATTCACAAACTTATCTATTTATAATTTTGGTATATATTAATAATCAGAAAATAATATTTTTCCCAGTCATAGAATAATCATAAAACAGTTTGATTATTATTATATTTATTACCAAATAAATAATAATAAAAATGTCTTTGAAAATATATCCGTGTTTTTCTTTTTTAACTTTAATTTGTGTTGTTTTATAAGTTTTATTTTTATTTAAGATTATTTTTATCTTTCATCTTATTGTATAAAAGATCTTAATTTCAAAAACAATTTGCGGCCGATTTGATTTTATTTTTGGAAGAAAGCTAAATAATGGAATTGATATTATAACAAAGGACCATGTCCTGGTCATTTGGAGGAATGCTTATTTGATAAAATAGAAAAGAAACAAACAATAGATACTATTGTTATTTTTATTAAATCCTTTCTTTATATTCTTTTAGCCAGGAGCAGTTTTCAACCAAACATCATTTAAAACATTGATAACTGTCATGTTCAATTTATATTCAGAGGTTAAGTCTTACAGGTCTTAATTGGATAGTTTGTATATTTTTTGTGATATTAATATTCTTTAATAGTGAAATAAAAACTAATATTTGAATAGAGTACAGATAAGTAAATGTAGATATATTTTTATAAATTTCTGAGTTTAATTAATTTTTTTTTTGTATTTTTTTAACAGTAGTTCAGACATTATTTCTTCTAACGGATTAACTAAAGATAAGTATAAGTACTATGAAAATATTTTTTCCATCTTTGTATTGTTAACTATACTTAAAATCAATACTCATCATTCCAAAATCATTCCAAAATTGAACCGTTCGTTTCTCTATATTAATTTTCAATTGATAAAGTCAGAAGCTACCGCCTCAATTATATTATATATTAATTACAAAAACTGAAGAAAATTGATTGCCGAAAGTCAATGTCGTGATTGAGAGTGTTGACAATTCATTAATATTATCCAACCTCATTAATTCTCGATAATGTACATTAATTAATTTTTTTTTTAATACATATTATTATTTCACGATTAAATCACGATATATTAAGATTTAATATTTATGTTCAGAATATTAATTAATTATTTTAGCTATAACTAACATAATCCCTTAATATCTTTGCAACTGTATGGTAATTGAATTTGATATTATAATATTGTATTAGTGTTCGTTTGTACAGAGTTGTGTTCGTGGAATTGAGGTTAATTCATATATAACATTAAAAATATATCCTGATTCAAGTAGGCGTTTACACTCACTTTTGAATTGTCATTTAACACATTAAAAAAAGGTATTAAATTAAAAAAGGTATAAATAATTTAGGAGATAAATATACTTATATACAGGAGATAAATGCAGATGTATATGTGAAGGATATTGTATAAAATTAGATTAGCATCTATTAAGACTTGATCAATATTACAATTTAATACACAGTCTACTCCAGTATAATAATATACTGGAATAATGATATAACCGCTAATAGAAAAAAAATATAGTTTTTTACGTAAAGATAAATAGATTTTATGATCCCCGAATCCTCGAAATACAGATTTCGTTAAAATCATTACAAATCTTCTATACTATTTCATATGTATACGAGGGCCAAACTGAAAGTTTTTAAAACTGGCCACTTAAAAGCATTATATTAAAAAAAATAATTTAAATTTTGAAAATAGAACTCTTTACCAATATTATTGAGTGTACATTTCATTCATTTGTCATTTGTTTTACGATTTGGCGGCAAATTGAAAATTGTCTGTGCACGTCAGAATGAATTTAAGCCGAGAAAATTTTCGTGCAATGATTTTTTATGACTTTCGATGTCATTTAAGTCAACAAGAAAGTTATGATAGAATTCGATTGGCTTTTCACGATGAAGCCCCATCTCGTGCCATAGTTTACAACTGGTTTAATGAATTCAAACGTGGTCGAATTAATCTCACCGATGATTTGCGTGAGGGACGGCCTTCTACAGCGACGACTGAAGATAACATCAGTGTTGTGCGGCGTATGATAGAGACTGACAAAAGAGTGACCTATCAGCAGATTCGGGCAAGTCTAGGCATAGGTATGAGTCAAGTGCCCAAAATCCTCCATGAACATTTAGCGGTCAGGAAGCTTTGTGCCCGCTGGATACCGCATAATTTGACCGAGGCTCAAAAACTCCGCCGTGTTGATTGGTGCCGAGAAATGATCCAAAAATTTAACGGAGGTGACTCAAATGCTGTGTTCGACATACTAACGGGTGACGAAAGTTGGATTTACTGTTATGATCCGGAAACCAAAAGACAGTCTGCTCAGTGGGTGTTTCCTTCCGAAGAGTTGCCAACTAAAGCGAAGAGAGGTCGAAGTGTTGGAAAAAAGATGGTGGCCTCGTTCTTCGGAAAGACAGGTCATTACGCGACAGTAGTCTTAGAGGATCAGAAAACGGTTAATGCAGAGTGGTATACTAACAATTGTTTGCCACTTGTCTTGGAAAAAGTTCGAGAGAAACGACCTCGCAGCAGGATCCTCCTTCATCACGACAATGCCTCGTCGCACACCGCCAGGCAAACGATCGACTATTTGGTGACCTCAGACGTGGAATTACTGGGTCACCCGCCGTATAGCCCCGACCTCGCACCCTGCGATTTTTATTTATTTCCGAAAATAAAAGAAAAACTTCGAGGAAAACGTTTTATAGACGCCGAAGAAGCAGTGGCTGCGTTTCAAAACGCCGTCGAAGAGACCCCTAAGGCCGAGTGGGCAAGGTGCTTTTCTCAATGGTTCCATCGAATGCAGCGATGTATTGATGTAAATGGACGCTATTTTGAAAAGTTACAATAAAACTAATAACTTGCTAGAATGCTTAGTTTTTGATTTTCTAAGAACTTTCAGTTTGACCCTCGTATGTACCTATAAACTAACGTAAAAATATATCAACATTTTTTTATTTATCGTCAAATGTTTTGCAAAAAATTACATAACTATGTTGTGACTGGCTCCGCAAAATAATATACCATGTATAAAGTAACAAAGTGAAGAGTAGACCTTTAGTTTGAGTGTAAGATATTCCTCTAAAGCTAGCCTGTGTTATTGTTCACAATTTCTGCTATATAATATTATTTGTCGCAACCATTAAATTATACTAGAGTTTAACTTTACTAGATTAAATTAAAAAAAGTTAATATTTCTGCGTGATTGTGGAACAAAACAACAGACTAACAAACTCGATTAGAATAAATAGTATCTACTAGTACTCAGCAGAGCATCTAACAAGATATAATATAATACTGATTCCGCATTTATTCAAAGCAATACGTATTGATCTGTTATTCAATCATTCAAAATTCAATATACCATTTTGTTTGTATCGAGTTACATATTTTATTTATTATCTTCTATTTACTATAACATTTAAGTAGGGTTCATACAATATGTATCCTTTTAACCTTTTTCGTCTATACTTTCGTTTTGTGTATCATCCTTCATAATAGATACATGTACTTAAACCCATCTCATGTACCCATAACTGTTAAGTACTGATTATTAATCTTGCATATTGTACTAGCTATTCTGTCACTATGCTTCCGGTAAGTTCGACATTGGTACCAACCACGATCCAATTTTAAACGCGACTTTGTCGGTGTATTTATCTTTATCTTTCCACTTCGCCCGCACTGCTTCCGGTTTCCTGAATACGCCGGACCACACTATTTCTTTTGCCCACATACTGCCTTATCGTTGTAACTTTTAACATATTTGTTCAAGCTAAATTGTGTAAAGACAGAGATTTTTTACTTTAAATATATGATACGATAGAAGTATTTATGTCGAAAAAAAATAAAATGTCAATGCAAAATTTTCATCGAATATAAGCTATCAAATTTTGTTGTGTTTTTGGCACAATATTTTGGAAATCATTTTCTTTGTATTTGATACTTACCTATGTTAAACAATTTACAAAATCTGTGTAAGTTAGATTATATACGTTCTGGTGTATAAGTTATATTATTGTAAAGTTTCATTCATATACTTTTTTTAGTTTCTGGGTAAAGGACAGTCCTCAGAAACTTTTGCGAATATTATACTACTTGGATGAGGTTTACAGACGTTCTCCTCCACTGGCACAGAGATGATTTCAACAACACCCTTTACTCTTTAGAAAATGTCATCATAGGATTATGATGATATTTTCTAAAGAGTATGAGAGTGAGGTGGGATCAACTTGACAGTATTCAGGTTATGTGAATAAACTTATAAGTGTAAAGTATGAGAAGATAATATATATAATTGTTAATAATTTGGTGCAATGTTTCATTTTAAACGAGGCCCAAATCTTAAAATCTATATAAAAAAAGTAATTGTCAACTGTTGTTTATGAGATAAATAATTAAATAAAGTTTTGAAATTTTATATTTTTATACATTTCTCTATCTATTTATATTTATAGATAGGATACGATATGTATACCATACTGATAAAATTATATATTAATAGCGTATTGTTCAAGTTAACACAGAAAGAAATTTATTTATAGCAAAAATTTTAAAGTGTTAAAAATCTAATATTCACGGGAAATCCTAAACTATGGTAACCAATGATATTCTAAGTTTAATATAAGTTTAATAAAAAGAATCGATAATAAATTAATAATAACATGGTAATGTTAAGAGAATAATAAATTAAATGAACGACATGTAACATTTCAATGAATTATAATTTATGATAAAATCCTGACGGTTAATTTATATTGTGCAATTTTTTTTTCTTTTTGGCCGTGACTCCAAAAAAATTTTTAAATAATTATAGCGATATCCTTTGAAAACGAGTAGTTATGAATGTTTGCGAAAAAATACACGCTTTTGAATGCCTAACTTTGCATACATTTTATATCATCTATAAAAATGACAAAGTGAAGAATAGACATTTTTCCGCGGAAAAATAATGATTGTACGATATTCGTTAAAAGCTAGCCTATGTTATGATTCATCATTTTTCCCTTTTAATATTTTTGTGTCCCAAGCATTAAAAAATACATTAACCAAGTAAATAAGTTTACCCTTGGGGATCTGCCATCCCATAAATATACGTCGCCCAAGTTTTTTGGATAATCAATCCTTAATGGCTACTCACTTAAAGCGGTTTACCCTCATCTCCCGGATGTCGCTCAACAGTAGATTGTTACATTCCCGAATCTAAAAATATACAGTATAAATTTACAAGACTATGTCATAAGTTTCTTGCAAATTAATTTCGTTTACAAAAAAATTGAAGAAGTTTCTATGCTGTAATTTTTTACAAATTTCAGTAATTGAGTTTTACAAACAGTGTGTTATTAATATTTTCTTGTTGCGACTTTTCATAATTTAACTTTGAAGGTGCGATTTTCAAGAGTTTGATAATAATTAATTAATATACACTCCTTTACGCTATTCATCTATCTAATAATGGCATCTTTGTAAATGTTGATTTTATCAACTAATTTTTAGATTTTGTTTATCATTAGGATTTTTTGTTGATAGATCGATATTACATATTTTAAATTCTAAAATGAAAGTATATTTTTACATTTTCTTGCAAGTTTCTGAGACTTGTTTATTTATTTGTTCGTACTGGTATAGTTCGAACAAGAACCGATGAATCACCCCAGTAAAAAGGTAGCGAGGTATGTTTACAGACTTTAAGCCTATAAAAAAAATATAATAAACTACAATAAGTTATTTATATAATAATGACATCTTCGTAAATGTTGACTTTTTCAAATAAATATTTAGATTTTATTTATCATTAGGTTTTTTTTGTTGATAGATCTATATTACATATTTTATATTTTAAAATGAAAGCATTTTTTTACATTATCTTGAAAGAAAAATATTTTATTTTTCTGCATACATAACAAAAAATATTATTGATTGATTAATTTGCTAAATTTGGAAAAGTTGTATCAAAGTCTTTAATGTATCTGACTGTGAAAATCAAAGTCTGATACATTGATTGTTTAATGCACTATTTTCATCTCACAATGACTGAAGTTGTCACTCACTCAGTAGCAAATCCGGCTTTTCATAAACATCATAATTTACAAATAAATTCACTTTTCAAATACACTAGCATACAAATACCTTCTTAATACCAAGAAATTTATTTCATATATTCTCATGAGTTCCTAGAATCTTAGATATAGCTTCTTTATACATTTAGATTTTTTAATAATGAATATTATTTATTTTTTTCAAATGATAATAAATATTATAAGACTCGTGCTTACTTTTTGGATTGTGCATGCTCCATTCCTTAATAAAGGGTTGGTTATATTGTCGACTAGGAGCATGACGAGCTCTGGTATAGCGGCTCTCATATGCTGGGAAACTTAAAACGTGTTCTCGTACAGCTTTTATCTTAATTTCATTAATATCTCGCGAAGATCCTGGCATTTTCCCACGACAATTAGTTCCAGGTGTCTCCGCATACAGAGCTAGATAACTGCCCTACATAAATTTTATAGGTATCTAAAAGAAGTACCTGCAAACCGTAACATATTCACATAATCAGTACGTTATCATTAACTTACCTGAACCGCTATCTGTTTGCATAGTCTTAATATATATAAATTATTTGCCTCCATTAATTTTATTAATTTATTATCCAAAGCGACAAACTGAATTATATGCTAAGATAAACCGAAATGATATTGTCATTTATATTATTATGTAGTTCAGAAACACGTCAAAGAAGGCCACGTGCCATCTTCAAGTTGTTTAAATATTTCTTTAAAATTTTGACTTAAACCACTATCATAATTAACACTAAATGAATTCCATATAATGTTGAAATTACAACTACTATCTAATGGTTCATTTTTGACAATTTCGTAAAAATTACATTGAATAAATTTAGTTTAAAATAATGAGGTATGAAATAACTGAAAAACTCATTTTTTTTTATATTGACTTAGACCACTTTCATAATTATGGTCCCACATATATTATAAAAACCAGACATTACTGTCTGAGTCCCGTCCTTAGTTCCAATTATAGCTGAATATGTCTACTAAACATTTCTAAAAAGCATCTTAAGTTTTTTTCTCGTTTGTACTAAATCATCAATCAATCAATCTATCATGTCGTTTTAAAAAACTTTATAATTTGTAATATTAATAATAGTTATTTGTAGAAAAGACTATAGAACGAGGATAATATAACATTTATGACTTAGAGCTAAAAGCAATGTTTATCGCTACGAGTATAAGCCTCTTATCTCGACTATTAATTATAAATTTTATTATATTTTACCTTAATAAAATAATTTTATTTTCAACGAATCAGTAAAATATGAGGTCAAATAGCGACATTCTGTCATCGAGATATGTAATATTAAATATACTATAAGTTTAATATTTTGAATATTTTACATCAGAACTCGTAACTTTTGATGAGGTGTTAGGTTGGTAGGACTGTTGATAAATGTGAAACACAAAGTATTGACATTAACGTTTTTTATTATTCACAATAAGACGCTTGTAATTAATCACCATCATGCTATTATTATTCGGATGTAGCTTTACATTTATTACAATAAAAACAAAGTTTTGTCCTAAAAATAAATAATTTTTAGTAAATAAATTTAATATTGTTTATACGCACATTTAAAAAAAACAATTTCACATTCATTAAATTTTAATTGAAAAACCATATATTTTGTTTGTAATTTATTTTAATCAATTGAGAACCGTTTTCATTTCCGCTTCATAAACGTACGAGTAATATATGTAAATACTTCATTATTCTCACTCCTGTTACAAACACACCTAATTACTGAAATGACTGCTTTTCCGATGGATTTAGTGAAATTTAGGAATTATGAGAAATTGGCTTTCTAATTTAATACGAAATTACATACATTCTTGAATAATAATTACATTAGAACGGTTTTTAATAGTGAAATATTTTTTATTTTTACGATTATATTTAACTATTACGATAACTATTACAGTTACATATATATATATATATATATATATATATATATATATATATATATATATATATATATATATATATATTATGTAACTGTAATAGTATTGAAACGAAACATTTTTTATGCATTAGGAATTTCATTTACCGCTTACACAATACACAATACTTACACAATACAATTTTATATCAACATATTTATTTTATTGTTAAAAAAAACTTACATTGGAAATAATGTTTGGCTTTACCAGTTGTGTTGTATTTGTTTTAAACATAAATCTGATACAAAATGTTAATTTCGTGTTTGGTTACGTGCTAGATACTAAGAGAAACTTAGTAGTCTTAAGATTTTCTGACCTTTTTCTAGCTAAACTTGAGAATGAGCTCTTTTATTTTTTTTAATTTTACAGATATTTCCATATTTTAAAATAATTATTAGTAGAAACGAACCTCTTGCCTCTTGGACTTCCATCCTTGTCGCTCTGTCAACTGAGCTATGATGTCACGTCGAGTTAAAAACATTAAAAAAAATATGTCATGACTAATGTGCTTACAATTAATTTCTAGGATTTAAACATTGTCTTTAATGAATTTATATGTTCATTGTTATTATATAAATTCATTTCAATATTTGAAGTAGCTATAATGAATTTCAATTAATAATATAATATCATGTACCAAAAGCTTTGATTAGGAAAATCCGTTCTTAAGAAAATCATTGAAGGGTGCGATATAAAAAGAGAGGCCATTTTATTAATTTTAACTTCAAACTCAATTAGTTTCCAACAATAATATTCCCAGTAATGATGTCTTTTGATGGTTAGCTTTATTAAAACTAGACTACTTCATTTGCCCCGATTTACGTGAAAAGACGACTTTCTTATTATATTCCCTATAACAACTTATATTCGTTATTACACTGGTGAAAAATTGTAAAACACACACACTTTTGTAACTTTTGACATATTTAATAATTTTATTATTTGGTCAAACTTTTTTTATTTCTGTAATTTAATTGGGAAAAGCCCTGTTTAGTAAATTAAAATAACAAGGTAAAAGTTATTAAAAGTTTTAAAGGACTTCTTTTTAATATTTTTTAATTATATTACGTTAAAAATGTTTTTTGTTATATATATTTTTTCCTTGTCTACATTATTTTTTCTAGAATTTATCGTTATTAGTGTTTTAAAATTTTCGTACTTTTTTTTTATACGTTGGAAAAATCCGTTACGGATACCCGACGGCCAGGAAAGTGATGGCTATGTGGGACTGTCCGGCGGCATAGAGGACGTCGCCATTTTTAAGGCTACCCACTAAAAAATCAACGGTTGCCTTCAACGCCTCAATGGGACGACACGGGATCGCGTTAGCACTCACCGTGCCACTCCGGCGGTTACCCCCCGTGCGAGGGTGCCCCGAGCAACTTAGGGCACCCTCACGGCGAAGGCTTATGGCAGGCGAGAGGGGTCACCCCTCCCCTCTCACCAAAGCCTACGGCTGGAGGAGAAGAAGACGTCGGGCGTAGTCCCGTCTTCTTCTCCCCAGCCTCCCCCGACGGAGCGGATCAGAAGAGGAGGCGTGCTCCCTGATCCGCTCCGCGGCCTCCCTTGCGGCAATGACTTGCTCGCAGAAGGAGGCCATTGCGACCCAGCACCTATCGCTGCGGACCATCGCACCGACAATACGCGGCAGCGAGAGGTCCCTGCCCACCACGGCCACCAACTCAGAGTGCTGGTGGTCCCAGGCTGCGCACTCCGCCAAGGTGTGACGAGCCGAATCCACGGCCTCGTCACAGTGGTGGCAGGATGGGGCCGCCTCTCTTCTTGCAATCCTGTGCAGATACTCTACGAAGCAACCGTGCCCCGTGAGTATCTGCACGAGACGGAACGTGAGTATTCCGTGCCGTCGGTTGATCCAGCGTTCCAGATGGGGGCGGACTGCCCCCACTGTCGCTAGACCGGCGGCAGGGGACCCCAGGTCCCTCTTCCACCGTCGGATCAGGGTTCGATGTGCTAGAGTCCTGACCCGAGCTGCCTCAGGCCCCTGGCCCTGGCTTCCGCCCGGTGTCAATATACGCCGACGAGCACCTCCGCCTGTAGGTCCCAAGGCGGATCGCTCGCCAGAAGTGTGGTCGCAGTAAATGACACCGTTCTGTACCCCCGGATCACCCTCACCGCGAGGACCCTCTGCGTTCTCCGCAGAAGGATCTTAGGCTCAGCGGTGAGAGCTCCCGGCCACACGGGGTACCCAAGAGTGCCATACTCCGCATGATGCCGGCATAGAAACGCCGGCACGGAGCCTGCGGCCCTCCGACATTGGGCAGAAGCCTTTCCAAGGCAGCCGCGGTGGAAATTAACTTCGGAGCCAGAAGAGAGAAATAGGCTCCGAAGTTCCATCTTCCGTCCGGGGTGAGGCCCAGATGAATTATCTGGGCTTCACCACCACCTTCGAACCCTGGACGGAGATGGACCCCTGACGAGGGGGACCTCGCCGAGGGCCATGGAAAAGGATGGCCTCCGTTATAGAAACGGGGACCTCTAGTCCCTCCAATAGCATCCGGACATAGGGAGGTACTCCAGGTACCGGAGCGCCTTAACCAGAGTCACCAACGAAAGACTATTGAAGGCGTTAGCGACGTCCAGCAAGAGAGGTTGAACAGTTTCCGAAGCCTGCCCCCCAAGTATTCCAAGATGAGGAACAGAACCCACCCTGGAATACCATCCGGCTCCGGCGCAGCGTTGCGGGCTCGAAGGCGATTCAGTGCGACCTCCAGCTCGGCCTCCGTGATTGTCGGGACAGAACCCACCCCCCCATTAGAAGAACGGCGTACCATCACAGGAGCACGTTCATCACACCCCACTTTTAATATTGCTTACTCGCACAATATATCCCCTACAGAATAAATAAAATGAAACAGAAAAGTAATCTCAACAACGCTTTAAATCTGTATTTGTAGTCAGAGTAACAGATCCGTGTTATCAACATACATACAATAATTGACTATTATCTCAATTATTTAACGAGAAGGAAAATGTTCATTCCTAAGTACATAATAGCTCTATCTCCCCTTGTAATATAAAAGGTTATTGTATCGTTACGAGAAAAAAAAATAAGAGGCAGTTGTTCTTTATTGCCTGTAATATATTAAATATTATTTTATAGAAGCGTTTCTTGGCAACAATACTTTGATACAGGAAACGTAAACGTGGTGAAGCGTCTATATATCTATAGACGATAGATCTAATTTCTATATTACGAACATTTACATGTTCTCAGTAGCTTTTCTGTGAGAATATATTTCTGAGAACTACGACAAGATATAATTTTCTCCACATTCCTACAATTTAGTTATAAGTAAATACGTCTTACTTACTATAAGATATTGCGAAACTTTGATATCTTCACACATATACATCAATAATGACTACTAACTTATTTAATCATTTGTGTAAACTACTTTATCTACAATTTGTGTAAATACTTTACAGATTGAGATTGTTTGATACTCACTTCACTCTCTCTTTAGTCTAGCCTAGATCTAGGCTCGTCACAGTCGAAGTCAAAGTTAACATATCAATTACATTATACTTTTTAAATCCAACATATAGACAGAAATACAGATAGTGTTTATGTTACAAACGGCATACATAGAGTGCCGTAGATGCAGGCAATTTAGCAGTATATAACATTTTAAAAAGTAATATTTGATTATAACTTTTTTACAGTATTAGAATTGATTATTATAATATTATCTTTTATTTCCAAGGTTTCGAAAAAGTAACAAGTTCTCGTGTTTAGAAACAAGAGAGGTTGAAGAATAGAATTAACAATAATTATTGGAAAGCAATGATAGAAAAAATAATCTCTGGTAAATGTATTTGATTACATTTTTGTTATTTGATTAAATTTGATTACAAGTTTTATTATCATTCATTGTCTCCATTACTGTCATTTTATTTCCAAACCAGTAGCTTTTAGACAATGTATCATTCTACAAATACTTTTTCATAATTTTTGTTTAGGATTGGTAGTTTACACTAAAACTCTTTGTATACCTTTTTCCACGATGGCGTCCGGAAGACAAGGATCCCACTAACTTGAACTTAGCGTATACTAATCGCCCTACACACATAAAAAATGCGTCCTCTGAAAAACGGACTCTAAAGCTTAAAGAACGTAATATTTCAATGGACTATAAATCAAGTCTTTACGATAAAATCCTGACATTTAATTTATAATGTACAAAATTTAACAATTAAAATTTAAATGTAACATTTTTTCCCGTGACTCCAATAAAAAAAAATACAATGATAGCGTTTAAAAATGCTTGGATATGAATATTTTGCTACAAAATACACAATTATGATTTGCCTGGCTCTGCATAAATTCTGTATCATCTATAAAAATGACAAAATGAAGAGTCGGCATTTTCCCGCTCAATAACAATGAGTACGATATTCGTCAAAACCTATTACGTGTAACGACTCACCATTTTTGTTGTATTATATTTTTGTAATCGTAGAATTAAAAAATATAAATGAATAAGCTTAAATATCGCTGAAGGGCAACGGTCAGCCATCGCATAAAAGTTACGCGCCCAATTTTTTTGCGTAGAAAATCCTTAATGGATACTCAGAGAACGCCGCATGTTTTGGGTTACCCATTGAAAGCGGTTTACCCTCCTCCCCGGATGTCGCGGGATCGCTTAAACACTAGATTGTGATATTCTTGAATTTAAGCTTTGTAGTTATAACTAATAATACATAAAATAAATTGACAAGCAAAAAATAATATCATAATTAATGTTGTTTAGAAAAAATCATAGAAGTTTCTGCGAAGTTATATCATATTTTTTTCATATTTCAATAATTTAATTAAAAACAAACAGAGTGTAATTCATGTTTTCTAATTGCGACTTCTCATAATTAAAATTTCAAGGTGCAATTATTAAAAGACTATGTGAATAATTAATTAATGTTCTCTGCCTGACGACACTTTTAATTTCATGTTCTCCACACTTGAGGTATGTGAAGTTATAATATAAAACTTCAGATGAGATTATTTGTATATTGGTGTAGGTTGTAAAAAAGGAAAAGATGTTTAGGATTTTCGACAAAAACCTAATAGATTCGGTAATTCGGAACCTAGACCTAGATCGGTTTTATATAGAATGATAAATTCAGCAAAGCTGGTGGCGACACCTTAGTTGAGCCACTGGAATGAAGGGAACAGATCCCCAAGGGTTGCAGTTTCGAGTCCTATTTGTGAGGGCGACTTTTAAATTTTTGTTTATTTCCAATTTAAATAAGTATAACATAGTTAACATATTTATAGGCAATTTACAAACTCCATATGTATTCTCTTTTTTTTCAAACTATTGTAACATATAATAAAAATATATTTCTATTTCCGATGTTGTTAATATATTACATATTAAAACTCACAAATATAGAGCTTTTGTGAGTATATGTCTTGTTTGTTTGTATTGAAATATTTAAAAAATTGATGAACCGTCTTGAGTAAAAAGGGAGCGGAGTATGTTTGCAGACTTTAAGTAACATATATGCTTAGCAACCATAAAAAAATATTTTAAGTACAATAAGTTATATTACTATATTTCTTATACTTTTAATTATGTTATCTTTATAAATGTCGATTTTTTAGATAAAGATTTTGATTTTGTTATCATTAGATTTTGATTTTTTATAAAACAAATTCACTTTTCAAATACACTAGCATATAAAATTCATTCCGAGCTGGTGGTAGTCACGGATTGACTACACTGACCTTTGTTATTGTAATAATTGACGATTCAAAAGTGTGTGTAAATTCCTATTTGATAAAGATATTTTGAAGTTGATTTCGTAATATTTGATATTTTTATAACCAGCAGCCTTATTTTAACTAACTAACCTTTTGATTTTTTTGTATTGAAATAATATTGATATTTATTATGTTATGCTAACTACTATTAATCTCGTACTCTTGTCCATTAAATTTAATTACTAACCATAACGGAGGAGCCCCGAGGCTAATATTGTACTTTTAAATAATCATCTAAAAAAATATAATTTATATTATATTTAATCTCCACATTATTTGAACGTTCATTTGCTCCATATTATTTTCTAAACACAAAAACTGATACTGTTTAAACTAGGTGTTATTTGTCTCGCCCGCGTAGACTAGAGAAGGGTTACATATTAGGAACATTAATTTAAAACTACGGTTTGAAACCGGGAAATACACACTATTATAGACATTTGACATATTTTATTAGAAATAATTTCTTATACTTATATATATATATATAAGTATAAGAAATTTGCGACGTTGGGAACCGCCAACCAACACGCCATGTTCCGAACGGCGGAAGGTGGAGGACGGAGCTACAAATAGCTACGTGGAATGTAAGAGGAGGAATGGAACAGAAGATGAATGAATTATTAGATGTGATGGATGACAAAGATCTGAATGTTATTTGTGTGTCTGAGACCAAGCGAAAAGGCAATGATACGACCGATTTACCTGGCAACCGGGTCGCTTTCTGGGCTGGCGTTCCAGAGGGTGAGCGAGGTTGCCAAGGTGTAGGCGTATTATTGTCCTCTCGAATGGTTAATGCAATGGTAGAATACAAGGCGATTAACCCGAGGCTTCTTTGGGTTCGCTTTAAGCTGGGGATAACAAGAGTATTCTTGTTAGCCATGTATGCGCCAGTATCCTCAGCTCAAATGAGGAGTTTTGGGAGAATGTCAGGGATGTTCTAAGTAGTGTCAGAGATAATGAAAAGTTGATAGTATGTGGAGATATGAATGGATGGGTTGGAACCGCGCGAAGCGGTTACGAAAGCGTGCTAGGCAAATATGGTGATAAGAGGGTAAATGAGGCTGGAAAGCTTATTTTGGAATTTTGTAAGGAGAAAAATTTGTTTGTGGCAAACACGATGTTTGATCACAAACAAATTCACATGTACACATGGGAGCGAGCGGAAGAAAGAAGTATGATTGATTTATTCCTAGTGGACCAGCGTATTCGAAGTCAAGTTATGGACACGCGAGTATTCAGAGGTGCTGATCTGGGAACGGACCACTATCTAGTCGTTGCTAGAATAAGAGGTTTGTTCGCAGGTTGGCGCAGCCGCACGACGTGTCCAAGCTTGGCGTCGAATTATCGCATAAGAAGATGGAAGCTTCAAGATCTACCGATCAGAGAGGAATATCAAGAGAGGGTTTCCAAGAAGCTTGAAAGCTGTGATTCTGGAAATGAAAGTGTTGAATTATGCTGGCAGAACCTTAGGAATAAGGATAAAAGTATGAGAGAGATAAGAAAAAAAGCGTACAAGCTGCAAAAGCAAAAAACGAAAGCACTTATAAAGATGAAGCGTGAAAATTCTGAGAGAGAAAGGGATGAAAGGTTGACGAACAACTTCCGGGAAAACACGAAGCTTTTCTGGCGAGAAGTTAGTGGTTCCCGGGGTTGTTCGGTAACCTGTAGAATGAAAGGGGTGCTTTCGAAAAGCGGTGAAATTTTAACTGAGCAAGCACACGTTTTGCAGCGGTGGGCGGAATTCTATAAGGAGATGTATGAACGTGAGGACGCCTCGGTCTTGACTACCAGCGTAATGCTGAGTCAAGATGTAGCCGATGGTGAAATCAGTTTGGAAGAAGTAGAGAACGTGATTCGAAGTCTGAAATGTGGTAAGGCTGCGGGAGCAGATAAAGTTACTGCCGAGATGATCAAATATGGTGGGCCACGCGTCTGGGACTTTTTCTGGTTTTTGTGCAATTTATGCTGGAAATCTGGGGAGGTCCCAGACGATTGGCGAAGTGCAGTCATCGTACCTTTGTATAAAGGCAAAGGTTCACAGATAGACTGTGCAAGCTATAGGGCCATCAGTTTGATTAGCTTGGGCGGTAAAGTTTATGCTAAAATTTTAGCGAGATGAATGCAAGAGAGATCTGAAAGGCTGTTGTGGGAGGCACAAGGAGGTTTTAGACCTGGAAGAGGGTGTATAGATCAGATCTTTTCCCTCCGCATGACCACGGAAAAGTTTTTGGCCCTAAACCAAAAGGTTTTCTGTGCTTTTGTGGATTTGGAAAAGGCGTTTGACAGGGTTGTGAGAAAGAAGTTATGGGAGATACTGCCCCGATACAATGTGAACGGACCCTTGCTACAGGCTGTAAGGTCTCTTTACCGAGATCACTCAGCCTGTGTGCGAGTAGGAGCTGGCAAGTCGCCCTGGTTTGACATCCAATCGGGTGTTAAGCAAGGTTGCGCTATGTCAGCTTGGTTGTTCAATTTGTATTTGGATAGTTGTCTCCAAGGAGTGAAAGATAGTGACATGGGAGTGAAAGTAGGTGACCTTAAGGTCAATTGCTTACTATATGCAGATGATGCAGTGCTCATTGCATCATCAGAATGCAATTTGCAGGCATTGGTCACCACTCTGAAAGATGGGTGTGAAATTAATGGTCTTAACCTGAATGTAGATAAGACGAAGGTTCTGATATTTGAAAGAAATGAAGAAAGAACAGAATGTAAGATTAATGGAATGATAAGATAATAGAACAAGTGAATGAAGTGGTATATTTGGGAAGTATGTTTAGCAGAGACGGAAAATACGAAATGGATGTGGAAAGGCGTATTGCTGCCGGTAACAGAGTCAATGGTGCTTTGACTGCATTGTTGAGACGGCAAAACTGCTGCATAGCTGCACGTTTGGCTGTACACAATGCAGTTTTGCTACCGACGCTGTTATACGGCAGCCAAACGTCGGTAACACAGAAGAAGAATGTAAGAAAGATGAATGCTGTGGAGATGAGATCTCTTCGCAGAATATGCGGAGTCAGTCTAGCTGATCGAATCCGCAATGAAGAGATCCACAGAATGTCAGGTACTAGCGAAGATGTCATGGTGAGAATGAAGAAGAACGTGCTCAGGTGGTTTGGGCACGTTGAACGAATGAGTGATGAAAGAATGGTAAAAGAGATTTATATGGGAAAAGTGAGCGGTAAGAGAGACAGGGGGAGGCCTCGAGTGACCTTCGAAAACACAGTAGCTACGATACTGGAGGAAGGAAGGAAGGTCACGTAAAAAGCATGAGGACCCCCCGGAGGGCATGTATGAAGAGGTTGATGTCTGTGGCCGAGGCGAAAGAGGTATGCAGAGACCGTAGCGTTTGGCGCTCCGTCGTCTCTGGGTACCCCGCAAGGGATATGGCGTGAAGGTATATAATAAATTATAATAATAATAATAATAATAATAATAATATATATATATATATTATTATTATTAACTTTCCAGAAATACATTTGGATGGTAATATTTGTCCCATTCCTAAAAATGGGTTAAAATATTAACCCATTTATAAAAGAAATAAAAGAAATTTTGAATGGAAAAACTTCATTGCATTAGTGTCCATAACATTTTGGTAAGCTATTAATAGGTTCCAGTAAATTATTAGGAATTTTTACATTCAGATATTTCACTTATCGCGGATTGAATATATGCTTATTATTGAATACTTGCTGTTTACTTTACATATCAAATATTACATTTGTTGAAAAATTTGCTAATCAATTTTTAATAATTGTATAAAATAGTCTATTAAAATTCGTTTTTGTTTTGTTTTATGAGAATATTGAACATATATTGAGCAATGGTTAAATGCAAAAAATATATATTTCACTGTATTTTTTTAGTTTAACTTACCAAATAACAGCAACAGCAAGTCGCTGACAGCCAAACTGAACAGATAGTAGTTAGTGGCCGTGTGTAGCCCCGGGTTCCTCACAATAACCACGCACACACACACATTACCCCCCACACCAGTGAGGAATATCACCACGAGGACTATACTCCATGGCACTATCTCGCTGAGAGGCAACCTCTGGGACCCCATCATCCACCAGAGCATTTCCTCCTCGCTGCAGTCGAACATCGTCAGATTGTTGCAGCGATTGAAAAAATCATCACTTGTTTCATTTTCGCGCAGAAATGATTGATACTCCATCACGAATGATTTAATTAATTTTATTTCAAAATAAATTATACTCACACTCTCGTTATATTTTAGATTATAATATAAGGAAAAATATTTTCGCAAATCAACAAGTTGTCAGAGGAAAGTTGAAACGTCGGTCTAAGTCGAGTTCCCGCGTCAACTGAATGAAGGATAGACTTTTCTGAACAAACCGAATTGAACGTTTATTTAATCTTCTATAAAAGAGGATGTTACGTGTTTAGTATAATACTTATAATTAAGAGTGGGTTTGTTTTTTAATCCAATGATATGACATTGAAAACAAGCTTCAAATTTTAATTTAATGTTAAAATATATATTAATACAGTCTTCTGAAGAATATGTTTATGTTTACAACAAGTTAATTAACATAAAGCCTAATTTTTATATTAAATACTCTTTTTCTTTTCCACCTGTTACGAAAGCATAGCCAGGGCAAATTAATATATTAAAGACCAAATCAATTCCCACGATAAAAGTGCAGAATATTAAAATACTGACGCAGCACCTTCATATGAAATGAAGACACCGTCTGTATTGCAGCGTTCGGTGGGAAACGAGCTAGAAACTACTGGAAGTACAGGCATAATTAAATCAACCGCTGCCTGTAGTTCTTTTTTAATTGTATTTCTATATTATAACTTCTGAAATTAATCGATTTCCATTGCCATCTTCGCTGCCACCAAAACATAATTCACAAATAAATATTGAGGAAAATTTCTCTCCAACCATTTTTATTAGAAAAACATATCCTTTTATGTAAGTCTACTAAGTGCCGCCAGAGAAAACATTTATTCTGCCAATAAGTAAGTATTTACTTATAAAAATATTATACATATTTATACTTACTTACTTACTTATCGTCACGCCATATCCCTTGCGGGGTAGCCAGAGACGACGGAGCGCCAAACGCTACGGTCCCTGCATACCTCTTTCGCCTCGACCACAGACATTAACCTCTTCATACATGCCCTCCGGGGGGTCCTCATGCTTTTTACGTGACATATTTATTTTGTTAGAAATACTTTTTTCTAAAAATCAGTCAACTAAAGTAATACTACAAATATAGTTACAGAATTTCAATCAAAAAACTGGTGCCTAGAGATAACTGAGCTCTAAAAACAACATATTACCCAGAGAGAACCTTAATGTACCTGCAGAACATTTGTGGGCTGGTTCTATCAAAAAAAGTTACTATCCTATCACACACATAAATTTAATACACCTTCGTTTTTGTAATTATAAATTTATTTAACTATTTTAACCCTTTGACTAAATGCGACAAATTTAAACCAAAATAATTTAATAATAGTAACCAAATAGATTAGCATCTTGTTTTTATTTTGAATTATTACCTTTGGAGCGCAGCTTTGCTCGCAAATCCTTTTTATAACCATATTTTTGTACCGATGGCTATAATGTATATTCTTCTTATGAAACATGTATAACAGAAATTTCATTAAAAAGATTTTGCAGATTATTACAAAATATATAATATGCCTACATCGTTAATGACTTCGGCAACATTTACATTTACATTTCAGTTCTCTAAAACAACAATTAAAAATCATTCAATATCTTTATTAAAAGACCGGCGATTGTTCAAATAAGTCAGAATTAATCAATATTACATTTACTGTAAGTAGAAATTAAAATAATATAAAATATAGAAAAACCATTTGACGAGTTTTTTTTTTTTTTTTTTTTTTATGGAAGAGGAGGGCAAACGAGCTGGCGGGTCACAGATGACTTGTGATCACCGCCGCCCATGAACTCTTGCAACATCCGAGGATTTACAAGAGTGTTGCCGGCCTTGTAGGTAGGAGTAGACGCCTTTTTTGAAGGTACCCATGTCGTACCGATCTGGAAATACCGCCGAAGGGAGTTCGTTCCACAAGCGTGTGGAACGTGGAAAAAATGTCCTTGAGAACCGCACAGTGGAGGATCGCCACGCATCCAGGTGGTAAGGATGGTATTGGAGGCGATGGCGCGCTGTGCGGTGATGAAATTCGGCGGCAGGCATCAGATCGAAAAGTTCTTCGGAACACTCCCCGTTGTAAATGCGGTAGAAGACGCACAAAGAAGCAACGTCTCTACGCAATGCCAAAGAGTCCAGCCGTTCGCAGAGCACCGGGTCTCCGACAATCCGAGCGGCTCTCCGTTGTACGCGGTCAAATGGTAGAAGCTGATATTGGGGTGATCCGGACCAGAGATGAGAACAGTACTCCATGTGTGGCCGGACCTGCGCTTTATAGAGCGCAAGTCTTTGGCCAGGTTTGAAATACTGCCTCGCTCTATTAATCACTCCCAATTTCTTCGAGGCCAACTTGGCCTTGCTCTCCAGATGACCACGAAACTGACAATCGCTCGAAATGTCGAGACCTAGTATTCTGATACTTGGCGAGGCAATAAGAGGAGTGCTCTCGAACAGCGGTGATACGACAAATGGGGTTTTCTTAGTAGTAAACGCGCAAACTTTTGTCTTTAGGGGATTGAACTGAACGTGGTTCAGTTCACCCCACTCAGAGACCATCCCCAAGGAAGTCTCTATAGAAGACACAAGTTTCTTTCGGCACTCGTCGACGTTTTCCCGAGAGAGACCTGCACGGCCGGAATATACCGCATCCCCAGTGCTGTCATCCGCATAACAATGTATGTTGGAGATATCCAACATATCATTGATGTGCAGGAGGAACAGAGTTGGGGATAGCACGCAGCCTTGGGGTACACCAGCGTTCACGGGCTTGGGGTCCGAGCAAAAACCGTCGAGAACGACCTGTATGCTCCGCCCAGTGAGGAAGCTGGTGATCCACTTGCATAAACTCTCGGGAAGCCCATAGGAAGGTAGCTTCGAAAGAAGCCCCTTGAGCCATACACGATCGAAGGCTTTCGCCATATCCAGACTAACTGCCAGACCCTCTCTCTTGCTTTCAATAACAGCTGCCCAACGGTGTGTAAGATACAACAGAAGATCACCAGCCGATCGACCATGGCGAAAGCCATATTGCCGGTCATTGACCAACTGGTGATCCTCGAGGTAGGTTAGGAGCTGTTTATTGATGATGCTCTCCATTACTTTGGAGAGCAGAGAGGTAATGGCGATAGGTCTGTAGTTAGCTGGGTCCGAGCTATCACCTTTTTTAGGGATCGGATGGACAAAGACACGCTTCCATGAGACCGGGACTACGCCTTTCAAGTAGGAGTACCGAAATAGACGCGTTAGCACTGGTGTCAAATCAGGGGCACATGTTCGTAGCACAACTGGAGAGATACCATCTGGCCCACTCGACTTATGAACTTCCAAGGAAAGGAGGGCTTTTCGGATGAGTTTTTGCCGAAAAACTATTTCGGGCATTAAGCTCGGACACCGCGGGATGATAGGCGGTGCCTTCCCCTGGTCGTCCAAAGTCGAGTTTGAGGCAAAAAGAGTGCCCAAGAGATCGGCTTTCTCTTTTGCCGTGTGGGCCAAAGAGCCGTTCCCAGTGTGCAATGGCGGCAGGGAAGGCTGACAGAAGTTTCCCAGACTGGCTTTGGAAAGCGCCCAGAACTTGCGCGTGCCAGGTGGGTACTTTGCCAGCTGATCCCCAATTTTGACGACGTGCTTGAACTTCGCTCTAGCAAATTTCCGTTTGAAGAATCTGGAGGCACGATTATATTTCCTCTTCAGAACTCTAGAGTTCGGATCCTTAGTGACTAACGCATTAGCAAGTGGTACCACAGAGCTTGGTACAAATAGTTCCATGCCCTGAAGTATCACATCAGCTACAGCCGCAGCGCAGTCACTAGGATCATTGGAAGGGCAACAAATCGGCCCCCATGGGTAGGATGCAAAAAGGGCCGCATTCCATCCCAATCTGCTGACATGTAGTGCCAAACACGTCGAGTCGCAGGTCTTGTGCGAGCAGGACGTCGAATGGGCACTGCACTCCGCACCAGACAGTGATCAGAGGAACCTAAGGGAGCCTCGATAGTGATCTGGTACTTTTCTGGATGTGTAGTCAGCAGAAGATCCAACAAAGAGGGCGTGTGGCTGTCCACGTCCGGTAGACGAGTGTGCGTCTTTACCAGCTGGGACAGACCATTTGCCAGAGCAAAGTCAAACACAGATCTCCCCGCGTAGTCGGTGGCACGTGACCCTAGCCAATCGGCATGGTGCGCATTGAAGTCCCCGAGGACTACGACTTCGGCGGAGGGAGTCTGTGAAAGCAGATCGTCAATCTTCGCCTGACAATGGCCCAAGAGTTGATCCGTTTCTGCATTACTACTATGGGACCTGTAGAGGCAAGCGTAGACTCTGACATGTTCGTCCATGTCCACGCGCAGCCAGAGTACAGACAGGTCCAGGTCCTTCAAAAACCTGAAGGCGACGGTAGCAGGTATCCTCCCTTACGAACACAGATACCCCGGCGTGTGGTATAAAATGATGTTCTAGTTTATACCCGGGGTATGAAAGGTACGCTGTGTCGCTAGGTTGAGATATCTGCGTCTCCGTCAAAAACAACAAGGCCGGCTGTGCCGTCTCAAGGTGGTAGTGGACGGCGTTTAGGTTCGAGTGAAACCCCCGAATGTAGCAAAAGTCCATATCTAGAGTGGAGCGGGGTGCCGCTGTTTGCCGTCGTTTGCCCTCAGAAAATACGAAAGGCGATACTTTGCCCGCCCCAGATACGACGGGCAGCCCGAGCAAAATCCGAGAATCATTCCCCCGATTTTGCTCGAGGAGGGGGTCCCCGGCTTCCTCTACCCTCCTGGGGTATACTTTTTGGAGGCATCGCTATCATGTTTGGCAGGGGGAGGGGTTGGGCTTCCGGATTCTCTCACTCACCGAGGGAACATAACCAAATGAATTTGGTTACTACACGTCGGTCTTCTGTGAGAAGGTGGTCCTTCCCCGGTCGAGCCAGCCCAATACGAGCTGCAATCAGAAAACTACAGCTAGGCTTTACCACCTGTAAAACGGAAACGGTTGTTATTTCTGTGTGAAATTATTATTATGTTTTGTATAGGTAAGCACATACTTAAATACAATAACTTATGGCACCTATCCACGTCTCGATGGAAATTTTAACATAGGGAATGCAAAACATATCAAGGTGACTATGAACATGGTAGTTCAGTTGGCGAAGCGAAGGGACGCTAACCCAGAAATAACCGAAAAATGTTCATATTTTTATTTAGAATAATATGATTCACTTTTCTGTTAATCATTTGAAATAATAATTATAAACTTTATTTTTTTTCATTACAAAAGTCTATTGCTAATAAAGATACTAATAATAACTAAAATCGCTTTAACAACGCTTTACTGTCTGTTTGTTGTCTAACAACATCCTGCACGTGAGGTGCGGTGATATTAAACACCACAAGGGTGTCAAAGAGCTGTTGACTTTACTCACGTCGCAGAGATTGATTAATCTTGTCGTGCGTTTAGTAATAGTTGTTCTTCCTTTGGAATTATGGAACGGAAACGGAGCTTAACTACTTCAAGAATGCCTTGTTCACAACTTATTATACAATTAGAATAATACAGAGTTTCAATACGATCCTTTCATCACCAATCATAAATTAAAACGATTATATGAATACGTAGTAGCGACAGAGTATTAAAAGCTGAAACTTGTATTAGCAGTCAATCATACCTTTACACTACTAATATCTAACGTAAACGGTAAACATAATAAGCAAACTACAATTTAATTATCTTTGGAGCACGTCAACTATTAGATAGTGACAGAATGACTTTTAACAAGGTTCCAAGAAACGTAACACAAGTACCATTTTGGTCTGTTTAATGATATAAAATATAAAGTAAACGTAGAAATTTCATTTCTGTACTAATTAAAATACTTAGTTTCACACTTTAATTTTTATTATGTTTGTCTGTGATTATTTATCTATTTAATAACAGGTAATTCAAAAGACTTTAATAGTCGATGCTATTTCGTAATATTTTAGTAATTGGATGTTTTCAGCTTCAGTCAGCTTGGATTCCTCGAAATATTAAACTATTTTATTATTTGGACTCAGTGTTATTCTTATGTCATGAATTATATAAATTGATAATATACTGCTGTATATTATTTTAAATCAGATGTCATTCACATTCAAAGCACTTCCAATATTAATTTTTTTATTAGCCACCAGGCTGATTAAATATACCCGATCAGTTTAAAAGTTCATTTGGAGGACATATATATTTGTCTAGATCTAGATATATTTCACTCTAATAAATCTTTAACACGCGCATACGTGTAACTTCGGGACGTTGACCAAATATCCTGATTCCTGATACAGATCAGACCTCACGTGTAGCTATAATTGCAGCTACAAAGCTGCAACTATAGCTACATGTGAGGTCTGCCTTTAAATGCCTGATTGTCGTTACAATATTAAGAAGTTATCTGATGATGTATAACATTATATATATTTGGTCTACACGATAAATTAATATTTGAAGAATAAATGTTTGACGGCAGTCCTCTTGTACTAACAAACTAAGGAGCCATGTATATGTCTTCATTTGTCCATTGTCAGTTATCTACAAATTTAATTTAAAAGACTAATATTAAGGATCTTATCCTACGTAAGTAAGTATTTGAGTTTTTTACCTCAAGTGATCCATCGTTAGTCTAGCTGGCATATTATCTATTAAATATTCAATTAGATATTTGATTTAAAACAACCCACTTTACATGAACAATTAAATTGGAAAGGTTACATAATGTAAGCCTTTTGATGTAATATTCCTACAGTTTTCAAATCTCCGAATAATGATGAAAACAGGATATTAAAGGATGAAATGATTTTAAAAGAATTGCAGGAAATAAAGCTATTTGCAGCAATTTGGAATTCTGATGGATTTTAAAAACTCGACGTTGTCGCTTGAAAAGATAAAAATACATTTCTACGCTTTACTTTCTCTTGTTAAAAATTTGATGAGAGAAAAGATTTTTCAAGTCAATTTATTGATGAAATTTGTCAGTATTTTTAATTTTAATTACTACTAGTAATAATTGAAATGCTAATAATAATCACCAAAAATAAATGTTTATTAAAACATGACCTTAGCCTTATACTACACTATTATTCTACATCATATGAATGTTATATTCATATCCTACTGTGAAGTTGTTCATTTTATACGTACCGGCTGACGTACGAATAAATGTAGGGATCCTAAAAAGTAATCTTGAAATTGATGGTCTTTGAGTTAATTAAATTAAAAAACTTGTTAAATAATTTAATACTTAAGATAAGAATGTATTTACATCACAGCTCAATCAGTAAGTTGATTTACAGACATACTAAATACAGTTAAGTACTTTAAGGAACCTTGAACACATTAAGGTAAAACCATTAATTAGATTTATGTTACATGCGTTTTTCAATCTCAATTATGTTAGGTTACATCACACTATTATCACAAGATAAGAACTTATTCTTAAAATTTAAATTATCATATTATTATATATTCTTGTTCTAAATAAACTTATTATTATTATTTTGTATTTGTGTCACAAAAAGAGCATGAGTCTGACATCATGTGACATCAAAGTGTTTATTTGGTAGAATAATGAATTTTCTCTATAAATAGACTTTGTGTCTAACAAGCCATAAATAAATGCCTCTTGCAGACTTTTCTATTTAAATTGATTTAACTTTTACGAAACAAAAATAACTTAAGTCTGATCTCGTGTATTGACGTTGTAATTTGATTGACTATGCATAATGAAATTAATTGAGTTATGGTAAATATGAGCCGCTTAAATAGTGTCACTAGTATTTTCATGCTGGGATATATATTAAAATATTACATTGATCTGTAGGTAAATAGGGAATGAATGAATGAATGAATTGTCTTCGTATTACTCTGACCGCTAGGCTCCCGTAATGTCAGTACTTCACGATAAGTTTTTAGGAATGTTTGGAAGCCGTTTCGGAATGTTTAAATAATTCGTCAAAGCGAAGCTACGACAAAGTTGTAGCGTGTATTTAATTGTCAGGTTTTATGTAATAACTTAATATATAATTATACATTTCTTTTTTGAATTACAAAATTAATCGAATAATCATATTATTTATAAAATGTTCATTAGGTTAAATATAACTTCACTAATTATTTTTAAAAAGTTATTGCATTTATTCTGTAGATAACACCCCTATTTTGTTTTGTTTTTTATTTGTTTGTTACGTTGTACCCTCAACTTGCTACAGTTTAACGCTTGTTTGAGTAACCTTTAAGTTTACAGCATATTCTCAATATAAATCATTGACCTAGTATCAACATACATTTAGGTTGTAAAATATTTTCAATAAAATAAATTGAATGATGTCTTATACAATTGTTTCATTAACAATCAACACAGAAGCAGGAATTATAATAACTTTGTCTAATTTACTAAAGGTATTGCAGTCACCATATAGGTAACTGGTAAACTGGAAAATACAAAAGTTTTTATCATAATGTCTCTGGATCAGAACTAATTAAATTAAACAAGCCAAGAAATGGCGTAATGGTTTTAAAATGGTAAATAATTATTGACTGGCCATTAAAATAAATGATTGTTATTTTTAAAACCATCGTAATATTTCATTCTCAAGGCCTAAAACTTTAGTCGTAAGACTTCAAGTAAATCTTTGTAGTCCAGAAGTCAAGAACTATAGGTAAATTTTAATTGTTCTTGTGATTATATAAAATTATCTTAAACATTAAATCAATATCTACAGAGATTAAAAGTTATTCCTAATAGATAGATATATATAGATTAACAAACAATGATGCAAAGCATTGAGTAGTCGGTCACAAATTCAAATCTATCAACGTCGACTGCAGAAATGCGTGACACAATCTAAATATTACTTTATAACTAGAGGTTCATATTATGGTATTATATGACCTACCATAAAAATATGGTTATCATTGAAAATAAAGATTTTTCCAAACCATTTAGCAGTTATTTAATTAAATAATTAAATTAAGAAATAAATTCTTATGTTTAATATTATTAGATTAGTAAAGAGAACTTAATTCTAAAGTCTATATAATCGAATAATACTATTTTTAATTGTTACTTTAATTTCTAAAAGCAACTTAGTATCCAGACTCATAGTCTAGATATTTGGTGCTGTTTTTTTGATAACATCTATATAAAAGAAATTGGATTGAAAATGTTAAACACAAATGAAATTTTATTCTATAAAAGTTTATTATATCTGTTATATCTTATGAGATCGCTTTCAGAGAGATTCACTTTCTTACACTGATATGACTGTAAATATTTTAGCAAACATTGCTTGATTTTGAAATTGTTCAAAAGTGTATTCTTCTAACAGAATTTACAAAAAGAAACATCAGGCTTCGTTAACAATTAATTGTTATCTCAGATCAAATTATTATTTAGACGGTTTTAATTAGTCACGTAAAAAATCTCAAAAACCTCTCTTTAATACGTTTTGAATCAGACAAAATATTACCTCTATATTAAGTAGAATATAGACGTAATATACGTATTTGCCTCTGTATATGTAGTAATGAATTAACAAAACTTTGTTCTCGGTTTATTGGAATACCGTGAACAAATGATGTGTATTACTTAATCCAGTTCAGGGCTCTGCTTTGGATTCCTATCAACTGGAATCTTCACATCGTTTGAATGAAATCCACAAAAATAATTTTACATTCTTAGTGTTTACGTAAGTGCTCGTGAAATACCGTTTAGGACAGGTTGACTTCTTTACACTACGTACAATTTTAATAAATAGTAATAATTGTAAGTTCTCGTAAAAAATTTAGAAAATGAAGTGGTCGCCAATTAGAATCACGATCAGTAATCTTATTTTATTTTAATTTTTTAATTAATTAAAATGTATTATTTTTTTATTGTTATTACTTAATTTTTTTCTTTCATCTTAAATCATTTATAATATTACCTAATATTATAAATGATTGAATAGGGATACATATCCACATTCAACAAATTCACGAAAACACTGCAATGTACATAATAACATTTTAATAGATATCAAACCAATATCATGGGATTATCTAGAGCAAGTTGCGGTTGAAAGTAATCCTGTGACGTCCCATTAAAATGATGAGTTTATAGCGGGTAGTGTCATTGACAATGACAGCGTCTTCCATACCGCTGGGCAGTTCTATATAATCTTCGGGGCTATTACCTTCTTTAGGATAAAAGATTTTCTAACTATACATAACAAAATAACTGCCACTAAGATGGAATTTCGTTTACTTTTACCATTTTAATTAAGAGGTAAAAGTTCCTATTGTTATGATCACTTATCACTCGTACGCTCGTCTGCCCTCGAAAAATAAAAATAAAACAAACGTCAGCCCAATAAACAATTTTATGTAATTTATTTTTTAAAGTAATTAAATATATATTGGTAACTTAATAAATAGTTTGAGAACTCTCTTACTGTAATCCCTGGGGACGTTACGTTTCTTAATGTTCTTACTAAAACTGAATGAATTATTATCAAAAACTGAGCCGTAGTCTTATTAAGTGAATATTCTTATATAACTACTTACGATAAAATTAGAACACCTCATGAATTAAAATAATACTAGACGGATTTTTATAAATTAGGTGTTGAGTTACTTTCTTTTGAGCCACTTTTTAAAACTAAGACTTGTTATAAAAATTATAAAAAGAAAAAAAATATAATAAACTACAGTTGTATTGATAGTTAATTGATTTTATAATCCCCATCATTAGATGAACTAATATTTGATAAGGTTTATTATAAAGCTGAATGTAAAAAAAGATTACGTTAACATTTTGCGCTATATCTTTACCGATTCCGAAAAAATTGGTAGAATACCAATTTCATAAAATCGATTTTAACACGCCTTCTCCAAAAAAAATAAAGCAAATAAAGTGTACAGAGCAGGCAAACCGCATCCTAAAAGTGTTGTAATAAATAATTATATGATGAGGCAAAATCATTACATAAAATATTTAATAAAAATTTATTGCATCGTATTTAGCACGTGACACAAAACACAGATTAATACAGTGATGATGATGATGATGAATTATTATTATAAATTATTTGTATGTATCAAGATTCGTGAACGTGAACAGTACGAAGTTAATAAAACCGTTTTATTCATTTACCTAAAAGCCATTTTTAATTTTTAGTATGCAAGTTTCATTCTTACTGTAATAATGTAAGGAAAGCCACTCTTTATAAATTAAAATAATATTAGAAATAAAAAAATGTTTATTATTTAAACTAAGAGACTTTTATTAAAACTTTGATAAAATTTATTATTTTGGTAAAACTCAAATATAGTGAAAGTTTAGGGACAGTTTAACTGTTTATTGAGGTTTTAAATATTTTATTGTAAAACAGGAGAGATTAAAAATGGACACATTTTTTTATTTACAGACAAAATAATTAAACTTTCATCACAAAATAATTAAACTTTTTTTTAAGTATGGGTAGTGGTATTGTATTTGCTTTAACTATACCCCATTATGTGTGGTATCGTTCGATGACTCTTTAAAAAATACTGTGGGTTTAATGAAAACATTTTGCGATTAAGAAATATATGAAATAATAAGCTTTATATTAACAATTTTATTAGATTGACATGTCGTCGTCGTCGTCGTCGCTGCCAAATGGTTGATTTGGGTGTAAAATTATTCAATATATAATTACATATAGCAAGTTTAAAAGAAAAGCTATCACTACTAAGTAGGCTATACAAGTTTACGAATAATAGTCAGTTAACTAAAAATATATATTTTTGTTTTCTTTTATTGATCTGAATAATGTACTACAAAATTATTTATATGAAAATATCTAAAAAAACTCAACAATGTATCTCTGTACCTACGGAAACCACGAAACTATAGATTGCGCGAGGCCTGAAATGCACTTGGCCGGTTTTTTTTAACTACTTCAATGCTAAAATAATTTTAAGATTTTTTCAGGTTACATAGGTAACTCATATTTTTTGTATAAATATGAATAAAATCCTACTTAAAAACGGCTAGTCTCAAATCAATCACAAGATTTCATTTAAAAACTTTATGAAAACGTCAATTTATTCTTATCTAATTGGTTCCTTTTCTTTGTGCTGCCCAAATAATTTAAATCGCAAAAATAACTTGAATTCTTCCAAAAATCACTTCCAATTTGGTGGATATATACAGATCAGATTTAAATAATATTATCTCAGAAATGAGAGAAAAGAAGTAAATCCTATTTCAATACAAGTGGATATTAATCTTAATGAAGTAATAAGGTTACTACGTGATCTTATATCCTGCAGTAGAATTCACATATGATAAATCATCTTAATGTTACTCACGCATAACCCATGTTTAAAAACGACTTCAAAATTTAGGATTTGTTTCGAAAGGAGCAAGGTTCGTTAACCAGAATTATGAAAATGAAAAATAGTAGATCAGAAGCATGTAGAAAGGATCATTTTATTAAGAAATACTTTCTAAAACATGTTTTCTTCTCTGAGTACTACCACCGATAAAACAGGGCCTGAATCTGGATCGGCATCGTAATAAGAGATTAGCTTCTTAAATTCCAGGAATACTTGGTTTAAAATGTAATAGAACAAATGGTGGGGCGGGAAGTGAAGTTTAGAATCCAAGATCTCTAGAATAGTGATTATGTGAGAGACAGCAAATGTATTTCAAGAAAAATATTAAACGTCAGCATGATATCAATTAAACAATAATATCAACAACTGAAGAATGATTCTAGAATGTTTCTAGGTACATTAACATACAAGTTTAATTAAGGCTTACGTGATAACACCTTTGTACATAACCTTTTGAAACGTATAATGGCAGCGACATTAACTATATTATATATAGTTATATATTATAACATGGTCGTTCGAGAGGAAACGATAGTTGATACTCTGACGCAATCTAGAATGTCTCCGGGCCTTAATACGGTTACTGCTTACATTATACTGCTTTTGTGCTTATGAGATTTATTAAAAGACTTAATACTCAATATGATTGTAAGCATACGTTATAAAGTTATGAAGTTATGGTTTATTTGAACATTGCAGTAACACTAAATAGATAATCTTAAACCGACATAAAAGCCATCGGTTAAAGTTATCATTATCAGTTTATTGAATTATTTATATTTTACCTTTATAGCAACACAAGTAATTTATTTTTTTTGGAAACCTCAAATGTAATAAAATATTATTTTCATATTAGTATAACGACTAGGATTTGTTATCGTTATCAGTAATGTTTTTTATTAATTAAATTTAATGTTTACTATCAGTTTATTAAAAAAAGTGTATTTAAATTAGAGCAAGCCGACCTCATAAGACTCTTAATACTTTTTTATTTCACGTTTCCATTTTTAATAAAGTACTTATTAAAATTTGGACATTACTTAAATTGCGTAATAGTATTTTATTCTTCCTCAGCGCCGATTTGACTTTTTTATGCTTACAATAATTATGAACTGAAAATCGTAAGTTCATTTGAATAACTATATATGCAAACCCTTAATAATGTTGATTTTATTCATGACTACTTTTGCAGAGCCAATATAATTTCTTTTCATTGGATTAACTTCTTTAATTACTCCATTACTTTTTATATCATTACTTTTTAAATGACACCTTTTAATAAATTTTTCGTTGCTTTTGCTTTTTGTAGATCGATTAGTTTAACGTATTTTTAGTATAAAATATTAAAAAGAAAGTAAGTTAAGTATAAAGTTCAATATTTCTGAATCTAATCGGTTATAATATATTGAATATTAACCAGGTATCTGAATATTTCTGCCAACTGATACAATACCAGAAATTGAAGTTTCCGCGATATGCAGTGTTATAATGATCACGTAATTTAGAAACGTCATTATAATTGTTACTACTGATTAAACTTATCAATACATGTATTAATTCAAGTTTCTGCATATAAGGTACTAAAAATAGTACGACTCGATTCAAAATTAAGTAAATATCGTCTCTTAATATACCATCAAGTTTCAAGAGCTTTTCTTCCAAAAGGATATTCATTATTGAGGCGCTCGGTTCATATTTCATCAAATTATATTTAATAAGCAATAAGAAACCAAATCATTATTTGATTTTACGTACGGAAATACGAGCATGTTTTATAACAGAAATAATGTTATCATCAAAGACGAATTTCCATATTTTCAACTTTCATTTCAAATTCTCTGGGTTTATATTTCACCGCCTTATGGTGGCAATTCTATCAAACATGTCATGACATGTCTTTCCTTTATCACTTTGACAGTAAATACAGTGCTAAGATATATTTCAAGCGCAGATATTTATGTCTACTTAACATATTAGTTTTAACTAACATATTCAATATCAATATTTATTACACCTTATGTGTTGTTTTCATATCTAAGGTATTGTACTGCTAAGTTTCTTAAAGCTTAATAATTTTAGTTATAGATACAAGAGACTAATTTAGCCATTCACCATTCTAGGGGTCCTTTAGATGATATTAAACTAACTTTGAAATTCTTATTCATTGAATGATTGAAAGGAACACAATAATTAATTCAAACGGCTTATTTGACTATTTAAGTTTAATAAAATAAAAAGTGATTTATAATCATTAACTGAGCTATAATTCAATTTATTTATTTTATTGTAATTTATATTAAATGTAGCTGTGTTATATACTACTTATAAATATTGACTATCTCAGTGATATTACGGTCATAAAAGTTAACGGACTCGAACTTCAAGCCAAGCTTTAAGCGGACGCTTTATTACTTTACTTTATGCTATGAGAACTTACTCTAGCAGAACTATATAATATTTGTGCAGTTTTGAATAAAAAATAAGAAAAAATATAACTAATTGTAACAGTTAACATTTACTTCAAAAAAGATAAGTACTTGCTTTGCTTTTTCAAAATAATAAGTTTTTGAAATATCACATGTAACAGAATTATTAATATAATTATGTTTTATTTGTACCTACTTATGTAATTAAAACAATATAGTAACTACTAATATATTAAAGAACGTTTGTGAAACACAATAAAAAACAACCCAGCTGAGTTTGTTGTGTGGTTCTTCTCATACCAGTGCGTGTTTTTAACCCTCATAGCCTTATTTTAAGTTGGAGAGTGTCTTTACACAAGGACTTATTTTGATACATACGATATCAAAGTAGGCCCTCCTGTCACTTCCATTTGACGAACATAAGTGAGCACTGTTATGGATTCAAAGTGGAAAATATATTAATAAATAAATAAATAAATAAATAACTATAAACATACATTTATTCTAATCAAAGCCTCACTGAACATTGTATTCTTAAAAGATGAATCAGTCCGTTGTCATAATAAAATACCTAGAGTGTTACATAATAATTTAAAGTTTAGAATTTAAGTTTTAGATGAACGTCCGTCAGATGAACGAAGAATAGAAAAAATTTCTCCTGATGCAGATGTGGTTAAATTTATTACACTAAGTTCTAATTTCACTGAAAATTCCATAGAATAAATCTTATTCGAGTATAAATAAGCATTTATTTCAAGTATAAACCATCTCTACGATTCACCAAAGCTAATCTTAAGTTTAAAATGACTAATAACCGATTAACTACAACTCGATTTTCACGCAATGTAAAGAATTTAGTATGTTCTGTAGGCATCTGAGTTGTATGACAATATAGACACCTTTGAAGGTAAAAAACAAATTAATTGACTTATTGATAGACACTAAATCATGTCTTTCATGAACACGTTAGCTTCAAACGTCACACTGAGGTACGAGTAAATATTATATTTATTAATTAGGCCGATGATTGAAAATTTGCATGTTGGTTGCTCATTATAGCTCAATGAATATAATAATGGTATTATGACTTTTAACATTTGTGAAATCCAGAGAACGGAAATCAAGGAACTATTAAAAGAACATTTTAAAGCCTTGCTTTTTATTCACAATTGAAGAGCTTTGACCATTGTCTAAAAGAACTGATTGACGGTAAGCTTCTCACCAATATTTGCAATTCTTCACAATTGCATAAATGAGACTAGGACTAGACTAGACTAGGCTAATATAAAATTTATTACTTAGAGCTAAAAGCAACATTTATTGTTTTAATTCTCTAATCTCGACCATAAATACTGGTTTATATTATATTTTACTCAATATTTTTTTATTATTTATTTATTGTTTATTTTATTACTCAAATTAGAATACTTTTTATTTCGGCACCATTTTACTGTCCCTGGGAATGAGAGAAAATAGTTAAAAAAAATAGTTCCGTCACAATATTTAAATTTCGTCCATGCTCTTCTAGCATACGAGTACGTCATCTTAGAATGTCTACAAAAATTCAATAACTGAAAAATGTAAGAACGATGCCGAAATCCGAACTATGTAATTTTTTTGTCTAGTTATTTAAAAATATAGACATTCACTGTTGGGCAATTCCGTTAGGGCAACCTCTAACTACGAATAGTCGAAATATACTTGAAATTTATATTTTTAAGTAACATACAACATGTGAATACTTGATTACTCTTACATGTGTTACAATCACACCTAATTATTTCAGTGACTGGTTTTACAATGGAGTTATGAGTGGGTTTAGTCGTTTCCAATTTAATATGAAATTAGTTAACTGCATCAAAGGGAATTAGGACTAATAATTACGAAGGGACTGATTGGGAAATTAATTTAATGATTCAGCAATTTTCATAGACAAAAGCAGTTAAAGCGTCCCCTGGGATGAAATGATTTAGGGTCTAGTCAGAATGTATAATTTAAAGTAAACTACCAAAATTTTATTTTAATTTACAAACACTGAAAAGATTAAAATTAATTAATTTATCATTAAATTAAAACGGTTAACCCTTTTATTCGTTGGGTGGTAACATTTAATAACAACGAAACATAGAATATATAGTACAAAATAAAAAATATATATTAATACTAAAAATACTATAATTATAGTATATAATAGACTTCAATCGGTTTGCTTATATCGTATCTACAAATCATTTAAAAATATTTCTTATGTCAGTATCTGCACACCGTTAATGATATTTTAAATTTCATTGAAATTCTCTCATAAATTTAGTAAATTCTGTTATATTATTATAAAAAAATGTTTTTAACATATATTTTTATACATTCCTTTGATTCGTGTCAATAAAAACAAGATAAAAGATATCAACGTGAATATTTTCAATTATATCTGTTTCAATTTCTTTTTATGTCAATTCAGACTTTTTATACATATCATATACTATATAGCTATAGTGGTATTGAAATAAATAATTATGTATTAGGAATTCATTTGATGTTTCCACGAATACGGTTTTACATCAACATTTTTTTATTATTTTTAATAAAAACAGGTATTTGATATAAGGCTGGTAGAACTTGTCTATTTGACATTAGACACAAATAAAGTAATTCAGCGAGAGGTTATCTGAAAATTATGAATACTAAAGAAATAGTAATTAATAAGAATATATTACATATATTACGTATTTCTGAAGTAGAATGAATAATAGAAATAGGTCATTGTATCCTTGAAATAAGTAAAAACACTTAAAAACTAATTTGTCAATGGACTAAGATAGACTTATTAATCTGAAGATTTTATGACCCTTTTCCGGCTAAACTTTACAAACAGCTCTTAAATAATTATCCTAATATTCAAAAATATGTATTAAAAATTTTCCATATTGCTTATATAATAAAAATCACGAGTAGGTTCGAACTTGTTACATCTTAAACGTATGTCTATACTATTTTGTCAACTGAGCTATCGTGTCGTGTGGGGTTAAACATCATTTAAGAAAATAAACCATGATTAGCATGACTATAGATAAAATCTAGCATTTAAACATAGTTTTTTTAATAAATTCTTTATATTTATTATTATTATTATTTAAATTGAATTCCATCTTTTAAGTTCCTTTAATGAGTTTAATTTAATTTAATTCCACCAATATTATTTCCATTATTTATAATGTCTTTTGAAGGTTAGACTTTTTAAAATTAGACCACTGCAATTTCCAAGATTTATATGAAGAGACATATCCTTTTTATATTTCATATTATAACTACATATTTATTATTACAATTTGGTGAAAATCTATAAAATTGACATTGACATTTATTGAACCCCTGGGTTACGTCAGTATTTCGATTTTTTTGCAAAAAAATGTTTCCCAGATAGCAAAGTAAAGTGAAAACTATAGTTTTTTACCCAACCTTTCGAATGTTTTACAACAATCATGGTGACTGAAAATATATTTCAATGTAGTACTCTCGAGAATCTCTTAACATATTCTAACAAGTTATTACTTACGTTTCATTTAATTGTAGGTAGCGCTTTTAGGGATTTCATTAGTGGATCTATCTTTATTTTCCATTAATTTAATAGAAAAAAGCGCTGTTTCGTAAATTAAAATAACAAGCTTGTCAAAGATTTTGTATGACTTCTTTTTAAAATAACTTTTTCGCGAAATTTCTTTAGATATATTTTTTGGTATTATATATTTTTTCAAAGTGTAAATTATCTTTTCAAGAATTTATTAATATAAATGATTTATAGTTTTCAATATACTATTACATAATACTTGATCCAGTTGAAAAAAATGTATTGCGATAGTAAAATATTATTCAGTCTTACTGTACCGAAGGATATTCGAATTTGTCTTAGATTTGTCAGCTTTTGTTCTTTTATAATATGTGTTTAAATAAATATTATAACTGATATATATATTATGTTAATAATTAAGCTTATTATCTTTTTAACCAACTTCTTAGTTTTCTTTTATATTTGTTGTCTTCAGAGTCTTAAGTGTTTTGGTTACTAAATGATTATGAAGAGCATTCTTTTTATAAGAGTTGTACATACATATATAAGATGTAAGTAATTTCGGTTTATGCGAATTCAAACACAATTGAGTTTCTGCAAGTAATAAAGTTTTATTTATTAATTATTATTGTCTAATTCACATTAAAAGATTTTAATTAAACGAACTTTACCTGTAAGTAATAAGGAAACGACATTTAATTCTTATTAACACAATAACGGTTTCCAAAATTACAAACTATCCGTTGTCTTAGATTTTTACCAGTCATCGTCTTGATTGACCACTGATTACTCCGTAGTTAGTATAGGCCAGTCAGTGCCGCGATATGACATGGACAGTTACACGAGTGCACCTAACACAGTGCGATGGGGCAACAACGTTGGAGTCTAAAGAAAGCTATGTATTTCTTTACATATATAATGTTTTATTTAACTCGATGACAAAAAATATATGACTGATGCAAATCATGCTATTCAAATTAACGCACATAACATTGTATAATAAACATAAAAAAATCTAATTAATATAATAAAACGAAAAGTACATTGCAGAATCGTTTTAAATCTTGGTTTTGATTGAGTTTGCAGGCTGTATCATCATTTATGAATCAAGACAAGATAAAATTTTCATTACTTTACTACCATTTTATTAGTATTATATAAATGTCTTATACATTACTTTAAGATATTACAAAACCACTATAACCGTATTTATGAATCAATAATAACTACATATTCATTAAAGTTATTTATGTAATAGATGTAATTCATCTATTTTGATGAAAAAATCTAAAATAATCCAAATACTTTACAGATTCAGATTGTTAGGTACTTGAGTTGATAAATACGTTCAATTAGCTCAGGTTGAGCTGGGTTAAAATACATTTCACCCTCTCTTACGACTCTCTCTTCGTCTCTTAAGTCTAGGCTTACCAAAATCAAAGATAATGTCAATAATTGATACATTGCACTTATAAGAAGCCAATCTATATTAACACGATCACAAAGAATAAATTAATAGAGAATAATAGGCAAGAAACTCCCAGAATAATATAGGTATATATATTTTAAATACAGTCTATTATATTAGTGACTACCGTCAAGAACATTTGTGAGGTTACGTTTAAATCTTATTAAGAGTATTAGTAATATTCAATTAGAATAGGAAATAAAATTTTAAAAAGTTAAATTTAAGACTACGGATTTGTTAAGAAGATTGTATTATCATTTATTTGCAAAGCTTCCAAAATTGTGTTAAGTGCTCGTTTTTAGGTTGTATGTAGTAGTTACGCGACACAACTTTACTTTACGGTTGAACAATAGAATTAACGTTTTTTAACAAATCAATGAGAAAAAAAAACAATGGTAAATATATTACACTAAGTTAAGTTTTCTTTTCATTTATAGTCTTTATTACTGTTGTTATATTTCCGAACCAGTACTTTTAATGGACGAAACAAGCATTTTATTATTACTTCCCAAATAACAGCAGCAGCAAGTCGCTGACAGCCAAACTGAACAGATAGTAGTTAGTGGCCGTGTGCAGCCCCGGGTTCCTCACAATAACCACGCACACGCACACATTACCCACCACACCAGTGAGTAATATCACCACGAGGACGATACTCCATGGGACTATATCGCTAAGAGGTAACCTCCGGGACCCCATCATCCACCAGAGCATTTCCTCCTCGCTGCAGTCGAACAACGACAGATTGTTGCAACGGTTGAAAAAGTCATCATAAGTTTCGTTTTCGCGAAGAAATGATCGAGACTCCATTGTTTATCAAATATTTATTGTTTTTATTTTTAATTATATTGTTTACCTTACATTTATTACAACATATTTTTACTTTTCCATTGCACTTGATAATTTTAATTTTACTTTATCTCAAATAAATAAGAATAATATAGTCTGAATTATCTTTAAAATACTTAAAATAACATTCACAATATATATTACATGTGTAATGTTTATTGAATATTATACAATAATATAAACGAAATAGTTCCAGAGAGATCAAAAATACGTCCTTCTAAGCCGAGTTCCAGAGAATACTGAATGAGAGCTTTCATTTTACTGAGTTGAATTAACAAAGAACAAAAAGGATTATACATTTCATTGGATTATGAATGAAATTTTTAACATAATTTAATGGATTTTCAATTGAAATATAAACGTAATTGCGTAGTACATCATTATTATAATTTTTTAGAGCCTAAAATGTACATAAATTATATATTTATTATTAAACAAACTCTAATGGTCTGATATAATAACTCTAATAAAAGGTGTAATAATTTAGGTAATCTTAATGTGTTATTCATATTAAATTAAACATAATAAAAACATTTAATTAATAAAATGTAACATTTACTCTGTTTCTGTTAAAATTATTAACAGAAATGTAATATTCGTTTCTAAGAATAATTATAATTACGTTTTGCGGCGAATTCTTGTGGTTTGTGAAAGTTGTATCAAAACCATTAATTATGCGACTTAAGTTTTACATAAGTCCTACGACCGTCCATTAATGAATACGATATCTATTTTTGTTTAAAAGTTTATAGTATAGATATTTATTTGTAAGGTTATAGTATATCAAAGTTGCAATGATAGATTCAATGAAACGGGTAGTGACACGGTAGCTCAATTCGCAGAACGACGAGACAGTATCCCAGAAAACATAGATTCGACTTCTGCCCATGTTTATGATGTTTTTATTCATATTTATTAAAGTTAAATGAGTTTATCACGACATGTTTGTAGACAATTTTAACCCAGAATATTTATATATCTAGTTTTGTCACGTTGTTTTATGATAGAATAATATTTATATTGTTATTTTACCAAATATAATGTTTATGAAAGCTCTTATGGAATGCAAGTTATTTTTATAAACCAACGTGCTGTGATTCTCACGACATGCATTCTGCCATGTTGTTAATAAGACGCATGTTATGTGTTCAATAAATAATAACATTAAACTACATAAATGTGGAGTGAACGAGACTATAATATTATTATTACACTACGTTGATTACACAGTTGAAGTTGGAAAAGCTATTGTATAATTTGATATTTATGAAAAATACTTTGTATCGTACCTTTCTTTTCATTTTTATAATTATTAATTCATATTATTAGTAAAATAATAATAATGATAATATCTTTAAAATGTTTATTGATATTTTCTTTATATTTTATTTCTGGAAGAAAGCTATTTGATGACTATTACAATAATGGAATTGATGTTATGAAAGAGGACCAATACCGTGGTGATTTGGAGGAGTGTCTGCTTATTTGATCAAATTATAGAAAAGAGACAAACATTACAAATTATTGTTATTTCCATAAAATGCTTTCTATATATTCTTTCACTGTTACTGTAGTTTTAAATGAAACAATCGTCATTAAAAAACTAATAATTTTTAAAAATGACTACTGTCATTATATGAGATTTTAAGTCTTACAACTCTCACATGGATGATTTTGATCAGAAAGTGAAAAGTTTGTAATTTTATTTTACAATAATAATATTTGATAGTCGAAGGAAAACCATAGATCAATATTTTAGCAGAAGGTCTCTTATACAACAGATTAGTATTTATTATTTAAAATATTCATGTTTTTTTTTGTAGTTTTTCTTTTTCAACAATAAAAACCTATCTTTAAAATTTTAAAACTTTTATACTGTAAGCGTTACTACGGCTTTACTTTTGGAATAACTAATGAATCTTGGCGGATTCTCTTTCTGAAATGAATGAATGGATGATTCCATATGGTGCCAAATTGTCGAATCGGCATTTTATTTTGTCCCCGAGTTTAAGAAGAAACACAATTTACTCAGAAAAATTGAAGAAGTTCTCAGCAACATATATATGATAATATTTTTCCACCTTTGCGTTTGCATTTCCCGAAAAGTCACGACGAGCTAGAATTTATACATGTACTAATATTTTTAGGTCATTCCTTAATTGTAAATTGATAAAGTAACAAACTAAAGACTCAATTATTTCAATTACAAAAATACATTCTAGAGAAATTTAATCAACCAAATTCCATAGGATCAATATCCTCTCTCAATAGAGTGGTGACATTTCATTAATCTTAACCAACTTTATTAATTCTCAATAATATCTATTAAATTAATTTGCCTTTGAAATACGTTCCAGAAATGAATTGATGATCGTTCTAGAAAGTCCTTAAATAAATTATAGAGAGATTTTGCTGTTATACCTCTCGCTCCTACTTCTACAGCGTACAAATTAACTATAATTTTATTCCTGATCAGTTCGATACATAGTTCGTAATACTTGTTGAGCTTAAATGTATGATCTTTAGGTATGTTTGTTTCCGTGGGTACAGTAAGCTCCATAAGTATAACGCCCCTTAGTTGTTTTGAGTACATGAATAAGTCCTTTACGAACCTTTACGAACTCGACTCATAATTTGGTGGTTGTTATACCCCTCTGCGCTCTTGCTACAGAAAGACTAACCGCTTCTCGTATGGTTTTATAGTTGTGACGCGAGTATTTACCTCTATTTAAAAGTATCCTACACTCTACTATCAAGTGTTTCGCGGTTTCTACTGTCTCCCCACAGATGTTGCAAGATTTTTCGGTGGCTTTGCTCCATCTTACTAAGTTACTTTGATCTGGGAGAGTCATTTGGAATGCATTAAGATAAAATTTTAATAATGCTGGGGTCCAATCATGAAGCAGGGTACACCATCTCAAAGCTTGTGGAATACAATCACAAAAAAAATATTTGAATGCCACCAGAAATCACCTCAAACTTAGTGGAAAAATACAAATATGATTTAAATAATATTATCTCAGAAATATACTTCAATTTATAATTTCTATTTTGATAGGCACAAGGTATTTAACAGCTGTTTACTTGTATACTGACTGTAACTTGATAAATATAACAACAACTGAGAGATCAAGTAAACAATTTAATAATTTATCAAATACAAGTTTTTGTAGGAAACAGAGGTAATGTAAACCATTCAGACTTTAAACATTTTATTGTAATTTTATGTAAATTAAATGTTAATAAAACAGTTTGGTTTATATTACCTTGTAATTTATTATTTAATAAAGAATTGCCATAGAAGGAAATTAAATTAGATATAAGATTACTTTATTAATATATAACCTGAGTTATTTGAATTTTCTTATTATATAAAATATTATAAGAAAAATGTTCTTTATATTGTCACAAATGTTAGTAAATATTGTAATCTGACTCATGACAGATATTATCTATCCTCATATATTAAGAGACAGGTAGCTGTGTCGCTATCATTTTTTTTTCAATTGATATTTAATAATATGATTAAACAAACTGCTGCTATACAGCAATATTAGTTTTAGCAAGATTTTAAGATAGAAGAGATCTCCTTTAGTCCCATAAATGTGTTTTCAAATTACAATAATTACACAGGCACACAAAAAAAAAATCATGAACCAGAGGAGAGACCCCATTATTCTTAGGGTTTTGGGATCGCTGAAACCGAATATGACAATAAAAACTACTTTTAAATTCCCGCTAGCACCCCCTTAGTACTTCTTAAGGGGTGAAAATTAAAATTTTTGTATAAAATCAGGATAGATGTCTATTTCTACGTCTTTTGGGATGCTGAAACTGAAAATGATAACCAAAAATAAATTTATGACCACTATCACCCCTTTACCACCCCTTACAGGGGGTAAAATTTCAATTTTTCTATAAAATCAAGATAAATGTTTATTTCTACGTTTTTTGGGATGCTGGAACTGAAAATGATAACTAAAAATAAATTCATGACCACTATCACCCCCTAACAACCCCTTATAGGGGGTGAAAATTTAAATTTTTATATAAAATCAAGATGGATGTGAATTTCTGTTTTTCAAGTGCTGAGAAAAAAATGATTTAATTTAATTTAATTTGCCCGTTTTATAAAAGATTACAAAATATTTCGACATACTTATTTTAATGTAGCAATGCGAAATATGATGGCGGACTTCAAAATCACGGCAGCAATTATAAACACTATTAGACGTCCGTATGAAGATAGTGTATACGTCGAGCAGTTTATTAACATTATAAACGACAACATGAATAGAGAAAATCAACTGGCACAATATGTCATTGAAAATAATATAAATATAACAAAGAGTTGCATTTATGCCATTAGATGGAAACAATCCAGATTTAAGAGATTTCCCACAACTAACTTACGAAGAATTAATAAGATAAGAGGACGAATCCAGTCGCGACATGTCAGAGCGCGACAATACTGCACATATATTTTAATAAACCCAGCGAGACAAGGAAGACAAAGTTTTGTAGACTAGTACTGTTCGTGTATACACGGCTGCCGTACCGTCGGGAGCTGCGCGCATATTGCCAGTATTGTTTATTTTTTATCTTGGGCTAGGCACCAACAGCAAATCAATGCCCCTGCCGGATTTTTAGATCAAATCACGATTGATATTGATCACGCTGAATAAATCATTTAAAACATGAAATGTTTTTTTTTTTCGAAATTCCCACAACCCACAACATAGCGACCCTTACCATAATAAACTAGAGGTTTTTATCAATATAATCTCACAATTTCATTCCTGTCCGCCATGGGTTTTTTTCTCATACAATTTGCCCATTGACCTTTTCAAGCTAAAAGCGGTTTTTATTTTTTTTCTCGGAAACGGTACCTTTTACAGAAAAACTTTTGGTACCTCAATTTAGAGTAAAAAATAACCTTTCTATTAAAAATACTCGTGTTACCAGAAAAAAGTTACGGTTTTTTTTCAAAAAATTTTCGTTTTTTTAGGGGTGGGGCCCTAAGTTATTGAAGTTAGATTTTCGGTTTATCTACAATAGTTATAGGTATTCATCAAAGACATCATATAATATGAACGCTATTCGTCTACTTTGTATAGGGAAAAAGTTATGGTCGATAAACTAAAATCAGAAAAAGTGAGGCGCTAGCGCTCCCCGTGGTCGGATTTCTCTGGTTAACGAACTTGACCTTCATTTTTGAATGGTTGATTTTTGTGCAAAGTTAGAAGGCGATCCGAGCGAAACTGCGGCCGCTATCGTGCTGACAAAAGTCGAATCTGGACGCACGCACGCATATATATATAAACTTTTTGACCAATGGTCATTTCGGACTCAGGGGGTCATAAGAAGACCTCCTGTAAAGAAATTTTTCCAAAATTCGAAAGTAGGATACACCTGAACGGGCAGACCCAATTCTTCGAGGTCTACCCAAAAATATAATACTGCTCTGAGTACTGACTATAATAGTCAAATGTAATGTTAGGGAGGTTTCTAACATATGACCAATTGTCTGGTACTAACTATTATCTTAGTGCTATTAAGTTTCAAATTTAACTGACTGGACTTGAAACTTACATTTTTTGTGAGGATGACTTCAAGGTTCCTTATCCAGAATTATCAATATGAGAAATAGTATCGCGGATAACATAAGGTTATTTCTCAAACAAGTTTCTTCGATGGATAACACTCAGAGACCGATTTATTAGTAGTATGATGGTAGTATTACGCCGATCCCGATTCAGACCTTGGTCTGAATGTGGTTCGGCGTCGTAAAAAGTGATTACCTTTGAATACATTGAATTTAAAATGTTATGAACAAATCGAGGAGAATAAATGGGGTCTAGAAAAAAATAGATGTCTTGAATAGCAAATATGTGAGATATATATATATATATATATATATATACAATCATTCATAATAAATAACGCCACTATAATTGTAGCAAAATAAATGATAACAATTACTAATTGTTATCTTTATCAGTATGTAGTAATATGTAGTAGTATGTAGTAGTAGTAGTAGTATGTCCTATTAATTAAATTTAATCAGTATATATAAAATAGTGTATTTAAATTAAAGAAATCTGACTGTATGAGAGACTTTCATTGGTATTATATACGTTTTTATTTTTATTAGGTTAAAATTGAGACATTGCATTAAGTATTTTATTCTTTGTCAGCGCCATTTTGACTATTTTAGGCTTAAAATAAACAGAACATAAAAATCGCCATTTCATTGAATAACTATTTATACTATTTCTCAATAATTTTAATTTTATTTGTGACTATTTTTTCATAGTGAATATAATTTAATTTTATTGAAGTAACCTCCTTCATTATCATTACCATTACTTCTTATATCTTTTTTTTTTAATTCATTATCTTTACTCTTGGTAGATCGATTGGTGTGTAATATATTTTTTACTGTAAATGTCATTTCTTAATATATCATAAAGTTTCAAGAGCTTTTCTTCCAAAAGGATTTTCATTATTGAGGCAGCTGGTTCATATTTCATCAAATTATATTTAATAAGTAATAAGAAACCAAATCGTTGTTTGAATTTACGTACAGAAAAACGAGCATGTTTTATAAGAAACATAATCTCATCATCAAAGACGAATTTCCATACTTTCAACCCTCATTTCGAATTCTCTAGGGTTATATTTCACTGCCTTTTGAATTCAATTCTATCAAATATGTCACATCATGTTATTCTTTTTATGTGACTGTGACAGTTAATACAATTAATAAGATATCTCAATGTTTGATACACAGATGTTTCCTAGTTAACTCATTATTTTTATCTATCTATGTAATAACATTATAAATTACAGCCCATGTGCTATTTTCACGTAAAAGTCTCATAAAGGTTAACAATTATAGTTATACGAGTAGTTTAGTATATTATTAAGAGAGTAGAATTTATATATTCTCTTTAAGTGTTAATTGTATGGTATTTCTTAAAATTAAGAACCGGTATATCGAACACTAAATAGTCTTCGATATACCGGTTCTTGATTTAAAAAAAAAAAATAAATCGTCTGATTATGATGTCAGTTATAATCATCTATTATATATTTCTATTGCTTCCAAATATTTTGTAAACAAAATTGTCATTTCTTCTTATTTAGCAGAAACAATGATTTCTCCTTATTTAAAAGATAATAATTTTTGTTTTCGATAAAAAAATATTAACAAAGTCTTTAAAAACAAAGGGATTTAGTCAATCACCATTCTAAGGGTAACTTGGAGTGATATTAAACTAACTTCGAAATTCTAATGGATGAAAACGACACAATATTTAATTCAAACGGTTCATTTGATTATTTGTTAAAGTTTAATAAAATCAGGTGTTTTATTAAATTATTTATATTATAATATTCTATAATGTATCCAACTTACATGACTCATAATATCTATATTAATAACCGATAGATTTATATTTATTGACATCTTTTAGCCACTGGAACTATTAACTGATTTATAATTATATATTATTTCATTTTATTGTAATTTATGCTGAATTCGGCGCATCGTTATCGCAATCATTTGTTGTTTGTAAATAACACTATTATGTCGGTGTCGGAGGTTAGATTGCCTTGGTCTCAGAGTATAAAAAGAGGTTCAAACTATTCAAAGACTCGGAAGAGAGTCAGGCGTTGGACTACGCGCTACTCCTGTGTTTGCGTAATAACACTCTGTGGTATATTGGGAAGTATTTTAATTTAATTATCGTTATTTTAAATGATTTAAGTTTACATTAATTAATCTTTTGTTTTAACATTAATTATTATTTTATATCAAGTTAAAATAACTTATAATTGTTTTATTAAATTTATTTATTGGCTTTTGAATTTAGTTCCCAGCTTATGTTTGCTTCAATAAACTATTGATTAATATAATGATGTCTTTTAAATATATTACTTACAAATATTGCCTTTCTCAGTGATATTACGGTCACTGGTAAAGTTTATACAGAGCTTTAGAGCTAACGCATGTTATATTAACTTACGTCAGTTATGAGACCTTACTCTAGCTAATATATGTAAAATTGACTAGAGTTTTAAATAACAGCTGTTGATTGAAATAAATAAAAACATTGGCTTTATTTGAATGAAGTCTTATATGTAAATTTTATACTTAATATGCATAGGATTATCTAATTGCTTAAGTAAATACAAAATAAATTATTTGGTATATCTTATATTATAAAAATGTTCATATAATTTATTAAAAACAATGGCTACTATTGATAACAATAAATAAAAGAACGTGTGATCTGTGAATTATAAACGTAAATTCACTTTACACAAAGTTCAAAGTTCAATCAACAAATATAACTATAAATTATTAACTTTATTTATCCGAAACATAAATTCTAAATTAAATATACACATGATATTATTTAATTTAGAATTTATGTTTCGGATAAATAAAGTTTGTTATCTTGAATCTTGAACTAGATGATGTTATTCAGTATTCATAACAACATCCCCGACACCTGGAGAATAGTAACATATCTCCTGATACTGATGGGGTTGAATTTGTTATGCCGAGACACAATTTCACCGAGATTTCAATAGAACAAATCTTATTCGATAGAAATTAACATTTATTTCAAGAACGAATCATCTTACAATTCAATAAAGCCTATTCTGGGTTATAATAGCTAGAGACTGATTGACTCCAACGTCTTTCGTGGAATATAAAAAACTAGCAGGTTACCCGTGCTTCGCAACGGGAATAAACAAAAAAAAACTGACTTTCGTGAGTATTGAACCCATGACCCTACACTTCACACATACACGCTCCTTTAACCCATCAGTGCGAGAAAGCCTTGAGTTTGATAACTACAGAGTTTCATGCCTATCGGGTTATAGGTACACTCTTGTTTCTCACATCGCAGCGTGTTGAGAATAAACATAGTCACTGGGCAAATAATTTTCATTTCTACTGCAATGCAATGGGAGTAGAGAGGGAGCGGGGGCTAAACTTTGCAGTTTTTTAGCTATAACTTTGGAACAGTTTGGATCTTTGCAAAATCCTTTCTTATTGCACCTATTCAATATGTCAAGAGTCTTTTGTCCAAATTTCAGCTTTCTACGTATTACGATTTGGGCTGTAGAGCGATGAATGAGTCAGTGAGTGAGTGTCTTTGTGGTTTATGTATTAAGATGTATTTAACACCTGAGTGACATGTCTCATAAATATAAAATACCAAGTTTGTGATTATTCTGTATATCAATGTACAATCAATTTGTTTTGTGTTCATCTTGATTTGTCTGACAGTTGAGAAGCCATTGGAAGTAAATGACAAATTAATTAACTTATTGACAGACACCTACATCCTGTCTTCCATGAACACGATTATTCCAAAGTATTTCAAACGTAGATTACATTAATAAAATCCTTATAAATGCGTATTAAAATAGTTAAATAAATACGAAGTGCGACAATGGTCACTTAAAGCAACATACAAATATCCTTTGATATTATAATATATATTACAAATAAATATATCCTATATAGACATAACTATTGAGAATATCTTTGATCATTGACTTATGCCTATGGGGTTGAAACTTACCAGGACCGTACTAAAGGCGTGTATTGTACACGTGTCATGAACACTTTGTAGGTACTTATATCAAAGCAAATCATACTGGTAATGATATTATTAACAGTACTAAAATGGTTATATTATTTAATTAATCATGTTCAAATTATCTAAATAATATTCAAAAAGACTATGTAATTTTTTTATCCTAATACGGGACCAAGAATACAATATAATTATTTAACAAAACAAGGTAGAACAAGTAAAATAAATTCAAATGAAAATTGTATAGAAACTTAAATCCATTACAACAACAACATTAGTATAATGTGTTTAAAGCCATGTGAACAAATGACTAATCATACTTAACAAGAACGAAAAGATTTTATGTTGAGATGATCATTACGTTTTCGGTAAATAGCAGATAATTATTAAATATAAGGATAGAAGGTGATAATATACAAATAAGGCAAATATTTTAATCAAAAATGTTTCAAACTATCCACAACTACGGTAAGTCACTGTTATAGAAACCGAAGATTAATGGAGAATAAATAGAGAAGCAATACAATACATGATTTCATCTGCCAGGTATTTTTTAATGATTTTATTTTCTAAATAAAACAATGGAAACGTTATAATCTGTTTATATTAATTGTTGTATGTGCATATTAGCACTGAAAGATACTGACGGGCTTTCCAAATCTATCAGTTTCGTAAAATATAATGATATAAATGAATAAATTTAAACATTGTGTGTTTGTATATGCATATTTATCTTTCATTGTAATTAATGATATTAGAACAGAAGGTTATCGGTATTTAAGCAGAACAGGTTTTCGAAACTAATAAGATTTCCCCATTGTTCCTTTAAAAACTATCATATATAGAATGCTATATTTATGTAGGTGGTTAGCGACTCGGTTGCTCAGTGAGTCACTTACCAAATAACAATAACAATAAGTCGATGACGGCCAAAATTGAACAAATAGTACTTAGTAGCCGTAAGCAGCCACGGATTCCTGAATAATTACGCACACCAGTCAGGAATACCGAGATGAAGACTATACTCCATGGCACTTTATCGCTGAGAGGCAAATCATCAATCATCATCTAAAGTTTCGTTTCCATTACTCCATGAATGCTTTATTAACTGTTTATGTATGTAAAGTACATTCTAATTAAATAACTACTTGATATTATAAAATAACACTAAAGTAATAATTATTATTGACAATAAATACTTTGTAAATCGATTTTGTCTATAACAGAGAATGAGAGCTTGGACAGATGTCCTATGAAGCTTATTAATTAAATTTTATCATAAGTTTGAACAGTTTTGAAGTATTCATTAAGCTACAAATTTAAATCAACTTTGTTGGATTTTACATATGTAGTCTGAAAATGTATTCATTGTTAAGTAAACAATTAAACAATTTGAAAGTGTCAAGATGATTTGAGTTATATATAATTTATCTTCATTTAAATAGGTATTAATAAATAAAATCCTTTGTATCTGAGGAATATATATCTGAGGTAAACCAGCTGTACGTTTATGTTATTTTAAATAAAACGTACATTTATTAAATTGTAATACAACTTAACATAGGAACTATTAAAATAATTGTAAATAGAATTTATTTAAATTAATATAACTTATATATAATTAATTTTAAATTCTGTGCATCATTTTTTTAATATAACCTTGCAAATGTAGAATAATTGATATAGAGAAGTTTCGTAGTGTTTTGTGTAACTATAAGAATAAACCCAATTGAGACAATATATAAATAATGTTATATTAAATACTTTACTTCAGAAAATTCATTGATTTCGAAGATATCAAGAACGAAAACTTTGGCCCTTAAGAAAGTGATATATTATTACTGTAAATTTTTATAAGAATTAGATTAATATGAATATAATTTATTTATTAGTCTAATTGATATATTACAATTTATTTACAAGTCAAATTTCCTTTTAGATTTAGAACTTTATTATCTGACGCGGAGATGAAGGACATTCTGTAAGTCTAATACCTCTAATACCTCTCACACGTGCCTCAATATTGTTGATCAATAATCACTCTTTAATTTACATATCAAAACGAATGTACATACAAATTAATAAAATAATGAACTGGATATTTGGGAATAAGTATTTGCAACATTAGTAAAATATATGAAAAAAAAACTGAGACATTATTGCTGGAGATCCTGTCACTATTACCAATGAATACCACCAAACCAAACATAACTAGGAAAACATTAACAGACAAGGTCCTTGATTAAGAAAAATCACACTCAGTATATACGTTAAGAAACCATGACAGACACAATTACACTTATACATATTACACATACATATGTCAAAGTTATTAAACTTCCCGTTTTTGCATCGGAGGTTAAAAAATTAATTCTCTCTTGCCTAAGTATAACTAAATATTATTACTATTTTGGTTGCTCATAAGCACAGAAGCTCAATCATTACAGCTCAATAATATGTCAAAGGTATTATAACTTTTGACATTTGAGAAATCCAGAGATCAGAAATCGAGGAACTATTAAAAGGTAAATTTCATATTTCTTTCTATTCATAAATTTTACCGGCGACCATTGTCTAAAAGAATTGATTGACGGTAAGCTTCTCAGTCAGTATTTGCAATTCTTCACGGTTACTGTCTTAATATTTAAGTCCTGGTCTTAGGTACTTTACTATATTAGGTACTTTACTATATTGTTTTCTTCTGGACATCTTGATGTCTTGAAGGCATCAATCTATCATCTCACTTTAAATTACTTCATGATTTTCCATATCAACAACGCAACCAATCAATTGTATGAAAAAGGACTAGGACTGGATTAGACGAGGCTAATATAACATTTATTATTTACAACTAAAAGCTACATTTATTGCTAAAAGCTTTTAAGCTTGACTATAAATGTTAAATTTTATTATATTTAACGACAATAAAATTATGTTATTTGCTTATTTGATATTTTATTTCTGTCAAATAATATATTTAATTACAAAACCATTCAACAGATAGTAAAATATGACGTTAGGACTACAAAAGATAATGTAATCGAAATATAATGAAATTTCGATTTCATTAACGTAATATATGTACATAATTCATTCTTCTCACGTCTGTTACAAACACACCCAATTATTTGAGTGACTGGTGTTACGATGGAATTAGCGACAGGGATTGTGACAAATGGGGTTGTCATTTACAATTTAATACGAAGTTAATTATATCAAAGGAAAATCTTGAATAATAATTACGTTAAAACAGTTTTTTCAATTATGAAATGTTTTTTTTACAATTCAGCACTTTTCCATAGAATAGTTATTCTATAGTTAAAATCTATGCGGGATTAAAAGAGTTAGGGCCTAGTGAGAACATATGTATTAATAAATTTTTGTATGAATTAATAAAATCACGTTCACCTTTTAAAAAATCCAATAAAAACGAAGTTAATTCTTAATATAATTAAATTTATGAATACACTATCGCTTGCTTCTCCCTGGAACATACCAGTTCAAATAAACAGCTATTTGGAATAATGTAGTTAGACCGGTTTACTTTATGTTTAACATAAATATGATAATTTAGCGATTTCCTAAAGTAATTATTAACTTGAAGTTATCCAGAGATTATGAAAATTTGCTAAAGAAATGGCGATTAGTAGGAATATATTACACATTACTGAAGTACATAAAATAATAGAAATGTATCGTTGTATTCTTGAAAGAAAAAAAACTGTCAGAGTAGAGTAGCGTAAACTTTTCGTTTCTGTTAACGAGTAAAAGAAAATAATAGTCTTAAGATGTTCTGACCCTTTCCCGGCTAAACTTGACAAAGAGCTCTTACAAAAGTTATTATCCTTCTTAATTTCTGGAAACTAAATTTTTGGAAACTAAGACTTTTCCAGATCTTAGAGCTATCGTGTCATATCGAGTTATACGATATTTAAGAAAAGATGATAGGCCTTACATATCATAATCGTAAGTATTTACCTATGATATGTTATTAAAATCATATTTATGTTTTTAATGAATTCATATTCATTGTTATTATTTAATTTTTTTCATTTTTTCCCTTCTTCGCTTCTTCCCTAAGATTCATCGCCTTACTTTTGTGCATAGTAGACGTGTGTTCCTTACTTCCTCAAATTAGTAAATAAGTGTCTTGCAATTCTATTCTTTGAGTGTATTACACCTATCATCAAAATTGCATAAACTATCATTAAGAAAAAATATTATCGGAGTGCATGTGCAGCAAGAGGACCCACCTACTTCACACCCGCGAAAGCAGAGCGGTTGTTATTTTTTGACTCGCTCGCACCCTGATCCTGCGTTTGGCAGGTGGCACAAGTAAGTCTTTACATCGGCTGATACTACGTAAATATCGTCTTTATTGACATTATTTTAAAAGCTTATTACGATTGTCGATTGCTTGACTCATTCTTATAAATAATGAGCGTAACACGATCACCTCCTGCCGTCACTGGTGGTGGTTCACAGCCTGATCTATCAAAGCTGAATATTCTCAACTCGCAGATAACATTTCGTAATAAACGAAAACAGCCAGCTGATCGGGAATGTGAGTGCTCGGAAGATATTAAATTGATACGCAGTGAATTAAACCGCATTAGTACCTTACTGGAAACATATATTACGACTAATTCCCAAATGATGTTAAAAATGAATGACTGTATTACAACAATAAAAACCGAAATTTCCAGTTTAAAGGTTTCTCATGGTGAAATTAAAAATTCTTTTGATATTAATTTAACTAAAATCAGCTCAGAAATACAGGATATTAAATCATCTACTTCAAAAATCTCGTTAGAACACAACAATGTAAAATCGCAATTAACTCAATTAGAAACTACACTAAATATTGATAAGAAGACAATCGAATTACTAGAAACCAACATGCGCGAATTAAAATCAAGCCCCATTCCCACTATCCAGAACACCGACATATACACAAATGAAAAAATGATTCTTGAAATTCAAGATCGCAAGAAGAGAGCCAATAATATTATTATTATGGGAATTGATGAAAACGACTCCAATAACACGAAAGAGAGAAATTCTCAGGATGAGACTAAAGTACTTAAAATATTACAACAGTTAGTTACGGACATACCAAAGCCAAAAACAATTTTTCGCATTGGTAAATACAATCCAGGAAAAGCACGTAAAATTAAAATCTGCTTTGAGAAGCCAGAGACAGCATTATTAATTCTTAAAAGCCGTACAAAATTGCCTGACAATTTGAAAATATTTTCTGATCAAACCCCGGCCCAACATAAATACTATTTACTTATAAAAGATGAGTTTAATAAGCGTATATCCAATGGCGAGACCGATATAACAATAAAATACGTGAACGGAGTACCGGCTATCGTAAAAACTCCTACAAAAAACTGAAATGATTACCGAGAATTAAGCACTGAAAAGTCGCGATTATCTTTCTTATACCTTAATGCCCGTAGTATTAAGAAAAAAGGGAAACTAGACGAATTAAAATGTATTTTAAAATCCATAGCGACGACCGTTCATGTCGTCCTACTCTCTGAAACCTGGATAGTATCAGATGACCAAGCCTCACGACTACAGATAGAAAATTACACACATTACTACAATTTCAGGACAGATGCCAGGGGAGGTGGAGTATCAACGTATGTACATAACAATCTACAGCACAGACTCATTGAATCAGTTTATCAAGGTGGGAATAACTACCTTTGGGTACACATTGAAAAATGCGCAGTGGATGTTGGTTTGGTCTATAAGCCTGGTGATACAAACTTTGAACAATTTCTTAAAGACTATATAAGACAGACAACTACAACAACGAAAAAGATCAATAGTATTTGGGGATTTCAATATCAACCTGTTGGAAAAAAACAAACGATTAAGCGAATATAAACAAATAATTCAAGAATCAGGACATAGACTGCTAAACAAAATAAATGTATCACACAGCACAAGAGACGCGGCTACAAAAAAATCAATCATAGATCACGTAAGCACAAATTTGAAAACGAATAAGTTTAACTTTGCTCTTATTAATTCATCATTATCAGATCACAAAAATATATACGTACAATTTAATAAATTTAAAACTCCGAGAAAAATACGTACCACCTATGAGTCAATAGATTACGCAAAGTTATATAAGTCATTCGAGTCTTCACAAATTATTAATATAATCGAGAACTATACAGAACTTGAAAACTTAATAAGGCAACATGTTAATGATAGGGGTAGAGCCTAGCTGTAGTTATCCGACTACAGCTCGTATTGGGCTGGCTCGACCGGGGAAGGACCACCCTCTCACAGAACACCGACGTGTAGTAACCAAATTCATTTGGTTATGTTCCGTCGGTGAGTGAGAGAATCCGGAAGCCCAACCTCCCCCCCGCGCCAAACATGAAAGCGATGCCAAAAACAAAAATACCCCAGGAGGGTACCGGCTTTGATGAAGCCGGGGACCCCCTCCCCGAGCAAAATCGGGGAAATGATTCTCGGATTTTGCTCGGGCTGCCCGTCGTATCTGGGGCGGGCAAAGTATCGCCTTTTGTGTTGTTTGGGGGCAAACGACGAGTAATTGCAGCGGCACCCCGACCCACTCTAAATGTGGACTTTTGCAACATCCGGGGACTTCATTCCAACTTGAACGCCGTCCACTATCATCTGGAGGCGGGGCAGCCGGCCTTGTTGTTTCTGACGGAGACGCAGATATCTCAACCTAGCGACACAGCGTACCTGTCATACCCCGGGTATAAACTAGAACACCATTTTATACCACACGCAGGGGTATCTGTGTTCGTAAGGGAGGATATCTGCTACCGTCGCCTTCAGGTTTTTGAAGGTCGGGACCTGTCTATACTCTGGCTACGCGTGGACATGGACGACCATGTCAGAGTCTACGCGTGCCTCTACAGGTCCCATAGTGGTAATGCAGAAACGGATCAACTCTTGGGCCATGTTCAGGCGAAGATTGACGATCTGCTTTCACAGACTCCCTCCGCCGAAGTCGTAGTCCTAGGGGACTTTAATGCGCACCATGCCGATTGGCTAGGGTCACGTGCCACCGACTACGCGAGAGAGCTGTGTTTGACTTTGCTCTGGCAAATGGTCTGTCCCAGCTGGTAAAGACGCACACTCGTCTACCGGACGTGGACAGTCACACCCCCTCTTTGTTGAATCTTCTGCTGACTACACATCCAGAAAAGTACCAGATCACTGTCGAGGCTCCCTTAGGTTCCTCTGATCACTGTCTGGTACGGAGTGTAGTGCCCATTCAACGGTCGGCTCGCACAACACCTGCGACTCGACGCGTTTGGCACTATAAGTTAGCGGATTGGGATGGAATGCGGTCCTTTTTTTGCATCCTACCCATGGGGGCCGATTTGTTTCCCTTCCGATGATCCTAGTGACTGCGCTGCGGCTGTAGCTGATGTGATACTACAGGGCATGGAACTATTTGTACCAAGCTCTGTGGTACCACTTGGTGGCAGATCGCGGCCTTGGTTTGATGCGTCTGTCAGGGCTGCAGCAGCTGGCAAACGGCAGGCTTATCAAGCTTGGGTCAATGCGTTAGTCACTAAGGATCCGAACTCTTGAGTTCTGAAGAGGAAATATAATCGTGCCTCCAGATTCTTCAAACGGCAAATCGCTAGAGCAAAGTTCGAGCATGTCGTCAAAATTGGGGATCAGCTGGCAAAGTACCCGCCTGGCACGCGCAAACTCTGGGCGCTTTCAAAGGCCACTCTGGGAAACTTTAGCCAGCCGTCCCTACCGCCGTTGCACATGGGGAATGACTCTCTGGCCCACACGGCAAAAGAGAAAGCCGATCTCTTGGGCACTCTTTTCGCCTCCAACTCGACTTTGGACGACCAGGGGAAGACACCGCCTATCATCCCGCGGTGTCAGAGCTCAATGCCGGAAATAGTTTTTCGGCAGAAAACTATAAGCCAGTCTCTATTTTCCTTGGACGTTCATAAGTCGAGTGGGCCGGATGGCATTTCTCCATTGGTGCTACGAACGTGTGCCCCTGAGTTGACTCCAGTGCTAACGCGTCTATATCGGTACTCCTACCTTAAAGGCGTAGTCCCGGTCACATGGAAGCGTGCCCTTGTCCATCCGATCCCTAAAAAAGGTGATAGCTCGGAACCAGCTAACTACCGACCTATCGCCATTACCTCTCTGCTCTCCAAAGTAATGGAGAGCATTATCAATAAACAGCTCCTAACCTACCTCGAGGATCACCAGTTGGTCAATGACCGGCAATATGGCTTTCGCCAAGGGCGATCGGCTGGTGATCTTCTGTTGTATCTTACACACCGTTGGGCAGCTGTTATTGAAAGCAAGGGAGAGGGTCTGGCAGTTAGTCTGGATATGGCGAAAGCCTTCGATCGTGTATGGCACAAGGGGCTTCTTTCGAAGCTACCTTTCTATGGGCTTCCCGAGAGTTTATGCAAGTGGATCACCAGCTTCCTCACTGGGCGGAGCATACAGGTCGTTCTCGACGGTTTTTGCTCGGACCCCAAGCCCGTGAACGCTGGTGTACCCCAAGGCTGCGTGCTATCCCCAACTCTGTTCCTCCTGCACATCAATGATATGTTGGATATCTCCAACATACATTGTTATGCGGATGACAGTACTGGGGATGCGGTATATTCCGGCCGTGCAGGTCTCACTCGGGAAAACGTCAACGAGTGCCGAAAGAAACTTGTGTCTTCAATAGAGACCTCCCTGGGAATGGTCTCTGAGTGGGGTGAACTGAACCACGTTCAGTTCAATCCCCTAAAGACACAGGTTTGCGCGTTTACCACTAAGAAAACCCCATTTGTCGTATCACCGCTCTTCGAGAGCACTCCTCTTATTGCCTCGCCAAGTATCAGAATACTGGGTCTCGACATTTCGAGCGATTGTCAGTTTCGTGGTCATCTGGAGAGCAAGGCCAAGTTGGCCTCGATGAAATTGGGAGTGATCAATAGAGCGAGGCAGTATTTCAAACGTGGCCAAAGACTTGCGCTCTATAAGGCGCAGGTCCGGCCACACATGGAGTACTGTTCTCATCTCTGGTCCGGATCACCCCAATATCAGCTTCTACCATTTGACCGCGTACAACGGAGAGCCGTTCGAATTGTCGGGGACCCGGTGTTCTGCGAACGGCTGGACTCTTTGGCATTGCGTAGAGACGTGGCTTCTTTGTGCGTCTTCTACCGCATTTACTTTTTTTCACGTACCACTCGAATGTGGAACGAACTCCCTTCGGCGGTATTTCCAGATCGGTACGACATGGGTACCTTCAAAAAAGGCGTTTATTCCTACCTACAAGGCCGGCAACACTCTTGTAAATCCTCGGATGTTGCAAGAGTTCATGGGCGGCGGTGATCACGTCCATCCGTGACCCGCCAGCGCGTTTGCCCTCCTCACACAAAAAAAAAAAAAAAAAAAAAAAAAAAAATTATGAACAATATAAGAGACGACTGGATAAATAAAAACATTATCGATTGGTTAAGCCACAGGAACTTTCTATGGACGCAGTATAGGAATAATCCTAATAACGAGAATATAAAAATTATTTTTTATTCAAAGAGAACTGAAACAGCTAAGTTAATACAAGATACAAAAGATTTGTACTATTACAAACTATTTACAAACAATACAAATAACTCTAAAAAGACCTGGACTTCATTAAATAAGTTATCTAGTAATAAAATAAGTCAAAGTGGTGCTCCCTCTAAATTAATAGTAGAATCTCAAATAATTTCCGACACGAACGACATCTGTAATGTTTTTAACGAATATTTCACAACTATAGGTTCCCTCTTATCAAAAAGAATACCAGCACAATACCATGACATCTTACACCCGTTTCATACAACCAACGAACAAAACAATCATGAACTTCGAACATTTAAACCATGCGATTCCGATAAGGGATTTAGATTCAAATACAAGTACCGGTATTGACAAAATTAGCACAAAATCAATAAAATGTTTATGCAATTTATTATCAAGAAATTTGGCACTATGTTTTAACAAGCTTATGTCTGAAGGAATATTCCCAGACACCTTGAAGATAGCAAAAATAACACCCATACATAAATCTGGTTCTTTAACAAACCCAGAAAACTATCGACCAATTTCTATACTACCCGTCCTCTCAAAAATTTTAGAAAAGTTAATTCACAACCGCTTGGCTATGTATTTGGATTCATTTAATTTCATATCTGAACGACAGTATGGTTTTAGAGCGCGAAGTAATACTACTGCTGCAATTGTAGATCTAGTAACAAAAATAAGACGGAACCTAGACAAAAGGAACATAGCTTTGGGCGTATTTATTGATTTAAAAAAGGCGTTTGACACCGTAAGCCATAAACTCTTATTGCATAAACTTCGGAACATTGGTTTCAAGGGTTTCAAGGGTGCTGTACTCGAAATGTTAAAATCATACTTAACAAACAGGTTGCAGGTCGTTAAAATCGAAAACAGCCAAAGTGGTGCGCTGCCTGTGACATGCGGAGTCCCACAGGGCTCAATTCTAGGGCCACTTCTTTTCTTAATTTATGTGAATGATATTGCGTCTTTGAAACTAAATGGTCATCTGACTTTGTACGCAGATGACACCTGTTTATTTTATTTTGGTAGTAACATAAATGAAATAATTTCTCAAGCTCAACAAGATCTAGATGTTTTACATAAATGGTTCTATCAAAATCTTCTAACTATTAATGCTTCCAAAACTTGTTATATTATATTTAAAACAAAAAACAAAATTATTGCCCCGCATGACCCATTAACGGTTGACAACTTTCCAATCGAGCAGAAAACTTATGAAAAATACTTAGGTTTACGAATAGACAATTATTTAACTTTCAAATATCAAATAGACTATATAAGTAAAAAAACTTTCTTCTTTAATTAGTTCATTTATTAATATTTCAAAATGCATACCTGAGAAATTAAAGTATAACATTTACAATTCCTTAGTAAAATCACATTTATTATATTTAATAGAAATATGGGGTAATATTGGCAAAACAAAACTACAAAAAATCCAAATAAAACAAAATAAATTAGTTAAAATACTCTTTCGATATCCACCTTTGACACCAACTACTACGCTTTATAAGAAAACAAATATTATGAACTTACGACAACTTTATATATATAATTCCTGTATTTTATTAGAAAAATTATTAGTGGATCAATACACTCAAATTTAATTTTAATAAAAAAAAAACAATAAACGTAGCACCCGTAGACCAGGTTTACTAGTTCTTCCAAAGGTTAGAACTAAATTTGCAAAAAAAAATATTGATTTCGATGGAGCAAAACTTTACAACAATTTACCTACTTCTATAAAAAATGTAAACTCAGTTAATGGTTTTAAGACCCAACTCTCAAAATATATTCTAGAGAATACCCCTTTCTAGAATATCTAAAACATATAAAACAACTTACTAACATTATATTCCTTTAACTGAGTACTTGTACTTGTATGGCGACCATTTTAATTATTACTTTATTATATTATTCTCAAGTAAGTGAATCTGTCTTTTTGAGAATAAATTCTTTAAACCTAACCTAACCTAAATATTTTTTATTTTTTATTAAATAGGAAAATCCGTCTTTAAGAAAACCTCTTAAGAATTAGACATTATGAAAGATGACATTTTATTAATTTTGCTTTCAAACTTAATTTATTTCCACAAATGTTATTGTCATTATTAATAATGCTTTTTAACGGTTAGTCTTACAAAAACATAACCATGTCATTAACCTCGATTTACATGACTGGACATCTTCCACATTATATTCCATATCAGAACTCATATTATTACACTGTGGTCAAAAATTTGTAAAATTACTTTTATAAATATATAACAAAGTAAAAGTTTTGAAAAATGTTGTAAGACTTCTTTTTATTACAACTGTTTTACGATATGTTTTTGGTTTTATATATTTTTTTTCTATGTACTTATTAACCGTTTCAAAAGTTATTGTTATATAATATTTGCTGTAATTGGAAAGTTATGTAGTGTGGCACTAAAATATTATTCAGGCTTACCGTACTGAAATTTAATCGAACTGTTCTTAGATTTGTTGGCTTTTATATAACTGTAATATGTTACGTTAAAAACAATATCTGGAACCTTTTTTTACCAATTTCTTAGTTTTCGTTTTATTTTTGAATGTTTGATGTCTTCAGAGTCTTGCGGCTATTAATTTATTGAGAGTGTTCATTTTATGAGATTTTTATACAAATATAACTTATTTTTTACCCAATAACAACAACCATATGACTGATAAACAAATATTACCAGTAATAATTGCGAATAACATAGTATTATATAAATAAAAATATGAAATAATACAATAAAACAAAAAAAGTAATCTAATAATCTCAGAAACGTTTAATTTTTATTTTTGAGCTAAAGGCAAAGCTTCATGTTATCAATAATATCGTACACACAAAAATGGTCTATTAAGTGATATTTTAAAGATAAGCGCAATGAGTATTCCTCATAACATAATACTCACTGTACTGTATGCACTCGTAATATAAAAGGTTTTTGTATCGTTACGAAAATAAAAATAAGAAACAATTGTTCTTTATTGTCTGTAATATTTTGAATATTATTTTTCTGGAAGCTTTTCTTAACGACATTACTCTAATCCAGGGTGGTGAAACATCTGTAAAGATATCTAGTAAATATAATCTAATATGGGTATTACGGGCATTTACGTGTTTTCAGCTGTTATGCTCTGGGAAGATATATTACTGAGAACAAATACGAGATATCAATTTTACTACAATTTAGTTATAAATTTATACGCCTTAATAACAATTTTAAGATATTTTAAAACTTTAGTATATTATTATTTTTAAATGAATACTAACTACGAAATCATTTAAGACAGTTTTCATTGTACATAAGATTTGATTATCATTTATTTACAAGGTTTTCTAAATTGTGAGGAGTGGTCATTTCTAGAAACGCGACAAGATTAACAATAGAATTAACATTTTTAACAGAAAAAAGAAACTGTTCAATGTATTCCATCACATTAAGTTTTTTTTTATTCGTCTTCATTACTGTCATTATATTACCGGTAGCTTTAATGGAAGATATATGGATATTACTTTACTCACCAAGTAACAGCAACAGCAAGTCGCTGACAGCCAAACTGAACAGATAGTAGTTAGGGGCCGTGTGCAGCCCCGGGTTCCTCACAATAACCACGCACACGCACACATTACCCACCACACCAGTGAGGAATATCACCACGAGGACTATAGAACAAATAGGATTATACATTTCATTGATATTATTAACGAAATCTTTTTATATATTTGTAGTATAACTACTACTACAATGTACTACAATGGATTTTCAATTGTCTAATAATTTAGTATTCGGATTTTTCTGATCTAAGTTATGTTTTAAAATTTAAGTTCAAGTTAATGTAAATCATATATTGGAATTTATTATTAAATGTATTCTCCAATCAAGTAGACGTAATCAGATCATTGCATTAGTAAATTAGATATTTATTTGTAAAGTTCTAATGAGAGATTCATTGATACGGGAGGCAACACGGTAGCTCAATTCGTAAACGACGAGACTGGTTCCCAGAGGTAACAGGGTACATGGCCAGGAATCACCTGGACATGTCGATGAAGTTTTCAATCCGTATTTATTGAAATTTAATGAAAACAAGAAAAACATTTTTATTTTAAGAGATATTATATCGATAAAAGAGTTCATTTTAAATGATAGTTATAAAAACGTATGTTTTTTTATTGTCTGTATGTCATTAACATTCCTGTTTTATTACTTATTATTATTCCTGAGATCAAGAAGAAACACCGGCCACTCAGAAAACATGAACAAGTTTTATCCTCCCCAACATATTGTATGAAAATATTTCTACGTCTCTGCAATGTCAATTCCCGGAAAGTTACGACGGGCTAGAATTTATGTAAATATTTATTTACAAATATTTTTAGGTCATTCCAAAATTTAATCGACTATTCCTTCATTATAAATTGGCGAAGTAAGAAGTTAGAGCCTCAATCATTTTAATTATGAAAATACATTCTGAAGGAATTTAATCAACGAAATTCGACAGGATATTGAGAGTGGTGACATTTCATTAATTTATACAACTTTATTAATTCTCAATAATATCTATTAAATTAATATTTATTTACTAATACATTTTTTTACTTAAAATTTAATACTTTTAATTTAAATTTTATATTAATAATTATAATAATATCATAATCATTTAACGCCATTTCAACTATAATTGACTTTAATATTATAATATTGTGTTAGTGTTTGTTTGTTCAGAGTTGTGTTCATGGAATTGAGGTTCTATATAATCTGTTTAATAAAAAAAAATATTTAAACCTGTTTGAAGGTATTAGATTATTTACAGAGTACATTTTTAACATAGACATGTATCTCTATGTATAAGGTGGAATGAAGTAATTTAACTCAGATGTAAAATAAATAATAATATACAATTTTCCATACTTTGGTTGTTACAGATTTTTTCAAGATATTTTTAAGTTTGCGACGTTATAATTGAATTTTCTGAAACTATAACGAGAGAATAAAAAATGTAATCTAATTTAGAACCTGCAACTGATCTTAAATATTTCAAATTAATATTATTTAAAAAAACTGTCTATAACCATGTTAGTCATGTTATGTAAAAATAATAAATTAAACCCTTTACAAAGTAAGGAGTAGACATTTAACTTGTACGTTGTACTTTTGTACTTGTACTTGTACTTGTGAGTGTACGATGTTCGTGAAAAACTAGCCAGTGTCAGGATTAAATATTTTTGTTGTATAATATGTGTCTCGCAACAATTAAAAGAATACGTAAACCAATTAAATTCGTTTACCCTTGAGCGGTCAGACATCCCGCACATGTTTCATGCTTAATTGTTTTGCTTTGAGATCTCGTTCTCCTAATAAATGTCACCTCCGTCCTGATAAAGACGGTTTTATATAGAATAGTAAATTCATCAGTGCGGGTGACGACTGACTTTTTATTATTAGGCAATTTAAAATCTCTAGATGTAGTAGCTAATTTTTATGTATTTGTTTTCTTTCGATATAATATTTCTGTTTCCACATTACTCTATATTTGTGATTATTTCAGATTTGTTTATCTGTTTGTTCGTCCTGAAATAGTTCAAACGATCGATAATCGATGAAACCCCTCGAGTAGAAGGGGAGCGAAATATGGTAGGTTTGAGGTAGCATATATGATTAGATACCATTAAAGATGAATATAATTACAATAAGTTATCTTAATATTTTTCATCTATTCTTAATTATGACATCTTTGTAAATATTGACTTTTTCAGATAACAAATTTGTTATCATTAGGATACTTTTATTGATACATTGATCTACATCAACAATATAAATAACACATATAAACACTCCACACTTTGTTTATTTGCCGCAACATTTGTTTAATACAGAAAAGGAGCCTCAAATCAAATATAACGGTGAATGAACAAAATAAAAATATATTACATTAGCTGTTACTTGTCTTGTCCGCGTAGATTAGAGAAGGTTGTATTAGAGAATTATTAAAAACATTAATTCAAAACTACTTTGTGAACCTGAAAAATACACACCATTATCGAGATTTGTCATATTTCTAAGGTTAGTAACAGTTGCTCTTCTATTGTAATTATGGAGAGGAAACGGATCTCAAGTTACTGCAAGAATACCTTCTGAACAACTTATTATACAATTAAAAAAGAATTCAAAGTTTCCACGTACGCAAAGTTTATACGCGGAAACAATTATATGAATATTTAATAGCGACAAACTATGAAAACCTGAACTCTTAATTAACATCCAAGCATACCTTTACACATCCGTAAATGTGGAGCACGAAAACTGTTAGGTAGGGGAAGATAGACTTTTGACAAGATTCCAGGAAACATGCCATTTTGATCTATTTAAAAGTATCAAGTAATGTAAGTATTTTTTGACAAAAAAATCTTGTAGTTTTCAAATCTCAAATGCGAATAATGATGAAAACAAGATATAAATGATTAAATTGATTTCAAATCAAAATAAAGGTAATCAAAAAAAAGGTAATCAAAAAAGCAAAAATCAGTAAATAAAGGTATTCGTGACTCTTTGAGGTTCGGATGGATTTTTAAAACTCGATGTTATCACTCAAAGAGATAAAAAATTTGTAGATTTTTCGCTTTACTGTGTAATTTTTATGAAAGAGATATTTTGATAGTCGATTTATTAGCGACATTTATCAGGATTACTCATTTTAATTAATAATACGAATAATTGAAAAGCAGATAAATAATGTTTTCTAACAAATATCATTGGAATAAAAAAGACAATACATGTATTTTACAATTAAAAAGATTAACACTTACAGTACAGTGAATTGAATGTATGTATTAATATTATTAAAGTTTCATTTATCTTAAAAAAAAAGATATTTATATTTGATATCTTGCTGACTTATAAATCGTTACTTAAATTATAACAATCACCAAATAATAATCATAATTATGTAATATATACATAAGATAAAATAGATGTCATATTTTTAGATACAACTGATGTGAGAATAAATCTAGGAGATCCGAAAACGCTCTATTGAAATTGATGGTCCTTGAGTTAATAAAATAAAAAAACTTGTTAAGTTATTTAGTACTTGAGATAAGAATGTATTATCGCATCACAACCTTATTAGTATGGTGATATAAAAACGTACTATATATAGTTTCGTACTGTAGATAACTTGTAACATATTAAAGTAAATACATTAATTAGAACGGTTTCATAACAACTCTTAACTTGGACTTATTATGTGTAATGCGATATGAAAGCGAAGTGATCATGCGATATTACATAATAACTGGATTCCACCCTTTGTAATAGATAAGGGCTTGGTATTTATATGAGACATATCATGTTGACAATTCACATATAATGAAACAAATTTTTGTTTTATTTTCGTTGTATAAAAAATTTAATTATTTAAATTGTGTTCATTAAAAACTACTCTGAACATAATTGTAAATCCGACAATATATTATATCTACACCATTTAATATAACTTTGTAGGTGTAGTAACAAAACAATGCTCTAGGCTTACTGAAACACTGTGAATAAATTATGCGTATTACTATTTGGTGTTGAGGGCTTTGCTTTGGTTTCCTATCAGCTGGAAACTACACATTGTTTTAAATATCACTATTAAGTATTTGGTTGAATTAAACAAAACGAATTTCATATATTTAACGTTTATGTAAACGCGTGTGAAATATCATCATAATGGACAATGTGCTTTCTTAAAACACTGTAATGTTTTTATAGATATAATACAACTAACAAAACTAATATTTTTTTAGAAAATTTAGAAAGTGAAGTGATTGTAAATAAGAATTACGTTCAGTAAACTCAAGACACATAAATTAAAATTATAATTAAGTTTCATTACTTCATTATTCTCTTCTCTTTCGTTTATCTTCAATGATTTACATCATATTGTGTTTTCATATTACCTAATTTCACGAAAATACTGCAAAATAACGTTCGCAATAACATTTTAACGGAAATTAAACCAAGGTCACGGGCTTATCTAGACCAAGGCACAGTTGACAGCCATTCCGTGACGGCCCATTAAGGTGATGGGTAACCGCTAGTTTTAGGGGTAGTCTTATAAATGACAGCGTCCTCGTCCTAATCCTTTATCGTCATGATAAAAGATTTTCTCACTATTCACACTAATATGATCACTCATTGACTTATCAATACATCAGTATTATGTCATTAAACTGGTGAAAAATAAACTGTAATGTCATATATATGTAAAAATGTATTATATTTTCTTTTTCTCTCTCTTTTAGCTAATGATCATAATCCTTGGTTTATACATTTAATTGATATATTTTTTCAATTCAAACCATAACTCTGGATCCTAAATGCTTTATTATGAAAGAAACACCTTTTGAAGTTATTTAATGTTATATAATTTCATTAAATTTCAAAAGTATAAAGATACAATGTTAAAGTTTATATTTCTCCATAACACTTGTGGCAATTTGAGAATCTCTTGAGAACTCTCTTGTGTAATCCCCGAAGGCGTTACGCATATTATTGTTCTTATACAAAGGAGATGAAATATTGAAAAAACATTTTTATACAAAAAAATTATCACATAAATATCTACGATCAAATTAAAACACTTTTTAAAGCAATAAGGTGTTGGTTCGCTTTCTATTAAGACAAAGGAAATGTGTCTCTACAAACATGTTCTTATTTTTGCAAAAAAAAATAAGATTTTTTATACAAAAATTATAAAAAGAAAAGAAAATTGCAATAAACTAAAGATATTGAATAAATTTCATGTAATGATAGTTGATTGATTTTGGGTACCACCAGCAGATGATCTTAAAAATAAATGCTGAATCGATTTTAACGCGATTTTCTCAGGTAAACAAATATTTAGAGTTCCTTTGTAAAGAATGTCTTTGAAAGAAAGAATTAATTGTCTACAAACCGAGCGTAACGCTTTCAGAAAAGTGTTTTAACAAACCATTTAATAAACTAAAAGTGTATTGACTTGTATTAATATAAGTTATCAAATAGATGACTCGGCGCTATTAGTTCTATATTCAATATTGTCAAAGCACAGATATTATACAATCAATTACAATTATTCTTCTTTCTGTTCGGTTAAGATTCATGTTAATTAACAGCAAAATAATAGCTAACATCATAATTGATATTTTTATGAACAAAAGAAATTAATAAATCCGTTTCTGTCTTTCAGAATATTTTAGTAGTATTTATTTAGAATAAGAATAATAAATAATTAAAAATATAATAATTCAACTTTACGTAAGTATTAAAATGAAATCACAAGATTTAAGGAAGGTTAAATAATTTTAACTTATAGCAAGTGAAAGTTATTTAACCTAATATATTTTCCATCCTGTTTCCATGTTTAGTTAAATGAAGAGACATTAATTAAACCTGTGATGAAATTTCATGTAAAATTTATTAATTTTGTGAAACACATAAATCTAGAAGTTTAGGCAAAGTTTTAGTTTATTGTGGTTTTGAAACAATTTTATCATTACAACTAAATATTATATGGTAAGACGGGATAGATTAACAATGTATACATTAGGTTTTCTACAATCACATAAAGGGTGAAGACATCGACTTATAATATCTAGTCTATGGTTTAGGAAATTGAAGATATTGTTACTTTTTTGATATAAGAGGACGGCAAACAAACTCGCGGATCGCTGAGGCTACGTGATCACCACCGCCTATGAACTCTTACAACATCCAAGGAATCACAAAAGCGTTGTCGGCCTTGGCGGTGGGAGTAAACCCCTTTTTTAAAGTTCCCTTACAACCCTAGAATGCGTGTGGTCCGAAACGCACTTGTGCAGTTTTTTTAACTACTACAATTCTACAATAAATATAAAATTATATCAGGTTACACAAGTAAGTCATATTTTTTATTTAATAATAATTGTACTCAAATCAATCAGCAAATTTTTAAATTAAACTTTATAATAACGTCACTCTGTTCTCTTCTTAACTAAATGGTTCCTTTTCCTTGTGTTGCCAAATAATTTTAATCAAAAAACATATTTTAAGTTCCACCAGAAATCATCACAAACTTAGAAGAAAAATACAGATAAGGTTTAATTAAAATTTACTAAGAAATGTACTTCAAATTAAATTATACTAATTGACTAACCAAAAACTTGTTGAAGGAATAATTTTTCTGGAAAATAGGAGCTATATTTGAACAATTTTCCAAATAAAAAAATATATATTGTTATATTACTGACAAAAACACTGTATTAAAAGGCTTAAAGTAGTCGGTTATCTATTTATAAATATCATGAAGCTTTATCACAGACCATGACACGGAATACATTAAGTACATTTATTTGGTGTATTCATTAAAAGCCTCTCTGTATCCTCGATACTCAAAGATAATAATTCCCGATAAAATAATAGCAACATTTCTAATTCAATATCACAATAATTAATTTACTTATTATTACACGATGATAAAGTATTAATTTAATTAAATGGATTTGTAAAAAGAGAGCATATTTATAGAAAAAAAAACTTTACAAACGAAATTATATTTTTATTTTTTAAGAGCATGCCCGACGCATAATTTAATTAAAACGTCACCCGTTAACTATTTTTAACACATTTATTAGATTATTTAAACGACAAAAGCGATCGTATCGTACGACCCTAGACACTATAACTCAAATGTAATGTTAGGGATGAATGTTTCCATGACCAAATGTCTGATACTAACATTAGCTGCAACTATTAAGTTGGTGAATTTGTGCAAAATATTAAAACAGTTCAAATTGCGTAGTTGAAATGTTCTTCTCATAACCATTAACAGTCTTAGTGGTATTAAGGTTTAAATTTAATTACTTAGACTTGAAATTAACATTTTATGTCAGGATTTATTTATTATGTAGCGTTTAATAACTTATCAGTATTAATGATTATAAAAGCATATAATACACAAGTGACATAGAAATATGAAAGTAAGTATATGTTATTAATAGAATACTACCTATAACGATGTAATATTTGTAACGGTTATAGTCAAGTATCTTAAAATATCTTGAAGATTTAAATGGAAGTGATAATTTATTTTTCATATCGTAATTGTTTACGTCACTAAACAACACTTATTTAAATAAACATCTAATAGGAAAATAATATTTCCTTCTTATTTTAGTGCAGGTTTAGTGATATAATAAGGTTTTGATTATTGATATAAAAAAGATATGAAAACTTTAACCCAATTAAGATTAATAACATCCAAACTATTTACTCAGTATGTTTTCAATACAAGAAATTAGTAAAAGTAAATATAATTTATAGATTTATAAATACACAGAGTATCAAATGGATTATAGATTAATACCATTATTATTAATAACTAGCTTTTGCCCGCGACTTCGTCCGCGTTTCCGTCGTTTTTCGAAAAAAAATTAGCAGATGTCCTCCCTCATAGTTTTGACGTAACAGGCAGATTCACTTTCGTATTTTAGATTCACTTTCGTTAAGAGTCGACCCGTCCGGCACGTGAACGTAAAGATTCCTAGAATTGCTAACCCGGGAAAGAGCGACGTATAATTGACCATGCGAGAAACAGCTAACACCGAGATCTACTCCAGCAACACGAAAAGTCTGCCCTTGAGCTTTATTGATAGTCATGGCATAGCACACCGATACTGGGAATTGCGTTCTTTTAAATTGGAATGGAAAATTATTTGGTATTATGGGAATTCTGGGAATAAAGACAGTTTCTCCTGCACCGCAACCTGTTAAAATTTGAGCCTCGATTACATTTTGTTGCAACTGGGTTACTTTTAGCCGAGTTCCATTGCAAAGTTGAGGTGGTCTTAAATTTCGGAGCAGAATTATCGGTATGCCAATTTTTAAACAAATTATATGAGAAGGTAGTCCAGGCATACTTAAAGAATTTAAAAATTCTATCGGGTAATTAGTGGCTTCTTGTTCATCAACCATTCTATTTATTGAACTATAAACTTTGCTTTCTCCCTGTATATTAGACAGTATTTTATTATTAATTTCAGATGCCTGGTCATTGCGAGGAGTCAAAATGGACCTTTCGCAAAGCCAAGAATTGTCCCTATTTAATATAATTGTTATGTCACCGTAAACCGAAGATATAAGATGTTGTTGGGATTGCACTATACAACATAACTCAGGTGTCAGAATAAGTTTTCCTTGGTGTAGTTGTGGATAGGTACCTTCACCAATCTTCAATAATGTATCAGAAAATTCACGATTATCTGCGTTGTCTCCAGTTCTCACTCGCATATTTATAGTCAAATGCACCGATTGTATATCACGCCACAAATAAGAGCTTTTCAGGCAAGCCCTAATCTCATCAGCTCGGGTTCCCCGTGGTATTACCGGTAAGGTTTGTCGGAAATCACCACAAAATAAAACCGTAATACCGCCCATTGGTCGATCATTTTGTCTTATGTCCCTTAGAGTTCTGTCTACTGCTTCTACTCCTTTTCGATGGGCCATCGTACATTCATCCCATACGATTAAATTACACTCACGCAATACCTTAGCTTTGTCGCTATTTCTTGAAATACTACAGGTTGGACTTTCCGTGCGATCTAAATTAATTGGTATTTTAAACATAGTGTGAGCAGTCTTACCTCCTGGTAGCAATGTTGCAGCTATACCTGATGAAGCCACGGCAAGAGCGATTTTACGCTGATTTCGAACATAAGCTAATATTAATTTAGTCAAAAAAGTTTTCCCAGTTCCTCCAGGTGCATCTAAAAACCATATTGTTCCTAAATTATTCTGCACACTCTCGCACACGCGATCATAGACTAAGCGTTGTTCTGCAGTCATCATTGGGACACCGTTTTCTAATGTTACCAGCAGTTCCATTGGGTTGTAACCAATCTCTGCGGAATATTCCCTATTGGTAACCTCTCCGACTGAGGTTGGCGTTGGCAAACCATATTCACAAAGTGATTTACCGCCTACTGCTGTTAAGTCTTCCTGAAGAGCTAATAAGCACTGATTTATAGCCAGATCTCGAAAATTTTCATTAGTTGCGCCTTCATTATTGTGAGATAAATTCCGAAGAAAGTCTTCTGCAAATTTTTCTTTATATTTTTCCCATAATTGGACAGGATCAGATAAATTACAAAATGTGAGTAATGTTACAAATAAATGGCGTAACCGTCGTGGATTATCACTAACACAGGATTCTGCTAAAGCGTCATCCCAATGTTGATCATTTTCAAGCAAATGACGCGCTTGGCAAGCTGCATGATAAGTTGGATAAACAACATCGTCTACTTTTCTCAAATCTATAAATGATGTTGGTCCTCGCACTGTATGTAATAATAATCTCAAATAAAAACACTCTGCGTTGTTAGGATGAACAGTATACACTCTACCAAGAACATGTTCTTTGAAAATACCTGTCTCGCCATCTACAGGCCTGCCTCGGCGTCTACGGTTAAAGACACCTCGTTGTTTATCGTAGGTATAATACGATGGAACTTCTTCATACAAAAGAGACTTTGCGAAATTATCAGTTTGGCAAAGTCGAAAGAATGCCAATAAAGTTGTTTGTCTAGGGTTCTCTAATCGTTCTGTAACATTTTCGGCGTTAAAATATATACGTTGACCGCCTTCCAGATGAACATCCAGATGGGTCACAGGTGGATATCTTTCGTGAATATTAAAACTTAAGATCCGCCACACAGCTTCTGAAGAGCTGATATATCTGCCTGACTGAAATCTAGTAACTTCATCATGTTCATTTCTTAACGCAAACGTAGCTTGGTCACTGCCCTTGTTAATGTACTTACAAATATATTTAATTGACTCTACACTATTACACATTTCTACATTTATGTGAGCTTGAAATGCTCTGGACAATACAGGCGAATACGGAACGACCCACCTATTATCTAAAGTAACCTGTTGTCCAGACATTCGCTTTTCAACAGTAAAACCACCATTGTCTCTTGAACGGCGACGATATAATGGGTATCCATCATGTCCTGTTACAGTTTCATCCACTAATGCTTTTGGATACCTTTTAGTGCAACGACCGTCTTGCATGCAAGGAGCATTTGCGTTAAATGCACCACATGGACCATGTATCATATGAGTTTTAACAATGTCGTATAACAGGGGATCTGCAGTCGGATCTGGAATTTCAGCACTGATTAATCTGACTACATCATTAGGTCGAACCTTATCTTTTAACCAAAGCAAGATATGTGCGTGAGGTAAGCCGCGTGTTTGCCACTCAACACTATACATATAACACAATACTTCTCCAAAAATGTTATCTTTGGTAAGAAGATCTATCATTGATTTTAATTTTAAATGAAACACTCTTGCAATAATATCATGGCGGTCATGCGGTGCCTGACCCTCAAGAAGCTCCCGAGTGATTTCATCCCACTTGGGATTGATAGTTACAGTAACAAATAAGTCGGGACGTCCATATTTTCTTACGTAACAAAAAGCGTCTTGAGTACGTTCATGCATGTAGCGTGGACCACCAGTAAAAGAAGAGGGTAAAATAACTAAACGACCCATATTCACAGTATCGTTATCTTGCTGCATGGCATCGCGAAGGTGCACGTATTCTTCAGCGCGCAGCTGCCTTTGATTAGATCGTATATAAACTAATCTTTCGGTTTCAATTTTTGCGTACATGTCAACAATAAACTGAAATAAGCCACGAAAACGTTGAAAGTATACCAATCTATTCCGTCTCACTTGCAGGTGGTAACAATAAAATTGAAGGCATGACACCTTTTTATTATAATTAGGTGCGCCTGTGCGCGGATCGGTTTGGTATACAGCGAAATTATAACCATCTTCCCCTCGACAGTATATCATAGGATATTGCAAACTGTCGTAAGCCCTGTGGGTTTCGAAAATACGTTGCAAACGATTGTCTCTGGAACGTATAACGATATCACGCCTATCACATTCCTGGTCGACCAGTACTACAGCAACTTCATTCGTGGATGGAACGTTATGACGCCCAGGGTGTTCCTGAGTTGGACGCTTATCGGCATTTATAACAATTTTATAATTGTTATTACCATCTTGAGAAAGGGCTTCTAATGCCGATTTAAAACTGCATACGTACGAATTAACCTGATGTAACATGTTCTGAAGTTGTGAAATGAGTTCAGTATTTAAATTCGGAAAATATTGATTTCTTATATTCGACTGTTCGTTGTAATCGGATACAAAATATATTTGAAGAAATTTAGGTTGTTCTTCAGGCAAAAGGGACCCTATCAAATGGTAAACCTGACCTTGTACCTTAAAAGTAGGCATGAAAGGGCCTTCTGAGATTTGTTTAGCACCAAAGGATGTCATTTGGAATGCACTATTATAAGTGCGAATATTATCTAAAAACTGTTTGGATTGCAAATGTTCCCCTAAAAGTAGTGATTTTAAAGGTTCCGGTGGGTCTTCGAACGAAGGCAAATTTATTTTACCTCCAGAACAACAGAAACCAGCAGACTCCTTCCTCCACTTCGAAGCATTACAAAAGGAACATACTACGTTCATATCGCCTATTTCAGAAGATGATCTGTAATCAATTGTGAGGTTATAAGCAAACCCACTTTTATATTTATCGGACCACGCCACCGAATTTGTAGATTGATCTACCACGTGTATATCTAAGTCATTAAGACCATGTCGAAATCTATCTGCAGTAAGACGGGCCTCTCGCTGTTCTTCTGTTTCAAGCGACCGAATATTTTCAATTCTTAATCTTTCATTAGATAAAGTAATCAATTGTTCTTGTCTCAAAGAATTGTAATAATCGCGTCCCGACTCTAGTCGTTGTTCATGCTCATGTTCATCTTCAAGAGATCGAATCATGTTATGGTGCGCCCTATCATTTGTCAAACGGTCTTGATATTGAGTAAAAGTTTCAGATTCTCGAGACAAAATATGACGTTCGCGATCAGCTGTAAGCCGTAATTCCCTATCAGTGAAGGTTTCGGACTCGCGAGATAAAATATGACGTTCGTGGTCAGCTGTAAGCCGTAATTCCCTCTCAGTGAAGGTTTCGGACTCGCGAGATAAAATATGACGTTCGCGGTCAGCTGTAAGCCGTAATTCCCTCTCAGTGAAGGTTTCAGACTCGCGAGATAATGTATGCCGTTCGCGGTCAGCTGTGAGTCGCAATTCTCGTTGTAAAGCAGTTTCAGCTTCTCGGGATAACGCATGTTGTGCCCGGTCAATGGAACGCCTTAGCTCTCGTTGAGAAGAGCTTTGAGAAGCCCGTGTTGTAGCTCGTCTCGCTCTTTCAGCTGCTAATCGCATCTCTCTTTCTGGAGAGCTTTCATTAGCTCGAGATGTTGAGGCACTAACTCTCATAGAGTTTAACCGATGTGCTCTTTCCTCTTCCGATTCTTGAGAACGCGTCATTCTCATTCTCCTAGCTTGACTCGAAGTTCGAGATAAAGATGGTCGTTTTTTAGGTGGCATCGTTTATTTTATTTTTAATCGACGGTAACTTAAATTCTATTTAGTTACCCAACAAAAAACTTACGTCAGAGGTCCTAACTATAGCTAAGTATATAATAAATAGAATATAAATCTAAGTGCCTATTAAAACTAAAATAATATTCTAATCGAATTATAAATATGTACGTAGGTACCTACAAATTACAAAAGAATAAAAAATGAAAATAAAGCTATACTTAATGCGTGTGCAATACTATCTACACTTACCTACTTCACTTAAAAATGAATAATAAGAAATACCTACAACTACTGTAATTAATCAAAGTACCTATGCTAATACAAAAAAAAACCTTAGATGTTCTAAGTACAGCTGCTATATAATAAAAAAATATAAATCTAAGTGCCTATTTAAACTTAAATACCTAATATTCTAATAGAATTAAACTAAGAAATATGTACCTACCTACCTACAACTTAGGTACAAAAAAAAAAGAAATGAAAATAAAGCTAAAACACGTGTGCAGTATAGGTAGATAGTAGGCAATATCTACCTATACCTACTTCACTTAAAAATAAATAAAAAATACCTATGAATACTATAATTAATAAAAGTACCTACCTACGCTTTTATCTACTCAATACAAAAAAAACTAAACATAAAATGCCCAAAACTAACCTATCAGTAACTAAAAATCTAACAATAATCTAATCTATCTATCTATTATCTAATCTAAAAATCGAATCTAATCTAATCTCTAAAAAGAAATAAAATAGGAACTATTAATAGTTAAGAATTTAAACAAAACTAAAACTAATTTAGAAAATAACAACAAAAGAAATTAAAATAAACTATTTAAAGACAAAAAGTCGCGCTGATAAGCACGGTTTATAAAATAACAATTATTGTCTGTCAATAAAGTTCAACACTCTGAACGCATCAACAGCCAAATATTGAATGACGCTTGCGCTCGCCTCCCGCCCCTTTTATACTCTGCCGCCGCGAGCCCCGTCGAGCGCGGCAACCGTTACGCAAAAATAATCCTTATAGCTTGATTCACTATTCACGCGCGATGTCTTGTTGGCGTATTTCATGTAAGTAAGTATAAGTTTGGTGTTTCTATACCGATTTCAATGATTCTTTTTTTATTGAATTGGTGCTAATGTTTATTTTTTTTTTAATTAGGAATGATGGTGAGCATTATTGGTTTTATAAACGTAAAAGTAAACAAATATAATAAGAAATCTCCGAACTGCTAAGCTATCGAGAGTTATGCGTGTTATTGTGAGTTAACTATAAAAGGTAGATATATGCTGTCTTGGAATATTTTTCGTGTATTTTTATGTAGAATATTTCCGTTATACATAGTTTCTATGTAGCTCTAACCATTAAGGCTGCACACGCGACGGAAGCTTAAAAAATCAAGCAACTTCTCCCATTTTCTCAACATTTCCTTTCACTGCTCTGCTCCTATTCATTGTAGTGTGATGAAAAGTATACTATTACCTGCCCAGGAGTATAAAGAATAATTGTACTAAGTTTCGTTAAAATCCGTCGAGTAGTTTTTTTTTCTATAAATAACATACAAACAGACAGACAGACAGACAGACAGACAAAAATTTTTTTAACTGCATTTTTGGCATCAGTATCGAACACTAATCACCCCCTGCTACTTATTTTGTAAATATATTTCATGTACAGAATTGACCTCTCTACAGATTTATTATAAGTATAGATATAACGTGTTAAATATATACATATTAAGATATTAATCAAAGATGATTATTTTGAATACAAATATTTTTTAGGGAGGTAAAACAATTACATAATATTATAAATAAATTGTAGTTAAAATCCCAGCATTTAAAAAAACATTTCATAGTATGGGAACAAATTTAATTGAATGTTACTTCTCAATATATCATCAAGTTTTGAATGATTTTTCTCTAAATACATTTTCGTTATTGAGGCGCTTGGTTCATATTTCATCAAATTATTTATAATAATTAATAATAAACCAAAACGCTTTTTGAATTTACGAACCGAAAAATGAGAATGTTTTTTTATAACATAGAAATATTGTTATCATCAAAGACGAATTTCCATACATTCAACCTTCATTTCAAATTCTCTGGGGTTATATTTCACCGTCTTATGGTTTCAATTCTGTCACATTCCCTTCATGACACTCTGACAGTTATTATAGTGCTGAGTTACCTCTCAGATGGCTGAACATTTTCTGACTTACCGCATATATTACATTCTTTACCAACTCTTTCAATATCTTTTTTAATTATAGTCTATATATCTGTTTCATATTAAAGTGTTCCTCCATATAAATATAAAAAATATGGAAATGTATTATTCGTATATTTTTTTTTAAATAGACGTGAGAAAAACTCATTTGGCAGATCAGGCCAATCAATATTATAATCAAAGGAAAAATTGGAGCTGGGCTTAGATACAAAAATATAAAAAAGCGTTTCTTTTAAAGTTATACAGTCTATAATTCTGCAAAAGGGTTTGTAAAAAAAAAATTTGAATAAACACCAAAAAATTACAGTTCCACAGACTTAAATATATAAAAATTTCGCTATGTCATATTTGATTATTCTTTATTTTTTGCCTGTAGGTTTCAGCTTTGAACACTCATTTGAAGATGGGTTGCTCGCTTTGTTCAATTTGCCGAATTCTACCGAGAATTTGCAAGCGCAGAGGTCCGGTTCGCGCCCCTAGTCTATTTATGTTTTATATAAAAAAATATAATATAAGTAACTCAAAACTCTTGTATTTATCGTAGAATAGTGAATGACTAAATTAGTCTTTTGACTAATTTAGTCATTCACTATTCTAAGGTTACCTTTGGGTGATATTAAACCGACTTGTAGACTTCTTGATACTCTAATTCATTGAATGGGTGAAAACGTCGCAATAATTAGTTCATTGACTATTTGTTTAAGTTTTATAAAATTAAAAGCCTATTTGTGAAATTATTAATCATATTATTTTTATTAGATTTATTTACTATAGTCTTGTTACTTTCTATAATGTATCTAACTAGAACTTAGTCCAGCTATATAATACTTAACATAGTGTTAACCAATAGTTTTTGGATAAATAAAATAAAAAATAATTCGTTTCATTAAATTTGTACGTGCTACAGCACGCTTAGACTACAAACAAATTGGTTTCTTTCTTTCAAGACTTTAGATTCTTTTTAGTGTATATAGTTATTAATAGTTATTATAATAAATAAGTAGTTAGTAATTATAATTATTACTATTTGTAGAAAAGTTAAAATGTTAAAACCTAAATAATTTATAAATACAAAGTTCTAGTATATAATATATCTGATATAATAAAATCGGACAAATTTCTTCAGCCAATTTATCTAATAGAGTTGGTACTAAAATAACAAAGTATTTATATTAAAGAGTTAAAAACGTAAATTCACTGTATCAAAGACTCAGTGTAAATTATGTACTTCAGAGTTGAATCATCATCATGTGATAATAAATTATCCCGATTATTGTACACGATATAAAGACTTTCCGATAATTTTGAAGTTTACAATTTACGTTTCAGACAAATAAAGTTCCTCATCCTGAATCTTGATTCAAGAACTAGGTGCTGCTATTTAGTATTCATACCAACATCCCCGACATCTGGAGAATAGTAAAATGTACCCTGATAGTGATGGGGTTGAATTTAAAACACAGAATAAGTCTTATCCGAGTATAAATTAGCATTTATTCCAAGGATAAACCATCTTGACGATTCCAAAGCTCATTCTGGGTTTAAAATAGCTAAACTGTTTTACTAGCACTCCAATGATTTTCCCGCGACACAAAGAATTTATATAACATCTAACCGACATTTTTGATAAATATAAAATAACATGTTTGTGATTACTCTGTAATACATCAATATACAATTAATTTGTGCTGTGTGCTTCTTGATCTGTCTCACAATTGGATAAACTATGGAAACCTTATAATAATATTATATTTATTATTTTATACGCATTTTATATTTCATATACACTGACGGGTTTTTTCCAATATGTTAGTTATAAACACAACGTTCCGAAACATGGACACGTTTGTGTGTCTATCATGAATGACACGTTGTCATGTGATAATATATAGATTGTATTAATAAATATCTTATATTATGAGACAAAAATCTAATGATTTAATTAAAATTAGTCTTAAAAATTTTCATTTCCATTTTTTTAAATAAATGTAGAATTATAACTTAACAACACATCTAAGACTCGAACGTGATGACAAAGCGCGGGTCTGTTCTGTCTCCTTAATAAATGATAGTCCGTTGTCCGCACTTAATTTATAGTCCTGTCTTCTGCCCGTGAATTATAGTCCGGAGTGAATAACAGAAATTGATCCCATTCATATCTAATTATTTGAGGGACTGATTTTTCACCGGATTTTAAGAAACTTAGAAAATATTAGAAACGGCTTTTGTAACGACAAAACTGAAAATGCCCAATTAAATAGAAAATTTCGTAGAAGAAATAAATTGATGATATGGATATGTTAAGTATCTATTGGAATAATTTATCAATAGTAAAATAACAGTTTTCATAAAGAAAATTATTAAACTTTACAGCTTTTAAGGTTAACATTAATACTTATTTGAAAATATGAAATTTTATTAAAATATTTTTACCCTTTCCACCCTTTCAATAATTTCAGTCAAATGTGACTAATGACTTTATAAATAAACTGCTTATTTTATTTATCGTTTTAATGAGAACATCAATATTTCTATTATTTAAAATCGAAACTAGTAACTTTTGATTAGGCGTTATGTTGGTAGGCCTGTTGACAAATGTAAAAGACAAAAGTTTTGACATTGACGTTAATTATTAATCACCATCTCGAATATTTTTATCATAATTCAGATGTAGCTTTGACAATAACATTAATATTTTGTAGAATAAATAAAATACATTTTTACAAAGTGGAAAGATATTTTAACTGTCATTAAATTTTTCACGTGTTATATAGAATCTCCAACAAAATTCAACACCAGAAAAATATAACAAAATTGCTAAGATCCGAACTGTCTAATTGAGTTGTTATATAGTTATTTAAAAATGTAAGCATTCACTATTAGGCAATACTGTTAGGGAAATGTCTAAATGCAAAAGATGACGTAATCGAAAAATACTTAAAATTTATATTTTAACAGATATAAATACTTCATTTATCTCACATATGTTACAATCACACCCAATTGTTTGGGTGACGGATTTTCCACGGATTTATCGAAACTTAGGAATTATGAGAAAATAGGTTTAGTCGTTTACAATTTGATACGAAATTATTTAATTAACTGCATCAAAAGGAATTATGAATAATAATAAGAAAGGGACTGAATGAGGAATTGAATTTCATGATTCATCGGTTTTTATAGAAAAAAGGTTCTTAAAACCTACCCGGGAAATAAATTATTTAGTGACGGTGTTTCAATTAATTTAAAGTAAATTAACGAAATTTTATATAAACTTATAAACAATGGAAAGATTAAAATTAATTTATTAAATCATTCAATTAAAAGGATAAACCCTTTAAATAAATCCAAATTATTCGACTTTGGTTCCATACATTATTTTCAGTTTGTATACATCCAATACAAACTGAAAATGTTTATTACTTAAGCTACCATATTTATAACGCCAATTACAATTGACAGTATCTGCACAATGTTAATGACATAACACATTCTTTAATTTCATTGAAAATTCTCTCAAAACTCAGTAAAGTATGTTATTACAATATAAAAAATATCATCAGTACATATTTTTATGTATTCCTTTGATTTATGATATTAATATAATTTAATACAAAACATGATATTAAATCTCAACATTGATATTTTCTTCGTATACATACTCGTATATTATACAATATATTACATATAAATATTATATAGCTACTCGTATAATGGTTTTGAAATGAAATAACTTTTATGTATTAGGAATTTCATTTACCGTTTCCACGAATAGATTTTTATATTCAAATTCAAATTCAAAATATCTTTATTCAAGTAGGCATTTACACGCACTTTTGAATCGTCAATTATTACAATACAAAAAAAGGTCAGTGTAGTCCGTCCGTAAGCAAGCTACCACCGGCTCGGAATGCTGCTCTGTTGAGAAGAGCCGGCCAGAAACTCAACAGTTGCTCTTTTTAAAAGAATTATAACAATAGGTGATGTATATTAATTATAATATAATATAAATCCTGCAAATGATTCAACAACTTAAGATCCACATATTTCGATCCACTAAAAACTCTTGAACGTTATAATAAGCTTTATTTAACAATAAACTTTTGATTTTAGATTTAAAACTAAGAAATGGAAGGTCTAAGATATCTTGTGGAACTTTATTATATATGCGTATACTCAGACCCATGAAGGATTTATTAACTTTTTGAAGCCGAAACTTTGGCGTTACGAGTTTGTTTTTATTTCTCGTATTTATCGCGTGTCTGTCACTGTTTTTTATATAACTATTTAAATTTTGACGTATATATAAAATGTTATTAAATATGTATTGTGAAGCGACTGTAAGAATACCTATTTCTTTAAAAACATCTCTCAGAGAATCTCTAGCTTTTAAGTTATAAATAGCCCGCACAGCTCTTTTTTGTAAAATAAATATAGAATTAATTTCGACAGGACTGCCCCATAATAAAATACCGTAAGATAAAATACTGTGAAAATAACTAAAATAAACAAGTCGAGCCGTATTTATGTCCGTTAATTGTCTAACTTTTCTAATTGCAAAGACGGCGGAGCTGAGTTTGGCTCCGAGTGTTGAGAGATGGGGGTTCCACTGGAGCTTTTTATCTAATGTTAAACCTAGGAATTTTGTTGAGTCAATCAATTCTAACACTTCATTGTTAAGGAGTAAGTTACAATTTTTACTTTTTACATTAGGAAGTGTAAATTCTACGCATTTAGTTTTCTTAGCATTTAACACTAAATTATTAATTTCGAACCAATGCAGGACTCGTGACAAAGTACTGTTTACTTCGTCATAATTAATCCTATCACGCTCAACTTTAAAAATAAGCGAGGTGTCATCAGCAAAGAGTACAATGTCACACAGACCCTTAACAAAAAAGGGCAAGTCATTAATATAAAGTAAAAACAAAAAGGGGCCCAGAATAGATCCTTGTGGAACACCCATCTTTAGGTGAGAACCAGACGATTTTTGATTTGATCACTTTTTATGGTATTTGAAATACTGTTGCAAAGCAAGCAGTTCTTGCTTGCTTTATGTCAAAACGTATGAGCTAATTCAGCGATTACCTAACGTGAAGTTTTTCCGGAGATTGTGAACATACTAAAGAAATAATGATTAGTAAGAATACATTACACATTTTTGACGAAGATAAAATAATAAAATTCTATCATTGGATTCTTGAGAGAAAATACAACTTTTAAAAAGTTGACTCTAGCTTGTTAGCTATAAGAAACATAATAGTCTTGAGATGTTCAGACCCTTTTCGGGCTAAACTTGGCTTTTATAGAAATTATCCTTCTTAATTTCCGGAAACATGAACTCTGAACTATACACAAGCTATTTTCTTGAAAAAAAAATATGTCAATGTCTACTACTCGTCAGAATCTAGAACATACTCATACATAAATACAGTATCAAGTTATTAATGTCTTTTCAATTTAGTGTATAAGACATTTTATGATTTTTATTTTTTAACTTATATATTTCTATTCAAGTAATTCAATCGGGAAAAGCGTTGTTTAGTAAATTAAAATAATTAGGAAAAAGTTATCAAAAGTTTTATAGGACTTCTTCTCGGTACTCGTGCCTTAGTTCCGGTCTCATGGAAGTGTGCCCTTGTCTTTTTTTTTTTTTTTTTTTTTTATGTAAGAGGAGGGCAAACGAGCTGGCGGGTCACAGATGGACGTGATCACCGCCGCCCATGAACTCTTGCAACATCCGAGGACTTACAGGAGTGTTGCCGGCCTTGTAGGTGGGAATAAACGCCTTTTTTGAAGGTACCCATGTCGTACCGATCTGGAAATACCGCCGAAGGTAGTTCGTTCCACAAGCGAGTGGAACGTGGAAAAAATGTCCTTGACAACCGCACAGTGGAGGATCGCCACGCATCCAGGTGGTAAGGATGGTATTGGAGGCGATGGCGCGCTGTGCGGTGATGAAATTCGGCGGCAGGCATCAGGTCGAATAGTTCTTCGGAACACTCCCCGTTGTAAATGCGGTAGAAGACGCACAAAGAAGCCACGTCTCTACGCAATGCCAGAGAGTCCAGCCGTTCGCAGAGCACCGGGTTCCCAACAATTCGAACGGCTCTCCGTTGTACGCGGTCAAATGGTAGAAGCTGATATTGGGGTGATCCGGACCAGAGATGAGAACAGTACTCCATGTGAGGCCGGACCTGCGCCTTATAGAGCGCAAGTCTTTGGCCAGGTTTGAAGTACTGCCTCGCTCTATTGATCACTCCCAATTTCTTCGAGGCCAACTTGGCCTTGCTCTCCAGATGACCACGAAACTGACAGTCGCTCGAAATGTCGAGACCCAGTATTCTGATACTTGGCGAGGCATTAAGAGGAGTGCTCTCGAAGAGCGGTGATACGACAAATGGGGTTTTCTTAGTGGTAAACGCGCAAACTTGTGTCTTTAGGGGATTGAACTGAACGTGGTTCAGTTCAATCCCCTAAAGACACAAGTTTGCCGGAATATACCGCATCCCCAGTGCTGTCATCCGCATAACAATGTATGTTGGAGATATCCAACATATCATTGATGTGCAGGAGGAACAGGGTTGGGGATAGCACGCAGCCTTGGGGTACACCAGCGTTCACGGGCTTGGGGTCCGAGCAAAAACCGTCGAGAACGACCTGTATGCTCCGCCCAGTGAGGAAGCTGGTGATCCACTTGCATAAACTCTCGGGAAGCCCATAGGAAGGTAGCTTCGAAAGAAGCCCCTTGTGCCATACACGATCGAAGGCTTTCGCCATATCCAGACTAATTGCCAGACCCTCTCCCTTACTTTCAATAACAGCTGCCCAACGGTGCGTAAGATATAACAGAAGATCACCAGCCGATCGACCATGGCGAAAGCCATATTGCCGGTCATTGACCAACTGGTGATCCTCGAGGTATGTTAGGAGCTGTTTATTGATAATGCTCTCCATTACTTTGGAGAGCAGAGAGGTAATGGCGATAGGTCTGTAGTTAGCTGGGTCCGAGCTATCACCTTTTTTAGGGATCGGATGGACGAGGGCACGCTTCCATGAGACCGGGACTACGCCTTTAAGGTAGGAGTACCGAAATAGACGCGTTAGCACTGGAGTCAACTCAGGGGCACACGTTCGTAGCACCAATGGAGAAATGCCATCCGGCCCACTCGACTTATGAACGTCCAAGGAAAATAGAGACTGCCTAATAGTTTTCTGCCTAAAAACTATTTCCGGCATTGAGCTCTGACACCGCGGGATGATAGGCGGTGTCTTCCCCTGGTCGTCCAAAGTCGAGTTGGAGGCGAAAAGAGTGCCCAAGAGATCGGCTTTCTCTTTTGCCGTATGGGCCAGAAAGTCATTCCCCATGTGCAACGGCGGTAGGGATGGCTGGCTAAAGTTGCCCAGAGTGGCCTTTGAAAGCGCCCAAAATTTGCGCGTGCCAGGCGGGTACTTTGCCAGCTGATCCCCAATTTTGACGATATGCTTGAACTTTGCTCTAGCGATTTGCCGTTTGAAGAATCTGGAGGCACGATTATATTTCCTCTTCAGAACTCTAGAGTTCGGATCCTTAGTGACTAACGCATTGGCCCAAGCTTGATAAGCCTGCCGTTTGCCAGCTGCTGCAGCCCTGACAGACGCATCAAACCAAGGCCGCGATCTGCCACCAAGTGGTACCACAGAGCTTGGTACAAATAGTTCCATGCCCTGTAGTATCACATCAGCTACAGCCGCAGCGCAGTCACTAGGATCATCGGAAGGGAAACAAATCGGCCCCCATGGGTAGGATGCAAAGAAGGACCGCATTCCATCCCAATCCGCTGACTTGTAGTGCCAAACGAGTCGAGTCGCAGGTGTTGTGCGACCCGAACGTTGAATGGGCACTACACTCCGTACCAGACATTGATCAGAGGACCCTAACGGAGCCTCGACAGTGACCTGGTACTTTCCGGGATGTGTAGTCAGCAGAAGATCCAACAAAGAGGGCATATGGCTGTCCACATCCGGTAGACGAGTGTGCGTCTTGACCAATTGGGACAGACCATTTGCCAGAGCAAAGTCAAACACAGATCTCCCCGCGTAGTCGGTGGCACGTGACCCTAACCAATCGGTATGGTGCGCATTGAAGTCACCGAGGACTACGACTTCGGCGGAGGGAATCTGTGAAAGCAGATCGTCAATCTTCGCCTGAACATGGCCCAAGAGTTGATCCGTTTCTGCATTACCACTATGGGACCTGTAGAGGCATGCGTAGACTCTGACATGGTCGTCCATGTCCACGCGCAGCCAGAGTACAGACAGGTCCCGACCTTCAAAAACCTGAAGGCGACGGTAGCAGATATCCTCCCTTACGAACACAGATACCCCGGCGTGTGGTATAAAATGGTGTTCTAGATTATACCCGGGGTATGACAGGTACGCTGTGTCGCTAGGTTTAGATATCTGCGTCTCCGTCAGAAACAACAAGGCCGGCTGCGCCGTCTCTAGATGATAGTGGACGGCGTTCAGGTTGGAATGAAGTCCCCGAATGTTGCAAAAGTCCACATTTAGAGTGGGTCGGGGTGCCGCTGCGTTGACTCGTCGTTTGCCCTCAAAAAACACAAAAGGCGATACTTTGCCCGCCCCAGATACGACGGGCAGCCCGAGCAAAATCCGAGAATTATTTCCCCGATTTTGCTCGGGGAGGGGGTCCCCGGCTTTATCAAAGCCGGTACCCTCCTGGGGTATTTTTCTTTCCGGCATCGCTTTCATGTTTCATGGCGTGGGGGGGGGGGGGTTTGGGCTTCCGGATTCTCTCACTCACCGACGGAACATAACCAAATGAATTTGGTTACTACGCGTCGGTCTTCTGTGAGAGGGTGGTCCTTCCCCGGTCGAGCCAGCCCAATACGAGCTGCAGTCAGATAACTACAGCTAGGCTCTACCACCTTTTACCCGAAGGGATGTTGCAAGAGTTCGTGGGTGGGATTGATTACTTGACATCGGTGACTCGCACGCTCGTTTACCCTTTTGTAATATAAATATATATATAATATTTATTTACACATGTTTTTGCTTTTAATTTTTTTGTTGGATGTCTAAATTAACCTTTCTGGAATTAATTCTTATTTATGTTTTAAATTTTTCGTTAAAATAGTGTTATACAATACATGCTTCAACTGAAATTTGATGAAACTATTGTGTTAAATTGTTATTTTGGTTTACTGTACACAGAGTTAGTTATTCGATCATAAGTTTACGGACTTGTATGTTTTCTTTTACATTTTTCTTTAAAAATGATTTGCTAAAAATGTTAGATTAATCAAACATTATGTTAAAAATAACATAATCTTCTTTCACCAACTTCTTAGTATTTATTTCATATAGGGTGTTTTCAGATTCTTAAGTCTTTAGTAATTAAGTGATTATGAAGTCTTCATTATATGAGAGTTGTATACAAATACATTTTTTTAACTCAATAACAAAATATATATGACAGATACACAAATATTACAATAATTAATGCAGATAATATAATATAATATAAATAAAAATATGAATTCGTAAACCAAAAAATAGAAGGTATTTTCGGAAACATTTTAAATATTTGTTTGGAGTTAGAGCCACAGTTACTAGTATAACACAAAAATGGATCACGAATTAAAAATTCAGAGCGACATGTTCATTCTTGATTAAATTATTTGTATTTTCACTTGTAATAAAAAACGTAAAAAAAAAGAAAAAACAGTTATTTTTTATTGTGTGTAATATTTTGAATATTATTTATCTAGAATCTTAACTTAACCGCGATACGTTTCTAAAGATATCTCGTAAGTAGAATCTATTATGCGTATCCCATTTCTATATTACGGGCATTCACATATGTTAGCAACTTCTCTGTGAGGATATATTCTAAGAACTAAAAACTTGCCAAACTTGAAAATTTTGCTTTATCTATATTTATAAAGCAACAATAACTATAAACTGTTTCAAGTCATCTTTGTAAACAACTCAATACTAAGAACGACTGAAATGACCTAAATACATAGCAGATTGAGATTGTTTGGTACTTCGCTTGATAAATACACTCTATTAGCTCAGTTTAAGCTGGGTTAAGCTTCATTTCATTCTGTCTTAAACTAAAGACAGACTTAGGCTAGACATCGTAGACCTAGGCTTATCATAATCAAAGTGAAAGTTTACATGTCAATACGATATACGTTGTACTATATTTTACGTTTTAGATCTGATTAAGAATATTATTAATATTCAATTTTGTAAAATACAGTCGAACAACGACAGATTGTTGCATTGGATAAAAAAGTCATCATAAATTTCGTTTTCGCGAAGATATGGTGGAGACTCCATTGTTTATAAATTGATATATTTTATAAATAGCTTTTATTAAATATTACATATTGTTACCTGTTTATTTAACTTAAACTAAAATAAATGTAAAAATATCGAAAAAAGGTCTAAAATATCTTTAAGATATATAAAATATATTTTATACATACTAATATTTACAGAATATTATAGACAATATAAAACGAAGTAGTTCCAAAGAGCATAAAAACACGTCCTTCTATGCCGAGTTCCAGAGGACACTGAATGAGAGCTTTCATTTCAAGGAATTAAATTAACAAAGAACAAATAGGATTATACATTTCGGTGGAGATTATGAATGAAATTTTTACAATAATTTAGACGGATTTTCAATTACTTAATACTTCAGTATTCTAATTTAATGAATTTGCATTTCTCAAAATAATTATGATTTCGTTTTGCAGAGAAGTCTTGTGGTTGGTGAAAGTTATAATTTTGTCTTGTTCTTTATACAAATGAAACGACCGTCCATTGATCTTGTACTTCGAGCGTTAAACACGAAATTAATACTTGATATTTTTTATAAGTTCCCAGAGGACACAGGTTCGATTCCTGGTAGTATCTAGGAAGTTTAAAAAGCACATTTATTTAAATAATATCAAACCAGAATATTTAAATATTCGCTCATGTCACATTATGTCTTATGATTCAACAGTATTTATATATATTAAGCAACTCACTAATAATAATGCTTATAAAAAGCTCTTACGGATTGCAAGGTATTTTATAAACAGACGTGCTGTTATTCTCACTATAACCATTCTATCATATTAATCATAAGACGCATGTTATCTGTTCAATAAACAATAATATTAATTATATCAATGTGAATAAACAAGAAGATAATATTATTATAACACTACGTTGATTACAGTCTGTAATCACCAAGGAAATATTTACTTTGGTATTCTTTGATCTGTTTGAATGGACAATTTAATATTAAGGAAAAATATCATTTTCTTTTTCTTAGTTTAAATTGTTTTGAGTATTATGTTTTATTCTAGTTTAAGATTATTTTTACCTTTCATTTTATTGTATAAAAGAATCAAGTTTCAATAAGACTTTTAGGCTAATTTGATTACATACAAAAAAACTTTATAGTATTTTTGGAGGGAAGCTTTTATTATTGTTACATCTATAAAATCATTTCTCTAAGTCGTATTTGTATAATCTTGAAGAAAGTGAAAAGATAGTCATTTTTAAAATTTTTTTTTTGACACTGCTTTCTTTAACATTATAAAAAAATAGACCAATATTTCAACAGAATGGCGCTCATAAAACAGATTAGTAATGTTTTTATTTTTAATTTACAATATTTTTTATTTTAGTTTTTTTGTCAATAACAAGAGCTGGTAATATTTATAACCTTGGTAGATGTCTTTGAAATGGGAATACTCTTCTACTGCAGACGTTATTTCTTCTTGACTTCAAGAATAAGTAAAGTAAAACCTTGGCAGATTCTCTTTCATTTGACAAGTATACTTTGAAAGTACTTTACCGTCTTGCCTTATAATTTTCCTAAGAGTTATATTTGTACACGTACAAATATTTTTAGGTCAACCTAAAATTTTATCGACTATTTCTTAATTAAAAATTAATGAAGTAAGAAGCTACCGCCCCAATTATTTTATTTACAAAAATACATTCTGAAGAAAACTAATTGACGAAATTCGACAGAATAATTTCAGAGTAGTGACATTTCATTAATCTTATCCAACTTTATTTTTTCTGAATAATTTATTAAAATAATATCTTTTATGGATACATAGATATATTTTTCACTTAAGATTCATATTATTAATTATAGCTATACCAACAACACAATCCTTCAACGTCATTTCTACTATAATTTGCTTAGTATTAGTGTTTGTTTGTTCAGAGTTGTGTTCGTGGAATTGAGGTTCTATATAATCTGTTTAATAAAAAAAATATTTGTGTGAAGTATTGTATTAATTGACGATTCAAAAGTGCGTGTAAATGCCTATTTGAATAAAGATATTTTGAATTTTGAAAAAAAAAAATTTTTGACATGATCATTTTTTGATTAAGGAAATTATGGAATTTTAAGCTTCACTGTGCAAAATTTTGTTAGATTGACATGTCGTCGTCGTCGTAGTCGTCCAGCTAAAGGATTGATTTGGGTGTAAAATAATTCAACATATGTTTTAATATCGCAAATTTAAAAGAACAGCTATCACTACCAATTAAGCTTTACAAGTTTGTGAATAATAGTCAGTTAACTAAAATATATATTTTTGTGTTCTTATATTGATCTGAATAATGTACTACAGAATTATTTATATTGACAAGTCTAAAAAAACTCCGCGTTGTATCTATGTATCTACCGACAACTTCGAAACCATAGATTGCGCTTGGCCTAAAACGCATTTGGCCGGTTTTTTTAACTGCTTCAAATTAAAATCTAAAGTTTTTTCAGGTTACATAGGTAAGACCTATTTTTTTATGAATATTAATAAAATCCTATTTAAAAACAGCTAGTCCTAATTCAATCACAAGATTTTTATTTAACTTTATGAAAACGTCAATCTACGCTTATCTAATTGGTTCCTTTTCTTTGTGCTCCCCAATAATTTAAATCACAAAAAATAATTTGAATTCCTCCAGAAATCACTTTCAATTTCGTTGATGGATACAGTTTAGATTTAGTTAATATTATCTCAGAAATGAAACAAAAGAAGATATCCCTATTTCAATGCAAACGGAAATTAATCTTAGTGAAGTAATAAGGTTACGTTAGCACACGATCTTATATCCTGCAGTAGAATTCACATGGGATAAATCATCTTGATGTTACACGCGAATAATTTATATTAAAAAAAACTTCAAAATTTTGGATTTGTTTCAAGATGAGCAAGGTTTGTTAACCAGAATTATGAATATGAAAAATAGGCGATCATAAGCATATAGAAAGGATCATCATCAATAATTTCCCAAACAGGTTTCTTATCTGAGTACTAACACTGATAAAACAGGGTCTGGAACTGGATCGACATCGTAAAAAGAGATTAGCTTCTTAAATCCCTTGAATACATTTGGTTTAAAACGTAATAGAACAAGTGGAGGGGCGGGAAGTGAAGTTTAGAATTCAAGATCTCTAGAATCGTGATTATGTGAGAGACAGCAAATAAATGATTAACTTATTAATTAAATTGTTTGTATTTCTTTTAACAAGTACCTTGCAAGTAGGTAAATAAGATCCAAAACAGAATATTAATAATAACTATATATAATAACTTCATCGTTCAGTGTTTGTCAGGAAATTATATAATTATTAAAATGATTTTTTTTGACACAGAGGAAGGTGTTACCCTAAGACGAGTTTCCGCTGACATTAAGTGAGAAATTTTATAAATTTATATTAATAAGTTGAAATAACAAAACACAAATAGAAGTGGACATTTAATTAGAGCTCGTGGATGAGATATTTCCATTATCCTGGAATGTTTTAAAGTAAATTTATGTACAACTTTTATTAAGGCTTGCATTATAACAACTTTAAACGGCACTATTAATGTAGCAAAAGAAATGATAACGACTATTAATTGTTATCGTTATCAGTAGTGTTTCTTATTAATTACATTTAATGTTTATAATTTGTTTATTAAAAAGAGTGTATTTAAATTAGAGCAAGGTCACCTTATAAGACTCTTACTACTATTTCATTTTATGTTGTCATTTTTAGTAAAGTACCTACTTACTTATTACAATTTGGACATTTCTTTAATTGCTTAATAGTATTTTATTCTTCGTCAGCGCTAATTTGACTATCTTATGCTTACAATAAATAGGAAGAGAAAATCGTCATTTCATTTGAATAAGTATTTATACAAACTCTCAATAATGTTGATTTTATTCATGACTATTTTTGCAGAGCGAATATAATTTCTTTTCATTGAATTAACTTTTTTTATTACCACATTACTCTTTTTATCATTACTTTTTAAATAAGACCTTTTAATAAATTTTTCGTCACTTTTGCTTTTGGTAGATTGATTAGTTTAACGTATTTATTTAGTGTAAAATGTTAAAAAGAGATTAAGTTAAGTATAAAGTTCAATATTTCTGAATCTAATCGGTTATAATATATTGAATATTATCCAGGTATCTGAATATCTCTGGTAACTGAAACAATACCAGAAACTGAAGTTTCCTCAAAATGCAGTGTTATAATGATCGAGTACTTTAGAAACGTCATTATAATTATTATTACCGATTTAACTTATCAATACATGTATTAATTCAAGTTTCTGCATATAAGGTACAAAAAATAGTTCAACTCGATCCAAAATTAAGTAAATGTCGTCTCTTAATATGACATCAAGTTTCAAGAGCTTTTCTTCCAAAAGGATTTTCATTATTGAGGCGTTCGGTTCATATTTTATCAAATTATATTTAATAAGTAAAAAGAAACCAAATCGTTATTTGAATTTACGTACCAAAAAACGAGCATGTTTTATAACAGAAATAATGTTATCATCAAAGACGAATTTCCATATTTTCAACTTTCCTTTCAAATTCTCTGGGTTTATATTTCACCGCCTTATGGTGGCAATTCTATCAAAGATGTCATGTCATATCATTCACTTTGTCACTTTGACAGTAAATACAGTGCTGAGATATCTTTTAGGCGCAGATATTTTTTTCCACTTAACATATTAGTTTTGACTTACATATTCAATATCTATGTAAATTACACCTTATGTGTTATTATCATATCTAAAGTATTGAACTGCTAAGTTTCTTAAAGATTAACAATTGTAGTTATAGTTAATTGTAGAAGATTTCTTTGTCTATTGAAAAGGTAATCTTATGTTTTATATAAAAATTTATTTTCAAGGCGACTAAATACAAGAGACTAATTTAGTCATTCACCATTATATGTCTTTTAGATGATATTAAACTAACTTTTAAATTCTAACTCATTGAATGGTTAAAAACGACACAATAATTAATTGAAACGGCTTATTGGATTATTTGTTTAAATTTAATAAAATAAAAAGTGATTTATAATCATTAACTGAGCTATAATTCAATTTATTTTGTTATTGTAATTTATATTAAATGTAAGCTTGTAATATAGTACTTACAAATATTGACTATCTCAGTGATATTACGGTCATAAAAGTTAACAGACTCGAACTTCAAGCCAAGCTTTAAGCGGACGCTTTATTACTTTACTTTATGCTATGAGAACTTACTCTAGCAGAACTATATAATATTTGATACAGTTTTGAATAAAAAATAAGAAAAAATATTACTAATTGTAACAGTTAACATTTACTTCAAAAAAGATAAGTACTTGCTTTGCTTTTTCAAAATAATAAGTTTTTGAAATATCACATGTAACAGAATTATTAATATAATTATGTTTTATTTGTACCTACTTATGTAATTAAAACAATATAGTAACTACTAATATATTAAAGAACGTTTGTGAAACACAATAAAAAACAACCCAGCTGAGTTTGTTGTGTGGTTCTTCTCATACCAGTGCGTGTTTTTAACCCTCATAGCCTTATTTTAAGTTGGAGAGTGTCTTTACACAAGGACTTATTTTGATACATACGATATCAAAGTAGGCCCTCCTGTCACTTCCATTTGACGAACATAAGTGAGCACTGTTATGGATTCAAAATGGAAAATATATTAATAAATAAATAAATAAATAAATAACTATAAACATACATTTATTCTAATCAAAGCCTCACTGAACATTGTATTCTTAAAAGATGAATCAGTCCGTTGTCATAATAAAATACCTAGAGTGTTACATAATAATTTAAAGTTTAGAATTTAAGTTTTAGATGAACGTCCGTCAGATGAACGAAGAATAGAAAAAATTTCTCCTGATGCTGATGTGGTTAAATTTATTACACTAAGTTCTAATTTCACTGAAAATTCCATAGAATAAATCTTATTCGAGTATAAATAAGCATTTATTTCAAGTATAAACCATCTCTACGATTCACCAAAGTTAATCTTAAGTTTAAAATGACTAATAACCGATTAACTACAACTCGATTTTCACGCAATGTAAAGAATTTAGTATGTTCTGTAGGCATCTGAGTTGTATGACAATATAGACACCTTTGAAGGTAAAAAACAAATTAATTGACTTATTGATAGACACTAAATCATGTCTTTCATGAACACGTTAGCTTCAAACGTCACACTGAGGTACGAGTAAATATTATATATATTAATTAGGCCGATGATTGAAAATTTGCATGTTGGTTGCTCATTATAGCTCAATGAATATAATAATGGTATTATGACTTTTAACATTTGTGAAATCCAGAGAACGGAAATCAAGGAACTATTAAAAGAACATTTTAAAGCCTTGCTTTTTATTCACAATTGAAGAGCTTTGACCATTGTCTAAAAGGACTGATTGACGGTAAGCTTCTCAGCAATATTTGCAATTCTTCACAATTGCATAAATGAGACTAGGACTAGACTAGACTAGGCTAATATAAAATTTATTACTTAGAGCTAAAAGCAACATTTATTGTTTTAATTCTCTAATCTCGACCATAAATACTGGTTTATATTATATTTTACTCAATATTTTTTTATTATTTATTTATTGTTTATTTTATTACTCAAATTAGAATACTTTTTATTTCGGCACCATTTTACTGTCCCTGGAAATGAGAGAAAATAGTTAAAAAAAATAGCATACGAGTACGTCATCTTAGAATGTCTACAAAAATTCAATAACTGAAAAATGTAAGAACGATGCCGAAATCCGAACTATGTAATTTTTTTGTCTAGTTATTTAAAAATATAGACATTCACTGTTGGGCAATTCCGTTAGGGCAACCTCTAACTACGAATAGTCGAAATATACTTGAAATTTATATTTTTAAGTAACATACAACATGTGAATACTTGATTACTCTTATATGTGTTACAATCACACCTAATTATTTCAGTGACTGGTTTTACAACGGAATTATGAGTGGGTTAAGTCGTTTCCAATTTAATATGAAATTAGTTAACTGCATCAAAGGGAATTAGGACTAATAATTACGAAGGGACTGATTGGGAAATTAATTTAATGATTCAGCAATTTTCATAGACAAAAGCAGTTAAAGCGTCCCCTGGGATGAAATGATTTAGGGTCTAGTCAGAATGTATAATTTAAAGTAAACTACCAAAATTTTATTTTAATTTACAAACACTGAAAAGATTAAAATTAATTAATTTATCATTAAATTAAAACGGTTAACCCTTTTATTCGTTGGGTGGTAACATTTAATAACAACGAAACATAGAATATATAGTACAAAACAAAAAATATATATTAATACTAAAAATACTATAATTATAATATATAATAGACTTCAACCGGTTTGCTTATATCGTATCTACAAATCATTTAAAAATATTTCTTATGTCAGTATCTGCACACCGTTAATGATATTTTAAATTTCATTGAAATTCTCTCATAAATTTAGTAAATTCTGTTATATTATTATAAAAAAATGTCCTTAACATATATTTTTATACATTCCTTTGATTCGTGTCAATAAAAACAAGATAAAAGATATCAACGTGAATATTTTCAATTATATCTGTTTCAATTTCTTTTTATGTCAATTCAGACTTTTTATACATATCATATACTATATAGCTATAGTGGTATTGAAATAAATAATTATGTATTAGGAATTCATTTAATGTTTCCACAAATACAGTTTTACATCAACACTTTTTTATTATTTTTAATAAAAACAGGTATTTGATATAAGGCTGGTAGAACTTGTCTATTTGACATTAGACACAAATAAAGTAATTCAGCGAGAGGTTATCTGAAAATTATGAATACTAAAGAAATAGTAATTAATAAGAATATATTACATATATCTTACGTATTTCTGAAGTAGAATGAATAATAGAAATAGGTCATTGTATCCTTGAAATAAGTTAAAACACTTAAAAACTAATTTGTCAATGGACTAAGATAGACTTATTAATCTGAAGATTTTATGACCCTTTTCCGGCTAAACTTTACAAACAGCTCTTAAATAATTATCCTTCTTAACATCCAAAAACATGTATCTAAGAATTTTCCAAATTGCTTATATAATAAAAATCACGAGTAGGTTCGAACTTGTTACATCTTAAACGTATGTCTATACTATTTTGTCAACTGCTCAGTTGACAAAATATCGTGTCGTGTGGGGTTAAACATCATTTAAGAAAATAAACCATGATTAGCATGACTATAGATAAAATCTAGCATTTAAACATAGTTTTTTTAATAAATTCTTTATATTTATTATTATTATTATTTAAATTGAATTCCATCTTTTAAGTTCCTTTAATGAGTTTAATTTAATTTAATTCCACCAATATTATTTCCATTATTTATAATGTCTTTTGAAGGTTAGACTTTTTAAAATTAGACCACTGCAATTTCCAAGATTTATATGAAGAGACATATCCTTTTTATATTTCATATTATAACTACATATTTATTATTACAATTTGGTGAAAATCTATAAAATTGACATTGACATTTATTGAACCCCTGGGTTACGTCAGTATTTCGATTTTTTTGCAAAAAAATGTTTCCCAGATAGCAAAGTAAAGTGAAAACTATAGTTTTTTACCAAACCTTTCGAATGTTTTACAACAATCATGGTGACTGAAAATATATTTCAATATAGTACTCTCGAGAATCTCTTAACATATTCTAACAAGTTATTACTTACGTTTCATTTAATTGTAGGTAGCGCTTTTAGGGATTTCATTAGTGGATCTATCTTTATTTTCTAGTAATTTAATAGAAAAAAGCGCTGTTTCGTAAATTAAAATAACAAGTTTGTCAAAGATTTTGTATGACTTCTTTTTAAAATAACTTTTTCGCGAAATCTCTTTAGATATATTTTTTGGTATTATATATTTTTTCAAAGTGTAAATTATCTTTTCAAGAATTTATTAATATTAATGATTTATAGTTTTCAATATACTATTACATAATACTTGATCCAGTTGAAAAAAATGTATTGCGATAGTAAAATATTATTCAGTCTTACTGTACCGAAGGATATTCGAATTTGTCTTAGATTTGTCAGCTTTTGTTCTTTTATAATATGTGTTTAAATAAATATTATAACTGATATATATATTATGTTAATAATTAAGCTTATTATCTTTTTAACCAACTTCTTAGTTTTCTTTTATATTTGTTGTCTTCAGAGTCTTAAGTGTTTTGGTTACTAAATGATTATGAAGAGCAATCATTTTATAAGAGTTGTACATACATATATAAGATGTAAGTAATTTCGGTTTATGCGAATTCAAACACAATTGAGTTTCTGCAGGTAATAAAGTTTTATTTATTAATTCTTATTGTCTAATTCACAGCAAAAGCTTTTAATTAATCGAACTTTACCTGTAAGTAATAAGGAAATGACATTTAATTCTTATTAACACAATAACGGTTTCCAAAATTACAAACCATCCTTTGTCTTAGATTTTTATCAGTCAGCGTTTTGATTGAAAACAGATTACTCCGTAGTTAGTATAGGCCTGTCAGTGCCGCGATATGACATTGACAGTTACACGAGTGCACCTAACACAGTGCGATGGGGCAACAACGTTGTAGTTTAAAGAAAGCTATGTATTTCTTTACACATATAATGTTTTATTTAACTCAATAACAAAAAATATATGACTGATGCTACTATTCAAATTAAAGCACATAAGATTGTATAATAAACATAAAAAAACAAATTAATATAATAAAACGAAAAGAACATTTCAGAATCGTTTTAAATCCTGGTTTTGATTGAGTTTGCAGGCTGTATCTGCATTTATGAATCAAGATAAGATAAAATTTTCATTACTTTACTACCATTTTATAAGTTTTATATAAATGTCTTATACATTACTTTAAGATATTACAAAACCGCTATAACCATATTTATGAATCAATAATAACTACAAATTCATTAAAGTTATTTATGTAATTCATCTATTTTGACGAAACAATCTATAATAACCTAAATACTTTACAGATTCAGATTGTTTGGTACTTGAGATGATAAATACGTTCAATTAGCTCAGGTTGAGCTGAGATAAAATACAATTCACCCTCTCTTACGACTCTCTTTTCGTCTCTTAAGTCTAGGCTTACCAAAATCAAAGACAATGTCAATAATTGATACATTGCACTTATAAGAAGCCAATCTATATTAACACGATCACAAAGAATAAATTAATAGAAAATAACTCCCAGAATAATATATATATATTTTAAATACAGTCTATTATAGTACTGACTACCGTCAAGTACATTTATGAGGTATTAGTAATATTCAATTAGAATAGGAAATAAAATTTTAAAAAGTTAAGACTACGGATTTCATTGTTAAGAAAATTGTATTATCATTTATTTGCAAAGTTTCCAAAATTATGTTAAGTGCTCGTTTTTAGGTTGTAGTGGTTACGCGACAGGTTGAACAATAGAATTAACATTTTTTAAGAAAACAATGGGAAAAAAAGCACTGGTAAATATATTACACTACTAGTTTTAATGGACGTAATAGGGATATTACTATTACTTACCAAATAACAGCAGCAGCAAGTCGCTGACAGCCAAACTGAACAGATAGTAGTTAGTGGCCGTGCGCAGCCCCGGGTTCCTCACAATAACCACGCACGCGCACACATTACCCACCACACCAGTGAGGAATATCACCACGAGGACTATACTCCATGGGACTATATCGCTAAGAGGTAACCTCCGGGACCCCATCATCCACCAGAGCATTTCCTCCTCGCTGCAGTCGAATATCGTCAGATTGTTGCAGCGGTTGAAAAAGTCATCATAAGTTTCGTTTTCGCGAAGAAATGATCGAGACTCCATTATTGATTAAATATTGTTTTTATATTTAAAATATGTTGTAAATATACCTTACATTAAATATTACATATTTTTACTTTTACATTTGAAAATTTCAATTTAATTTTTTTCCAAAAAGTAATAGTAGGTATAGTCTGAATTATCTTTAAAATAATTAAAATAACAATCACAACATATATTACATGTGTAATATTTATAGAATATTATACAAAATATAAATCGAAATAGTTCCAAAGACAACAAAGACACGTCCTTCTAAGCCGAGTTCCAAAGAATACTGAATGAAAGCTTTCATTTCACTGAGTTGAATAACAAAGAACAAATAGGATTATACATTTCATTGGATTATGAATGAAATTTTTAACATAATTTAATGGATTTTCAATTAAAATATATACATAATTGCGTAGTACATCATTATTCTAATTTTATACAGCCTAAAGTTAATATAAATTATATATTTATTATTAAACAAACTCTCAGAGGTGTAATAATTCAGGTAATCTTAATATATTATTCATATTATATTAAACATAATAAAAACATTTAATTAATAAAATATAACATTTACTCTGTTTCTGTTAAAATTATTAACAGAAATGTAATATTCGTTTCTAAAAATAATTATAATTGTGTTTTGCGGCGAATTCTTGTAGTTTGTGAAAGTTATATGTAACCTTTTATTATGCGACCTAAGTTTTACACAAGTCCAACGACCGTCCATTAATGAACACGATATTTATTTTTGTTTAAAAGTTTATAGTGTAGATATTTATTATAGTATAATAAAGTTGTAAAGATAGATTCATTGATACGGGTAGTAACACGGTATTTCAATTCGCAGAACGACGAGACGGTATCCCAGAGATAACATTCAACTCCTGCCCGCATTTATGATGATTTTATTCATATTTAAATGAGCTTGTCACGACCAAACATGTTTATAGACAATTTCATACCAGAATATTTAAATGTGATAATATTTATATTGTTATTTTACTAAATATAATGTCTCTGAAAGCTCTTATGGGTTGCAAGTTATTTTTATAAACACACGTGCTGTGATTCTCACGATATGCAATTTGCCATGTTGTTAATAAGACGCATGTCATCTATTCAATAAATATTAATATTAACTAAATAAATGTGAATAAAGAAGACTATAATATTGTTATTACACTAAATTGTTAACACGGTTGAAGTTGGAAAAACTATTGTATAATTTGTTTTTTAAGAAACATACCGTGTATTGTACCTTTCTTTTGACTTTTCAAATAATTAATTCATTATATTATTAATAAAATAATAAGAATGATAATGTCTTTATAATTTTTATAGATAATTTTTCTTTTTCTTGGTTTATGCCTTTTGATACCTTTCATTTTATTATATAAAAGATATAAGTATCAATAACAATTTGCGGCTGATTTGATATCTTTATATTTTATTTCTGGAAGAAAGCTATTTGATGCGTATTAAAATAATAGAATTGATATAATGAAAGAGGACCAATACCGTGGTGATTTGGAGGAGTGTCTGCTTATTTGATCAAATAATAGAAAAGAGACAAACAATACAAATTATTGTTATTTCTATAAAATGCTTTCTATATATTCTTTTACTGCTACTGTAGTTTTGAATGAAAAATACATTAAAAACTATAATAAAATAATTCTTTAAAATGACAACTGTCAATATATAATGAATTTTTAAGCCTTACAAGTCTCACATGGATAATTTTGATAAAAAAGTGAAGTTTGTAATTTTATTTACAATAATAATATTTGATAGTCAAAGAAAAATCCAAGATTATTTAAGATATATTTTAACATAAGGTATCTTATATAACAGATTAGTATTTTTTATTTAAATTATTCATGTTTTTTTGTTTCAACAATAAAACCTATCTTTAAAATGGGAAAACTTTTATACTGTAAGCATTACTACTGTTTTACTTTGAAATAACTAATGAATCCATAGTCCATATGGTGCCAAATTGACGAAACACCACCTTATTTTGTCCCTGAGATTAAGAAGAAACACAGTCCACTCAGAAAAATTGAAGAAGTTTTATACTCACCAACATATAATGTGAAAATATTTTCCCATCTTTGTGTTATCGTTTCCCGAAAACTCACGAAGAGCTAGAATTTATACACGTACAAATATTTTTAGGCCATTCCTTAATTGTAAATTGATGAAGTAACAAACTAAAGCCTCAATTATTTCAATAACCAAAATACGTTCTAGAGAAATTTAATCAACCAAATTCCATAGGATCAATATCCTTTCTCAATAGAGTGGTGACATTTCATTAATCTTAACCAACTTTATTAATTCTCAATAATATATATTAAATTAATATTAGAAATGTTAGTCATGTTATGTAAAAATAATAAACTTAAATAAAAATTCATCTACAGGAGCAGGATTCGAACTTGTGAAAACTGTCTACCCGTATGTGCTTCCCATACCTCTATAATATTTATGGTATCCCGGCGATTAAAAATACTTAAACCAAATAAATAAGTTTGCCCTTGAGCCATCTGACATTCCGTAAATGTTTCTGTAAAAACCCTTAATGGAAAAAGCGGTTACCCACTTAAAGCGGTATTAGACACGATATTATTAAAAGCCCAAAACTTATAAGTAAAATAGGTTCAGAATTACAAACAAAAAAGAAAAAAATGGTCTCAGGGAGAATGGAATAATAACATTTTATATTATGCCAAGACGTATCCTAGAGAACCTTACTATGCCTGTGCCATTTGTTGACTCATTTTATCGAAATATCTTTTCACAAATATTTTTTTACATTATTTGTATTATAACTATAAATTAAATTCCTAAATGCTCTCTCATTTATTCCTAAGCTTGTCTTTTGTATATCTATTACTATTTTAATTCCTTGTCTTTAATCATAATGCAGCATATATACATTTTTGAGATATCAAGAGATGAACGGTTTACTCAAATGTACATACATAAAAAAACCTCGTAATCATACTGCTCAAGCCTAAAGCTTGGCCATAACTTATGACCTATATAACATTAGTAATAACACTCATGATATTAATGGTTTCAAACACTATAATCCAGATGAGTTGTTTAATATACTTATCCAAAGATAAAAACACATAGTTGTATTTACAAAAATTAAAGTTATGATGTGTATTGTATTTTGAATATTCTGTACGCATAATTTCATATGACCAATGTTACCTACCATTCGTGTTCATTTGAAAGTAGCACAAGGTATTTAAAAGATAATTAGAATAAATGTATCAGATAAACACGGGTAAACACAATATATCGGAGAATATTTTATAATATTAATGTATTATTTCAAACGTAACTAATGTGTATGATAATACATCAAATTATTCGCGAAGTAATTAAGGGTTTCTAGAGGGATAAGAGTTATTCAAATATTTTACGGTTTATGACAAGTAAATATATTAACTTACTGACTTTTTTAATGAAATTAAATTATTAAATTATTTCAGCTCTTTGAGTCCATTCAACTAATTTGTACCAAAATAATTGAATACCAGTGGCAGACTAGATTGGTGTCTTGTTTCTGTTTTTAATTATTAGCTGCTGTCCACAGTTCTACTCCTTCTTCTATGTGCTTTTTTTAAACTTTGTTTTGTATTATATAATTATTAACAAATAAAACATATTTAGTGACAAATAACTGCTTTGCTTCACTATCTCTTTTCTATTTAACAAAAACTATCTCATTAGCAGTTAGTAATGAGTAAAGACTCCATATCTTTTTTATTAAAATATTTTTGCAGAATATTTCTAAGAATGTTAATAAAATTCAATATATCTAAATTGTAAATAACTTCGGCAATATTAACATTCACATTTAATTTCTTTAAAAACACCATTAAAAAACAACCGACATCAACAAAATAAATAAATAGTAATATCCCTAGATCAGTTGTAATTAATATAAGCAAATCAAGTAACGTAGTAATAGTTTTCAAGTGGTAAATAATTATAAGATGCTATGAAAAATTTACTAAGGAACTTGTTTGTGAAATATTAAGCTTTAAAGTAAATTTTTTTGTCAGATTTAAGTGTAATCGTCCCCTCCTCCCCTCCCTGCTAACTAAATGGAGGATTTTTGAGGTGGGAATGAATCTTAGAATATAAATTATAAATATAAATAAAGTGCTATAGAATTGTATATCATAAAAAATCTACAAAAAATCCGAGAGTGTATGTCTATGTAGGTACCAATCATGGAACTACGGAACACTAGATTGAGGGTGGACTGACACGCACTTGTCAGTCCAACCCCCAACCCATGAGGGTTCAATACTCACGAAAGTCAGCTTTTTTTTTTATTCCCATCGCGAAGTACGTGTAACCTGCTAGTTTATAATATATTTAGTAATATAATATTATTCCAAATTTAAAGTTATTTCAGATTACACAATATTTTATAAATATTAATAAAAATCCTACTTAAAAATAGCCAGTCTCAAATCAATCACAAGATTTTAAAATTAAACTTTTTGCAATGAAATTGTTCCTTTCCTTGAGCTGTTCAAATAATTTTAATCACAAAAAAAAAATTGAATTCCACCAGAAATCACTTCAAACTTAGTCGAAAAATACCGATAACATTTAATTAATATTATCTCAGAAATATACCTCAACTTAATATATTATATTTTTTAATATTTATAATTGACTAACAATCAATCGTCTGTGGCTACCCCGCAGGGGATATGGCGTGAAGCTAAGTAAGTAAGTAAGTAAGACTAACAATCAATTGTTGATGGGATATATAAATATGTATATTAAAATGCTCTACAGTAATCGGTTATCTGTTTATAAATATCGTGAAGCTTTATCGAAGACCATGACTATTTTATGCTTAAATTAAACAGAAGATAAAAATCGCCATTTCATTGAATAACTATTTATACTATTTCTCAATAATGTTAATTTTATTCGTGACTATTTTTTCAGAGTGAATATAATTTAATTTAATTGAAGTAACCTCCTTCATTATCCCATTATTTCTTATATCTTATAAAGACGATTATTATTTAAAAACTAATAATCATTTTTACTCTTGGTAGAAGATCGATTGGTTTGTAATATATTTTTTACTATAAAGTTAAATATTTTTAAATTTATGTAAAATGTTGTTGGATCGAATCGGATATAATATGTTGAATATTGTCTTACATATTTCTGGTAACTGAAACAATATCAGTAGTACAAGTTTCCTCGACACGCGGTGTTATAATGAAGTTTCTAAAGTACGTGACTTTAGAAATGTCTTTATAATTATTACTTTTTATTTAATTGATCTTGTTTGTGCATATAAAGTATCAAAAAAATAGTAAGATTCCACATTAAGTAAATGTCATCTCTTAATATATCATCAAGTTTCAAGAGCTTTTCTTCCAAAAGGATTTTCATTATTGAGGCAGCTGGTTCATATTTCATCAAATTATATTTAATAAGTAATAAGAAGCCAAATCATTGTTTGAATTCACGTATAGAAAAACGAGCATGTTTTATAACAGAAATAATGTTATCATCAAAGACGAATTTCCATACTTTCGACCCTCATTTCGAATTCTCTAGGATTATATTTCACTGCCTTTTGAATTCAATTCTATCAAATATGTCACATCATGTTATTCTTTTTATGTGACTGTGACAGTTAATACAATTAATAAGATATCTCAATGCAAACATTGAGATATTTCCTAGTTAACTTTACACAGATTTTTCCTAGTTAACTCATTATTTATATTTTTATCTATATAATATCATTAAAAATTACAGCCCATGTATAAGTCTCATAAAGGTTAACAATTATAGTTATACGAGTAGTTATTAACATCTTATTAAGAGAGTAGAATTTTTATATTCTCTTTAAGTGTTAATTGTATGGTATTTCTTAAAATTAAAAACCGGTATATCGAAGACTATTTGTCTTCGATATACCGGTTCTTAATTAATAAAAAATAAATAAATCGTCTGATTATGATGGCAGTTATAATCATCTATTATATATATCTATTGCTTCCAAATATTTTGTAAACAAAATTGTCATTTCTTCTTATTTAGCAGAAACAATGATTTCTCCTTATTTAAAAGATAATAATTTTTATTTTCGATAAAAAATATTAACAAAGTCTTTAAGAACGAAGGGATTTAGTTAATCACCATTCTAAGGGTACCTTGGAGTGATATTAAACTAACTTCGGAATTCTAATTAAATGTATGGATGAAAACGACACAATATTTAATTTAAACGGTTCATTTGATTATTTGTTAAAGCTTAATAAAATCAGAAGGTGTTTTATTAAATTATTTATATTAAAATATTCTATAATGTATCTAACTTACATGACTCATAATATCTATATTAATAACCGATAGATTTATATTTATTGACATCTTTTAGCCACTTGAACTATTAACTGATTTATAATTATATATTATTTCATTTTATTGTAATTTATGCTGAATTCGGCGCATCGTTATAGCAATCATTTGTTGTTTGTAAATAACACTATCATATCGGTGTCGGAGGTTAGATTGCCTTGGTCTCAGAGTATAAAAAGAGATGCACCCTGCTCAAAGATTCATAAGAGAGTCAGACGTTGGACTACGCGCTACTCCTGTGTTTGCGTAATAACACTCTGGGATATTGGGAAGTATTTTAATTTTAACTGATTGATTTTTACATTAATTAATCTTTTGTTTTAACATTATATATTATATAAGGTTTAAATGACTTATAATGTTTTATAAATCTAATTTTTGGATAAAATTAATAATAATGTTTTAAATTTGCAGATTGATATCATAATTGTATAATTGTTTTATTAGATTTATTTATTAGCTTTTGAATTTAGTTCTCAGCTTATGTTTGCTTCAAAAAACTATTAATTATTATAATGATGTCTTTTAATATAGGACAAATATTGCCTTTCTCAGTGATATTACGGTCACTGGTAAAGTTTATACAGAACTTTAAAGCTAACGGCTTCTATATTACTTTACGTCAGTTAGAAGAACTTACTCTAGCTAATATATGTAACATTGACTAGAGTTTTAAATAATAGCTGTTGATTGAAATAAATAAAAACATTGGTTTTATTTGAATGGAGTCTTATATGTAAATTTCATACTTAATATGCATAAGATTATCTAATTGCTTAAGTAAATACAAAATAAATTATTTGGTATATCTTATATTATAAAAATTTTCATATAATTTACTAAAAACAATGACTACCATTGATAACAATAAATAAAAGAACGTGTTTCTATTTATTAATTATAAACGTAAATTCATTTTACACAAAGTTCAAAGTTCAATCAACAAATGTAACTATAAATTATTAGCTTTATTTATCCGAAACATAAATTCTAAATTAAATATACACATGATATTATTTAATTTAGAATTTATGTTTCGGATAAATAAAGTTTGTTATCTTGAATCTTGAACTAGATGATGTTATTCAGTATTCATAAGAACATCCCCGACACCTGGAGAATAGTAACATATCTGCTGATACTGATGGGGTTGAATTTGTTATGCCGAGACACAATTTCACCGAGATTTCAATAGAATAAATCTTATTCGATAGAAATTAACATTTATTTCAAGAACGAATCATCTTACAATTCAATAAAGCCTATTCTGGGTTATAATAGCTAGAGACTGATTGACTCCAACGTCTTTCGTGGAATATAAACAACTAGCAGGTTACCCGTGCTTCGCAACGGGAATAAACAAAAAAAACTGACTTTCGTGAGTATTGAACCCATGACCCTACACTTCACACATACACGCTCCTTTAACCCATCAGTGCGAGAAAGCCTTGAGTTTGATAACTACAGAGTTTCATTCCTATCGGGTTATAGGTACACTCTTGTTTCTCACATCGCAGCGTGTTGAGAATAAACATAGTCACTGGGCAAATAATTTTCATTTCTACTGTAATGCAATGGGAGTAGAGAGGGAGCGGGGGCTAAACTTTGCAGTTTTTTAGCTATAACTTTGGAACAGTTTGGATCTTTGCAAAATCCTTTCTTATTGCACCTATTCAATATGCCAAGAGTCTTTTGTCCAAATTTCAGCTTTCTACGTATTACGATTTGGGCTGTAGAGCGATGAATGAGTCAGTGAGTGAGTGTCTTTGTGCTTATGTATTAAGATGTATTTAACACCTGAGTGACATGTCTCATAAATATAAAATACCAAGTTTGTGATTATTCTGTATATCAATGTACAATCAATTTGTTTTGTGTTCATCTTGATTTGTCTGACAGTTGAGACGCCGTTGGAAGTAAATGACAAATTAATTAACTTATTGACAGACACCTACATCCTGTCTTCCCTGAACACGATTACTCCAAGGTATTTGAAACGTAAATTACATTAATAAAATCCTTATAAATGCGTATTAAAATAGTTAAATAAATACGAAGTGCGACAATGGTCACTTAAAGTAACATAAAAATATCCTTTGATATTATAATATATATTACAAATAAATATATCCTATACAGACATAACTATTGAGAATCTCTTTGATCATTGACCTATCTATGCCTATGGGGTTCAGACTTAACAGTACCGTACAAAAGGCGCGTATTGTTCACGTGTCATGAACACTTTGTAGGTACTTATATCAAAGAAAATAATACTGGATATGATATTATTAACCGTACTAAAATGGTTATGTTATTAAATTAATCATGTTCAAATTATCTAAATAATATTCAAAAAGACTATGTAATTTTTTTATCCTAAAACGGGACCAAGTATACAATATAATTATGTAACAAAACCAAGTAGAACAAGGAAAATAAATTTACATGAAAGTTGTATAGAAACTTGAATTGGTGAAACTTAGTATTATGTGTATAAAGCTGTCTGAACAAATGACTAATCATACTTAACAAGAAAGAAAAAGATTTTATGTTGAGATGACCATTACGTTTACGGTAAATAGTATAGCATTATATAATATAATATAAGAATAGAAGACGATAATATACAAATAAGGAAAATATTTTAGTCAAAAATGTTTCAATCTATCTACAACTACAGTAAGTCACTGTTATAATAAATAAAGATTAATGGAGAATAAATAGAGAAGCAATACAGTAAATGATTTCATCTACCAGGTAAATGATGATTAATTTCTACATAAAACAATGGAAACGTTATAATTACTTTATATTTGTTGTTGTATGTGCACATTAGGCACATTAGAATTAAAATGTACTGACGTGCTTTCCAAATCTGTCAGTTTCGTAAAATATGATGATATAAATGAATAAATTTATACATTGTGTGTTTGTATATGCATATTTATCTTAAATTGTAATTAATGATATTAGAACAGATGATTATCGGTATTTACGCTGAGCAGGTTTTCAAAACTAATAAGATTTCCCCATTGTTCCTACAAAAACTATCATATATAGAATGCTATATTTATGAAGGTGGTTAGCGACTCGGTTGCTCAGTTGGTCACTTACCAAATAATAACAACAATATGTCGCTGACGGCCAAAATTGATCAAATAGTACTTAGTCGCCGTATGCAGCCACGGATTCCTAAATAATTACGCACACCAGTCAGGAATACCGAGACGAAGACTATACTCCATGGCACTTTATCGCTGAGAGGCAAATCATCAATCATCATCTAAAGTTTCGTTTCCATTACTCCATGAATGCTTTTGTTAACTGTTTATGTATGTAAAGTACATTCTAATTAAATAACTACTTGATATTATAAAATAACACTAAAGTAATAATTATTATTGACAATAAATACTTTGTAAATCGATTTTGTCTATAACAGAGAATGAGAGCTTGGACAGATGTCCTATGAAGCTTACTAATTAAATTTTATCATAAGTTTGAACAGTTTTGAAGTATTCATTAAGCTACAAATTTAAATCAACTTTGTTGGATTTTACTTATGTAGTCTTAAAATGTACTCATTGTTATGTAAACAATTAAACAATTTGAAAATGTTAAGATGATTTGAGTTATGTATAATTTATCTTCACTTAAATAGGTATTAAAAAATAAAATCCTTTGTATCTGAGGAATATATATCTGAGGTAAACCATCTGTACTTTTATGTTATTTTTAATAAAAATTACATATATTAAATTGTAATACAACTTAACATAGGAACCATTAAATTAATTGTCAATAGAATTTATTTAAATTAATATAACTTATATATAATTAATTTTAAATTCCAAACGAAAAAGTAATATTTTCATAATCCCTGGGAGAAAGAACACAGCTGAGGACGTACCGAAATAAATATCATTATCTCTGCCCGTATCGATATTTAGTTTTAATTCTACAATACTGTGCATCTTTTTTTAATATACCTTGCAAATGTTGAATAATTGATATAGAGAAGTTTCGTAGTGTTTTATGTAACTATAAGAATAAACCCAATTAAGACAATATATAAATAATGTTATATTAAATACTTTACCTCAAAAATTTCATTGATTTCTAAGATATCAAGAACGAAAACTTTGGCCCTTAAGAAAGGGATATATTATTAGTATAACTTTTTATAAGAATTAGATTAATATGAATATAATTTATTTATTAGTCTAATTGATATATTACAATTTATGAGACATTATTGCTGGAGATCCTGTCACTACTACCAATGAATACCACCAAACCAAACATAACTAGGAAAACATTAACAGACAAGGTCCTTGATTAAGAAAAATCATACTCAGTATATACGTTTGGAAACTATGACAGACACAATTGTGTCTGTCACTTACACATACATATGTCAAAGTTATTAAACTTCCTGTTTTTGCATCGGAGGTTAAAAAATTAATTCTCTCTTGCCTAAGTATAACTAAATATTATTACTATTTTGGTTGCTTATAAGCACAGAAGCTCAATCATTACGGCTCAATAATATGTCAAAGATACTATAACTTTTGACATTTGAGAAAGCCAGGGATCAGAAATCGTGGAACTATTAAAAGGTAAATTTCATATTTCTTTCTATTCATAAATTTTACCGGCGACCATTGTCTAAAAGAATTGATTGACGGTAAGCTTCTCAGTCAGTATTTGCAATTCTTCACGGTTACTGTCTTAATATTTAAGTCCTGGTCTTTGGTACTTTACTATATTGTTTTCTTCTGGACATCTTGATGTCTTGAAGGCATCAACCAACCATCAACCTATCATCTCACTTTAAATTACTTCATGATTTTCCATATCAACAACGCAACCAATCAATTTTATGAAAAAGGACTAGGACTGGATTAGACGAGGCTAATATAACATTTATTATTTACAGCTAAAAGCTACATTTATGGCTATAAGCCTTTAATCTCGACTATAAATTTTCAATTTTATTATATTTAACGACAATAAAATTATTTTATTTGCTTATTTGATATTTTATTTCTGTCAAATAATATATTTAATTACAAAACCATTAAACAGACAGTAAAATATGACGTTAGGGCTACAAAAGATAATGTAATCGAAGTATAATGAAATTTCGATTTCATTAACATAATATATGTACATAATTCATTCTTCTCACGTCTGTTACAAACACCCAATTATTTGAGTGACTGGTGCTACGATGGAATTAGCGACAGGGATTGTGAGAAATGGGGTTTGTCATTTACAATTTAATACGAAGTTAATTATATCAAAGGAAAATCTTGAATAATAATTACGTTGAAATGGTTTTTTTCAATTATGAAATGTTTTTTTTTACGATTCAGCACTTTTCCATAGAATAGTTATTCCATAGTTAAAATCTATGCGGGATTAAAAGATTTAGGGCCTAGTGAGAACATATGTATTAATTATTTTTTGTATGAATTAATAAAATCACGTTCACCTTTTAATAAATCCAATAAAAATGAAGTTGTTTCTTAATATAATTAAATGAATTCACTATCGTTTGCTCTCAGCTTCTCCCGCGAACATACCAGTTGTGTATGGTAATAACTCAAGAGCAGCGCCAGCTATCGAGTATAATCTGAAAATTATAATTAATTAAGCTAAATATATTGCCAAGTGACATATATGTATAAAAGAACTATAATTTACTTCAATCGGTGTGTACAGTGTACAAATCGTTAAAAGATGCATGTTCATTTCACGACAGTATCTGCACACTGTTAACGATGCCTTATATTCCAGGACATTCTTAAATAATCTATAATTCAGTAAATTCTGTTATAACATTATAAAAAAATAACGTGAACATATATTTTAATATATTTCTTTAATCTCTGAGAATAAACAAGATATAAATTATTAACGTTCGTGTTTCAATTTTTTATTAAGTAATTTCAGACTTCACGTTCATATATTTCAATATCTATTACATATAAACTAAATAACTTTAATGGCGCAGAAATGAGATATTCTTTATGTATGAGGAAATTCATTTACCGTATCCACGAATACAGGTTTACATCAATAACTTTCTTATCACCTAAAATAAACTGCTATTTGGAATAATGTAGTTAGAACGGTTTACTTTATTTCAAACATAAATATGATAATTTAAAGATTTCCTAAAGTAATTATTAACTTGAAGTTAGCCGGAGATTATGAACATTCGCTAAAGAAATGACGATTAGTAGGAATATATTACACATTTCTGAAGTAGATAAAATAATAGAAATCTATCGTTGTATTCTTGAAAGAAAATAAACTTTCAGAGTAGAGTAGCGTAAACTTTTCGTTTCTGTTAACGAGTAAAAGAAAATTAATAGTCTTAAGATGTTCTGACCCTTACCCAGCTAAACTTGACAAAGAGCTCTTACAAAAGTATTTATCCTTCTTAATTTCTGGAAACTTAACTTTTGGAAACTAAGAATTTTCCAGATATTAGAGCTATCGTGTTATATCGAGTTATACGACATTTAAGAAAAGATAACATGACGTATATCATAAGTATTTTATTATACCTATGATATCTTATTGACATCATATTTATGTTTTTAATGAATTCATATTCACTGCTATTATTAAAAAAATTTAATGAGCGTGAATTATTAATATAATAAAATATGTTTCAATTAGGAAAATCCGTCTTTAAGAAAATCTCTTAAGAATTAGACATTATGAAAGATGACATTTTATTAATTTTGCTTTCAACCTTAATTTATTTCCACAAATATTATTGTCATCATTAACAACGTCTTTTGACGGCTAGTCTTACAAAAACATAACCATGTCATTAACCTCGATTTACATGACTGGACATCTTCCATGTTATATTCCATATCACAACTTATATTATTACACTTTGGTAAACAATCGGTGAAATTACATTTATAATTATATTTATATTATTCTTGGGATGTTTAATAATCCCCTAGGTTATATAAATATTCAACTTTTTTGCCAAAAAAGTTTCGAAGATAACAATGCTTCAGAGTAAAATGATTCCTATAGATGTATATTCATTTCAAACTTTAACCCGACCTTTCGATGCCTTGCAGCAACGATGTCAACTGGAAGTCGTTTGTAATTTGTAAATTAAAATCCAACTATATACAAGTTAAATTCGATGAAAATATATTTCAACATTTATAATATTCGTCAAAATCTATGAACATATTAATACATACATACTTTAACAAGTTACATCCTTCGATTTAATTAATTGTAAATGACGCTTTTAGGGATTTTATTATTTAACTTAGATTGTTCTCTTCAATTAATTTAATTGGAAAAAGCGCTGTTTAATAAATAAAAATAACAAATTGAAAGTTTTGTTTTCTTTTTTACGATATTTCTTTGAGCATGTTTTTGGTTTTATATATTATTTTTTTTATGTCCATATTAATCTTTTCAGAATTTATTGTTATATAATACTTGCTCTAATTGAATACTTATGTAGTGTGGTAATAAAATATTATTCAGGTTTACTTTACTCAAATTTATTTCAACTGTTCTTAGATTTATTTATTTACCTTTCTTTTACGTTGTTTTCAAAAGATGTTACAACTGTAATATTTCTCGTTAAAAATTTGTCTGTAACCTTTTTTTACCCAACTCTTAGTTTTCGTTTTAATTTTTTAATTTTTGACGTCTGCAGAATCTTTCGGGAATTAATTTATTATTAAGAGTGTTCATTTTATGAGATTTTTATACAAATGTAACCTATTTTTTACCCAATAACAACCATATCACTGATAAACAAATACTATCAGTAATAATTTCGAATAACATAGTATTATATAAATAAAAATATGAAATAATACAATAAAACAGAAAAGTTAATCTAATAATCTCAGAATCGTTTATTTATTTATTTTGTGAGCTAAAGGCAAAGCTTCACGTTATCAATAATATTGTACACACAAAAATGGTCTATTAAGTGATATTTTAAAGATAAGCGCAATGAGTATCTGGTCACATAATACTCACTGTACTGTATGCACTCGTAACATAAAAGGTTTTTGTATCGTTATGAAAATAAAAATAAGAAACAATTGTTCTTTATTGTCTGTAATATTTTGAATATAATTTTTCTGGAAGCTTTTCTTAACGACGTTACTGTAATCCAGGATGGTGAAACATCTGTAAAGATATCTAGTAAACATAATCTAATATGGGTAATACGGGCATTTACACGTGTTTTCGGCTGTAATGCTCTGGGAAGATATATTACTGAGAACAAATACGAGATATAAATTTTACTACAATTTAGTTATAAGTTTATACGCCTTATTAATTATTTTAAGATATTTTAAAACTTTAGTATATTATTATTTTTAAATGAATAGTAACTACGAAATCATTTAAGACAGTTTTCATTGTATATAAGATTTGATTATCATTTATTTACAAAGTTTTCTAAATTGTGAGGAGTGCTCATTTTTAGAAACGCGACCAGTTTAACAATAGAATTAACATTTTTAACGGAAAAAAGACACTGTTCAATGTATTCCATCACATTAAGTTTTTTTTATTCGTCTTCATTACTGTCATTATATTACCGGTAGCTTTAATGGAAGATATATGGATTTTACTTTACTCACCAAGTAACAACAAGCTGACAACCAAACTTCATAGATAGTAGTTAGTGGCCGTGTGCAGCCCCGGGTTCCTCACAATAACCACGCACACGCACACATTACCCACCACACCAGTGAGGAATATCACCACGAGGACTATAGAACAAATAGGATTATACATTTCATTGATATTAGTAACGAAATCTTTTTATATATATGTAGTATAACTTTACTACATTGGATTTTCAATTATCTAATAATTTAGTATTCGTATTTTTCTGATCTAAGGTAAGTTTTAAAATTTAAGTTGAAGTTAATGTAAATCATATATTGGAATTTATTATTAAATAAATTCTCCAATCAAGTAGACGTACTCAGATCATTGCATTAGTAAATTAGATATTTATTTGTAAGGTTCTAATGATAGATTTATTGATACGGGAGGCAACAGGGTAGCTCAATTCGTAAACGACGAGACTGGTTCCAGAGGTAACAGGGTACATGGCCAGGAATCACCTGGACATGTCTATGAAGTTTTCAATCCATATTTTTTGAAATTTAATAAAAACAAGAAAATCATTTTTATTTTAAGAGATATTATATCGATAAAAAAACGTATGTTTTTTTATTGTCTGTATGTCATTAAAATTCCTGTTTTATTACTTATTATTATTCCTGAGATCAAGAAGAAACACCGGCCACTCAGAAAACTTGAACAAGTTTTATCCTCCCCAACATATTGTATGAAAATATTTCTACGTCTCTGCAATGTCAATTCCCGGAAAGTTACGACGGGCTAGAATTTATGTAAATATTTATTTACAAATATTTTTAGGTCATTCCAAAATTTTATCGACTATTCCTTCATTATAAATTGGCGAAGTAAGAAGCTAGAGCCTCAATCATTTTAATTATGAAAATACATTCTGAAGGAATTTAATCAACGAAATTCGACAGGATATTGAGAGTGGTGACATTTCATTAATTTATTCAACTTTATGAATTCTCAATAATATCTATTAAATTAATATTTATTTATTAATACATTTTTTTTATTAAAATGTAATACTTTTAATTTAAATTTTATATTAATAATTATAATAATATCATAATCATTTAACGCCATTTCAACTATAATTGACTTTAATATTATAATATTGTTTTAGTGTTTGTTTGTTCAGAATTGTGTTCATGGAATTGAGGTTCTATATAATCTGTTTAATAAAAATATATATTTAAACCTGTTTGAAGGTATTAGATTATTTACAGAGTACATTTTTAACATAGACATGTATCTCTATGTATAAGGTGGAATGAAGTAATTTAACTCAGATGTAAAATAAATAATAATATACAATTTTCCATACTTTGGTTGTTACAGATTTTTTGAAGATATTTTTAAGGTTGCGACGTTGTAATTGAATTTTTCTGAAACTATACCGAGAGAATAAAATGTAATCTAATTTAGGACCTGCAACTGATCTTAAATATTTCAAATTAATATTATTTTAAAAAACTGTCTATAATCATGTTAGTCATGTTATATAAAAATAATAAACTAAACCCTTTACAAAGTAAGGAGTAGACATTTAACTTGTAGGTTGTACTTTTGTACTTGTACTTGTGAGTGTACGATGTTCGTGAAAAACTAGCCAGTGTCAGGATTCAATATTTTTGTTGTATAATATTTGTCTCGCAACAATTAAAAGAATACGTAAACCAAATAAATTCGTTTACCCTTGAGCGGTCAGACATCCCGTACATGTTTCACGCCTAATTGTTTTGCTTTGAGATCTCGATCTCCTAATAAATGTCACCTCCGTCCCGATAAAGACGGTTTTATATAGAATAGTAAATTCATCAAGGCGGGTGACGACTGACTTTTTATTATTAGGCAATTTAAAATCTCTAGATGTAGGAGCTAATTTTTATGTATTTTTTTTTCTTTCGATATAATATTTCTGTTTCCACATTACTCTATATTTGTGATTATTTCAGATTTGTTTATCTGTTTGTTCGTACTGAAATAGTTCAAACGATCGATAATCGATGAAACCCCTCGAGAAGAAGGGGAGCGAAATATGGTAGGTTTGAGGTAGCATATATGATTAGATACCATTAAAGATGAATATAATTACAATAAGTTATCTTAATATTTTTCATCTATTCTTAATAATGACATCTCTGTAAATATTGACCTTTTCAGACAACAAATTTGTTATCATTAGGATACTTTTATTGATACATTGATCTACATCAACAATATAAATAACACATATAAACACTCCACACTTTGTTTATTTGCCGCAACATTTGTTTAATACAGAAAAGGAGCCTCAAATCAAATATAACGCTGGAATGAACAATATAAAAATATATTACATTAGCTGTTACTTGTCTTGTCCGCGTAGACTAGAGAAGGTTGTATTAGAGAATTATTAAAAACATTAATTCAAAACTACTTTGTGAACCTGAAAAATACACACCATTATCGAGATTTGTCATATTTCTAAGGTTAGTAACAGTTGCTCTTCTATTGTAATTATGGAGAGGAAACGGATCTCAAGTTACTGCAAGAATACCTTCTGAACAACTTATTATACAATTAAAAAAGAATTCAAAGTTTCCACGTACGCAAAGTTTATACGCGGAAACAATTATATGAATATTTAATTTATATGATTATTTAATAAAACAATTAGATGAAAACAAGATATAAATTATTAAATTGATTTCAAAACAAAATGCAGTAAATAAAGCTATTTGTGGCTCTTTGAGGTTCCGATGGATTTTTAAAACTCGATGTTATCACTCAAAGAGATAAAAAATTTGTAGATTTTTCGCTTTACTGTGTAATTTTTATGAAAGAGATATTTTGATAGTCGATTTATTAGCGACATTTATCAGGATTATTCATTTTAATTAATAATACGAATAATTGAAAAGCAGATAAATAATGTTTTCTAACAAATATCATTGAAATAAAAAAGACAATACATGTATTTGTACAATTAAAAAGATTAACACTTACAGTACAGTGAATTGAATGTATGTATTAATATTATTAAAGTTTCATTTATCTTAAAAAAAAAGATATTTATATTTGATATCTTGCTGACTTATAAATCGTTACTTAAATTATAACAATCACCAAATAATAATCATAATTATGTAATATATACATAAGATAAAATAGATGTCATATTTTTAGATACAACTGATGTGAGAATAAATCTAGGAGATCCTAAAACGCTCTATTGAAATTGATGGTCCTTGAGTTAATAAAATAAAAAAACTTGTTAAGTTATTTAGTACTTGAGATAAGAATGTATTATCGCATCACAACCTTATTAGTATGGTGATATAAAAACGTACTATATATAGTTTAGTACTGTAGATAACTTGTAACATATTAAAGTAAATACATTAATTAGAACGGTTTAATAACATCACTTAACAAGGACTTATTATATGTAACGCGATGTAAAAGCGAAGTGATCATGCGATACTACATAGTAACTGGATTCCACCCTTTGTAATAGATAAGGGCTTGGTATTTTTATGAGACATATCATGTTGATAATCCACATATAACGAAACGAATTTTTGTTTTATATTTCGTTGTATAAAAAATTTTATTATTTAAATTGTGTTCATTAAAAAACTACTCTGTGCATAATTGTAAATCCGACAATATATTATATCTACACTATTTAATAGAACTTTGTAGGAGTAGGAACAAAACAATGCTCTAGGCTTACTGAAACACCGTGAATAAATTATGCGTTTTACTATTTGGTGTTGAGGGCTTTGCTTTGGATTTCTATCAGCTGGAAACTACACATTGTTTTAAATATTACTATTAAGTATTTGGTTGAATTAAACAAAACGAATGTCATATATTTAATGTTTATGTAAACGCGTGTGAAATATCATCATAATGGACAATGTGGTTTCTTTAAACACTGTAATTTTTTTATAGATATAATACAACTAATAAAACTAATATTTTCTTAGACAATTTAGAAAGTGAAGCGATTGTAAATAAGAATTACGTTCAGTAAACTCAAGACACATAAATTAAAATTATAATTAAGTTTCATTACTTCATTATTCTCTTCTCTTTCGTTTATCTTCAATGATTTACATCATATTGTGTTTTCATATTAACTAATTTCACGAAAATACTGCAAAATAACGTTCGCAGTAACATTTTAACGGAAATTAAACCAAGGTCACGGGCTTATCTAGACCAAGGCACAGTTGACAGCCATTCCGTGACAAAGCAAAATAATAACTAACATCATAATTGATATTTTGGTAGTTTTAATACCTATTTTAAGTTATTTTATATATTTATGTAAAAAAGAAATTAATAAATCCGTATCAGTTTTTTTGCGAAAATTCCCTGTTTAAATTTCAAGTTTGATTTAGGAATACATTTGTAGTATATTTGTAGTAGGCTACAAGTATTCCTTAGTGTCTTTCAGAATATTTTAGTAGTATTTATTTAGAATAAAAATAATTAATAATTAAAAATATAATAATTAAACTTTACGTAAGTATTAAAATGCAATCACAAGATTTAAGGAAGGTTAAATAATTTTAACTTAGAGCAAGTTAAAGTTGTTTAACCTAAAATATTTTCCATCCTGTTTCCATGTTTAGTTAAATGAGAGACATTAATTAAACCTGTGATGAAATTCTATGTAAAATTTATTAATTTTGTGAAACATATACTTGTAAATGTAGAAGTTTAGGCAAAGTTTTAATTTATTGAGGTTTTGAAACAATTTTGTCCCTAGTGTATCTAAATATTATATGGTAAGGATATATGAACAATGTATACATTATTTTTTCCACAATCACATTAAGGGTGAAGACATCGACTTATAATAATCTATGGTTTAGGGAATTGAAGACATTGTTACTTTTTTGATATAAGAGGACGGCAATCAAACTTGCGGCTGAGGCTACGTGATCACCACCGCCCATGAACTCTTACAACATCCGAGGATTCACCTTCACAAGAGCGCTGGGCTTGGAGGTGGGTGTATACGTGTTTTTCAAAGGTTCCCTTGTGAACCTTATATTGTGCGTGGTCCGAAACACACTTGGCCAGTTTTTTTAGGACTACTAAAATGCAGGCTAATATAAAAGTAACGTTATTTCAAGTTACACTAGTAAGTCATATTTTTTATTTGATAATAATAACAATTGTACTTAAAAATAGACAGTCTCAAATCAATCAGCAGATTTTTAAATTTAACTTCATGTTAACGTCACTCTGCCCCCTTTGTAATTAAATGGTTCCTTTTCCTTGTGTTGCCCAAATAGTTTTCATCAAAAAAAATAATTTAAATTCCACCAGAAATCATTACAAAAGTGGACAAAAGATACAGATTAAATTAAATTAATATTTTCTCGGAAATGTACTATAAATTAAGTATTAATAATTTTCCAAATAAAAAGTATTTATTTTGTTATTTTAATGACAAATAACAGTGTATTAAAATGCTCTATAGTAGTCGGTTATCAGTTTATAAATATCGTGAAGCTTTATCGAAGACCATGACATGGAATACATTAATTTCGTGTAATCACTAAAAGCCTCCCTGTATCCTCGACCCTTAAAGATTATAATACTTTATAAAATAATAACAATATTTCTTATTCAATACCACAATAGTGAATTAACTTATTATATTATACAATAATAAAGTAATCATTTAATTAAATGGATTTGCATTAAGAGAGCATATTTAAAGAAAGAAATTATATGTTTTTTAAGTACAGTATTACATTGAACCGAAATTCAATTAAAACGTCACCAATTAACTTTTTTACACATTAATTCGATTAATTATACGAAGAAATATATATATATATATATTCATTATTGTGGTGGTCACTGTACTTTAGCGTCTGAAGCGATCGTATCGTACGACCCTGGGCACAGACTATAAGTCAAATGTAATAATGGGGATGAATGTTTCTCTGACCAAATCTCTAATACTAACATTAGCTTAAACTATTAAGTTCGTGAATTTGTCTAAAATATTAAAACAGTTCAGATTGCATAGTCAAAATGTTCTTCTCATAACCATTTACAGTCGTAGTGGTATTAAGTTTCAAGTTTAATTAACTAGACTTCAAATTAACATTTTATGTCAGGGTTTATTTATTACGTAGCGTTTAATAACTTATCACTATTAATGATTATAAAAACATTTGTTATATAAATGATGTAACGAGGAGGAAACTCATTTAGAAATATGAAAGTAAGTATATGTTATTAAAATATCTTAAAGGTTAGAAAGAAAGTGATCATTTATTTTTCATATCGTAATTGTTTACATCACTAAAAAACACTTCTTTAAATAAACATCTTATACGAAAAATATATATTTCCTTTTAAATTCAGTGCAAGCTTAGTGATATAATAAGGTTAGTGAAGATGATATTTACCGTGGTGTGGACGTGGTCTTATATTCTGCAGTGAAACAGACGTGGAATATATAAAGAATACATATCGTCACTAGTATTTTCAAATTAAGAAATTAAGAAATTTTTATTGCGTAGTAGTATTTTATTCTTGTTCAAAGCCATTTTGACTATATTATATTTACAAAAAAAAGAATACAAAAATAGTCATTACATTTGAATAACTTCATTCGTGACTACTTTATAAAGCACATAATAAAATTTTATTGAACTGACGTATGTCTTTATTCCATTTCTTTTTAATCTTATTTTTAACTAGCTTTTGCCCGCGACTTCGTCCGCGTTTCCGTCGTTTTTCGAAAAAAAATTAGCAGATGTCCTCCCTCATAGTTTTGACGTAACAGGCAGATTCACTTTCGTATTTTAGAAGGGCAATAGTAATATAATATGCCAATCCACAAAACTGTTGAAAAATATAAGTAACCGCAGAATATTATAATATACCCACGCTATACCCACGACTCGGTCAGCGTGTAACTCCTTGTTTTTTATTAAGATAATATATTGCTAATATTTTTAGATCAAATTAAAATGTTTCAGCGCAAAGCTTCTGGGTAGACTATGTTAAGAGTCGACCCGTCCGGCACGTGAACGTAAAGATTCCTAGAATTGCTAACCCGGGAAAGAGCGACGTATAATTGACCATGCGAGAAACAGCTAACACCGAGATCTACTCCAGCAACACGAAAAGTCTGCCCTTGAGCTTTATTGATAGTCATGGCATAGCACACCGATACTGGGAATTGCGTTCTTTTAAATTGGAATGGAAAATTATTTGGTATTATGGGATTTCTGGGAATAAAGACAGTTTCTCCTGCACCGCAACCAGTTAAAATTTGAGCCTCGATTACATTTTGTTGCAACTGGGTTACTTTTAGCCGAGTTCCATTGCAAAGTTGAGGTGGTCTTAAATTTCGGAACAGAATTATCGGTATGCCAATTTTTAAACAAATTATATGAGAAGGTAGTCCAGGCATACTTAAAGAATTTAAAAAATCTATCGGGTAATTAGTGGCTTCTTGTTCATCAACCATTCTATTTATTGAACTATAAACTTTGCTTTCTCCCTGTATATTAGACAGTATTTTATTATTAATTTCAGATGCCTGGTCATTGCGAGGAGTCAAAATGGACCTTTCGCAAAGCCAAGAATTGTCCCTATTTAATATAATTGTTATGTCACCGTAAACCGAAGATATAAGATGTTGTTGGGATTGCACTATACAACATAACTCAGGTGTCAGAATAAGTTTTCCTTGGTGTAGTTGTGGATAGGTACCTTCACCAATCTTCAATAATGTATCAGAAAATTCACGATTATCTGCGTTGTCTCCAGTTCTCACTCGCATATTTATAGTCAAATGCACCGATTGTATATCACGCCACAAATAAGAGCTTTTCAGGCAAGCCCTAATCTCATCAGCTCGGGTTCCCCGTGGTATTACCGGTAAGGTTTGTCGGAAATCACCACAAAATAAAACCGTAATACCGCCCATTGGTCGATCATTTTGTCTTATGTCCCTTAGAGTTCTGTCTACTGCTTCTACTCCTTTTCGATGGGCCATCGTACATTCATCCCATACGATTAAATTACACTCACGCAATACCTTAGCTTTGTCGCTATTTCTTGAAATACTACAGGTTGGACTTTCCGTGCGATCTAAATTAATTGGTATTTTAAACATAGTGTGAGCAGTCTTACCTCCTGGTAGCAATGTTGCAGCTATACCTGATGAAGCCACGGCAAGAGCGATTTTACGCTGATTTCGAACATAAGCTAATATTAATTTAGTCAAAAAAGTTTTCCCAGTTCCTCCAGGTGCATCTAAAAACCATATTGTTCCTAAATTATTCTGCACACTCTCGCACACGCGATCATAGACTAAGCGTTGTTCTGCAGTCATCATTGGGACACCGTTTTCTAATGTTACCAGCAGTTCCATTGGGTTGTAACCAATCTCTGCGGAATATTCCCTATTGGTAACCTCTCCGACTGAGGTTGGCGTTGGCAAACCATATTCACAAAGTGATTTACCGCCTACTGCTGTTAAGTCTTCCTGAAGAGCTAATAAGCACTGATTTATAGCCAGATCTCGAAAATTATCATTAGTTGCGCCTTCATTATTGTGAGATAAATTCCGAAGAAAGTCTTCTGCAAATTTTTCTTTATATTTTTCCCATAATTGGACAGGATCAGATAAATTACAAAATGTGAGTAATGTTACAAATAAATGGCGTAACCGTCGTGGATTATCACTAACACAGGATTCTGCTAAAGCGTCATCCCAATGTTGATCATTTTCAAGCAAATGACGCGCTTGGCAAGCTGCATGATAAGTTGGATAAACAACATCGTCTACTTTTCTCAAATCTATAAATGATGTTGGTCCTCGCACTGTATGTAATAATAATCTCAAATAAAAACACTCTGCGTTGTTAGGATGAACAGTATACACTCTACCAAGAACATGTTCTTTGAAAATACCTGTCTCGCCATCTACAGGCCTGCCTCGGCGTCTACGGTTAAAGACACCTCGTTGTTTATCGTAGGTATAATACGATGGAACTTCTTCATACAAAAGAGACTTTGCGAAATTATCAGTTTGGCAAAGTCGAAAGAATGCCAATAAAGTTGTTTGTCTAGGGTTCTCTAATCGTTCTGTAACATTTTCGGCGTTAAAATATATACGTTGACCGCCTTCCAGATGAACATCCAGATGGGTCACAGGTGGATATCTTTCGTGAATATTAAAACTTAAGATCCGCCACACAGCTTCTGAAGAGCTGATATATCTGCCTGACTGAAATCTAGTAACTTCATCATGTTCATTTCTTAACGCAAACGTAGCTTGGTCACTGCCCTTGTTAATGTACTTACAAATATATTTAATTGACTCTACACTATTACACATTTCTACATTTATGTGAGCTTGAAATGCTCTGGACAATACAGGCGAATACGGAACGACCCACCTATTATCTAAAGTAACCTGTTGTCCAGACATTCGCTTTTCAACAGTAAAACCACCATTGTCTCTTGAACGGCGACGATATAATGGGTATCCATCATGTCCTGTTACAGTTTCATCCACTAATGCTTTTGGATACCTTTTAGTGCAAGGACCGTCTTGCATGCAAGGAGCATTTGCGTTAAATGCACCACATGGACCATGTATCATATGAGTTTTAACAATGTCGTATAACAGGGGATCTGCAGTCGGATCTGGAATTTCAGCACTGATTAATCTGTCTACATCATTAGGTCGAACCTTATCTTTTAACCAAAGCAAGATATGTGCGTGAGGTAAGCCGCGTTTTTGCCACTCAACACTATACATATAACACAATACTTCTCCAAAAATGTTATCTTTGGTAAGAAGATCTATCATTGATTTTAATTTTAAATGAAACACTCTTGCAATAATATCATGGCGGTCATGCGGTGCCTGACCCTCAAGAAGCTCCCGAGTGATTTCATCCCACTTGGGATTGGTAGTTACAGTAACAAATAAGTCGGGACGTCCATATTTTCTTACGTAACAAAAAGCGTCTTGAGTACGTTCATGCATGTAGCGTGGACCACCAGTAAAAGAAGAGGGTAAAATAACTAAACGACCCATATTCACAGTATCGTTATCTTGCTGCATGGCATCGCGAAGGTGCACGTATTCTTCAGCGCGCAGCTGCCTTTGATTAGATCGTATATAAACTAATCTTTCGGTTTCAATTTTTGCGTACATGTCAACAATAAACTGATTAAATAAGCCACGAAAACGTTGAAAGTATACCAATCTATTCCGTCTCACTTGCAGGTGGTAACAATAAAATTGAAGGCATGACACCTTTTTATTATAATTAGGTGCGCCTGTGCGCGGATCGGTTTGGTATACAGCGAAATTATAACCATCTTCCCCTCGACAGTATATCATAGGATATTGCAAACTGTCGTAAGCCCTGTGGGTTTCGAAAATACGTTGCAAACGATTGTCTCTGGAACGTATAACGATATCACGCCTATCACATTCCTGGTCGACCAGTACTACAGCAACTTCATTCGTGGATGGAACGTTATGACGCCCAGGGTGTTCCTGAGTTGGACGCTTATCGGCATTTATAACAATTTTATAATTGTTATTACCATCTTGAGAAAGGGCTTCTAATGCCGATTTAAAACTGCATACGTACGAATTAACCTGATGTAACATGTTCTGAAGTTGTGAAATGAGTTCAGTATTTAAATTCGGAAAATATTGATTTCTTATATTCGACTGTTCGTTGTAATCGGATACAAAATATATTTGAAGAAATTTAGGTTGTTCTTCAGGCAAAAGGGACCCTATCAAATGGTAAACCTGACCTTGTACCTTAAAAGTAGGCATGAAAGGGCCTTCTGAGATTTGTTTAGCACCAAAGGATGTCATTTGGAATGCACTATTATAAGTGCGAATATTATCTAAAAACTGTTTGGATTGCAAATGTTCCCCTAAAAGTAGTGATTTTAAAGGTTCCGGTGGGTCTTCGAACGAAGGCAAATTTATTTTACCTCCAGAACAACAGAAACCAGCAGACTCCTTCCTCCACTTCGAAGCATTACAAAAGGAACATACTACGTTCATATCGCCTATTTCAGAAGATGATCTGTAATCAATTGTGAGGTTATAAGCAAACCCACTTTTATATTTATCGGACCACGCCACCGAATTTGTAGATTGATCTACCACGTGTATATCTAAGTCATTAAGACCATGTCGAAATCTATCTGCAGTAAGACGGGCCTCTCGCTGTTCTTCTGTTTTAAGCGACCGAATATTTTCAATTCTTAATCTTTCATTAGATAAAGTAATCAATTGTTCTTGTCTCAAAGAATTGTAATAATCGCGTCCCGACTCTAGTCGTTGTTCATGCTCATGTTCATCTTCAAGAGATCGAATCATGTTATGGTGCGCCCTATCATTTGTCAAACGGTCTTGATATTGAGTAAAAGTTTCAGATTCTCGAGACAAAATATGACGTTCGCGATCAGCTGTAAGCCGTAATTCCCTCTCAGTGAAGGTTTCGGACTCGCGAGATAAAATATGACGTTCGTGGTCAGCTGTAAGCCGTAATTCCCTCTCAGTGAAGGTTTCGGACTCGCGAGATAAAATATGACGTTCGCGGTCAGCTGTAAGCCGTAATTCCCTCTCAGTGAAGGTTTCAGACTCGCGAGATAATGTATGCCGTTCGCGGTCAGCTGTGAGTCGCAATTCTCGTTGTAAAGCAGTTTCAGCTTCTCGGGATAACGCATGTTGTTCCCGGTCAATGGAACGCCTTAGCTCTCGTTGAGAAGAGCTTTGAGAAGCCCGTGTTGTAGCTCGTCTCGCTCTTTCAGCTGCTAATCGCATCTCTCTTTCTGGAGAGCTTTCATTAGCTCGAGATGTTGAGGCACTAACTCTCATAGAGTTTAACCGATGTGCTCTTTCCTCTTCCGATTCTTGAGAACGTGTCATTCTCATTCTCCTAGCTTGACTCGAAGTTCGAGATAAAGATGGTCGTTTTTTAGGTGGCATCGTTTATTTTATTTTTAATCGACGGTAACTTAAATTCTATTTAGTTACCCAACAAAAAACTTACGTCAGAGGTCCTAACTATAGCTAAGTATATAATAAATAGAATATAAATCTAAGTGCCTATTAAAACTAAAATAATATTCTAATCGAATTATAAATATGTACGTAGGTACCTACAAATTACAAAAGAATAAAAAATGAAAATAAAGCTATACTTAATGCGTGTGCAATACTATCTACACTTACCTACTTCACTTAAAAATGAATAATAAGAAATACCTACAACTACTGTAATTAATCAAAGTACCTATGCTAATACAAAAAAAACCTTAGATGTTCTAAGTACAGCTGCTATATAATAAAAAAATATAAATCTAAGTGCCTATTTAAACTTAAATACCTAATATTCTAATAGAATTAAACTAAGAAATATGTACCTACCTACCTACAACTTAGGTACAAAAAAAAAAGAAATGAAAATAAAGCTAAAACACGTGTGCAGTATAGGTAGATAGTAGGCAATATCTACCTATACCTACTTCACTTAAAAATAAATAAAAAATACCTATGAATACTATAATTAATAAAAGTACCTACCTACGCTTTTATCTACTCAATACAAAAAAAAACTAAACATAAAATGCCCAAAACTAACCTATCAGTAACTAAAAATCTAACAATAATCTAATCTATCTATCTATTATCTAATCTAAAAATCGAATCTAAATCTACTTAAAAAGAAATAAAATAGGAACTATTAATAGTTAAGAATTTAAACAAAACTAAAACTAATTTAGAAAATAACAACAAAAGAAATTAAAATAAACTATTTAAAGACAAAAAGTCGCGCTGATAAGCACGGTTTATAAAATAACAATTATTGTCTGTCAATAAAGTTCAACACTCTGAACGCATCAACAGCCAAATATTGAATGACGCTTGCGCTCGCCTCCCGCCCCTTTTATACTCTGCCGCCGCGAGCCCCGTCGAGCGCGGCAACCGTTACGCAAAAATAATCCTTATAGCTTGATTCACTATTCACGCGCGATGTCTTGTTGGCGTATTTCATGTAAGTAAGTATAAGTTTGGTGTTTCTATACCGATTTCAATGATTCTTTTTTTATTGAATTGGTGCTAATGTTTATTTTTTTTTTAATTAGGAATGATGGTGAGCATTATTGGTTTTATAAACGTAAAAGTAAACAAATATAATAAGAAATCTCCGAACTGCTAAGCTATCGAGAGTTATGCGTGTTATTGTGAGTTAACTATAAAAGGTAGATATATGCTGTCTTGGAATATTTTTCATGTATTTTTATGTAGAATATTTCCGTTATACATAGTTTCTATGTAGCTCTAACCATTAAGGCTGCACACGCGACGGAAGCTTAAAAAATCAAGCAACTTCTCCCATTTTCTCAACATTTCCTTTCACTGCTCTGCTCCTATTCATTGTAGTGTGATGAAAAGTATACTATTACCTGCCCAGGAGTATAAAGAATAATTGTACTAAGTTTCGTTAAAATCCGTCGAGTAGTTTTTTTTTCTATAAATAACATACAAACAGACAGACAGACAGACAGACAGACAAAAATTTTTTTAACTGCATTTTTGGCATCAGTATCGAACACTAATCACCCCCTGCTACTTATTTTGTAAATATATTTCATGTACAGAATTGACCTCTCTACAGATTTATTATAAGTATAGATGAGATTATTTTTTTTTGTTATTTCACTAAGCGATTAGTTTGTAATTTATTAATTTTTTTTTTACAAATATATATATTTTGTGATTTTCATTAAACGGTTAATTTGTAATATTTTCTTTTTTGTAAAATAAAAATAAATTGTAAATTGTGTAAACTAATGTTAAATTTTGATGATCCTTGATGCAATCGGATATAATATATAGAATATCTAATAAAAATATATTTTTATAATATTCGTATCCTATCGTATCGTTGAAAGAACCCGTTCTATCCTATTGTATTAAATTTATTTCCAATAGATCTTTGATCTACTTTGCGTAGTGATACATTAGCGAATAGAGTTTTTAGATAACTTGAAAAATGATCTTTTTAAATTTACTTACATCAAAACTATTTAGTCGGTATGTTTTCAATGCAAGATTCGTAAAAATAACTGTACCTTATAGATTTATAAATACACAGAGTAACAGATGCATTGGAGAATAATAATATTATTATCAATAATATTACATGTTAAATATACATGATAAGATATTAATCAAAGCTGATAATTTTGAATACAATCAATTTTATGGAGGTAAGACAATTACATAATATTATAAATCAAAAGTGTAGTTTAAATCCAAGCATTAAAAAATCATTTCAGTATGGAAACAAATTTAATTGAATGAGAAGTGATCTCACTGTATCATCAAATTTCGAATGATTTCTCTGAAAACATTTTCTTTATAGGTGAAGGTGAGGTGAGGACGCGATAGGTTCATATTTCATCAAATTAATTATAATAAGTAATAAGAAACCAAAACGCTATTAGAATTTACGTACCGAAAAATGAACATGTTTTTATAACATACTCGTAGAAATTATGTTATCATCAAAAACAATTTACGATACTTTCAACCCTCATTTCAAATTCTCTGGGGTTATATTTCACTGCCTTATGGTTTCAATTCCATCCAACATTCCCTTCATGACACTCTGACAGTTATTATAGTGCTGAGTTACTCGTACCTCTCAGATGACAGAACTTTTTCTGACTTACTTGACGCATACATTACATTCTTTACCAACTCATTCAATATCTTTATTAATTATAGTCTATGTGATATTTTCATATATAAGGTTTCATAAGGAAAAACAATTATTTTGTAGAGTATATTATAAACTTGTAATTGTTATATATCTTTTAAGTATCTCCATAGCCATACCATAGTAATCTTATAATTACATTTCATTGATTACACAGAGCCATAACTAAATAAGTATTACAAACGATTCTTTGAAATTATTAAGAAATGTAAGGTATTATTTATTTATGAAATCTATTAGATATGGAAGTATCCCTTCATGTAAATATTAATAATATGAAAACTCGTATATTTTTTTTAAATCGACGTGAGAAAAACTCATTTGGCAGATCAGGCTATTATAATCAAAGGAAAAGTGGGAGCTGGGCTTAGATACAAAAATATGAAAAATCGTTTCTTTTAAAGTAATACTGTCTGTAATTCTGAAAAAAAGTTTGTAAAAAAACGTTGTAAAAATGTTTACAACTATTGCTTTCAAATATTTTATAGACAAAATTATTCTTCTAATGATTTCTTTATCTATTGAAAAAATTATTGAGCGAAGCGAGCGGAGCGAGCGCAGCACTCTATGTGAGACTTTTTGCATCTCATGTCTGGGGTTGGCATGAAAACGGTTTTACTGATATTCATGAAATTTAGCACATTTATGGTTATGGTTTATAAAAAAGTGAAAAAAACCTCATTTCTTTGAGGAATAATCACCAAAAATGACAGTCCCACAGACTTCAATATAAAAAAATTACGCTATGTGATATTTGATTATTCTAGATTTACTGCCTGTAGGTATTAGCTTTGAACACTGTCACTAAATACAAAAGACTAATATAGTCATTCACCATTCTAAGGGTACCTTTGGGTGATGTGAAAGTGACTTTGACATTCTAATTTATTGAATGGGTGAAAACGTCGCAATAATTAGTTCATTGACTATTTGTATAAGTTTCATAAAATTAAAAGTCTATTTGTGAAATTATTAATATAATATTACACTATATTCTTGATATTTTCTATAATGTGTCTAACTAGAGCTTACTCCAGCCATATAATACTTAATACAGTGTTAACGAATAGTTTTTAGATAAATAAAATAAAAAATAATTCGTTTTATTAAAATTTCACGTGCTGTAACACTTAAACTACAAATATATTAGTTTCTTTCTTTCAAGACTTTATATTCTTTTTAGCGAATAAAGTGGTTATAAATTATTATAATAATTAAGTAGTTAGTATTTATAATTATTACTATTGGTAGAAAAATAAAATATAGATCGTAAAAGATATCTAATTACCTTATGTAAATACAAAGTTCTAGTATATAAAATCTCTGATTCGTACAAGTTTCTTCAGCAAATTTGTCTAATAAAGTTGGAACTAAAATAACAAAGTATTTATATTATTAAGTTAATAACATAAATTCACCGTAATCAAAGACTCGGTGTAGATTATGTTCTTCAGAGTTGAATCATTATCATGTAATAATAAATTATCCCGATTATTGTACACGATATAAAGACTTTCCGATAATTTTGAAGTTTACAATTTACGTTTCAGACAAATAAAGTTCGTCATCCTGAATCTTGATTCAAGAACTAGGTGCTGCTATTTAGTATTCATACCAACATCCCCGACATCTGGAGAATAGTAAAATGAACCTTGATAGTGATGGGGTTGAATTTAAAACACAGAATAAGTCTTATCCGAGTATAAACTAGCATTTATTCCAGGGATAAACCATCTTTACGATTCCAAAGCTCACTCTGGGTTTAAAATAGCTAAACTGTTTTACTAGCACTCCAATGATTTTCCCGCGACACAAAGAATTTATATAACATCTAAACGACATTTTTGATAAATATAAAATAGCAAATTTGTGATTACTCTGTAATACATCAATATACAATTAATTTGTGCTGTGTGCTTCTTGATCTGTCTCACAATTGAGACGCCATTGGAGGTAAATGACAAATTAATTAACTTATTGACAGACTCCTACGTCTTGTCTTCCATCAACACGATTACTCCAAGGCATTTGAAACGTAGAGCACATTAATAACATTTTATTAAACGCGTATTAAAAACAGTTAAATAGATACGAGGTCGATAATGTTTACTTAAAATAACACACATACATACTTTGATATATTATAAAATATATATCATATAGATATAACATATTTAAATATAATTATTGAGAATCTCTTTGAACATTAACTAATGCCTGTGGGGCTGAAACTTACCAGTGCCATACTAAAGACTTGTTTAGTGCACACGTGTCTAGAACAGCTTGTAGCTACTTACATAAAGGCAAATAATACTGGAAATGATACATTATTATTAAAATTAGAATAGTTATATAACAAGAGAAGAAGTTTAAATGAAAATCTAAAATATAAGCTTGAACTCGTGAAACATCAAATACTGTGTAACAAGCCGAGTAAAAATGTCTAATCATACTTAACAAGGAGGAAAAGATTAGATTATCTTTACATTTTCGGTAAAATAGATGAGAATTATGAAGGATAAAGAAAAAATAAATGTTTAGTCAAAAATACTTCAAATTGTCGTATGAGCCAAAGATTAACGCAGGATGAAAAGCAATACAGTTCATGATTTTATCTGCCATATATTTTTATGATGATTAATTTCCAAATGAAACTATGGAAACCTTATAATAATAATATATTTATTATTTTATACTCATTTTATATTTCATATACACTGACGTGTTTTTTCAAATATGTTAGTTATAAACACAACGTTCCGAAACATGGACACGTTTGTGTGTCTATTATGAATGACACGTTGTCATGTGATAATATATAGATTGTATTACTAAATATCTTATATTATGAAAAAAAACCTAATGATTAATTAGAATTAATCTTAAAAATTTTCATTTTTTTTTTTTAAATAAATGTAGAATTAAAACTTAACAACACATCTAAGACTCGAACTTGATGACAAATCGCGGGTCTGTTCTGTCTCCTTAATAAATGATAGTCTGTTGTCCGCACTTAATTTATAGTCCTCTCTTCTGGCCGTGAATTATAGTCAGGAATGAATAACAGAAATTGATCGCATTCAGATCTAATTATTTGAGGGACTGATTTTTCACCGGATTTTGAGAAACTTAGAAAATATTAAAAACGGCTTTTGTAACGACAAAACTGGAAATGCCCAATTCAATAGAAAATTTCGTAGAAGAAATATATTTATGATATGGATATGTTAAGTATCTATTGGAATAATTTATCAATAGTAAAATAACAGTATTCATAAAGAAAATTATTAAACTTTACAGCTTTTAAGGTTAAAAGTTAATACTTATTTGAAAATATGAAATTTTATTCAAATATTTTTACCCTTTCCACCCTTTCAATAATTTCGGTCAAATGTGACTAATGACTTTATAAATAAACTATTTATTTTATTTATCGTTTTAATGAGAACATCAATATTTCTATTATTTAAAATCGAAACTAATAACTTTTGATGAGGCGTTATGTTGGTAGGACTGTTGACAAATGTAAAACACAAAAGTTTTGACATTAACGTTTATTATTAATCACCATCTTGAATATTTTTATCATAATTCAGATGTAGCTTTGACAATAACATTAATATTTTGTTGAATAAATAAAATACATTTTTACAAAGTGGAAAGATATTTTAACTTTCATTACATTTTTCACGTGTTATATAGAATCTCCAACAAAAAACAACACCAGAAAAATATAACAAAATTGCTAAGATACGAACTTTCTAATTGAGTTGTTACATAGTTATTTAGAAATATAAGCATTCACTGTTAGGCAATACTGCTAGGGAAATGTCTAAATGCAAAAGATGACGTAATCGAAATATACTTAAAATTTATATTTTATCAGATATAAATACTTCATTTATCTCACATATGTTACAATCACACCCAATTGTTTGGGTGACGGGTTCTTTCATGGATTTATCGACACTTAGGAATATTGAGAAAATAGGTTTAGTCGTTTTCAATTTGATACGAAATTATTTAATTAACTGCATCAAAGGGAATTATGAATAATAATAAGAAAGGGACTGAATGAGGAATTGAATTTCATGATTCAGCGGTTTTTATAGAAAAAAAGTTGTTAAAACCTATCTGGGAAATAAATTATTTTGTGACGATGTTTAATGAATTAAAAGTAAATTAACGAAATTTTATATAAACTTATAAACAATGGAAAGATTAAAATTAATTTATTAAATCATTCAATTAAAAGGGTAAACCCTTTAAATAAATCCAAATTATTCGAATTTGGTTATTAAATTTAATAACTTTATCTAATCTTTTGCTCTCAGCTTCTCCGGCATATTTACTCTACTGCAGCGCCAGCCACCAATACAAACTGATAATGTTTATTACTTAAGCTAACATATTTATTACGCCAATTACAATTGACAGTATCTGCACAATGTTAATGACATTACACATTATTTAATTTCATTGAAAATTCTCTCAAAACTCAGTAAAGTACTCGTATGTCATTACAATATAAAAAATATCATGAATACATATTTTTATGTATTCCTTTGATTTATGATACAAAACATGATATTAAATCACAACATTGATATTTTCTTCGTATACATATATTGTAGTATATATTACACATAAATATTATATAGCTACTCGTATAATGGTACTGAAATGAAATAACTTTTATGTATTAGGAATTTCATTTACCGTTTCCACGAATAGATTTTTACAGTGATCACTTTTAATGGTATTTGAAATACTGTTGCAAAGCAAGCTGTTCTTGCTTGCTTTATGTTAAAACGAATAAGCTAATTCAGCGATTACCTAACGTGAAGTTTTTCCGGAGATTGTGAACATACTAAAGAAATAATGATTAGTAAGAATACATTACACATTTTTGAAGAAGATAAAATAATAAAAATCTATCATTGTATTATTGAGAGAAAATACAACTTTTAAAAATTGTACTCTAGCTTGTTAGCTATAAGAAACATAACAGTCTTGAGATGTTCAGACCCTTTTCGGGCTAAACTTGGCTTTTATAGAAATTATCCTTCTTAATTTCCGGAAACATGGACTCCGAACTATACACAAGCTATTTTCTTGAAAAAAAAATATGTCAATGTCTACTACTCGTCAGAATCTAGAACATACTCATACATAAATACAGTATCAAGTTATTAATGTCGTTTCAATTTATTGTATAAGACATTTTAGGGTTTTTATTTTTTAACTTATATATTTCTATTAAAGTAATTCAATCGGGAAAAGCGTTGTTTAGTAAATTAAAATAATTAGGAAAAAGTTATCAAAAGTTTTGTAGGACTTCTTCTCGGTACTCGTGCCTTAGTTCCGGTCTCATTGAAGTGTGCCCTCGTCCATCTGATTCCTAAAAAAATGTGATAGCTGAGACCTAGCTAATAATAAACCTATCACCATTACCTCTCTTCTCTCCAAAGTAACGGAAAACATCATCAATCAACAGCTTTAAACATACCTGAAGGATTATCAGCTGATAAATGACCTCCAATATGGCTGTCGTCATGGTCAATTGGCTGGAGATCATTTGTTATATAAGAGAGTCTGGCAGTTCGTCTGGAAATAGTGAATCCTTCGATTGTGTATGGCACAAGGGGCTTCTTTAGAAGCTACCTTCATATGGGCTTCCCGAGTGTTTATGCAAGTGGATCACCAGTTTTCTCACTGGACGGAGCATAAAGGTCGTTCTCGACGGTTTTTGCTCGGACCTCAAGCCCGTGAACGGTGGTGTATCCCAAGGCTGCACGCTATCCTCAACTCTGTTCCTCCTGCACATCAATGATTTGTTGGCTATTTCTAAAATACATTGTTATGTGAATGACAGCACTGGGGATGCGGTACATTCCAACCGATTCCTGCCGTCGATTTTCAACACCGCACGTCATGACTTGCAATACCATGCGTACCACATAAATGCATTTTGATTCTCTACTATGCGGTTTTCAAGGATTTGTTCTACGTCTAAATTAACCTTTTAGGAAATTATTCTTATTTATGTTTTACATTTTTTGTTAAAATAGTGTTATACAATACATGCTTCAACTGAAATTTGATGAAATTATCGTGTTAAATTGTTATTTTGATTTACTGTACAGAGAGTTAGTTATTCGATCATAGGTTTTTGGACTTGTATGTTTTCTTTAGCATTTTGCTTTAAAATTGATTTGTTAAAAAGATTAATTAAACATTATGTTAAAAATAATCTACTTTTTCCAACTTCTTAGTATTTGTTTCATATAGGGTGGCTTCAGATTTTTAGGTCTTTAATAATTAAGTGATTATGAAGTGACTCAGTAACATAATATATATTACTGATACACAAATATAATAATTAATGCAAAGAAGATAATATAATATAAATAAAAATTTGAATTAATAGACAAAAATGAGAAGGTATCTTCGGAAACATTTTTAATGTTTGTTTGGAGTTAGAGCCATAGTTACTAATGTAACACAAAAATGGATCATAAAGTAAAAATTCAGTGTGACATGTTCATTCTCGATTACATTATATGCACTTTAATTTGTAATATGAAACGTAAAATAACAAAGAAAAGAGTGTTATTTTTTATTGCGTGTAATATTTTGAACATTATTTATCTAGAAGCTTATCTTAACCGCGATACGCTTCTAAATATATCTCGTAAGTAGAATCTATTATGCGTATCCCATTTCTATATTACGGGCATTCACATAATGTTAGCAACTTCTCTGTGAGGATATATTTTGAGAACTAAAAACTTGCCAAACTTGCAAATTTTGCTTTATCTGTATTTATAAATCAACAATAACTATAAACTGTGTCAAGTTATCTATGTAAACAACTCAATCTATTTAAATACATAGCAGATTGAGATTGTTTGGTACTTCGCTTGATAAATACGCTCTATTAGCTCATTTTAAGCTGGGTTAAGCTTCATTTCATTCTCTCTTAAACTAAAGACAGACTTAGGCTAGACATTGTAGACCTAGGCTTACCATAATCAAAGTGAAAGTTTACATGTCAAGTATAAGTATAAGTAGTTCCAAAGAGCACAAAAATACTTCGTTCCAAGCCGAGTTCCAAAGAACAATGAATGAGAGCTTCCATTTCACGGAGTTGAAATAACAAAGAACAAATAGGATTATACATTGCATTGGAGATAATGAATGAAATTTTTACAATAATTTAGATGGATCTTCAATTAATTAATTAATTAATAATTAATTAATTAATTAATTAATTAATTAATTAATTAATACTAATAATAGTATTCGAATTTAATAAATTTGCATTTCTAAAAATAATTCTGATTTCGAATTGCAATGAATTCTTGCGGTTTGTGAAAGAAAGTTAAGAATCGGTAATTATATGTCTTGTTCTTTATATAAATGTAACGACCGTCCACTGGTTTTGTACTTCGAGCCTTGAACACGAAATTAATACTTGAAATTGTTTATAAGTTCCCAGAGGACATAGGTTCGATTCCTGGTCGTATCTACTCGTAGAAAACTTAAACACCATATTTATTCAAATCAAGTGAGCTTTTCATGGGTAAACACTGTAGACAATTTCAAACTAGAATATTTAAATATTTAGTAATGTCACGTAATGTCTTATGATTTAACAGTATTTATATTATAAAGTAACTCACTAATAATAATGCTTATAAAAGCTCTTACGGATTGCAAGGAATTTTTATAAACAAGGTGTCTGGATTCTCACGATCACCATTCTATCATGTTAATCATAAGACGCATGTTATCTGTTCAATAAACAATAATAATTATATCAGTGTGAATAAACAAGAAGATAATATTATTATTACACTACATTGATTACGGTCTTTAATCACCAAGAAAATGTTTACTTTGGTATTCTAAGTTTGAATGGAGATTCCATAATTTAATAATAAGAAAAATATCATTTTATTTTTCTTAGTTTAAATTGTTTTGAGTATTATATTTTATTCTAGTTTTAGATTATTTTTACCTTTCATTTTATTAAATAAAAGAATGAAGTTTCAATAACAATTTTGGCCTAATTTGATTACAAACAAAAAAACTTTATAGTATTTTTGGAGGAAAGATGATATTATTGTTAAATCAATAACATCATTTCCATAAATCGCGTTTATATAATCTTGATAAGAAAATGAAAAGTTTAGCATTTTACATTAATATTTTTTGACACATACATTCTTTGACAGTAAAAAAAACACAAGTTTTAGATCAATATTTGAACAGAAAGTTTCTTATAAAACAGATTACGAATGGTTTTTTTTTTTATTTCCAAAATTTAAGTTTTTTTTTTTTAAAAACAAAACTTGATAATATTTATAATAATGCATGAAAAACCTACCTAGGTAGGTGTCTTTGAAATGGCAAACTTATCTACTGCAGACATTATTTCTTCTTGACTTCAAGAATAAGTAAAGAAACTTGGCAGATTCTCTTTCAGCTGATAAGTATATAAGATAAAGAAACGACAATTAAAGTTTACTAATATCGCTTCCTAAATTACCTCTGTAACAATTACTAATTATTATAATGATTCTTTCTTTCTTCATAAAATATCCGCATAGGATCTATAAATGCTTCAAGGTACCACGACGTGGTTGTATATGAAGACCGCGGAGAAGACCTAACGTTCCTTAAAATAAGAAAAACACCAAATAGGACTACGACCCCCGAAAACACCTGGGGCGAACCAAGCAACCAGATCCTACAAAGCAGCGCCGCACGCCTTGAAGAGAAAATTGCCATCGAAATTCAATCCAACAAAATAACACAGGACAAATCAAAAACTAAGAAAGGATTTAATAAGATGATTACAATGCTTAAACCGAAGCAAAAATATCATAAAAAGAACAGAACTAGAGCCGACATGGGACAAACAAGTGCACCCGATTTACCATCCGCCAGTGGTGCCAACGAACATATGCGAAACGCGTTTCTTGAGTACACAGCATCTATAAGGGAAACAATCAAAACTAACCTTGCGATCTGTGAAAAGATCAGGCGGACCTTCGAACTTGAAAACGAAGGTCTTCTTAAAGTATTACTCAAGGAAGAAAAAGCCGCCATTTTCAACAACACTACATCTGAATATGTACGGGGTAAAACACCTAAAATTCCCCACATGGCGGCTTACAGCGTTAAAAATGGATTCGTTAAAATAGCTGAAAACCCCAAAGGAGTAACTGGACCGCCCAAGTATTTAACACCCGCTGAAGACTCAATACTTGTAGTAGCCCGCTGCACAGAGGTCTCGCTGGAAGATAACATCCTCCAAATGGCTACAGCCGTAGAGGATTCAGCAAGACCCTGGGAAGACTGGGAAGCACCAATTTTCCACTGGGTCAACGGCGTTCCTGGATGTGGAAAATTGACTTGGGTAGTAAACAACTTCGTATTTGAAAGTGACTTGATAGCAACAACGACGACTGAGGCAGCACTAGAGCTCAGGAATAAACTCGCCCTCAGTTGTCCAAAGGACGGGAAGACCAAAGTCCGATCGATCGCTTCAATGTTAATAAATGGCGTCAAAGAAAAGCCTGAACGACTTATCGTTGACGAGGCCTTGATGAACCATTTCGGAGCGATCGTTATGGCGGCCCGACTAACAGAGGCCAAAGCAATCACACTAATCGGAGACACAAACCAGATTCCTTATATAGACCGGCTAAATCTGTTCCATATGAAATATAATAGCCCATACCTCGTGACGTCTATCAGTCAAGAGCTCTTAAGAACCTACCGATGTCCCCTGGACGTAAGCTATGCTCTAAACGAGGTATACAACGGCATATACTCAGCCCATTCATTGACTCGCTCTCTGAGAACAGTCAGGTTTACGGGTGCTACCATCGAAGCTGACTTTCCTAATACCCTGTACCTGGTCCACACACAGACTGAAAAAGCGGACCTTACAAACCTAGGGTACGGAAAAGGGGAAAACTCGCGCATCCTCACCATCAATGAAGCTCAGGGATTAACATACGAGTCGGTAATAATCATCCAAACGAAATCCAAACCAAAATCGTACCTGACAAGTACCTGACAAGCCACCACTGCGTGTGGGACACACGCAGTGGTGGCAATTTCTCACCGTGACTCCGAGGCTATGAAAAAGCTAGTGAACTTAATAACCTAGCTTACTACTACTACTATTTACTTTATTTATTATTATTATCAATTTCTAAAATAGCTTTCGAAAACTTGTGTACAATTTCCTGCGAAGTTACCATCGCAATTAAAATCGTAATAAAATTGTTTAAAATCACAATGAAAGGCATGGACAAATGTCTACGGTATTTAAAAAAAAAAAAAAAAAAAAAAAAAAAAATATCCGCCATTTAACTAAACGTCATTCCGACCGATGCGCCTTCTACAACTATCCACAGACTATCCATAGACTGTCCATAGACAAGCGCGAAGCAATATAGATTTCAATTAATGAAATGTTTTTTTCATTACAAGTATACTTTGAAAGTACTTTACCGTCTTGCCTTTAATTTTCCTAAGAGTTAGATTTGTACACGTACAAATATTTTTAGGTCAACCTAAAATTTTATCGACTATTTACTAATTAAAATTTAATGAAGTAAGAAGCTACTGCCTCAATTATTTTATTTAAAAAAAAATACATTCTGAAGAAAATTAATTGACGAAATTCGATAGAATAATTTCTGAGTAGTGACATTTCATTAATCGTTTCCAACTTTATTATTTCTGAATAATCTGTTAAATTAATATCTTTTATGAATACATGGATATCCTTTTCACTTAAGATTTATATTATTAATTATAGCTATAACAAAACACAGAGTATAACAATAACACAATCCTTCAACGTCATTTCTACTATAATTGACTCTGATATTATAATATGAATATAGTATTAGTGTTTGTTTGTACAGAGTTGTGTTCGTAGAATTGAGGTTCTATATAATCTGTGTAATAATACAGATATTTAACCCGTGTGGAGGTGTTAGAATATTTACCTACGATATAAACTTTTGAGTTTTGTATTACATGTACCTTTATAAAGTTGAATTAAGTAATTTAATTCAGTCGTAAATAAATAATATAAATAGTAACATACATTTTCCATAACATTATTTCTGATCATTTTGTTTTTTTTTGTTTTCGAAATTCATTTGAGGTTACCAAAATAAAAATTTACTTTCTGAAACTCTAACAACAGGATGGAATGTAATATAATCTACAGAGTGCAATAGAATGTAAAAATTATAATATAATATTCAATATTTTTATTTGTGATTGTCTATAAATGTTAGTATTCTTAAAATAAAAAAATATAATTAAATTTTTATTAATATGAGTAGGATTCAGATTTGTTTAATCTGTCTGATTAGCGTAAAAATTGGAAAATTCCAGATAATTCTATACCATATATAAAAGTGACACTGAAAAGTAGAGATTAACCTTCGCAGTATTTTTATTTGAGTGGAAAAAATTCGTCCCAACCAGCCAACCAATAATAAAACAAAACTTGTGGGTCGCAACACATTACGACTCATAATTTTAGTTTTATTGTTTGTTTCCCAAGCATTAAAAAATCATAAACCGAATAAAAAAGTTTACCCTTGAGCGGTCAGCAGTCCCATAAAAGTTAGCCGTTTATTTTTTTGCATAGAAAACCCTTAATGGCTACTCAGAAAACCCCGCATGTTTTGGGTTACCCACTGAAACTGTTTTAAACTCATCCCCCGGATATCGCGGGATCGCTTCATCATTAGACTGTGACATTCCTGAATCTAAGCTTCGTAGTTACAACTAATAATATACAAAATAAGGAGACAAGAAAAAAATAACATCATAAATAATTTCGTATTAAACTTTTTTCATATTTTGTGTGTAATTAATATTTTCTTGTTGGGACTTTTCCTAATAAAAATTTTAAAGTACGATTTTTAGAAGACTTTGATAATAATTATAAATATACAATTCTTTGCGATACTTTTAGGTCCACACTCGCGACAATTTAGGTATCTGAGTTTTATATTATGAAAAAATTAGGAGATATCGATAGAAATAAAGAACTAGATATAGATATAGATGTCACCTACATCCCGATAAAGATAATTTTATATAGAATGCTAAATTCATTAAGGCGGGTGACGACACGGCAACTCAGTCAGTGAAGTGATGGAAACAGATCCCCAGGGATCGTAGTTTCGAGTCCTGATTTAAATAATGCGTTTCTATTATTTGTTTGTATCGAATTTAAATTAGCATAATATGGCAGAAATGATTATAGGCAATACAAAATGTCTAGATTTAGTATTTAGAGATTAAGTGTTAGTTTTTTTTCCTTTCAACAGTTGTATTTCCAATGTTTCAGACTTATTTATCTATTTTTTCGCCCTATTGCATGCACTTTTTTCATCGTCCAATGACTGAAGTTTCACTATATCAGTAGAAAACCCGGCTTTTCCTAAACATCCTAATTTACAAATATAAAATAACCAGCTTATAATAACAGAAGAATAATAATGTTACAATATTTTATATAATTTTAAAATTTCCTAGAATCTTAGATCTAGATATATTTTTATGTTCTCTAATCTTTAGATTTTTTTTATTTGTAATTTATTTATATTTTTTAAATTAGGATAAGTATTATAAATCAAGGTACTTACTACCTGTATATAAGTTATTTACATTATTTACTAACCATGTAGACCGAGCTCCGAGGTAAATATTGACCTTTTAAACTAACCATCAAAGGGTGATGTTGTACATTTAGTTTTAAGGGTTCCGTAATGAAATAAATCACTCATATATTTATATTTGAAAGGATCCTCAAATCAGATATAACGCAGGAATAAGCAAAATAAAAAATATATTAAACTAGCTGTTACATGTGTTGTACGCGTGGACTAGATAAAGAAGGGTTAGATATTTTAAAATGAATTCAAAACTACTCTTCGAGCCTGGGAAATATTCACCATTTTTGACATTTTCCATATTTTTCCAGACGGAATTTATAATATAGTGATGTATTTTACCAGAAATACATTTGGATTGTATTGGTACCATTCCTAAAAATGGGTTAATAAATTCAATATCAAAACAAAATTTGACCATTCCCTCCTCGCTGCAATCAAACAACGACGGATTGTTGCAGCGATTGAAAAAAACATGATTTAAATAGTGGAATGTTTAACCCATGATATTAATGATTTATACCACTCTATAATCAAAACGAATTATTGCGTTTAATTACAAATACAATATATATACCTAAAAGAGAGCAAGTCCATTTTGAATATTCTATACGTATTAAAATCTGAAAGTTTAATTAACGGTCGAGCCGTACCCGTACCCCTACACTATTAACTTCTAACGTAAACGGTAAACATAATAAGCAAACTAAAATATAATTAATTACCTTTGGAGCACGTAAACTATTAGACAGTGAAGGTTTGACTTTTGACAGGATTACAGGAAACGTAATACATACTGAGTATGCTTATATTTTTTACAGTTTTCAAGTATCATATGCAATTAATAACTGAAAAAGTATATTAGAGGATTAAATTTATTTCAAAGGAAATTGTAGGAAATAAAGTTATTTTGTAGCAATTTGGAATTCTGATGGATTTTAAAAAGTTGACGTCGAGATAAAAAACGAGACATTTCCTAACTTCACTTTCTTTTGTCAACAAAGTCATTCTTAAAAATTATCATCATTTATCGTCATTTACAATTTGATAAATGATGTAGTACTTGGGATAAGATTGTATAATCACATCACAACTTAATTAGTAAGGTGATATTTGTTCGGTAAAAGATAACCCTTTAATTTACAATATTTATTCCAATAAATAAATAAAACAATACTTATTTAATATAAATACCTATAATTATAAGCTTTTCATAAGACTATCGTAGAATGAATCGCTCAAACGGTTTGTTTATGTCTATATTTAAGTGAATGAATGTTTTATATAGCGTTGGATAAATATATACAAGAATCAAATTAATCGAAATATTAAATAAATTATAAAATGATAACCAAGCCAATATAACTGGAATAAATGTTTTAAAAGTAATTGCATTTATTCTTTAAACGAAACTGACAAAATAAATAGCAATGTGCAGCTTCGCCTTGTTAATAAATAATAGCGATCACATATCAAATTCTTATTTAGTTCGTCTTAATCAGTCACATTTTAAAATATGTTCGTCAAAAATTATATATTCTTTAGAAAGCTTTCAATCTGACAGTTTATTATACCTATATTATATTTACATATTCCTTTATATGTCTAGCAATGATTAACAAAACACTGCTCTAGGCTTATTGAAGTACTGTGAAATGACGTGTATTTCGATTCTCATCAGCTGGAAACTACACATTGTTTTATAATATTACTATTAAATATTTGGTTGAATTAATCCTACAAATATACTTAGTGTTAATGTAAGTGCTTGTGAAATATCATGGTTAAGACAGTGTCATTTTTTTTTAATATACAATAATAATATAAAATAATAATTGTATGTTCTTATAACTTATGACCAATGTGGCCCTTCACATCAATAACATTAGTTTTAAAGCTTTTTAATAATATTAATGTGATTAATACTATAGTTCCAGTCGTTAATGATTTCTACCGCTTTATAATCAAGATGAATTACTGCTACATTAATTTAATAATGATGTCCAAAACCAAGCACTTACAATTTTACAAAATTAACACTATTTATTGTGTTAAGATGACAGCTGATGTATTTTGATTACTTTATCCGTACAATTTCGTATGAACAATATTTCTTACGAAAGGTATTTAAAAGATGATTAAAATAAACATAATTACCTTATTATATTTCAAACGTAACTAATATATATGACAATATGTCATATTATATCGTGAAATTATTAAGGGTTCCTAGACGGATAATAATTATTCAAATATTTTACGGTTTACGACAGTTAAAGATATGAAATTGCTGACCCTTTTAATATAAATGAATGGATACAAATTAAGTTATTAAATTATTACAGGCCCTTGATTCAATTCAACTAATTTGTACCAAAATAATTGAATACCAGTGGCAGACTAGATTGGTGTCTTGTTTCTGTTTTGAATTATTATCTGCTGTCCACAGTTTTGCTTGCAGGTTCTTTTTTTAACATTTTTTTATATTATATACGAATTAATAAATAAAATATAATTATAGAGGCAAATAACTTCGCTGCTTCATTATCTCATTAGTTATTAGTAAAATACCTCGTTAGACAGGGTCGATCGTGTTAGGTAGATTCCCGTCGGTCGGATCGACAAAGAAAAACTAGCAAGCAGTATTCTACTGGTCATTACGAGTCTTATGACGGGTCACTCTGCACATATTGGGTGAGCGGGGAACCACCTCCCACCCCTATTTCCTAAACGGGGGGTCGCATCAAAAAACTTTTCGGACAAAAAAGTTTCCTCTTTTAATTTGTTAATTTTCTAAGATTTTTCCGACGACAAAATTTTGCCTTCTTCTGTGACTTTTTTCGGTTTTTAACTTTCAACCCCCCCAGCCCTCCAACCCCCCGACCGATTTCTCCCGTTCAAGAACTTAACTTTCATTTTGTCCTTAAGAATGTGTATACCAAGTTTGAAAATCCTCCGTCAATATTTGCGACCTGTAGCGTGTCCCAAAGGTTTGCACTTTCACCCCCCCTCCCAGCCCCCCTTTCACTTTTTCCAAAAAAATGAGATGCTACGTTTGTCCTACTAATTTATCCTATCGACCTGTGAAGTCAGATTTTGCCTACGATGAATTTGGACTGATGGATCATATATACATATATATATAGAGGGATATATAGATTTTTTTTTGACGGATTCTCAATCTCCAGTTCATGAACGGCGTAGCGCCCCTACTCTGGGGTCTGGGTCCCGTCATCGCATCGATTGCAATAGGTAGATTCATCTATGGAATCTACCTAAAACTAACTATGTAATTATAATTAGTAATTAGTGAATAGCTTCATATCTTATTTTGGATTACAGTTAATTTTTGCCACTGAGTATAATATATAGTCTTCATATAAGAAAAACATAAACATGAAAATGATAACATTAATTTAAAGTCTTTGCAGAATATTTATAAGTAGATAGATGTTACATAATATACCTAAGTTGTTAGTGACTGCGGCGACGTTAACACTTACATTCATCAGTTCTTAAAAGAAAACATTAAAATAAATCGACATCTTTATGACAAGACCGGAGTTTTTGCAAATGTGTCAGCATCAATTCATACTAAGATTACTGTAAGTAGGGCTTAAAATAAAACATAAATATTGGAAAATCCCGTGACTTATTCCCAAGACGTTATTAACGTAAGTAACCCGCCGCCACTTTTATTACAAACTTCACAAAAGGCTGCTCCAAGTAAAGTGTTAACTTCTCAATTCAGTGACTTTCAATCTAACTAATAAATTGTGTTCAATTCATTTATTAAATATATTTAAGATATTGCGTCATATAAGACTCAATATCGATACAAAAGCATAGTTATATTTTACCGAAAATAAATGGTGATGACGCAATGATTGAAAAAATAAATGCTCAATTTATCACCAGGTCATATGTATTTTATTGTTATGTGTATACATACATTGCTATGCCCATGTAATATAAATTTAAAACATGATTTATCGTGTTTAGTATTGTGTTTAGAAACGTGACAGGTTGAACAATAGATTTTTATTTTTTTAATAAAACGGAGTAAAATGAACAGTGATTTTTCACACAAGTTTTCCTTTTATCCATCTTTACATTACTGTCATTATATTTCCGAACCAGTGGCTTTAAAAGAAGAAATAAGAATATTATTTTACTCACCAAATAACAGCAACAGCAAGTCGCTAACAGCCAAACTGAACAGATAGTAGTTAGTGGCTGTGTGCAGCCCCGGGTTCCTCACAATAACCACGCACACGCACACATTACCCACCACACCAGTGAGGAATATCACCACGAGGACTATACTCCATGGCACTATCTCGCCGAGGGGCAACCTCCGGGACCCCATCATCCACCAGAGCATTTCCTCCTCGCTGCAGTCGAACAACGACAGATTGTTGCAGCGGTTGAAAAAGTCATCATAAGTTTCGTTTTCGCGAAGAAATGACCGAGACTCCATTATTTATTAAATATTTCTTGTTTTTATATTTAAAATATGTTGTAAATATATCTTACATTAAATATTACATATTTTTACTTTTACACTTGAAAATTTTAATTTTAATTTTTTCCAAAAAGTCTTTATGTAAAAATAAGAATAATATAGTCTGAATTATCTTTAAAATATTTAAAATAACATTCACAATATATATTACATATGTAATATTTATAGAATATTATACAAAATATAAAACGAAGTAGTTCTAGAGAGATCAAAGACACGTCCTTCTAAGCCGAGTTCCAGAGAATACTGAATGAGAGTTTTCATTTCACTGAGTTGAATTAACAAAGCACAAATAGGATTATACATTTCGTTGGAGATTATGAATGAAATCTTTACCATAATTCAATGGTTTTTCAAGTACGTAATAGTTTAAGGTTTTAATTTTATAGAGCCTTAATATTTTTATTTAATTTACGTTGCAGTTAATATAACTTATATATTGAAATTTGTTATTAAATGGATTCTCGGAGCAGTAGTCTTATTATATTATTCATATTAAATTCTTAATAAAACAAAGTAATCAATAAAAAAAACTTTTTTAATAAAGTTAACATAACATTTTTTTTTCTTAAATATTAATTATAATTGTATTTTGTAGTGAATTCTTGTGGTTGGTGAAAGTTATATGAAAATCTTTAATTATTTGACTTTGCTTTATATAAATACAACAACCGTCCATTGGTCTTGTACTTTGAGCTTTAAAGACGAAATTAAAATTTCAGTTTGTTTGTTTATAAAATTATACTATATTCAAGTTCTAATTTTAGATTAAATGTAGTGTGTTGTTGTGTAATGTTAGATTAATTGTAGTGACACAGTAATTCAATTCTAAGAACTAAGAGACAGTGTTTCAGAGGTCACAGGTTCGATTTCTGCCCATATCTCTGAAGTTTTCATTACATATTTATTAAATTAAATAAGCTATACATGGTTAAATATGTTTTTAGCAAATTTTAAAGCAGAATATTTAAATAGTTTTATCACGCTATGATGTTATAGTATTTATATTAGGTATCTTGACAAATGTAATACTTATAAAAGCTCTTATGAATTGCAAGTTATTTTTATAAACAACGTGCTGTGATTCTCACAATATGCATTCTGCCATTTTGTTTATAGGACTCATGTTGTCTCAGTAGGAAGCCAACGTGACACACAATGGAAAACATTAGTTTTACAAAACGTTAGGTTGATAAGTTTGAAAGTATAACCCGATTAAAGGACTAACTTTTAAGATAGATGTTCACAAAGCTTAAAAAAATGCACATTCAAGCCAGTAAGTACACGGTATAGATTTAAGTTGTAGAAGTTACAATAAAACTTTATACCAATAAAAATAAAATGAGTACAAACAGAAACAGAAAAAAGAAAACATAAAAATAATATAAAAATCAATTTAATTATAAGAAGTATCATATTACTTTCAATGTAAACAGATTTATAAAAACAAACAAAGAAATAAACTGATTAAGTTAAATTGTTTTAAAAACATATATCAAATAAAAGAATGTAAAAATAAACAAATAATTTAATCTAAGTAATTGTGAGAGGTATCAATTTTGTTAAAATATAATTTAAAAATATATATTTTTGAACCGTTTGTCTTTGTCTGTGTTGATTGATTATGAAATATGGTCTAATTGTAATTTTAAAGGTTTTTAAAGAATCTTTTAAATATCAATAGCCTCATTCATAGAAATCTGTTATAGGTTTTGACAATTCCATTTACATTTACTGGGGCACTCAAATTCAAACTCAAATTAGTTCTAGAGAACCTATGTTAAAAAAATTGGCAACTTAGAAAACCTTCCCTTTTATCTATGTACAATTAGACTAATATTTTGAAGTCTAGGAAAGGCAATTTCCCCTAATATTACTCAGTGTCACACACAGGTCGGCAATATCTCGTCGACTTGAGAGCGAGAGCATTTTATAATGTTTTAATAGCGAGTCGTTATTGTTAAATTGATAAAATAAATTATATTTAAATAACTTCAACATTTTCTTTTGTCTTAACTTGATAAATTGTATTTTATCGTGTAAAGACAGAGTGGAGACAAGTAATTGAACAATATTCAAGTTTACTTCTTATCAAGAGTTATATAATATTAATTTAGTATTTGATTATTCAACATTTTTTATTGATCTTTTTATAAAGCCTATTGTCTTAAGCGACGACGACAAAACAGCTTCGACATGCTTATGGAATAAAACTTAAACTTGAATCGCTAATCGCACTTAAAATTACGCTTTGAAGCAAATGATTGTTCATACGGTACCTGAACTTATTTTGGATATAGGAAAGTACAAAATAGCACTTAATGATTTTTTATATGCCAAATATCAAACTTATTTACATCTTGATTTAAAAGAATCAAATCCTCAACAACATTTAAAATTTTATAGAATTTAAAGTTATCGGCATAAAACTAAAACCTGCTATGATGAAAACATCTACATAACGAACCATACGGGGCTTAGCTTGGAACCTTGCGATACACTAAACGTAGAAAAAAAATTGGATTCATGCCCCCCTAAAACCACGTTAAATTCCCTATTTTGCAAGTAATTCTCTATTAATCTAAGTAATCTGCTACCAATTTCATAACTAAAAAGCTTGTCAATTAAAATTGTATGGCCCACCACATCAAAAGCATTAGTCAAATCATGCATTTACAACTTGATTGCACATATACAATCAACTTGTAAATTACGATCCAATGATTTAGGTATATTTTCAATAATTAATGAAAGATTAGTCACGGTTGGCCATTTTAAAAATAACCATGTTGATTGTCCGCTATGGTTGATTTAATGTGCCATGTTTCTTGACATAAAATTGTACTTTTCTCGTCATTAAACAGGGTTATTTTACATAAAAGTAAAAATAATGAAAATTTACATTCATGCTTCTTTCTACGTTATCTATGTATTTATTATAATTAATATTAAAAGGATCTTTGATCGTAAACTGAATTCCATCGAAATTATTACGATATTTCTTAAGTAAAATTCTGTATTTATTCTAGTCTTTTAACCTTATTTTAAGTTCAAATGAATACCATATGGAATATCTATTATTATTTTGAAATGTTTTGTTTAGACAATGGGTTTCTAATATTCTACGCAATTCAAAGTAAAATATTTATAATGTATTATCAACATCATTAAGATCATGTAATAATATTATGCAATTTATATTTTGAAGATCAGCATTTATTTCGTCATAGTCTAAAGACGTAGTGTTTTGTAATACTAAAAGTTGTAAATGAGAATCGAATTCTGATTGACAAACAAACACTTCCAATATATCATATTCTAAAGGAATATGAACAGCACATATAAATAGTAACATTAAATTTAAGCACCAGATTGACCCACAAATCTTCATTTAAAGTTTCCCACCCGGTTATGCTGTAACTTTTAAATCTTTTTGAAACGTAACCAAGACTCCTCGACCGTATGACTTTAAGGGTCTATACGTTTCTCAATCCCGTCTATAAAATGTATGTCTATCACCCATAAACTCATTACTTGAGATACTATACTAGATCCATGTTTCGGTTAGAACAATAATATCAATTCTATAAATATGAATAAACAAGACGATAATATTATTATAACACTAAGTTGATTCCAGTCTCTAATCACCAAGAAAATCTTTATTTTAGTATTATTTGATCTAAGTTTTGAAAGATATTGCATACTTTTGTTATTTATGAAAATTGCTGTGTGATATATGATATTGCATTTCAATATGTATGATATTGCATTTCCTTTGTTTTTGACTTTGAGCATTAATTGTTAATTATTATTATTTTTTAATAATATATCTTAATAATACAAATCTATACGTTTACAATAAGATCAATGAATCTTAATTCAATTACCATAAATGAAATACTTTAATAAATACTACTAATAATTTTATTTGTAGTTATAACTATGTTATATTTATTTATTTATTTTATTTAACTTCACGCGATATCCCTTGCAGGGTAGCCAGAGACGACAAAGCGCCAAACGCTACGGTCCCTGCATACCTCTTTCACCTCATCCACAGACAACAACCTCTTCATACATGCCCTCCGGGGGGTCCTCATGCTTTTTACGTGACCTTTCTCCAGTATCATAGCTACTGTTTTTTCGAAGGTCACTCGAGGCCTCCCCCTGTCTCTCTTACCACTCACTTTTCCTTTATAAATCTTTTTTACCATTCTTTCATCACTCATTCGTTCGACGTGCCCAAACCACCTGAGCACGTTCTTCTTCATACTCACCGTGACATCTTCGCTAGTACCTGCCATTCTGTGGATCTCTTCATTGCGGATTCGGTCAGCTAGACTGACGCCGCATATTCTGCGAAGAGATCGCATATCCACAGCATTAATCTTTCTTACATTCTTCTTCTGTGTTACCCACGTTTGGCTGCCGTATAACAGCGTCGGTAGCAAAACCGCCGCATTATGTACAGCCAAACGTGCAGCTATGCTGACGTTTCGCCGTCTCAACAATGCAGCCAAAGCACGGTTGACTCTGTTACCGGCAGCAATACGCCTTTCCACATCGATTTCGTATCTTCCGTCTCTGCTAAACATACTTCCCAAGTATACCACTTCATTCACTTGTTCTATTATCTTACCATTCACGTTGATCTTACATTCTGTTCTTTCTTCATTTCTTTCAAATATCAGAACCATCGTCTTATCTGCATTCAGGTTTAGACCATTCTTTTTTTATTTTAATTATGTTATTATGGAGTTTATTCGTTTAAATGTTATGTCAATAAGAGTCCGGTTTAAATACTAATACCTTTCATGTAATTTAATAAAATAGCTGTTGTATTTTTCTTCAATTTACTTAGCATATACAGTTTTATGGTCTTAAGATTACCAGTTTTGTAAATTACCTTTCACAAACAGTCACAAACAAAATTTATCTCTTACAAAATTTTTCTCTTTATAATAGTGGCATAGATTAACAATTAACATTAAATATTGCCTATTCCTATTCCATAAAATAATCACAAAACTTATGTTTTTTTAACTGTTATAAAAAGGACTATTTGGAGAAATGTCTGCTTATTTGGGCGAATAATAGAAATGAATCAACAATACAAATAAATTCGAAGTTCATAGTTGTTGATATATACTTTAACATACATTTCAGAAATATTTTATAATTTATAAATTTGTTATATCACTTTACCCAGTAGAAGTTTTAAACGAAAAAATAATCATTAGAAAAACGGAGGATCCGTAAAAAATACATCTGTCGTGTTCAATTTGTAATCGGAGGTAAGTCAAGTTGAATTTGGATATTTTTGATAACTTTGGCATTTTTTTGTTTGACATTAATACTCTTGATGGTCAAATAAATAAAGAAAAAGTAATACAGATTTAGATATATATATTTATATATATACATATATATATATATGCTTTTTAAAGAAATGTAGTAATGTGATTTCAACAACTGTTTTAATGTAAATCGTGATAAAATTATAATAATGAAAGATCTGCTCCGGCAGGAGATGTCTTTAAAATGGGAAAACTTATATTGGTCAGACATTATTTCGCTTGACTTTTGGAATATTTTACCGTCCTTGCGTTGTCAATTTCCCGTAAAGTGATAACAAGTTTTGGAGAATTTATACACATATTTTTAGGTCATTCTAAAACTTAGTTTAACACTTCTCTATTAATTGTAAATTAATGGAGTAAGAAGCTAGCCCTCAATTATTTTGATTACGAAAATCCACTTTGAAGAAAATTAATTGACGAAATTCGATAAAATATTAAGAGTGCACTTCATAACCTTGTCCAATTTTATTAATTCTCAAAAATGTATATTTAATTATTAGAAAATAATATTTTTTTGCTTAACATTTATAAAAATATTTGTATTCTAAATACTACAATAATAATTATAGGTATAATAATATCATATTTTTTAATTCCAACTATGATAGACTTTGATATTATAATATAAATATAGTATTAGTGTTTGTTTGTACGAAGTTGTGTTCGTGGAATTGAGCTTCTATATAATCTGTGTAATAAAACAAGACCTTAACCCGTGTGAAGGTGTTACAATATTTACAGTATAAACTTTTAGCATAAATTAGTTTTAACATGTACCTTTAGAAAGTTAAATGAAATAATTTAACTCAGACTTAAATAAATAGTAGGTAATATACAACCTTTCACACGTTGTTGATTACTTTGGTTGTTTATTATTTTTGTGAAGTTGATTGGAGGTTTTTAAATTTAAAATTAAATTTCTGCAACTCTGTCAATAAAAATATTTAAGTATACAAGTAGTTTAGTCTAGGTATATATAGTATATTTATATAATATTTTTATTTCAAATTGAATATAAAAGTTTATTATGCGTTCTAGAATAAATACAGAATGAAACAACCATCAACACGGATAGGACCCAAGCGTACCTCTGGGAGTCGGCTACCTAATACATTTATTCTAAAAACATTCTTCCTCCTGTCTTTATCCCAGGAGGACGGATGTTCGATCGATCGGGAGTGTATGTATAAAACCTCCGTGTTTATCATGGTTTATGTGATTTTAGATAAAAATGTTGCCATCTTTTCCAATTCTTTAATCATGTATCCTACTATCACATTACCTATCAAATTAGGAAATATTGCTAACTAATTACCTGAAAAAGGAAAATATTTTTTTTGTAAAATATCTGAATTAACTGAACATGTTTTTCAAATTTCACATTGAGGGCAACATCAAAGTCAAAACGATCTATAATTACTCACATATTTATTAATCTAAGCAATAACTTTATTGTCTTTATCCCTAGAAAGTATTAAATATAACACTTTTTTCCTTGGCTTGCCTAAAAAGATTTGTAAAATTGACCAATAGGGCCCGTTTTATATGTTAAATTACTTACATTGGCTTTTTTCTACATAATCAAACTTAAACTTATGAAACATTGATGTATATAGAAGAACATATTATATATAATTTACAAAAAAAACATATACATACATATATATTTCTTTTTTTAAAGGAAAAGGAGGGTAAACGAGTGTGCGGATGAGAAGTGGTCCCCGCGTCCCACAAACTTCTACAATATCCGGAGAATCGCAAGAACTTTGCCGACCTTAGAGATGGAAGTATATATCTTTTTTACCTATGTCGTGTCGATGCGGAAATACCGAAGGAAGTTAATTCCATATCTTAGTGGTAAATGGAAGAAAGGACCTTAAAAACCGCACAGTAGCAGATTCCTACGTATCCAGATGGTACAGATAGTGTTGTGGTCGGTGACGTAATGTGCGGTGATGAAATTCGGTGATAGGCATCAGATAGAATAGTTCTTTGGAACACTTCCCGTTGTAAATCGTATAGACTATAAATATGTATAATGGGGAGACGCACAAAGAGGCCACATCTCAATGCAACTAGCATTGCATTCAGAGAGCACCGTGTCCCCGAAAATCCGAACGTGTCTCCGTTGTACGCGGTCAAAAGATAAAACCTGATATTAGGGTGTTCCGGACCAGAGATTAGAACAGTACTCCATACGTAGCCAGACTTGTCCCCTATAGAGCGCAAGTCATTAGCCAGGTCTGAAATGAAACCGACAGCCGCTCGAAATGTTTGTTCCGCAGTATTTTGATACTAGGCAAGGCATTTAGGGGAGTGCTCTCGAAGAGCCACATACGACAAATGGGTAAACTCGCAAACTTGTATCCTTTGGAATTAAACTGAACGAGTTTCAGTTCACCCCATTCTAAAACCATTCAAAAGGATTTTTTTAGAAGACACAAGTTTCTTTCAGCACTCGTCGACGTTTTCATGAAAGAGTCCTGCACAGCCAGAATATATCGCATCCTCAGTGTTGTCATCGGCATAACAATGTATGTTGAAAATATCCAACATATTGATGTCTCGGAGGAACAGAGAAAGCTGGTGATCCACTTAAACTCTCGAGAAACCCATATTGAAGATCGAGAGACCCGATTGGTCATAGTGAAAGCCATATTGTCGGCCATTGATCAACTGGCGATCTTCGAGGTACGTGGGAAGTTGTTGATTGATCTCTTCATTAGTTTGGAAAGAACAGAGGTGATTTCGATAGATTTGTTCTTAGCTGGGTCCAAGCTATCACCTTTTTTTAGGGATCGGATGGTCAGGTCAACGGCACAGTTGTACGCCTTTAAGGTAGGAGTATCAAAATAGACTCATCTGCATTGGAGTCACATCAGAGGCACATGTTCGTAGCATCAATGAAGAAATGCCATTCCGCCAACTTGACTTATGAACGTCCAAGGAAAATAGAGACTGCCTGATAGTTATTTAAGCTCTCACATCGCGGTATGGTAGGCGGTTTCTTACCTTGATCGTCAAAAGTCGACTTTGAGTTTAGAATTCGGATTCTTAGTGACTAACGCAGAAAACCAAGCTTGATACGTTTGCCTGCTGCTGCAAAATGAAGGACGCATCAAACCAAGACCGCGATCTGCCACTAAGTGATATATCATACGAAAGAAAATAATTTTATTAATATTATAACACTATTATGTATTAAAAGTACAAATAAATATATTTAGTGGTATTTTTTGTTTTCGGATTGGAAATTCGAAAAGAAAGATAAAAAACTCGATGTGCTTGGTGCGATGTTCGACTATGTTTTGTAATGTGGATCAAAATAAAAAATGGCAATAAAAATATTATTTTTATACTTTTGTAATATTCTTGACAAGACAACTTTCTAAATTGTGTTTTTTACATACAAAAATAAGAGCCTAACAGTTATTCTATTCAAGTTCGGTACATAGATTTATTAACATGAAAATATCTAGTTTTTATTTTTGCCTGAACGTGACGTCACAAACGTAATGTAATCTTTTATTTGTTTCCCATTTGTTGCTTTTATTTAAACAATATATTTATGATTTAAAATAAAACGAGCTATTGAAAGCAAAATTTAATCTGAATCCAAAATACAGTAAGTCAATTAAAATGAACATGGCACAACTTATTACTAACATAATTAATAAATCACAATACATATATGATATGCTGGCTTCTCTTCATGTGAAAACACAATGTCTTAATCTAAAATTATATGTGCCTAAACAATACATACCCGGTCAAAAAAAAACAACAAAAAATTCAAGATTTTTTTTATATAAACCTTTACAATAGTTATTTGATGATATTCATGAATGCATTATCATTTCAGTTTTGATTGTAGCAACATATCCGTCAAATCACAGTTGTGTGCGTAGCGTGTTGTTATTATTACATTGTGTTGTACACGCACACTACCAAAACACACGGATAGTAAGATCATTTGGTCGTATATAGCTAAATAATGCACACATCCATCTTTATCAAACGTATTTGTGTGCCAGTGTCTATGTGTGTGTGTCTTGTAGACAGGTCTTATTGTCTACATTGATACAAGTATATCACTCACACACTCAATAGCAACACGCACACAAACAGCTTAATATTACACTTTTTCATTTGTAAAGATTTATGTTAAATAATATTGAATTTAAATGATATTAATAATTTTATAAACAGTTTGTCAAGTAGAACGTCAATAATTATTAAAAATAGTATCTTAGGTCGCAGAGTGTGTATATAATATAAATCAACTATATTTATATGAAAAACTACATTTTAGACAAAGAAAAAATAGATTTTAAAATTTTAAACTTACTTAAACCTTAATCAATATAATCAAACATAATAAACCTTAATTAAACTAAAATTAAACTTACAAACAAAACTAATTCATAAAATACTAAAGTAATTGCAATAAAATTAAATTTTATTACGGTTGTTATAAAAAAAAAAAACTTAAATTTTACGGAATCATACGTCAAAAAAACATAAACGAATCGAATTTTAAATTTGGCGTTTGATATATGTTATTATTGTTTTGTTAGTCTCTGTACTATTTTGAATATCTTTGTCAGAAGATAACTTGATATGTTATCGATAAGGAGATGAACTACAAATCTATCATCTTCACCCAATTACCCACATTCTTAAATAATAACGTCTTACATGCTACACACTAAATATATAAATAAGAACTATTAAACATTGGATTATTTTAAAGTTAGTAAAATATGGATATATCTTTCAATTTTATTTCAAAACCCATCATTCTCTGAAACGACCATGTGAATAGATTTTCTTGAAAATTTTAAGATAAACATATATATATATATATATACATACATACAACATATATATATATGCATGTGTATATATAAAATTCGTTTAGTATGGTAGGATTTGTAGGAAAAGATATTGTACCATCTGTCATCATTATCAGTATAATTTTGTAGAAATTTTTCTTTAAACTTGTGCAGCCGTCATTGGATAGTATACATGAAAATCAATCGACTTTTTGATCCACAAAATACATATTTCTTTACAGAGAAATATATATATTAATATAATATTAATAGACACAATGGTTTAATTAGATACTGAATAATTATATTATGTAAATTAATTAAAGACTTTATCATACATGTAAATAGATACAAATATAAAGATATATCAACATTTATAAAGAAATCAAAATTGATTGATTGATAATAACTATAGATAGATAGATAATATTTAATCTAACTGACCCGTAGTCAACTCACCCCTTATATAATAACTACAATGGCAGTATTGCACTATTAGATAACTATCCCACGAGTTAATGCACAATGGAATTTATACGAACAATATCTTACACTAACACTTTAGAAGCAAACGTGAAATTACATTTCAAACATATATATATAGATATAGATACTACAACTAAGTAATATTGAAGAGTCGCCTTCATTTATAAATTTATTTAATAAGCTTTAGTCACTGTTCAGTGTTCACTTAAGCCTTGTGGCTAAATTATTAATAATACAAAATGTAACTGGCGGTTTGTTTATACATTTTTTCTTAAGTGAAATTTTTAAATTTGGTTCGATTACTACTTGATGTTTGAAAGGACAAAAAAAAATTAAAATATTTATCCATATGATGAAAAATTTGTAAATTAATTTAATTTTTATATATTGTAACATTGTTGTAGCAATCAATTCAATCATATAATATTTTACTTTTAAATTGGACTTATTTTTCTTTTTACTTCTTGTTCCTCCAGTTACATTTTGAATTACCTATACATATATAGCTACTTATATTTTCTAGAGCTACATTTTATTTGCATGTTTCACCCTGACTATATTCTAAGTTCTCAATGTACAGTCCTTATGCCACTCGGCTACGTCTACACTACTGGGAAGATCGAAGTGTCTCTGGTTAAATATTTATATTTTTTAAATTATTTTATACAAAATATTCGTCTGTCTTATTGTTATATATTTATTATATCAAATACCAAATTTGGTTCAAAATGCACAAAATTTTGATACAAATTGCATTAATTTATTGTAATTTAGAATTGCTTTTGATGAATTATTGAAATCTTTATTATATAAGATATTACAGGTTAAAAATTAAGCGTAAAATAAAATTATATTTGTAGATAACAAGTCATTTTTGTAATTGTGATATTATAGATATAGATGGTTAGATTGTGTTTCTTACTTTTGCTATTTTATAAACTCCAATATTTTTCGTCTATTCGTTCGTGTTTAATTTCATTTTTTTTTTTGGTTAACTCGTCCTTGTCACAGGGACTCCTCAGTCATGAAACCCGGTGACGTCACATAACTTGCAATCGTGGTCTTGGGATGTTATTTTTACACACACACACACAACAAACACACACTATGAAACAATATTGGAAACACTGATATAATTTTTGGATGCCCCCTCAAAATTATATACAGTTACTCAAAAACTTTTGAAAAGTAAAATTGATATACATTCATTCATATTTTTGTTATTTTTATGTTTTTTTGTTTATAAAGATTTATACCAGACACATTTTGACTCATCTACTTGAACCACTACATATGTACATACAGATTATTGAATTATATAAACACAGTAACTATCATTATCTTAATAACTTACGATGAGAAGCCTGCACCTTAACGGACTTCTAACTTCTACGAGACCCGCCCACACCCACACATACACACATTTTATATATACATATATTGAAATTGAGCGTACAGGTATCAATTAATAATATATTATATATAGGACTGAATTATACAAATTATATATATAATATACACATAATTAACAAATATATATGTTGGTAGAGTTAAAGTAAATTATCCTAGGCGTAGGGTCGTTTAATCAGGCACATTTTTTAATACTAATACTTAAATAATCATTGGTTGTTTTTTTTTTAGTTTTATGTTTATTTTTTATTAAAAAGAATGATTTTTTTTGCATTTTTTGTCACAGAAGTGAACAGTTGGTTTTAAAATAAAGTTTGTTAATTGAAAGATATATATATATATATTGTATTGGATGGCAAGAGTTCACATGGTTGGTAAGTGGTACCTATGTATAAATGCGTTGCCACAGAGGGGAAATGATGTTGGGGCAATTTAGAGAGGAAGGAGAGAGAGAGAGAAGGAGCAAAAGAAAGAGAGATTGTGGGCATCCGGCTCTCTCACTCACCAACGAAACCTAGCTATAATAGCTGGTTTTGGTCGGTCTTCAGTGAGAGGGTGGTACCACCCCGGTCGAGCCGCCCTTCGAGCTGTCAGTGACATACAGCTAGGCTCTACCACCTAATACAATTAATTACTAATTTTCCACTTGGTATGCATTTAGGATACAATTACCTAATTTATTAAACACTTAAAAAATAATTACAATCTGAATTATCTGTCAAATTTAAATAATAAAAAAAACCTAAAATCTATTCTTAAGTTCTAGTTGAGGTGGATTTCAACTTGGTTGTAGTAGTATTGTAGTTAAACATTTCTTTAGACATGAAACTAATAAAGAATCCGAAACATCGTTAACTTACATCGATTATCCTGATCTCTTATTTTTAACATCGATTCTGTACAGGCTACTCGCTTTATGTTTTTGGAACTTTACACTTTATAAACGGGACACTGTCCCGCGCTAACGCTAACATCGATACATTATAATTATGGTAGCGCTTTTTTTTTTAAAGAAAATAATTATATCATTGCATTTATTTAGTAAATTTGTATTAAAAGGCGGATGGCCGACAGTTAAATAATATAATTAATAAAATAAATAAGTTTCTCGACTATTATCCACGTGAAAAAAATACTATTTACTACCCGACACGAGTGTTTGAGTTGGAATTGTTAGTTTTTTGCAGAAACAGGATTAAATGTACTATTTTCAGTTTAGTTTGTTTTTGTTGTGTATTAATTTAGTTTTTGCGCTTAGTTAGTTTAGTGAACATGTCGAGCAATAGTTATAAATTAAAATAAACTAAAACTAATAATTGAACGCAGGAAGTACAACAGAACTAAATTCGTACACTTAAATCTAAATAATAAAAAAACCTAAACAATAAAAAAAACTAATTTCGTCCACTGATATTATACGATACCAAATTTATTTACTTACATACCGATTTGATATATTTTTATAAGATAATATTTATTTATATTTTATTAGTAATTATTGTGCGTGTCAGAAGATTATATATTTTCCGTTGCTATTACAATTTTTTATTCCAAATTATGGTTTAATAACACAAAATATCCAAATATATTAAAAATGTATACCTATTTCTTGATAGTCCAATTCGTGAATGGGTTGAACTTGTTACACTTACTGTTTTTCTTAATTGAAAAATTAAGGGTTTTTTATTTCAGTTTTTTTTTCATTTGTTTATAAACTTATTCATGTACTATTTATTATATATATTTTTTCTGGAAAAATTTAGGTTAAAATTTTAGAATGAATTCTATTCAAATATTATATTTTTTTGGCAATATAATATAAAATGAATTAATTATGAAATAAATGGAAACTTGCAATCAACCAAATAAAATTTATAGATCTGACTTGAAACAAAAATTTAAGAATATTCAATATTTAACTTTTTTTAATTAAAAAATTATGGGGGGGGAAATTGGGCCCCTATACTTCATAACAAGCTGTTTGTTTAATTCTTTTGAATTTACGCTACTATTAAAACTTAACGCTTAATATGCATTTTAGTAATACATACTTATATACATGGGGCTGATTCAAATGATCTTCTTACTGATATTAAAATCTTGACTAATTTGGAAGAAAATTTAACTACGTCAGAAGAGCGGGATTTCTCAATTTGAATCACTTTTTCCTAACATTAATAATAAGCGTCCGTTCATGGGACTGTACTTATACAATGGACTATATTTTGATGTGACGTCGCTTCAATGTTCTCTATATGTACAACAGCACTTATGTTTTAGTCTAAATATAAGTATACTAAAATTAATATCCGTATATCACTTCTTCATGGCTGTTTACGAATATATTATAGTCCTCCTATAGGACCTTATTTATATAATGGACTATTGAGCTGTTTATGTTCTTTATCGATTTAATGTTTTCTATATTTACAATCTTACACTAAATTAGTAAAAACTATTTATTTTAGAGATAAAAGCTGTATGTACATACTACTCAGTTTACGATCACTTCTTCTTGACCCTATATACAATATTTATTATTATGTCAGTTTATAGGACTGTACTTACGTAGTGGACTATGTTGATGTAGTTTCGGTTGAAGGTTTTCTACAGTGACCCTCAACTTTAGAGCCTAAATATAATAAAATACTTAATGTAGAATTAACAGCCGCACGTACAAACTACTCAGTGTGCGACCACTTCTTGGATATATATACACTTATATCAACTTTTTACAGAACTATACTTAGTGAGTGCGGTGCTTTGTTTATTATCTTTTTTTCTATATTTACAAAATCCTTATCTTAATAACTAAAATAAAATCTAAATATAATAGAAATTTTAAAGACATTATGGCTCAGATGTTAGAGCTTCGGTATACAGGTAGTACTAGTCGCGAGAACCATTCCCGGTTGGTTGATAAATTTTAATATATTTAGATTTTATATGACAATATCTACCTCATGCCGCATAATCATATTATGACCTACAATTATTTATTGTGATCTGGATAATTACTATATTTATGAATTCTAAAGATTTATTTTATTTTTTTATCTGATACTATATTTTTAATATAATAAGATTTTTATGTAAGTAAATTTAGCATCACCCAACTGCTGCTATGGTTAGTTGGATGCAGATCTTTTGACCCTTATGGCTACGAGTGGCACACATAGAAAGCCACGAGCAGGCGGTACACTGATATCAGCGAATATGGATGAATGGATGCAGATGTTTTGACACCCTTATGGCTACAGAAGTGGCACACATAGAAATCCACGAGCGGACGGTACACTTATAAAGTTACCAGTACACTGATATCAGCGAATATGGATGAATGGATGCAGATGTTTTGACACCCTTATGGCTACAGAAGTGGCACACATAGAAATCCACGAGCGGACGGTACACTTATAAAGTTACCAGTACACTGATATCAGCGAATATGGATGAATGGATGCAGATGTTTTGACACCCTTATGGCTACAAAAGTGGCACACATAGAAAGCCACGAGCGGACGGTACACTTATAAAGTTACCAGTACACTGACATCAGCAGATGTGGATAAATGGATGCAGATGTTTTGACACCCTTATGGCTACAAAAGTGGCACACATAGAAAGCCACAAGCGGACGGTACACTTATAAAGTTACCAGTACACTGATATCAGCGAATATGGATGAATGGATGCAGATGTTTTGACACCCTTATGGCTACAAAAGTGGCACACATAGAAAGCCACGAGCGGACGGTACACTTATAAAGTTACCAGTACACTGACATCAGCAGATGTGGATAAATGGATGCAGATGTTTTGACACCCTTATGGCTACAAAAGTGGCACACATAGAAAGCCACAAGCGGACGGTACACTTATAAAGTTACCAGTACACTGACATCAGCAGATGTGGATAAATGGATGCAAATGTTTTGACACAATCATGGCTACAAAAGTGGCACACAGAAATCCACGAGCGGAAGGTACAGTTATAAGGTTACCAACACGCTGACATCAACAGGTGTGGGTGAGTGGATGCAGATGTTTTGACACCCTTATAGTAAAGTGATTGGAATATATATAGAGAAGAAATAGAATTTTTAAAAAAGTCTTAATTATCCATATCTCAATAAATTTATCTTAATAATATATCTATGTTGTATCACTTAGTTGACGAGTAAGCATCATTATATGTGCTAGATCGCTAAAATAACAACTACCAACTACTAAATACTATAACAACGCCCTACTCTCTTTATAAAACTAGTGTATGCATTTGAATTTACTGAGACTTCATATTTCAAATATCAGTTTTAGTACATCAGCCTGCCAATAAAGTTGTATCATGGACACCCTATCATTAAAAATATCTTTTCTGTCATATCGCAGATGATAAGCGCTAATTGTACATTAAAGAGTTTTATAATGATAGATAGTCCAGTGAAGATGTTAGTTATAATTTGGCATACCGATGTAGATAGTGCCGTATCTAGTAGATTACTATATTGATGTATATCATGGAGCGAGTCTATTTCATGTTTAATAATCTACAATAAGATATAAAATAGTACAGAGACTTTTGTCGCCAATTTTTTTTTAATCTAATATTTTGATCTGAAAGATAATATAATATACCCAAAACTTAATTAAATATAAATTCGAAGGCAACAGGTCACATACTCTAAAATAACACCAAATTAATATAATAATAATTATTACAAAGAAATAATCTAAAGTAATTACTAAAAACCATTTAGAATCTTTGAATATTGTTAGCTCTATGGAAATAAACTAAATATTAATATGTAATATATATAAAGATATTATCAAAGACACTTCTAATAGAGTCATAGGATTATAAAGTTTAGTTATATGAATATAATTCTAATATATAAAATACGAGAAAAATATATATACTTGAAGACAGAGATCGGATGAAACATTCATACAAAAATATTATTTTCATACAAGATATTAAAATTTTGAATTTCATTCATAGTTCTAATGTAAATAGATTATAAAAACATTATATGCAGAGATAACTCACAGTTATTTAATAAAATATATATATGATATTATACTATTTCCATTTCTTTAAGCTCCCGATGACAGCTCCATTTGAAACTTGAACGATCGTCTTTTTCAAATGATGTATGCATTATTTTATAAAAATATGCACGTTTATACACGAACAAGCCATATCGATTCTTTTTTTTACAAAATGTAAGAAACTAAACTACTGCCGGATACTTTTGTACAAATTTATTAAGTAATATTATATTTTCGTAACAAGGTGTTGATGTACACGTATTAATACTTGATTGATAATGACAACTTCATTAAAATTTTCGACGCAGCTGTAAACTAAGTAGGTACTCGACAATGAAACGAAATAATTATAACGACAGGTAATCTTTATTTATTTATTTTAATCAAAATCTGATGAATCGTCACTGTAATGAATATATGCGATCGATATCATTAGAATTAGAACTGGCACCGAGAGCTTAGAGAAATGGAAATAGTAGAGAATCCTGTTAAATTTTGAAAATCATATAATTTATATATATAGAAAAATCTTCCAAATGTTTGTTGTTTTTGAACTCCATATATTTAAAAGGTGGGGAATGTACGTAAGTTGCAAGTTACCTCCAGATGTTATCCTAAAACTTAACTTCCTCCTTAACCACCCCCATCTCTTTGAGCAGTACATCCATGCCTTCCGGCAACCGCCCCTGATCGAGCTCGAGGTTCCATTTATAGTACTGGAAATATATATATATTCAAACTATTTAACATGAAATGGAGTTAAGGTTATTTGGTATTGTGTATTTCTCGCTACACCTGCGCACGCGCATGCCTACTTCGTTACGGTATATATGTGTAAAATCATGTTTTATGATATGAAATCTATTCTCTACTTCGTACAACCTATATATATAATAAATTTAGAAAGACCTAAGATGTATAAAACTCTTTAAATTCAATTTATACTGTAACTATACTACGCAAAGTAATATAAAAAATGTAAAATTTTAAGTAAGATTAAATTACATATTAGTACAATATTATATATTGTACTTGAGTAATGTTCACGACAGTTATTAGATAGATTACTTAATACTAATGTAAATTACTCATTAAAATTTTATAATTTTTCTATTAAGAGTTATGATATTAAAAAGTAAATAGAATATAATGCATACGAAATAGCTTAAAGAATATACTTAATATCTGTATTAGTGATCAGTATGTTCTTCGTGAGAGATAAATATCTTTAAGCCCATATACTCACTTTATCCAGCTCTTTCCTCAACGCTAGTACAGATCTCTCCCGGTCTGCGACCAGCTCCTCCAGATACTGATAGCGGAGCTTCTTGCGAGCTCGACACTCCCGGGCTGACTGCCGGCTCCGTTCTGGTAACAATTAACCAGAAGAACGGTAAGAGACAGAGATAGAAGTTAACTCTAACTCGAGCAACGCTGATCATTGTCAAATATTTAATGGATGAAGTATTTTGCCACAGCATATTAATTAATTACTAAATGTTCACACCTTAGAGCATGAAAGGATTATTAAAGATTTTTAAATTATTGTTTTTCTACAAAAATTCTCCAATAAAATTTGAGGTCTACGTTTATAAGGACAAGTAGGCAAACATTGCAAATGAAACATCAATTTTTTTTTGCCAATTCCATGGCGGAAAACCGGCGAGAAACTATAGATACTCTTCAAATGAAATGTTCAAATGTTCCTACCCAGTTTGGCCTTCATATCCTGCTTGTCAAGCTGAGCCTTCCTTCCAGGTCTGCGACCACGCTTGCCACTCTCCCGCCGCTCTCCCCCCTCCCCACCAGACGCACCTGTTGATCCGTACACCCCGCCCAAGGACTCCTGGGAACAGAGATAAGGTATTCTGGTATTCTGTCCAACATATATAACGTATAGCATAAATTATAACTTCTGCACTGATCGCATAGACTAGAATTTTCGAAAGTTCTCTCACTAAATAACAAGCTTTTTAACATTTAGATATGCCCTCAATTTAGAAATTGACAAATATATTTTAAATCATACATATGTAAGATACTCAAATGCTAAAAAAGTGGTGTCGTTAACGAGTCGAGAAACTATTTAAAGAAGCCACAGTTTCATTATCAAATAGCCTCATCTAATAATAATCTGTTCGTTTGTCACACTTTGCCAAACCGTCAATATCCACTGTAGCGTGTTGATGGACGGTAATGGGGACGCGGTGCTAAAATACTCCAATACATATTACAATATTTTTCTTAATATTATTTATATAATATACTTTATATGAACTAATATTAGTTCCAGTTAGAATTCCAGCGGCAATTGTAAATTTGCCAAACCATAATTCATTATTATTTATAACGTTCGTTATAGCGAGATTAAGCAATATTCTGAATAATTCCAAAAACCATTTTAAATTAGATAAATTAACTTAGTAGAGTTAACCAAAAACAAATACGATATATCGTTGTCGGATAGGATCGTTACGATTTATCGTATACTGTATATCGGGACGTTAAATCTGAGCAGATGTCGATCAAACTTTATGTGCTCGCTCATCCTTGGTGATAAACAAGCAGTACGACTATATCCAGGATCGTTGACTTGGAATGAATATATCTTCAAAGTAGATAATTTTACGTCGAGACTTACTCGTGTATTAAATGGTACAATAACGCAGAGTTAAAATTAAAAACACGTTATTTCAATATCCTTGATTAATAAACATAAAACATAAGTGACTGTCATTAAACAAACGCTCTGTGGTTGTAAAAATCTGTCGTAAAAACGATTTCCTTATCTTATTTTCACGAAAATGCTTTTATTACGAAACATGATTGGCTCAGTCGTTAAAAATTAACAGACCATGACTTCGGAATATCAAACGCTGGGAGATGAAATTGGAAAGACAAATCGATAATTGAAGAGTACTATTGGATTGATTGGATTAATACCATTTCGTCTTTATATAATACAAAAACGACAAATATATTTGAATTCAATAATTAGGCTCTTTTAATGATGTAAGCCTTCATTATTCCTTCCTTTCTTTCCTTTCCTTTCCTTTTGAATCCTTTGGGTGTATTTCTCGATAACAATGACCGGGTCGGAATTATACGAGTTGCTTTAGGTGAAGCCGTAAAAGAAAATTTATATTTTGATAAGAACATCAAAGAGAACGTCTTTTCTCTCTCCTGGTACCGACGTAGGCATCAAAGACGGTACCTTTATAGAACTTTCCGGTTAGCATCTCGTGAAAGTTGTGACGTAACACTAGTACAAGAAGTGCGCACTTGTACCATACAATGTTCTAATCGCGTATGTTCCATATAAAACATCACGTTAAGGCTACGTTTATATTAGTTTTGCATAAAACATAACATTCGCATATCAGGCATTTTCATAAAATAATTTAATCTTTACTTTACGGAACGCTTTTTTTTGTCAAAATCTTCAAATCGTAGCATGTAATCCTACCTTTATGAATACATTGATACATTATACATATACATACATATATACAAACAAAGAACAATAAAAAGTTTTAATGAATGATTGACATTTGATCAAGAAATCAAAAAACGATAGATTATCAGATAACAAATGTACCAGTAGAATCGGATTTAAAAAACAAAGAAAGAATTTTAGCAGTGAAAATAAAATGAAAATATATACTCTCTTCAAAATGACCAAGTATCAACCGCAAAGCCAAGAAGATTAAGTAAAAAAATAAGAACTCTAAAGGTCTAAGACAAAATAATTGTCGCAGACGCAAATCAATTTCCAACTGCCTTAACAGGAAATTTATATTAAACACTTACATAAAAACTGATTAAATTAAATAAATCCTAAACTACACAAAATTTAAGACTTAAATATACTTATACTTACCATGAAATTATTGAGGAACAAAGAAAAAACACGTCAGGGTTGAAACATTACGTAAAATAAATTGAACCTGCAAGAGCTTTATTGATTACCCGGGACCTAGGGGGGACCTAGGGTGGGGATCCGGGGTGGGGTTATACGAAAATGCAGCGAGTGCAACAAAGATGTAAGGTCTGGAAATATCAATCAATGTACCTAGATTTGCGCGCGCAGGCTGGCCGTTTGGCCGTTTTGGTACCTAGATATCTAGGCGTGCTATGTACAACCTTCCTACGCAGTTGCGATATGTACTTAACTTTTATAGTTTATTTAATATAGCAAGTCTATTCCATAGCAAGCTTCATTAATTTTCTATTGAATTTTTCATCCATTTTAATTTAATGCATCCTTAAAAGCCCTTTACACTAATTGATTTAAAAACTACTAGACCACACCCGACTTTACCTGTACAAAACATCAAAATATTAATATGCGAAGAATTACTATTGTTGGAACACAACTGCCCTATTACCTGCGTGTAATATCCCAAAAAGTAAGGACGAGAAATCGAACCCAGACATTATTATTTTTTGTTATTATTATTACTCTCTAGATGTCACTTCAATAGAGTGACTATGAATATAAAAGAATTTAATTTATGTTGAAATCAAGACCTAAGATATTCGTTTAATTCCATTGTTATATATGTTTTAGTATATATATAGAACATGAACTTGGAAGAACGTATTAAGAATTGTTATATTTAGATCACTTGATAAATTTACTCATTATAACGACTTTTGAATGCATTTTGAGGCGTAGTTTGCTGTAGATAAAAGTCGGATATAGGATATAGTCGGATGAATAATTGATGATAATACCATTGCAGTTCGATTACATTGACTCATACACTTATATTTTATTTTAATTAATTATTAATACTTAAAAAAATTTGTACGCAATTCTTTGTCCTACACAGAAGGTTAGATATTTTTTATATATGAAAAATGAATAACTTTAAAACTGAAGTACAACAAAGATTTGATGACTTAAATTAACAAAGTTAAGATATAATTTGTTTTTCTATATCACTACCGGCAAAGCGACAATTATAATTAATATATATAGAATGCAACTTTGTTGCTTGCAATACAACAAATACGCAGTTTCTGTTTCTCAGTTAGCAACAAAGACCGGCACGAAACTGCGTCGTTAGCAAGCCATCATTTATGAGACGTAGTAACTGTCAGTGCATAACCTAACAGCGACACTTATATATAAATAACACCGTAAGCACTCAACTAACCAATACCGGCTTATATGTAAACATCAAATAGATAACTTCTAATATAGGTTTTTAATATGAATATATAATTTTACTCACAGTTCGGTGAAATGGCGGAGCGTCGTGACCGCTTCGGCGACTGCCTCAACTCGCACTGAATATTTGAATTGTGACGGCGTCGCGCGCAGTGCGAACGACCGGGCACATTTAAAATGTGTTCTTTTTATAAAAAAACAAAACAAAACAAAACTTTTGAAAGATGGCGTAGCGAAACAGTTTTACCATACACGCATTGAATTACTATAGCACGAACACAGTACACAGAACTCACTGATACTCGCTATGTCGCAACAGCGTTCCTCCCCACCTTCAGTTAATATGACCTTATCGTTTGGCTGCACTCGGTAACAGTGTTGTAGTTATGTTTAGCTATACCCAGTACCCACCCATAGTGACCCGGTTGAATATTAAATATTGACATTTTGGGAAACACCCGTAGATTGAAAATAAAAAAGTAGTCTTATCAATAACAAATGATATGATATTTTTTTAGTAAATACTATATCTATCATTTCCAAATATAAATATTATTTATAATAAATAAAAACGTGTATTGACAAACGATAAGACGATGAGATAATGTCAATCCATTAAATTTAATTGACTTTTGTTTACAAAATAAAAAAAAATACAAACTTATTTTAACGCTCTTTAATATAAATTTAAGAAAATTAATTAAATTTTACTGTAAATATTTTACTTAGATCCATTTTTCAATAATTCCAGATATTATTTCAAATATAATTGTTAAATAAACATGTAACTTACGTGGTACCTTCGAAATGTGAATATATAAATATTAATAGAACAAACTTTACTTAAAAACACCAAAAATACTTTAATAAAACCTCCACAAAATAATTAATATCAAATAAATGACGATTTTACGAAAGGAAACAGAATGTACCATACGAAATTAATTATACAAACATTATTATGAGCAAACAAATTATACTAAAAAAAAATCCACATGTGTAAAATGAACTTACTACGTAGTATACTAAAATAAACTCACTTCACACTAACCGCATTTACGGCAGCGTTAGATATGACATTGAGTATTTTTATTTTTACGCAACTTCAGGATTACTTGATATTTTAGTTCACAAAAGATACACAGACAAATCTTTATAATTTTTTATATATTTTTATAATATTTGATATAGGTAATACATTTAAAAAATCCAGACATTACAGAAAACACCGAATCAACGGTTCGACCGTTACACAACAAAGAAATAAATATTGTTTCGTGAATTTGTAGTGCGTAGTAACACGAATGAGCGTTAGTTGTACACCTGAGAACCTTTTAATAAGGTTGTATATTATTGATACTCATTAATTAACTACTAATTAACAGGATGTCATACTTTCGCTTCACAAAACACAAATAATTATACTTTCTTTTGTATATATTAAATAATATTCCAATATAATATTTACCCTTATAACATTAATGATTTATTCACCTTTAAACTGTTCCCAATATATATATATCTTTATAAATATGTTATAGTTAGGATTAAGTTTAAAAGATCTTGGTCATGATAATGGAAAAATTATAATATACAATTATTACTATAACTTTTGGTATTATCATCTATAGTAAATATTAAGTTTTTTACGAACCACAAACAAAAGATACATAACTACCTATACGTTATATATATATGTATATATATATAAGGGTCTTTAAAAACATCCGGGTAATCCTGTTTCTTTTCGAGATTCGAATAGTAGTCCTGATTTTATTTTGTTTGTACAACGTCCTTCCTCGTCCAGACACACGTCAAAGAAACAGAAACGTATAATAAAAATACAAGATATTCAGGTTTCACCTTAACTTCTAGGGTTAGGTTCCTTAGAGTTCCTAAGGAGGTGTGGTCAAAAAAAACTGAATTACAAATTCCAATTTAGGTGGTAAATTTTATTCTACCAGTTTTAGCGTAAGATTAATTATAATTAAACAGATTACAACAATGATAATTAACAGTCAATTTGCAAGTTAATAAAACAATTACGGTCCTATTAATTTCATACTTTTTAAACTTTACTTTGAATATTAATTTGCGAATTAATTCACTTGCATTATTCAAAATGTTATAAAAATAAGATCATATATCTGTTTCCCGACGCTACCGGTATTGATTTTAGGGAGGCTTTTGATTGCACCAACCCCCCCCCCCTCCTCCCGTCTCCTCCATCCCTACATAGACCTGCATCTGTATATAACGTTATATACTTTATTTCAGTCGATAGCCTTACCTAGATAGACCAGACAGGATGAAGCGCGACAACAATAATATAAATGTTGAGATAGAGCGAGATGGAGCATAGACGGGAATATATTATCATGTACCGTTACAAATGACCTTTCCTTATTTGAAAACAAGCTGTCGTTTATTTTTATAATTTGGTCGTTTCTAAATTCAAATTTATATCTATACATTGTAATCTGTGAAAAGCGTCGGTCAAGGTTTTTTATCCCAATTTAGACTTAGGTATAAATGTTTGTCGAGTAAGACACAAATTTATCTTGATGGAGTCGGACCTATAAAAAAATATATTAAAGTTATGAGGAAAAAAGATATGGAGTTAATAAACCGCTGCTTATATTTCAATGTAAACAGGAAAAAATTAATATAAAATATAATAAACATCGAAATATATTTTGTCCTAGGTCTCGATTTCATGCAATAGTATTTAAATTTTTGGTCGTATGTCACTCTAACTGGGTTTGTCATAGGGCTATTGCAATATGGTGTAATAAGAGTAAGAATAAAAATATTTAGGTCTTTGCATAATTTTTAATAAAAAAAGAACAGACGGACAAGTCTCTGATGGTAAATAATCAAGCCGCAAGTCATGCAAAATCAGATGCACCTTTGAGGGGGAAATGGGCGCTCTTCTTAGAAGTATTCATGTCCC